>CP136059.1:391175399-391775399 GCA_032464435.1 Aegilops umbellulata | reverse complement strand
GGTGGCATGTGTCCTTGCTATGGTAGTCATGCTTCCTTTTGAAGGTAATGTGCAATATAACATAAATTTGTTTCGGGCAAAAATAAAAATGCTACTTTTCTATATAATTTCATGTCTCCGGAGAACTGAAAATTACAATTCATATTGTGTGACTGAACCCATTCAAGCAACAACATCTCGCACAACTTCTATTTGTCTTCCATCACCCCCACCCCATTGTAGGCGTTGTCCCTCTGTTGATGTCCGGAAGGTGTGCAGTGAAATGCCCTTCAGCTACTACATACCACCAAACATAGTCTCCACTGGGAGCAGAAGAAGTAGACCACTATCTGCACCAACAAGAAAAAAGCTTCATATATAAGCTCGCAGGCACATCAACCAAATCACAGCAAATGGCTTGAAGAAAAAAAGATGACTCTGTTTGAAGCAATATGAGGTTTGCTTGGAAGCATAGAAGCAAAGGTATGTTTGATGAATAACTAAGGAAAACATGTGTGGCTGAAGTATAAAAATTGGCATTTAGAAGCAATAATAAATAGTATGGAAAATCATAACTAAATGAACAAGAAAATGAAATCTTTCCGTCTTAATATTGTTAGGATAGGAAACATGAAAGTATATAATGGAAGCATAAATAGAATGAAATAATGGAAGGACGGACTTACATACAAAGTGACACGCCGGTGTGGGGTGTGGGATGCACAGACACACACATGTTGTCATCTAGTTTACATTCAGAAGGCTATGATGCACTAGAAACAAAAATACTTTCATGCTTCCTATCAAAATGATCCATAAGAAGCACAATTGTAGAGGCGCAATCGTTTGATACATAAGAAGCACATATATGAGACCTAGGAAGCAGGAATGCTCTAAAACAGTTTTTTATCGGTATCAAAGTGGAATCTTGGAACATTGAAAATGGAAACAAATTAAGATTGCGGCCAACATGGGGATGCATGGAGATCGTGACCATGTTTTGTTTGCCCAATGAAGCAAGTTCTATGCTTTCTACTTCACATAAGCATATACATTACAATTAAGAAGCATAGCTCCGGATCAATCCTGTTCATTAACCATTCACCTGACCACTGGGGGTTGACACGGAGCCTGCATTCAAAGTATAGAGTCAAGAAGCTTCTGTATAGCAATTTACATACTATGAAACTAGGAAGCATGAACATCGTAGTTGGGAACAGATCAAAACTTGAATGTAAGCACGGAAATTTGAGATCAGGAACAGTTCAAAAAAAAAGAATTTGAGATCAGGTCAAAAACTAAGATTACCTCCAAGATTGGGAATTGTATTAACTTGATTCACATGAGAAATTAACTAAAATAATGGTAGATGAAATAGTGATCCATTACACATAGGATATAACAGAGATACGCCCAACAAAATACATCAAACCAAGCATTGCATCCAGATTGACGCAAACCAAATCAAGTGATGAAAATAATCAAACCCAATTCAGGTGAGTACATACCCGGGGCACGACGGTTGGCATACGCGTACAGGCTCTTCCGAGCCGAAACGGCGCACCAGCGCGGTGGGATGAATGGTGATGAGGCAGGGTCTGGCGGGAACAAGGCCGGTGATGGGTGTGACGCCGTCGGTGGTGAGAGTAGGATTCAGCGGAGCAGGAGGGGATGGGTCTTTGCACCGGTTACCTGGAGGAGTTGTAGACGTTGCGGAGTTTTGGGGCTGATCCGGGTGGTAGCGGAGATACCTGGCGTGACGAGGGAGGTCGGTGACCTTGAGGCAGCGCTCGCCCGGGGGATGTGAGACGATGGGTGGGTCTGGCAAGCGAGATTAACTCGGACGTAGAGTAACGAGGAGGTTTGGACGGGGCAGGCGAGAATTTCTCGATCTAATTAATTTGTGCCGTTCACTTAGAAATATGGGCCGTGGATTAGAAAAGCATCAACGGCACAAGATCCATCTGAAAATGTTTTCCTATGAGGCTACTGAATACAAGTGATTCCCTTAGATGAATAAGATAGATGCGTGGGTGTGCCGGCCAAGTAAGCGGGCGTGCATGCGTGCGGTTAGTTAGTGTGTACGGCACACGGAAACTTGGGGGCTGCGTTGCTGTGCCACTACAAAGCCATGGCCACTTATGTGTGTTCAGATGAGAGTTTGGTGCTAGTGGATTAGTAACCGGGCTGCGTGTAGCCGGGTGAAACTCCAGCAAATGGCTTGAAGCAAAAAAGGTGACTCTGTTTGAAGCAATATGAGGTTTGGTTGGAAGCATAGAAGCAAAGGTATGTTTGATGAATAACTAAGGAAAACATGTGTGGCTGAAGTATAAAAATTGGCATTTAGAAGCAATAATAAATAGTATGGAAAATCATAACTAAATGAACAAGAAAATGGAATCTTTCCGTCTTAATATTGTTAGGATAGGAAACATGAAAGTATATAATGGAAGCATAAATAGAATGAAATAATGGAAGGACGGACTTACATACAAAGTGACACGCCGGTGTGGGGTGTGGGATGCACAGACACACACATGTTGTCATCTAGTTTACATTCAGAAGGCTATGATGCACTAGAAACAAAAATACTTTCATGCTTCCTATCAAAATGATCCATAAGAAGCACAATTGTAGAGGCGCAATCGTTTGATACAAAGTGGAATCTTGGAACATTGAAAATGGAAACAAATTAAGATTGCGGCCAACATGGGGATGCATGGAGATCGTGACCATGTTTTGTTTGCCCAATGAAGCAAGTTCTATGCTTTCTACTTCACATAAGCATATACATTACAATTAAGAAGCATAGCTCCGGATCAATCCTGTTCATTAACCATTCACCTGACCACTGGGGGTTGACACGGAGCCTGCATTCAAAGTATAGAGTCAAGAAGCTTCTGTATAGCAATTTACATACTACAAAACTAGGAAGCACGAACATCGTAGTTGGGAACAGATCAAAACTTGAATGTAAGCACGGAAATTTGAGATCAGGAACAGTTCAAAAAAAAAAGAATTTGAGATAAGGTCAAAAACAAAGATTACCTCCAAGATTGGGAATTGTATTAACTTGATTCACATGAGAAATTAACTAAAATAATCGTAGATGAAATAGTGATCCATTACACATAGGATATAACAGAGATACGCCCAACAAAATACATCAAACCAAGCATTGCATCCAGATTGACGCAAACCAAATCAAGTGATGAAAATAATCAAACCCAATTCAGGTGAGTACATACCCGGGGCACGACGGTTGGCATACGCGTACAGGCTCTTCCGAGCCGAAACGGCGCACCAGCGCGGTGGGATGAATGGTGATGAGGCAGGGTCTGGCGGGAACAAGGCCGGTGATGGGTGTGACGCCGTCGGTGGTGGGAGTAGGATTCAGCGGAGCAGGCGGGGATGGGTCTTTGCACCAGTTACCTGGAGGAGTTGTAGACGTTGCGGAGTTTTGGGGCTGATCCGGGTGGTAGCGGAGATACCTGGCGTGACGAGGGAGGTCGGTGACCTTGAGGCAGCGCTCGCCCGGGGGATGTGAGACGATGGGTGGGTCTGGCAAGCGAGATTAACTCGGACGTAGAGTAACGAGGAGGTTTGGACGGGGCGGGCGAGAATTTCTCGATCTAATTAATTTGTGCCGTTCACTTAGAAATATGGGCCGTGGATTAGAAAAGCATCAACGGCACAAGATCCATCTGAAAATGTTTTCCTATGAGGCTACTGAATACAAGTGATTCCCTTAGATGAATAAGATAGATGCGTGGGTGTGCCGGCCAAGTAAGCGGGCGTGCATGCGTGCGGTTAGTTAGTGTGTACGGCACACGGAAACTTGGGGGCTGCGTTGCTGTGCCACTACAAAGCCATGGCCACTTATGTGTGTTCAGATGAGAGTTTGGTGCTAGTGGATTAGTAACGGGGCTGCGTGTAGCCGGGTGAAACTCCAGTGTATTGTGCTTCTCCTTCTTCTACCCCTAGGAGAGAGAGAGAGAGAGAGAGAGAGAGAGAGAGAGGCAACAATAATTGGTATACAGAGCTTCAGTTCGGGTGATCACCGGCGACCATGACGCTCGTCCCACATGGCGGCGGTGCGGGTGGATCGGCGACGATGGCGATGCCGATGCTGACCGCGGACAACTACACGGTCTGGACCATCAAGGCGCAGGCAATCCTTGACATTCACACCGTGTGGGAGGCGGCGACTCCTGGCAATGCGGCGGTGAATGCGCGGAATGACAAGATGGCGCGCGCATTGCTACTCGGGGCGTTGCCGGAGGATGTGCTGTTGCAGGTGTCGACGAAGCTCACCGCCAGGGAGGTATGGGACTCCCTGAAGGTGAGGTTCGTCGGCGCTAATCGGGTCTGCGCGGCGAGGCTGGTGACGCTGCGCGGCGAATTTGACCGCCTGAAGATGGCGGACGGCGAGGAGCTCCACGTGTACGGCGGGAGGCTCGCGGCGATGGCGGCGAGGTATGCCAACCTCAGGGGAGACGTTGGGCGACGCGGAGCTCGTTAAGGAGCTGCTAGATACGGTGTCGGATCGGCTCTTCCCCGTCGTCGCCGGCATCGAGCAGTTTCACGACGTGACGACGATGGCGTTCGACGAAGCGCTCAGGCGGCTACGTGCGTTCGACGAGCAAGTTCGGCGTCGACGGCAGGACAGCGGCGAGCGGGCGGACGGAAAGCTCTTGTTCACGGCGGCGCAGTGGCAGGCGCGGGAGCGGCAGCACGGCGGAGCTCGGGACGACGTCGACGGGCGCAGCGTGGCGTTGGGGAGCGGCGGCAACAGACGCATGGGCTGCTACAAGTGCGGGGAGCACGGACACTTCCGACGCGAGTGCCCGCAACTGCGGAAAGGACCGGCGGCGGAGCAGGCTCTCTTGGACGGCGCCAACATCGACGAGGATGGACTTCTCTAGGCCGTGCCTTACGGTGTGTGTGTTGGAATAAGCCACGGCGTGTGTGGTGGCTCGTCGGGCGCGACGGATTCGTGCGGGACCTACGGGACGCAGTGGTGCAGTCGGGCTCGTCAAGCACGACGGATACACGCAGGACGTGCGGGACGCAGCGGAAGCCGTGGCAAAATGCGCGTGTGTGTGCACGCGCTAATAGCTGTAGCGTGTGTGCATGCGTTGCATAGCTGGCCGTGAGTTAGTGACCGTTTGGCGTCGCCGGGTCATGCGTGCATGCATTAGATGGATAAGATAGATGTGTGGGTGTGCCGCGGGCGTGCATGCGTGCGGTTAGTTATTACTAGGGAAAAGCCTATACATAGAATCTTACCAACAGCGCGCTTTAAAATCAGGCGCTGCTGCTAAGTAGCAGCAGCGCGGGCTACAGAATCCCGCTGCTGAAACAAGTTTATTAGTAGCGCGTGCACTCCAAGAGGCGCTACTGCTAAAATTCCCACGACGCCGACGCGAGGCCAGTTATAGCAGCAGTGCGTTGAACTAAACAGCGCTACTGATAGGTCGTTTAGCAGTAGCGCATTCACGTATAGCACGCTACTGCTATGCCATTCCATCTCCCCCACTCACTAGGCTCATCCACAGATCACACTCACACGCACTCACTCGGTCTCCTCCTCAGCCCCCGCGCCGCCGGTCATCCCCCGTCACCCCTCCTCCGATCTGCGCCGTTGTAGCCTCATCCTCCTCGCTGGACTTGGTACCGGCCTCCTCCTCCGTCCTCCCTCCACTCGCCGCTGGCCGGCCCCTCCTCGCTCCGCCTTCCTCCTCGATCCGTCCTCCCTCCACTCGCCGCCGGCCGGCCCCTCCTCGCTCCGCCTTCCTCCTCCGTCCTACTTTCTTCTCCCTCCTCGAGTCGCCCCTCCTTGTCCCTCCTCCCTGATACATTTTGATTTAGTAGGCTTTCATATGTAACATTTTGATTTAGTTGATATGATTCAGTTGATTTAGTAGGCTAGTTGATTTAGTTGATTTAGAACATTTTGATTTAGTTTATTTAGTAGGCTAGTTGATTTAGTAGGCTAGTTGATTAAGAACATTTTGATTTAGTTGATTTAGTATGCTAGTTGATTTAGTTGATTTATTAGTATGCTTGATTTAGTTTTTTTCTAATAAGTTATTTTTTGGCAAAATGTAGGTGCCAATTTAGTTAAATTTGCCACTTGTTTGTGTAAACAATTATCTTAGGCAATAGGGGTCAAATTAGGATTATAATTGTCTATAAAATTGTTTTAGGAAAATGGCGCCATCACCAGCACCACTATGTCGACTGTGCAAGTCAAGGTGCGCCAGGAGCCTTGCAACTGGCAAGCTGTTCGCCATCTACTTCCATCCGAGTTTTCGTCATGCGGCGGTAAGAAATTAGATGAAATGTAACAACTATTTTATTTTTAGTGTTGGCATTACTGCATTGTGTCATTTTGCTTTTCTTACACAGATCGTCCCATGCAATGTGAGGTTGAAATTCAACAAGCTGACAGGAGACACTGTGACATTTGAGGCTCCTAGGGGGGGGCATACACTATGAAGGTCGAGAAAGGACGCAATATGTCGCAGATTGGAGGAGATGGATGGGCCCGTTTCCTCGCTCGCATGCGTCTTACTGGTGGTGAGTTGATCAGATTCTCCTTCAGAGCAGAAAGACCCAAGCTGGTTGTCATTTATATCAACCTGGTGGAAGATGATGAAGATGATGAAGATGATGAACATAATGAGGACCCACTCAATGAATATGACGAGAACCCACTTCATGAAGCCATCATAGCTCAAAGAATGAGGCTGAGCGAGGAGGAGGTGTGCAGCCTATGGGACATAATTCCGTCACGTGATGACTTTGTCGGGGTGCCATTCGTGACCCGCCTGACAAGTACCATGGTCGATGGGCATGAAATGGTATGTTATACGTACTGCATGTAGTAATTTGATGATATATATATATATATATATATATATATATATATATATATATATATATATATGTGCTTTATTGTTATACTTACAAATGCAAATTATCTGATTATATGCTTAGTGAATCCGATGATATGCTTAATGTAGAGTCCAATGATATGCTTTGTGGAATCTATTAATAGTGTAGATAATCCATATATACTTATTAGTAGAATTCATGATTAATTAGTACAAATGCATAGTAATGTGTCTTTTGATAGTGTAGAAATCAAGACTTAATAGAAATATATTTGCAAGAGTATGTGTGAGGCTATTTATTAATTGATATATTTTTCTTATTCAGAGACTGCCAAAGAACCTATCTGTGAGTTGTGGTATCGAGCCTGATGAAGAAGGTTCCGTTGGACTACGCCTTACCACAAGGGGCTCCGTCACCACCTGTACTTACCGCATGGACACAGATGGTCGCACACACTTGAACTCGGTTGGGTGAAAGAGATTCCTCGTTGGCAAAAATCTTCGTGTTGGACAGGCCATCCTAATTACTATCAGGAACACCCACAGCCCAGGCTTGAGGATGATGATCGTCGTCGATATCATCTAGAACTACATATGTGTGTGTGGCTATATCATCTAGAACTACATATGATGATCGTCGTCGACATCATGTAGAACTACATATGATGTTCGTCGTCGATATCATCTAGAACTAAATATGATGATTGTCGTCGATGTCACCTTGTACTGCTTGAGGATGCATGTTGAGTATATATGAAATTGTTATCTAGTACTCCCTCGGTTCCAAATTACTCATCGTGGTTTGAGTTCAAATTTGAACTCAAACCACGACGAGTAATTTGGAACTGAGGGAGTACTACCTAGTACCTATAATGCTTTATGAAATTGATATCTAGTAGTACCTAGTATCTGGAAATTGCAGTTTATCGAAGCTGGAATGGGGAAATGGTGAAAGATATAACAGTAGCGCAGGACCAGAAAATCGCTACAGCTAACTAATAGCAGCGCGTTCCTGAAAAGCGCTACTGCTATAGTCAATAGTAGTAGCGCGGGTACGGGCCGCGCTACTACTAAGAGTTAGCTGTAGCGCCTTATTGGTAGCGCGGGCACCCGCGCTGCTGATAGGCCTAAAACCTGCTGATAGGCCTAATTAGTGTGTACGGCACACGGAAACTTGGGGGTGCGTTGCTGTGCCACTACAAAGCCATGGCCACTTGTGTGTGTTTAGATGAGAGTTTGGTGCTAGTGGATTAGTAACGGGGCTGTGTGTAGCCGGGTGAAACTTCAGTGTATTGTGCTTCTTTTTCTTCTACCTCTAATCTTGAGTGAGTGAGAGAGCGGCAACAACATAGGGGAGCCTTTTTATGCTAGTGGGCGCTGGGGTGGTTCCATCCAACACCATACTCTTTGTCTGCTTCCTCTTGGGCCTAGTTCACACTCTTAGAAAAAGGTTATTAGAAAAATGTCGAAGGTTAATTAGTCTCGCTCAATAGCAGCTAGTAGAGACACTCGCTCACGGTGAGGATAGTAGCAAAATAAAGTTAGGCGACCCCCAAAATTGTGCTTATGATACAATCGATGTTTATTTTTATACAATGAAACATTTCAACAAATGTTGTAACAAGAAAAGTTATATCCTAATGCAACGTTTTAAAACAAGACAGAATGTGTCAAACCCAGAAAATTTAGCACAGGTCTGAAAGCAATGATCATTAGGCAAACTTGTATATTTGCCGAGTTTCACTTGATTGCCAAGTTCTTTTTTACCGGTCCTCGCCATCTACGAGGCTTTGCCGAGGTCCCGATAGAAAGCACTCGCAAACTTCTAGGACTAAGCATCTTCGCTGATTCCAGTAGTGTATACAACAGTGTAGTGGAATGAAGCATTTAATGTTGTAACAGGAAAGAAAATCCAAATGTAACGTTTAGAAACAAGACAACTTTTCAAACCCAGAAAATGTAGCACATATCTCAAAGCAATGGTGAGAAAATGTGGCACATCTCAAAGCAATGGTGAACGGCGAATCCTCATGCACATATTCGGTTATGTGCACCAATACTTACCTTCCGTTCGATTACCATTTAACTAGGGAATAAATGGCATAAGGACGGCATTGCTGAACCGAAGATCCGAAGATAGACGAGGAGGATACATGAGCTTTGCTACGTCTACGTAAAAATCCTTACAAAATTTACGTACGAGCTGAGGTGGCCTGATTTGGCTGGAAGAAAAAAAAATGCCCATGCCTAGTCCATGAAATTCAAGGGGATGATTAGTTTAGGAAGGGAAGAAACGTAACATTATGTACCAGGTTGGTGTAGCATTTTGGAGGATGGGGAGTATGGTTTTTGGTAGATTGAGCTACACGACACCTCATATCACAGCCGTCCAAGCTGGTCTGAGGTTCATATGGATACGTGCAAATATTCGAAATCAACAAGTGCGCCAGGGCACTCAACGCTTGTAAGAGAGGTAAAAGCATCCCAGGTATCCTAACTTGCACAGAATGTGATGTTTTAGTCCCAAACTTGCAAAGTGCAACTCCACCGTACCCCAACTTGCAGTGGATGTGATGATTTAGTCCCCGGCCTATCATAGCTCGACAAGTGGAAGCCAGGTGGTTGGACCGGTCATCGCCCGCACTTTTGCAAATAACACCCTACAGTCTTCTCTAATTAACCCGCAGTACAACCTTTTCGGGAGGGAGCATGGAGGTGGTAAATACCCAAATGGATGTGTGGAAAATGAGCCCACTGGTGATAAATACACAAAGTATTGAACAAATCAAAGATCGAACCCGGTCCGATCAAAATGTGTGTTGAGAAATATAGAAGATGAAGTTAATTACATTCTTGGCAGCTCGCTGAAAGCCTCCCTGTGGGTGATGTCCAGATTGTTGGCCTTGATACGCTGAATCTCATCTCTGCATACGTACATAGGAAATCATGCATCATGCATACGAATTTTGCCAGAGAGAAGATTCAAGCTAAAACGGGGAACTAGAATGAACCACTGATCACTCACTTGATGAATCCGTTGTATGCCGAGGGAACTCTCTGCCGCTTCTCTGGATCTGCAGAAAATCACAGCAAGCAGCATGAAATTAAGGACATACATTTGGCAGCTCCAGCACGGATCAAGGAGAAAAATCAGACAAGTGCAACCCGTTGGCCGTTTGGTACTCCTACAGTCGTATATAAACGGAACCTACAGAACTGATTATGTTTCCCATTCCTAATGCCCTCTGCATTTATTTAGTTATCACACACTGTGCATATGTTAACGTTGGAGTTTGGGGAAAAAATTCCTCCACAGACAAAAGGTACTATTGGGCCCGGGAGCAAATTATTCAACAGGTCTCTTCCACTCGAACATTCCAGAGAATGTTTTCTTGTAGGCCGAGCTCCGTGGTGCCCACAATCTGCACCGTTCAAACTGTGGACAGATACATGTGGATATGTGCAGAGCTTTGGAAATGTGCAGCTGCGTCAGTGCCATCTGTGTTAATACACTGACATGAAACCTGTAAAACTCTGACATTCATGGCAGGTCATGCTGCAGTGCTACTGAAGCCACGTTCTCTCCTTCTCGTAAACTTTGCTTCGTCTTTTTTTCTCTCTCTCTCACTTGTCATCCATCACAGGGAAGAAACAGGGCATTCACTGATATAAAAAATAAAAGAAACAGTGCATTCCTGCTGGTGTTACTGTCGACCAGAGAGAAAGAGTGGGGCCCATAGCTAGAGAGACGCCCTATTTCTCTGCCATGCATGCATGCAAGCAGCTCTCTGGCTTGGGTTTGACTTTCACAGCCAATTTCCGAGAAAACGTTTGCATGCTGCATACCTTCTCTCTCCCCCTCTACTTTTGTTCTTTATAATATAGACCACTCACTGTTTGCATGTGATGGGTGAAAGCAGTGACCGGTGAGCTGCATGTGACAGCTGCGTGACAGGATACATGCAACTCTGCAGGCGGACGAGACAGCTCCTGCTAATGACACAGCTGCGCGACATATGATGCTTTTTTTCTGCATCAATCCCGATGCAAACCAATGGTCCAGATAAGAGGTACCGTGAAGCTCGGTCTCCAAAGAAACTTTGCGACTCGAAAACTCCATTGACCGCCCAGAAAGAATCCTTAAAAGAGAGACAGAATGCATAAAGAGGGAGCCAACGACCCAAAGAGATGTATACTGCTCGAATTTGGTTAGCAATACATCGTGCACTGCTCGTTCAACACGAGCGGTATATGTAATTTGAGGGCAAAATTTGGGGATATTAATTTTTAGTTAATCAGACAGATTAAGGCTACCCCTTTCATTTGGTTTCGCCGTCCGCATGCATCCTCTTCCTCCGCAAGCCCATCTCCCGTCCCTTCCTCGGTCAGCCTGGCTCGTAGACCAGGCGCTCGGCAGCATGTCACAGGTCTCGCCGACGTCTCCTACCTACACCGTTGTGGCGTTGTCCTCTTCCTTGCTAGGCCATATGTGAAGCAATGGCTTACGCTGAAGCTGCTCATGGTGGTTTGGTTCATGGCGGTGGTGGCGAAACCACCGGACACCACTGGCGAGCTGTCCGCCATTGACAAGAAGGTCATACAGAAATACGCAATCCTCGCCACGGCTCCCAGGCAGCAGGGCGTAGACGACGGAGGCTCACGGTCATGGACAGTTTAGTGTTCACCTTTGTAAAAGTTGGCCATATCCAATGCAAATTCATGTTTTAAATTGTATATTGGTTCAAGCTGTTGCCCATTCCAGTGATGGCTCGGTTATTTCCTAGCATCTGAAGAAAGTTTTAACGACACTCAGTTTCTAAGATGCAATCATACTAGATACAGCCAAGCATGGATAACTGAACTTCTAATCCATAACAAGGCAGCAGACGGTCGAGGCCTGCCACAAGGTCACGGGTGCGCGAGCCTGAAGGTCTACAAGAGGAGCATGGCAAGAGTTAGATGGACGAAGCGAACTAACGCAGCGACAGCGGCAGCAAGAGCGGTCGAGGGCAGTTGGACGACCGGTTGGGCGTGCAATATCGGGGACGGCGCGTCGGGGTTGAGGTGGAGCTTGACTGCCTACAGCGATGGCGGGAGGTGAGATTGCCCTGCAGCGGTGTTTCCTCTCGACAGCAATGACAGATACAAGCAAAGAGTTTGTTAATTAGAGATGACTCCAGGGTGTTATTTGCAAAAGTGCGGGCGCTGACCAGTCCAACCACCTGGCTGCCACTTGTCGAGCTATGATGGGCCAGAGACTAAATCATCACATCCACTGCAAATTGAGGTACGGTGAAGTTGCATTTTGCAAATTTGGGACTAAAACATCACATTCTGTGCAAATTAGGATATCTGGGATGCTTTTACCTCCTTGTAAGACGAGCTAGACCTACAAGGCACCCCATAGCAGTGTGTTTGCAGTTGTGTCAGACGCATAGGGACTCCCACTTGTAGAATACAGTACACTGCAGGTCGCAGTTTGTTGCAGACCACCAGTTGAGCATTGGGGTACCTTTTTTTCTAAACAACTATCATTCTTGTATTGGACACAAACCAAAAATACTATACTCCGTATAATATGTGTGCAGAGGAGAGTGGTACAGGGCTATGCTTCTTACATCTCATATTATAATCAGACCAATATGATTGACTACGAGCATCAAACCACGACCGAACAACATTTACATGTTCATGCTTTTTTTGCGCGGATTTGCATGTGTATATTGAAGAATATACTATCGTACAAAAACAAGAGAAGAGGAGTAAATATGTGTAATATATATATTCGCATGTTGTTGTGATAGTACTATTGTTCATATGCAAAATAAGAAATTCTCCTTCTCACAACAGTGCACCAGGATGGATGAAGAACCCCAGAACTCTCTCTCTCTAAATCAATGGATGCACAGGGGAGAGCACCAAGACAAGACGTGCAGGATGAGAAATGCACTAGCCAACAACTAGAAAGCAGAAAATACTAGCTAGCCCAGGAGAGCACTGTGTGCTCACGTGTGGGTCAAACACTCTGGTAATAGCACTGCTAACCTCTGCTCCAGCACTGCTAGCAGCACACATCTCGTAAAACAGGAACGGTTGAGATAATAGGCACCGTGTAGCTCGTCCTACATTGCAACTTTCCGTTTGGAGGATACATGCTATGCATGACACGGTCACTGCCATGCTGCAGACATATGGCCAAAGGGGAGCAAGAACATAAACCTACATCTCGGAGCTGCCGCGAGTGAGTCCCATCTCGTTGGCGAGGTTGCGGAGCACGTACTTCTTCGCCTTCCCGGTGGACGTCTTGCAGCTCGGTGTGGAAGATGACGGTCTTAGGCACCATGAAGTGCGGCATGCGCTCCCGGCTCCACGCGATCAGCTCCCCCACGGTCACGGTGCTCGCTTCCTGTAGGCTCACGAACGCACATGGTGCCTTCCCCGAGACCTCGTCCGGCCGGGCCACCACCGCCACCTCGTTCACCGCCGGGTGGCCGTATAGCGCCGACTCCACCTCCATGCTGCCGATGGTGTCCTTGGCACTCAGGATCACGTCCTTGGAGCGGTCGCGGATCTCCAGGTAGCTGTCCGGGTGCATGACCCGATGTCCCCCGTGTGGAACCACCCGTCGTCTCGGATCGCCGCGTCGGTCGCCTTTTCATCGTTGAGGTACCCCAGCATGATGCAGCTGCCGCGGAGCACGATCTCGTTCATCATGGATCCGTCGCGGGGCACGCTACGGCCCGTTTCTGTTAGCAGCAAGCCATGCCCGTGATGGCGGCGTCCGCGTCGGGTGCACCAAGCGCGTGCATGGGCGTGCGTCGGGCGCGGCCGGCTCCGTGGCGTAGGTGTTGTGTGTGTGCGTGTGTGGGTAGTGTCTTGGGCGCGTGTGTGCGTGTGTGGGTAGTGTCTTGGGCGCGCGTGTGCATGTACACGGGACGCGTCGTAGCAGGCGTAGTCAGTTGGCGACTTGGTCCGGGGAGAGCGAGGCGATCGGGGTGGGCTCGCCGCGGTACGTGCGTACGGGCGCGCGTGGTGGACGCGGCCAGGGCGGACCGGATCGTGGGCTCGCACAGGTGGGAGCGTGGGGATCGTGGACACGCTGGCCTGGGTATAAATCCCGTGTGGAGGTCGTTGTAGACGAGTGTGGTTGTAGCTCGAGTTGTTGCTTGAGGATATACACAGCCGTTGTTGCGGCTGGGGCGTTCGTGCGCCAGGAACACCACCGTGCTCTCTCATTCAGTCAGTTTCCTTCGGTCTTCTTCTTCCTCGGGTCATATCAGGGAGAGAGAGAGAGAGGGGTGTTAAACCCACTTGAATCGTGTAGGCTAGATCTTTCCGGTAACCTACCTTCCTTGGGTGCGGATGAGCTCGATCCAGAACCGGCCATGGTGAAGTAGAGGCCGGTGATGGCAGTGGGATCGATATGGAGAGGTGGCAGTGGTGCTTCCCGTGAGCACTGCGATTGCCCTAGATCGGAAGGGGATTTCGGTGGGGAGTCTGGCGGCGCGGTAAACCTCGTACCGTGTGCCCCGGCCCCCACCTCTCTATATATATCGCAGGTCACAGGGGCCCACCAACCATAAGAGGGTTGGGCGCCCCCGATCAGGGCGTGAATAGATTAGGGCCCGATGGGCCGTTGGGGCCACTTGGTGGAGAGATCAACCTAACATTCTCCCCCTTGATCTCAACTTTTACTTTTAACCTTATACTTTCTAGTTTATTTGTTTCATCACATATTGGTACATAGAGCATGTTTCATCGTCACAGCTTAATTGCCGTTAGAATCATACAGCTACAACATACGTTATGATCAGAAGCAAATTCTGTTCCTTTTGGGCCTATCCAGGAATCATAAGGCTTTCCCTTAAACCCATGCCGGCTAAGTGTTCCTTGAACACATTGGGTGGTAAGCCTTTCGTTAGCGGATCCGCAAGCATATCTTTTGTCCTTATATGCTCGAGACTTATAGTTTGATCCTGGATTTTATCTTTCACAACATAATACCTTATCTCTATTGTTTTGGCAGCATTACTCGAATTGTTGTTGTGAGCGTAAAATACTGCGGGTTGGTTGTCACAGTACATCTTTAGTGGTTTGTGAATACAATCTACCACTTTCAAGTCGGGTACAAATTTCTTTAGCCCTATCGCTTGCCCCGTGGCTTCGAAGCATGCTATGAATTCTGCATACATCGTGGATGATGCAACTATTGACTGTTTGGAGCTTTTCCACGAAATAGCTCCCCCAGCGAGAGTGAAGACGTATCCTGACGTGGATTTTCTATCATCTCTGTCCCCCGCAAAATCTGCGTCTGAATACCCTTTTCTCTCTAGGGAATCACTTCTCCTGTATATTAGCATGTAGTCCTTCGTGCGTTGCGCATAGCGCAATGCTTTCTTTACCATCTTCCAGTGCTCCATGCCTGGATTATCTTGATATCTACCGAGTACCCTGGTGATAAAAGCTAAGTCAGGGCGAGTGCACACTTGTGCATACTGTAAGCTGCCAACTGCCGAAGCATATGGTATTGCTTTCATTTGATCGATCTCGTACTGGTTCTTGGGACATTGGAATTTCCCAAAACTATCGCCCTTAACTATAGGAGCAGGTGTGGCTTCACTCGCATGCATATTATATTTTTTAAGAACCTTTTCTAAATATGCTTTCTGCGATAGTCCTAAGACTCCATTGTTTCTATCTCGGTGAATTTCTATGCCCAAAACATATGATGCTTCACCAAGATCTGTTATGTCAAAATTTGAGGATAAGAACTTCTTTGTTTCTTGTAGTAGACTAACATCACTACTAGCAAGCAGGATATCATCCACATACAAGATTAGGAAAATATATTTCCCATTTTTAAACTTTGCATAAATGCAATTGTCCTCAATATTTTCTTTAAATCCAAAACTTTTAATCGTTTGATTAAACTTTAGATACCACTGCCGAGAGGCTTGTCTTAATCCATAAATGGATTTCTTCAGGCGGCATCCCATATTTTCCTTGCCTTCCATGATAAAACCCTTGGGTTGTTTCATGTAGACCTTTTCTTTTAAATCACCATCCAGAAATGTCGTCTTAATATCCATTTGATGTAACTCTAAATCAAAATGAGCAACTAATGCCATTATGATTATGAAGGAATCCTTACATGAGACTGGAGAAAATGTCTCATTGTAATCTATCCCTTCTCTTTGTGTAAATCTTTTTGCCACGAGACATGCTTTATACTTTTCTATATTCCCTTTGGAGTCATACTTAATTTTGTAGACCCATTTACAGCCTACTGTTTTGGCTCCTTTAGGAATTTCCTCTAAGTCCCAAACATCTTTGGAACTCATCGATTTCATCTCGTCTTCCATTGCCTTCATCCACATCGATGAATGAGGGCTTCTCATGGCTTCTTCATATGAGGAGGGATCTTTTTCCATATGAACCATTTCTGTGTTATAAACTTTAAAGTCAGTTGAAATAGCTGACTTTCTTGGTCTTGTAGACCTTCTAAGGGCCTCAGTTTCTGGCACGTTCTGTGCCTCAACTTATGGCACTTCTTCTAAAATTTGTTGTTGCACCTCCCTTTCATGCTCAACAACGAGTTCAGTCGGCTCCTGACGGACAGGTTCCGGGTCTATCCCCAAGGTTGTCATGGGTGGAGTTGCAACTGGTAGTGAGAAAAATGGCCCCTGAATCATCGGATTAGGTGCATGCACCCTCTTCTCCTCAAGATCAATTTTCCGAGCTACCAAGCTCCCCCTCATCATTTCGTCCTCAAAGAAGACCGCATGTCTCGTTTCTACAAACTTTGTATATCTGTCTGAGCAGTAGAAACGAAAACCTTTTGATCTGTCTGGATAGCCAATGAAGTGGCAACTTACTGTTTTGGTATCTAACTTTGCAATGTTTGGATTAAATATTTTGGCCTCAGCAGGGCACCCCCACACCCTGAAGTGATGTAGGGAGGGCACCCTTCCTGTCCATAGCTCGTACGGTGTTTTGGGCACCGACTTGCTTGGTACTCTATTGAGAATGTGAATGGCGGTTTTAAGCGCCTCCATCCATAATCCCAATGGTAAGTCGGAATAACTCATCATGTTGCGCACCATATCCGTAAGTGTACGGTTGCGCCTTTCAGCTACTCCATTTTGCTGAGGTTCACCCGGCATTGAATACTGGGCAACTATGCCAGCCTCCTGTAAGAACTTTGCAAAAGGTCCAGGGACTTGGCCATATGGAGTGTGCCGACCGTAGTACTCTCCCCCACGGTCGGACCTTACTATCTTTATTCTTTTATCATGCTGATTTTCAACTTCAGCTTTGAATATTTTATATTTATCCAATCCTTCAGATCTTTCTTTGATTGGATAAATATAACCATAGCAAGAGTAATCATCTGTGAATGTTATGAACGAGTCATATCCATCCACACTTTTCACCGGAAATGGTCCACAAATGTCGGTGTGGATGATTTCTAGTGTGCTTGAGCTATGGATTGCACCTTTTTTGATTTGTTTTATATACTTTCCTTTAATGCAATCTACACATTGTTCTATGTCTGAGAATTCTAACTGTGGAAGAATTTCACTTTTGACTAATCTTTCTATTCTCCCCTTCGAAATATGGCCCAAGCGACAGTGCCATAATTTCGATGAGTCGAATGTTCTCTTTCTTTTCTTTTGTTCTTTATTCGACGCGGAAACATGTTCATTCACATTGCATACAGAATGCACTTTTTCATGAAGTGATAACAGATAAAGCTCATCATGTAGTAAAGCATTACCAACATAAGCATTATTATACCAGATGGCACACTTGCCATGTCCAAAATAACACTCACAATTTTCTTTGTCCAAACATGAAACGCTAATTAAGTTTCTATTACATGAAGGAACATAAAGAACATCTCTAAGTAGAAGCTTGAATCCATCCGCTAACTCCAAGGAGATGTCGCCGACAGCTTCAACTTCTGCTTTTATTCCATTGGCTACTTCAATGCCTCCTTCTCTTCTTAGCGTAGTCCGGGTCGAATGGAATCCCTGTAAACAATTTGCAACATGAACAGTTGCCCCTGAGTCAATCCACCAAGTAGATTTCGAAAACTGTGTGTACAAGGATTCATTTACTAAGGAAACAATGTTGTTACCTTGCTTTGCCATTAAGGACTTCAGCCAAACAGGGCAGTCTTTCTTGTAATGCCCGGGCTGCTTACAGTGGAAACAAGTGTCTTTGTCCACTGGGAAAGACTGTTGCTGACGCTGATGCTGATAGGGAGTTTTTCCTTGTGGCTTTAAAGGAGAACTTTTGTTGTTTTGATTGTAGTTCTTTTTCTTATGATCCTTCACATAGTTGAGTGTTCCACCATGTGAAGCTTTTAGTCTGTCCTCTTCTTGGACACACATAGCAATTGTCTTTTCTATGTCCCATGTTCCAGGTGACATATTATAATTCACAACAAAAGTTTCAAATTCCTTTGGCAGTGAAGCCATGACAAGGTGGACCAGGAGCTTTGGTTTGATCTCCAGATCCTCATCCATAGGCTTTAACTTTGCTGCCATATTGCTCATCCTCAAGATGTGCTCTCTTATTCCACCACCTGTGTATTGTTCCGTCACAAGTTGTTTTAACAGCTGGGAGGCATATATCTTTGAAGAGCCAGTGAACTGGCTCTTTATCTTTGTCAGCAACTCCGCAGCTGAAGCGCACTCTGCAATGGAGCCCACAATGGTGCTCTCAATTGTATTCTTTATAAAGGCCATGCATTTTTTATTTGCATTGACCCATTTTTGGTTGGCTATGATGTAGGACATCTCCAAAGGAGCATAATCCCTTTTCCTTTTAGCCCATGCAGCATCATCCTCAGTAGTCTCTCTTACTGGCTCTGTAGGTCTGACCGGCTGTGGTTCTTCCAGAACCCAGTCCAGATCAGCACAAACAAATGCCAGTTCAACTTTCTTCCTCCACTCAGTGTGGTTGTCACCTCTGAGTGTCGGAACTTCTTTTAGGCAACTCATCAAGTGAAAGCCTCCTGAAATCACAATTTAAGTGACATCAATATAACAACCATATGCATTAATCTAACATTGGTCAAATTAAACATATAATTGTCTATGCAATTAAATCTATCTTACCGTTGGGCAAAATACTAGAAATAATGCACCTTTAAATTTCAATAATAAAACATGATCATGTTATTAATAACGTTGGTCATAAACAATAACATAATCATATTCATTTTAGTAATCACTTTAACATGCTCTTAAAAAACTTAATACTATATATTAACTTTTATTTTCTGTGTAAAAGAGCATTAATTATTTACGCAGCGGAAAAATATTCAAGAACTTTTAATTCTTTACAGAAACTTTTCCTTAAAAGATTCATGAACTTTATTATTTTCTATATAAAATTCATGAACATTTCTTTTTCTGAAAATTTTCTATTTTCATTTTCAGAAACTTTTTCTGTTTACTTTTCTATTTTCTAAGCAAAATTTTCGTTGCACAAGTTTGCACAGAAAAAACTATGTAAAATTTTGCCCAAAAGACTGGACAAAAACTATTAAAAAATGAAAACAAAATGCAGCACAGCCGGCCTCGGCCCAGCTCGCGCGAGAACGCCCACGGCTGCTGGCCTTGGCCCAGCGCGCGTGGCGGCGCCCGCGGCTGGCGGCCTCGGTCCAGCGCACGCCTCCTCTTTCGGCCCAATGGCCGTCGACCGCACTAGGGTTTCGATCTGGGCCGTCAAAAGCAATCCGACGGTCCAGCGTCGTTCTCGCGGGATCAAAACTCCCGATCCCTTCACCGCTCGAGAAACCCTAGCCACTTTCTCCCTTCGCCTCTCTCTGCTTCTCCTCGTGAAGGCGTGGCTTCTCTCTCACGCCGGCTGTTGCCAGACGGCGAGCGCCCCGGCCGCCGGCGGCGGTGGCCACCGCGAGCACTTCTTTTTCCCTTTTCTTTGTTTTTATGTTTGAAGCCCCCATCACAACCCACTGTCCAGTGGTAGAGAGGGCCAAGGCCACCGCGGCTTCAGAGCACCAGGCGGCTGTGCTGTGGCCATCCTCCTCGCAGGTCGCGCGTCCTCCCTTGCGGCGGGCGCGCCGCCGTCGAGGGACTTGGCCGCGGTGCTGTCCCACCCCCCCTTTTTTTGTCTTTCTTTTCCGGTGAACTTTGTGGCTCCGGTGGTTCTTCGTCCCCGCACCTCGGCTTGCCGATGCTTGTGGGGATCGAGAGGAACAGGCGCGGCCTGACGGCGGCGCTCTTTGCCGGCGGCCCAAGGCCTTCTCCGGTGATGCACTTTGCCCGGTCTAGGGTTGTTGGGGAGGAGGGAGTTCTTTTGCTTTCTCTGTTTTAACTTTGTACCGAAAAAACATCTTAGCCTATGTATGGATCTGATACCATTGTTAAACCCACTTGGATCGTGTAGGCTAGATCTTTCCGGTAACCTACCTTCCTTGGGTGCTGATGAGCTCGATCCAGAGCCGGCCATGGTGAAGTAGAGGCCGGTGATGGCAGTGGGATCGATATGGAGAGGTGGCAGTGGTGCTTCCCGTGAGCACTGCGATTGCCCTAGATCGGAAGGGGATTTCGGTGGGGAGTCTGGCGGCGCGGTAAACCTCGTACCGTGTGCCCCGGCCCCGACCTCTCTATATATATCGCAGGTCACAGGGGCCGACCAACCATAAGAGGGTTGGGCGCCCCCGATCAGGGCGCGAATATATCAGGGCCCGATGGGACGTTGGGCCCACTCGGTGGAGAGATCAACCTAACAAGGGGTAGAGCCGAGCTAGGGCTAGCTAAGGTTCGGGCGCGGTTTCAACAGTTTCGCTGTCAAGGATGTCCACCTCGGCCATCACCGGCGTGCGCACGCCCTGGCTCGCCTTGAGCCGCGCGCACTCGGGCGCCAGCAGCTTGTTCCACTCCTCCTTCCACACGCACGATACCACCAGCCCCCCGGTCTCGCTCAGCCCGTACACGTGGCTGACCTGGAAGCCGACGGCCTTGGCTTGCTCTAGAACGGCGGCCGGAGGCGGCGCGCCGCCCGTCAGGACTCGCACCTTCCCTGCTACTGGGAGCCTCCGCACGCCCTCGGGTGCATTGGCCAGCACGTTGAGCACCATCGGCGAGGCGCAGAGGTGGGTGACGTCGTGGCGAGCGATGGCGGCGTAGACCTCGGCGGTGTCGACGAGGCGGAGGCAGACGTTGGTGCCGCCCACCATGGCCATCCCCAAGGAAAGCTCGAACCGTTGGCATGTAACATGGGCAGCGTTCACAGGAACGTCGGTGGAGAAGGCACCACCCAGTCAATGAGCGCGTTGACGGTGATCAAGAAAATCCCACGGTGGCAGTTGACCACCCCTTTGGGCGCCGACGTCGTGCCGGAGGTGTAGTTGAGGATCATGGGATCCCACTCAGTCGCCGGCCGGACCCAAGCAAACTCCAATTCTCCCTTCTCTAGAAGCATCTCGTACGTTGTGAGTGCTGCCAACTCCTTATCGGTCGTCGTACTCTCCTCTTCCTCGTAGTAGGGGTCCTCCACGAGGATGACACGCGGCGCAGGTTGTCCCCTCGCGGCAGAAGGCGGACTGCGTCCGTGAGGAGCGGCAGGAACGCCGTATCAGCGAATATGATCTTGGCGCCGGAGTGGGCGAACAGGACGGCCACCGTGGGCGCGTCGAGGCTAGTGTTGAAGGTGTTGAGCACCGCGCCGCTCATGGGCATGCCGAAGTGCATCTCGTACATGGCCGGCACGTTGGGGAGGAGCGCCGAGACCACGTCGCCGTGGGAGACGCCCAGCGACACGAGCGCGGAGGCGAGGCGGAGGCAGCATCGGAAGGTCTGGCTCCAGGTCCAGACGACGTCGTGGTAGACGACGGACCGGCAGTCGCCGAACGTTGTGGCCGCGCACTCCTGAAACCCCAGCGGCGTGAGCAGGCACGAGTTGACGGGGTTCATTCCCAGTTTCTCCATGGCTTGGCTTGCTTTGTGAATCTGGGACGCTATAAAATGTGCAAGTGCGCTCTGAGGGACCTTTGAGGTAGGATTTATAGAACGATTCGGCAGATGGGATGCCAATCAATGGAAAGACTGCCACAACATTGTCATCTTCTAAACTAGCAGGGTGGCCCCTGCATGCACATGCGCGAGCAAGAGCAACATCTTACAAAACATATAGAATTTTCAAAAATCCTACATCTACATAGGGCTACGAACGTTTTACGTAATATCCTAACAAACTCTCTCTCGGCCCCCCTATTTCCAAGCGGGTGGGCCCCTTGCTTCCCCAATCTCCAATCACAAGCGTCCAAATTGCTCATTACGTAAATCACGTAATAAGAATTACGTAAGTGTAGTATTGCTGAAGAATTTTTATCGCAAACCAACCTGTGATTGAATGGTTAGAATGATAGTGGTATTCTCAGCTCATCAGGATTCAAGTCCTGATGTTCGCATTTATTTCAAGATTTCCGGCGATGCGCGTTCAGCTGGAGGAGACGTTTCTTTCGACGGCTCAGTCTCTCGGAGGTGCTTATAGAGAGGTAGGGTGGTTGTGGATTCAAAGCGTTGGTCCTTATGGGCACTTGCACAAAGAATTTTCGGCTGTTATCGACAAGGTCAAACCGGCTATGGTAGGGAGTGGCGCGTTGGTGGTCTAGAGACCTTGATGAATTTATTTTTTATGTATGAGGTGCACTGTACTTTAGATGAAATTTTATAATATATCCCATTACTTTTCAGAAAAAAGAGCTAGATCTTGGATAATTTGTTATGTATCTTTATCTTCCTAAATACTTAACAGTGCAGCTGCGCTAATTGGGCTATGCGAGCGCACGCAATACATGACAAAAAGCTCACACTATAAAAAAAGTAATTAACATTCTGTGTCATCACTACACTACGAAAAAGGAAAATATATGTTCCTCCTTCCATACGCTGCCTACTTTACACAAATCAGTCAAGGGAGGACAAGTACGTGCATTTATTTGGGCTTAATAAAAATTTAAAAAACCATAACTTTTAATTCAAGTATCGAAATTCAGATTCTCTTTCACCGTTGGGTTTCTCGCAACGAGTTCTTCAAAACTAGATCCCATATGAATATGTTTTGACAAACTTTCTGTTTTGAGCAACTTTGGGTGCTAAAGAGGCAACTTTAGTGCTATAGGAAAGCAACTTCTTTTAAGGTTGCCTACTATGATTGCCTATCAACGAAAAGTCATTATAAGCTGCCTCCCATGACTATCATGTTCACTAAATTCGCATATAAGTTGTCCCCAACTGCTTATTAGTGCAGCTGCTGTTGGAAATATGCCCTGGAGGCAATAATAAAAGCATTATTATTATATTTCCTTATTCATGATAATTGTTTTTATTCGTGCTATAATTGTGTTATCCGGAAATCGTAATACATGTGTGAATAACAGACAACAATATGTCCCTAGTGAGCCTCTAGTTGACTAGCTCGTTGATCGACAGATAGTCATGGTTTCCTGACTATGGACATTGGATGTCATCGATAACGGGATCACATCATTAGGAGAATGATGTGATGGACAAGACCCAATCCTAAACATAGCATAAGATCCCATAGTTCGTTTGCTAGAGTTATCCAATGTCAAGTATCCTTTCCTTAGACCATGAGATCGTGTAACTCCCGGATACCGTAGGAGTGCTTTGGGTGTGCCAAACGTCACAACGTAACTGGGTGACTATAAAGGTATACTACGGGTATCTCTGAAAGTGTCTGTTGGGTTGACATGGATCGAGACTCGGATTTGTCACTCCGCTTGACGGAGAGGTATCATCGGGCCCTCTCGGTAATGCATCATCACAATGAGCTCAATGTGATCAAAGTGTTTGATCACGGGATCATGCATTACGGTACGAGAAAAGTGACTTGCCGATAACGAGATTGAACGAGGTATTGGGATACCGACGATCGAATCTCGGACAAGTAAAATACCGATTGACAAAGAGAATCATATACGGGATTAATTGAATCCTCGACATCGTGGTTCATCCGATGAGATCATCGTGGAGCATGTGGGAGCCAACATGGGTATCGAGATCCCACTGTTGGTTATTGCCCGAGAGCCGTCTCGGTCATGTCTGCATGTCTCCCGAACCCGTAGGGTCTACACACTTAAGGTTCGGTGACGCTAGGGTTGTAGGGATATGTATGTGCAGTAACCCGAATGTTGTTCGGAGTCCCGGATGAGATCCCAGACGTCACGAGGAGTTTCGAAATGGTCCGGAGGTAAAGAATTATATATAGGAAGTGCTATTTTGGCCATCGGGACAAGTTTCGGTGTTATCGGTATTGTACCGGGACCACCGGAGGGGTCCCGGGGGTCCACCGGGGGGTCCACCTGCCCCGGGGGGGGCCACATGGGCTATAGGGGGTGCGCCCAGGCCTACATGGGCCAAGGGCACCAGCCCCAAGGGCCCATGCGCCAAGGAGACTTGGAGAGGGGAGAGTCCAAAGAGGGGAAGGCACCTCCGAGGTGCCTTGGGGAGGATGGACTCCTCCCCCCTTCTTGGCCGCACCCCTTCCTTGGAGGAAGGGGCAAGGCTGCGCCCTCCCCCCATCTAATGCGCCTATATAAAGGGAGGGGAGGGAGGGGTGGCCGCACCCTTTGCCCTGGCACCCCCTCCTCCCTGCAACACCTCCTCCTCCTCCCGTAGTTGCTTAGCGAAGCCCTGCCGGAGTTCTGCTGCATCCACCACCACGCCGTCGTGCTGGATCTTCCTCAACCTCTCCTTCCCCCTTGCTGGATCAAGAAGGAGGAGACGTCTCCCGTCCCGTACGTGTGTTGAACGCGGAGGTGCCGTCCGTTCGGTGCTAGATCATCGGTGAATTGGATCACGGCAAGTACGACTACCTCCTCCACGTTCACTCGAACGCTTCCGTTGCGATCTACAAAGTGGTATGTAGATGCTATCTAATCTGAATACTCGTTGCTAGATGAACTCATAGATGGATCTTGGTGAAACCGTAGGAAAAATTTTAATTTTCTGCAACGTTCCCCAACAGTGGCATCATGAGCTAGGTCTATGCGTAGTTCTTCTTGCACGAGTAGAACACAAAGTAGTTGTGGGCGTCGAATTGTCAATTCTTCTTGCCGTTACTAGTCAATCTTGATTCAGCGGTATTGTGGGATGAAGCGGCCCGGACCAACCTTACACGTACGCTTATGTGAGACCGGTTCCACCGACTAACATGCACTAGTTGCATAAGGTGGCTGGCGGGTGTCTGTCTCTCCTACTTTAGTTGGATCGGATTCGATGAACAGGGTCCTTATGAAGGGTAAATAGAGATTGACAATTCACGTTGTGGTTATTACGTAGGTAAGAAAACGTTCTTGCTAGAACCCTAATTCAGCCACGTAAAACTTGCAACAACAATTAGAGGACGTCTAACTTGTTTTTGCAGCAAGTGCTTTGTGACTAAGTATATTATTTTTGCATACATTATTTTTGAAGCTAAACTTTCATTACTAAGTATATTAATTACTATACGATGTTCTTCAACAGGGACTCCCGATGACAGTTGTGCCTCAGTGGATCGAGACAAAAGGTCGCATGTCAATGGTTAGCTTACGACCAAGATTTCCTACATTGCACATGAGTGCATTCAGAATTTCTGAAAGCGAAGAATGCTTAATAGTGAAAGATTTGAGCAAAATTGTTAACGATCGCAGAGAAGTACTAGGGGGCAGCAAGGAGAAGCGCAACCCAAGATTAGGAGACAGATTCATCTGCATGCTCCAGTATGATGAATCAGGAGAGCTATACATGTTCTATGCTATTCTACCTGAGAGGGAGCAGCAGGAGTAATTTAGCTAGTTCATGCTCGTATTGTCTTGAACTTAATTAATCTCAAATAGTGATTTTCTTGTGAACAACGCTTATAATATCATGACCATGTTGAACTCGATGATATCTTTGCTTCTGTTACAAGTGAATGTTTCTTCTTTAAGTTAGTATTGGTGGTGATTAGATATATATAGCGGTAATAATGATTAAATAGTGGTAATTAATGATGACTACGATGATTTTTAGCTAGCTAGTATATATACATATACTGTTGTTGGTGATGAAATGATGCAACAGTTTATTTATTTATTAATATGTGATGATGATGATGATGATGAGTTATTATATATATCATTTATGCATGAAAGAAACCGCAAATTAGTTTGAACTGGATATATATATATGGATCCTAGCTAAGTGATCAAGTATATATATATGCCATATCCATATCCATATCAAGTATAACAACTCATTGTAACGTAAAACAATCCTAAATTAAATTGATAACACAAATTTAAAGGAAAAATAAAAAATAAAACAAAAACCCACAAACATTTAGTACCGGTTGGTGTTACCAACCGGCACTAAAGGGCTCCCTGTCCCCGGAGCTGGCTCGTGCCACGTGGTTGGCCTTTAGCAGCGGTTCATGCTGAACCGGTACTAAAGGGGGGGCCCTTTAGTGACCATAATTTAGTGCCGGTTGTGGAATCGGCACTAAAGGGCCTTACGAACCGGTGCTATTGCCCGGTTCTGCACTAGTGCAACCGTATATTACACGCCTCGTTCTGACAAAATACGCTTTAGTTCAATGATTGGGATTAATATTCTGTTAACTACATCGAACTGATACTGTTTGTGTAGTTCAACTGCTTACATGAAAAAAATGTATTCTGGTATCTTGGCGGAGTGTTGCCTCGGTTAGAGCAACTCTAGCAGACTCTGCATCTCGCCGGCCCGCAAAACGCGTTTGCAGTTCGCGGAAAACGGCCTTTGTGGGCCGGCAAGGAAGGCCGCAGATGCAGACCCCCAAACGGACCCGTATAAAAGTATATTCACGGAATATGCTTTTTTACGGGTCGACTTTGCGGTGTCTGCTCTTGCGCCGCTGCATCCTGCATGTCATCGGCCCGCAAATATCAAATCCAACATAATACAACAAACGGAAGCAAACTAAATAATTATTCAAATCCAACATAATACAACAATCATCCGCATTACAAATAATTATTCAAATCACCAAAGCAAACTTAAATAATGCAATACAAAACTCGTGATGAATACAAATATAAATGAATACAAAAATGAGTCACTGTCCAGCCCTTTGCCAATGGTGCTCAATGAGATCCTCCTGGAGTTAAAAGTGTGTGTTTGCATTTTCAATCTCCTTGTATGTCTGAAGAAAAGATCTAATGCGGTTAGGGTCTCTAGCTGATTTGACACGGCTACCCACATTGTCGTAGAAGAATTTCAAGTTCATTCCTCTCTCATCTTCAAGAATCATATTGTGAAGGATAACACAGCATGTCATGATATTTTTCAAGGTTTTCTTATCCCAAAAACAAGCAGGACCACGGACAATGGCAAACCTAGATTGCAAAACACCGAATGCTCTTTCAATGTCTTTTCAGGCTGCCTCTTGCACCCTTGCAAATTCACAATGTTTTCTAGTTTTGGGATCTTTGATGCTCTTGACAAAGGTGCACGAGCTCAATTCCATCTACATACATACCGGCGCGTCAATCAACTATGCATACCGCTCGAAAATATCACAAAACAAACACTAACCTGCGGCGGGTGATCCCGGCGGCGACAAGGGGCGGGCTCGACGGTGGTCGATCCCCAGCGGCGACAGCGACGAGGGGCGGCTCTTCTCGCCGGATCCGGGGGGGGTGGTCGGTGCAGTGCATCGGCGCTGGAGGGTGGGGGACGGCCCTGCAGCGCGATTCCGCCCGCAGATTGGCTGGAATCGCCAACGGCGGACGGGCGGAAGCAAAGGCAGTCGGCGGCGGAAGGAAGTGGGGAAAGGCACACGGCTAAAATATCCCTCCCTCCAACTGTTTCTCTGTGATGCAGGGCACCGCAGCGGCGAGGGGGAAACCCGCGTATTCGCGAGTTGGGGCCGAGATTTTGCCGCGCCCCTCAAAAAATACCGACTTTGCGGGGTCTGTTCCGGCGGGATTTTCCGCGTGGACCCGCATTTTGGCGGTTATTTTACGGGTCAGGGCCGGATGCGGGGTTTGCTAGAGTTGCTTTTATACCTGTAGGGTGAGTGCGACACTCAGCTTACAGGACACATGCCACAATCACGAAATTCCAAGACCAAATGGCACGACAGGGTATAAACCTATGCCAAGTACGACACTTGGCTTAGACCTACATCGAGAGCTGTTGCCACATACTCAGTGTTCATCTCTAAAGTGAGCCGCCATAACTGATCTCGGCGAAGACAGATACTTGGCTTAGAAATATGTTGTGTCTAGCTGGAAAATCACACGGCTAATAGCTATGCCGTGCACCGGCAAGGCGGTACTCGACTTAGATATATGTCACGCCAAGCTGGAAAAGCACTCGGCATATAACTATACCGTGCACCGACAGGACGGTACTCGGCTTAAACTTTTCCATGTGTCTACCTTCGGGTTGCCCCTAGTTGCAGAAAATGCCGAGCATGTCACACGGCTTATAGAGATGCCACATGGCATTGCCGTCTCTGTCCAAGAGCCGTCAGTCCGTCACATTGCCTTATTTTGCCGAAGATCCAACATTTAGCACTTGACAAAGTGTCAGTCGAGTGCCCGTGAGGAAGCTCTCGGCTCGGCTTACAACCCTTTGTGGACATGGTATAGGCTGAGGAGAGGAAGCCGAGTGCAACACTCTGCATACAGTTTGCCAAGTTCGATTTTGGCTTCGCCGAGTATTTTTTATAGTCGGCCTATTATGATTTTTCAGTAGTGTAGCGTGTGTGATATGCAACCGGTGTGAAACCAATACTTCAAGTCTGAGAAAAACAAATGACAAGTCGAGCCTAGAACGGAGAAGCATGCTCGAACTTAATATTCAAAATGGTATAATGATAGCTACTGAGCTAAAATTGAACACACAGAAGATTATTTGAGGACATTTAACATGAATTCAAACTAAGGAAAAAAATAGCATGCTATGCAAAATAGCGCCGTCCCTGAAAAAATGCTATTAGCGAGACATTGTACAAGGCAATCCTCTGCACGCAATAGTGAACTATTTTTTTCCAGTGATTCAAAGTTTCAAACACAAGCTAATTTGAAAGAACAAATGGTTATTCTGCAAAAAAAAAAAAAGAATACATAGATGATTAACCAAAGGGAAAGTAGTGGCTGCACCCACTTTCAGTGCACCCACGCAAGAAAACATATCAAAACATTTTGAAAAAATATGAAACTTCGTGTAAATGATCATCAACAAATGTTATGAGGGCTTGCAAAGTTCGGTGGTCAAATAACATTCGAGAAGCGCTCTACAAAAAAGACAAAATTGCAAAATCTGCTCAAACAGTGCACGTACATTTTGACTAATTTTCAGTGATTTTGTCTTTTTTATAGAAAGCTCCTCGAATGTTATTTGACCATCAAATTTTGCAAGCCCCCATAACATTTGTTGATGATCATTTCCACGAAGTTTTAGATTTTTTTCAAAATATTTTGCCATGTTTTCTTGCGTGAGTGCACCGTGGGTGCACCGAGAGTGGGTGTAGAAGAACCATTCTCACAAAGGGAAAGTAGTGGCTGCACTCTTAACCAAAACTTCACTAGTTAGCTTTTTGCAAATTGAATGAACAGATGGTTGCACACTAGTTGGAAAACTATCACGTACGGGTTCAGATTGAGTTTGTGATCAATCTATGTCGGCGACTCGTTGTAATCGATCTATCTATTTCGGTGACTAGTTTATTTTTTCTTTTATCTAGTTGTGCCAATATATAAACTGTTTCTGTCACGTATTCCATTGTGGTTGTCTGCTTCAGACGTGCCTGCCCGGGTAAACCGTCAGCAGAAAATCGATCTCGATCTTTGTTTTGATCTACCGTCGCCGAGGCCGAGGCCGACCACGTCTCCGCCGCACCTCCTGAGGCCTTGCTCGTCACGGTGACCGGCGAGACGGCGACGGTCCCCAAGGCGCCTCCGCCCGTGGGGCTCCCGGGCGGCACTATCTACCATCACTTTGCCCTGGCGTTCAGCCCATCCACCAAGGAGCACAAGCTGTTCCGGTTCACGTTCTCGCCCTTCTATAGCATCTACGGGGACGACGTGGACCAGAGCATGTTCACGTTGGACGGTGCTGCCAGCGGCGGCGGATGGCGCCAGCGCTCGTTCCGCTCTCGGTGTCCCCTGCTGGTCACCTTTCATCCGTTGCTCATCCAAGGCAAGCTCTACTTGGTTGCTACCGGCAAGACAGGCCCAGAGAAGCCCCGGAATCCTGATGGGTTGCTGGAGGTCGACGTGGCGACGGAGGCGCGCCGCACGCACCGTCTTCCGTTCGAGGCCGACGAGTATCACCCGGCCTGGCACCCGCTGGTGAACGCCTGCGAGATGGACGGGCGCCTCGTCATAGACATCGTCAGGGGTTATGAAACCATTGTCCGGAAGATCCAGTTCTGGGTACTCATGCCTTTGCCACCGCGTCCCGACAGCGACGACGGTGAGGCGCATTGGGAGCTGCACTATAGCTTCCATGCCGATGGTGACTACGTCTTCGACGTGCCAAGGAGCGCCTGGTTCGACAACGCCGAGATGACACTGTGCTACAAGGACTATGAGGCCTTGTACAAGCATGGCACGAGAGGACGCTCACCGAAACCATCTCCGGACGCTAATTGTCCGCAATGTGACCGGCGAATCCAGCTGCCACCAACGCCGTCCAACTGCCAATGGAACATCTTCGGCGATTATCGCCCCAGCCTGCTCTCGCCTCTCGCCTTGACGCAGCCGCCGTCCTCTTGGGACGGCAAGGAGGAAAGACAAAAATTCGAGCATGCATTGTTGCTTACACTAGAGTGAGTCACACCAATGGAAGCATCACGCATACGCTGATCTAAGTAGCTCAAATATGATGGCAACCATTAATTCTCAACTAGTGCATGATCGAACTGAACATTCATGGTTGCTTCCTTATTGTTTTTGTTTTTCTTTCAAGAAACTAGCTTGCTGTCCTCTATTGTATGTTTGGTTTGTGAATTGCCAATGGAGTTGTCGGAACTTGGCAAGAAGTTTGCTGCAGCAATCTACAAGTGGGAACACTGTCCTCTACGTGGTCCAGAAAAACATGTCGCGCTGGCATTTTTGCAAAAAACATGTATCAAAATTTGCTGCAGCACAATCTACAAGAAGTTTGCTGCAGCATGGAGTATTATCTATGTTACATGCTTTGTTGTTCCTATTGATGGACATTAAAACCACTCGTTTAAATTATTACTTCAGTGATCTATAAACGTTTTATATTTATTTACAGAGGGAGTATGTTACATGCTTTGCTGTTCCTATTGATGGACATTAAAACCACTCATTTAAATCATTACTTCAGTGATCTATAAATGTTTTTATATTTATTTATAGAGGGAGTACTCCCTCCTTTCCGGTTTATAGGGCTTATCTCAAAATCTTAGTTTTCCATTTTATAAGACTTAATTTGGTTGTTTCCCATCACAATTTCAGATTCCAAGGTGCATTAAATAATTGCATGCAAGTATTAAGAGAAAATTGACCAATGCATGTACTTTATGCATGCCTGCATTACAATTAATACATTGGTAAACATAAATTTGATGAAAACAAGAGCATTAATTGGGTTCTTTTGCAAATTACAAAAATTATTCGACCACTCAACATCTACCTTGGTTGGTGAGATTATTGAATTGAGCCTTATAAACCGGAAAGGAGGAAGTATGTTACATACTTTGTTGTTCCTATTTGCGGACGTTAAGACCGCTCCATGGACGGGACCGACAGGTACGGCACCCGTCAATACTTACTGCCAGAATGATTCCTTAGTTTCTCACAAGCCACACACAGATAAAGAAACTGGGAACCACAAAGGGAACCCTATAACAAAAGTTCTCAGGAAATCATATGAAAACATCTTCACAAACCATCACATTCACACATTCAGCGATCTCTCATAGGCCATAGCTTAGCTTCCTTGCATACTGTCAGCATCCATGCTCTGAACCCCATCAAATCCATAGCGTCATCCTCTCCTGTCTCATCACTGGCATTGCAATCAAGCTTCTCTTCTACCCCCTTGCTCTGGCTTGGGATCTCTCTTATTCATCTCTCTATCTTGATTTAAGTTTATTGTCCAGTGCCCTTCCTTTGGAATTCCCTTATTACAGTATTTCTTTCTTTCTTTCTCCATATCATTTATTGTCCAAGCTTATCCTCCATTTTCTTGTCCAAACCTTGACTTGACTGGACCTCTTCCATATCCAAGTTATGACCATTTGTATCATTTTTTCCATAAGTGCCTTAACTTCCAAGCACATGAAATAACAGTTTTGTCCCTCCCTGCTCAATTCTGAATCTTTTAGGATCTGTCACATCTCTGTCCTGCCGCAAATTCTTAGAGCATTTTCCATCGAGATTAGTTAACTCAAAGTAGTCAGTCTACTCTGTACATTGTACTAGAGTTGCTGACGCTAAGATTAACTACTCCGCCCGCTTTGAAAATAGTTCGGTCATTGCTTAGGGTGTTGGAATAAGCCACAGCGTCTGTGGTCAGGCTCGTCGGGTGCGACGGATTCGCGCGAGACGTGCGGGACGCACTGGTGCAGTCGAGCTCGTCGGGCGCGACGGATACGCGCGGGACGTGCGGGACGCAGCAGAAGCCGTGGCAAAATGCGTGTGTATGTGTGTGTGCGCGCGCGCTTGTGGCTGTAGCGTGTGTGCGTGCGTTGCGTAGCTGGCCGTGAGTTAGTGGCCGTTTGGGGTGGCCGGATCATGCGTACATGCATTAGATGAATAAGATAGATGCGTGGGTGTGCCGGCCAAGTAAGCGGGCGTGCATCCGTGCGGTTAGTTAGTGTGTACGGCACACGGAAACTTGGGGGCTGCGTTGATGTGCCACTACAAAGCCATGGCCACTTGTGTGTGTTCAGATGAGAGTTTGGTGCTAGTGGATTAGTAACGGGGCTGTGTGTAGCCGGGTGAAACTCCAGTGTACTGTGCTTCTCCTTCTTCTACCCCTAGTCCTGAGTGAGAGAGAGAGAGAGCGGCAACAACAATTGGTATACAGAGCTTCGGTTCGGGCGATCACCGGCGACCATGGTGCTCGTCCCACATGGCGGCGGCGCGGGCGGATGGGCGACGATGGCGATGCCGATGCTGACCGCGGACAACTACACGGTCTGGGCCATCAAGGCGCAGGCAATCCTCGACGTCCACACCGTGTGGGAGGCGGTGGCGCCGGGTGATGCGGCTGTGAATGCGCGGAAGGACAAGATGACGCGCGCGTTGCTACTCGGGGCGTTACCGGAGGATGTGCTGCTGCAGGTGTCGACGAAGCTCACCGCCAGGGAGGTATGGGACTCCGTGAAGGTGAGGTTCGTCGGCGCCGATCGGGTCCGCACGGCGAGGCTGGTGACGCTATGCGGCGAATTTGACCGCCTGAAGATGGCGGACGGTGAGGAGCTCGACGTGTACGGCGGGAGGCTTGCGGCGATGGCGGCGAGGTATGCCAACCTCGGGGAGACACTGGGCGACACGGCGCTCATCAAGAAGCTGCTGGATACGGTGCCGGATCGGCTCTTCCCCGTCGTCGCCGGCATCGAGCAGTTCCACGACATGACGACGATGGCGTTCGACGAAGCGCTCGGGCGGCTACGCGCGTTCGACGAGCGAGTTCGGCATCGATGGCAGGACAGCGGCGAGCGGGCGGACAGAAAGCTCATGTTCACTGCGGCGCAGTGGCAGGCGCGGGAGCGGCAGCACGGCGGAGCACGGGACGACGACAACGAGCGCAGCGTGGCGTCGGGGAGCGGCGGCAACAAACGCAGGCGCTGCTACAAGTGCGGGGAGCACCGGCACTTCCGGCGCGAGTGCCCGCAACTGCGGAAAGGACCGGCGGCGGAGCAAGCTCTCTTGGCCGGTGCCAATGTCGACGACGATGGACTCCTCTAGGCCTGTGTGTTGGAATAAGCCACGGCATGTGTGGTCGGACTCGTCGGGTGCGATGGATTCGCGCGAGACATGCGGGACACAATGGTGCAGTCGAGCTCGTCGAGCGCGACGGATACGCGCGGGACGTGCGGGACGCAGCGAAAGCGGTGGCAAAATGCGTGTGTGTGTGCACGCGCTCTTGGCTGTAGCGCGTGTGCGTGCATTGCGTAGCTGGCCGTGAGTTAGTGGCCGTTTGGGGTGGCCGGGTCATGCGTGCATGCATCAGATGAAGGGCACCGCTAGGCATCAGACTACTGATGCCAGCACTCTATCAGACCAGCAAGTAACCGTTGGATTAGAGCCTGTGGGTCGTTAGATTAGCATGAGGCTGCTTCCCACCTCTCCTCACGGAGTTTCCAAATTAGAAGCTGCTAATTACGTGGGATGGATAATTAAGTGCCCGTGATTTTAGCTGCCATATTTCTAGGAACTAAATCTTGTTTGAAGGAAACTAATAACTGTAGCAGAATTTCTTGCGTGGAGTTCTACTTCCATGGAAAGTACATTTTATTTTTGATACTATTCAAATTTGCTTCCATCACAATTGAGATTTGCTTCAATCTAAAAGGAAGTTATTTCTAAATGGTTATGTTTCAAGTATCAAACTATGTTTACATCGACTGAAGAATTTGATTCCATGGTGAATGAAATTTGCTTGGATGTATACACAGAAATTTATGTATTGATATACATTCAGTAGAACATTGGGACCGATGTAGGCAACATGAAATAAATTTTGAATGGTTAAGCAGAATGCACTAACAAAAACTTCATTCAGATGCATAGGGACGATACAGATATGAAGCATGCTAGGTTGTACTTTGAAACATAATTTTATGTTGGTTGAAGCATGAAAATGTAGTACCAAAATATTGCTGATATAATGCTGGTTTGAAACAAACTGGAATTTTGTTTCCAGAGAAATTAAAATATGCATCCAAAAGAATCTGAATTTGCTTCCATAAAAAAAATATGGCATATAAAGTAAGATTTTATGCCATCTAGCATCTACAGACAAATGATTCTATGGTGGCATGTGTCCTTGCTATGGTAGTCGTGCTTCCTTTTGAAGGTAATGTGCAATATAACATAAATTTGTTTCGGGCAAAAATAAAAATGCTACTTTTCTATATAATTTCATGTCTCCGGAGAACTGAAAATTACAATTCATATTGTGTGACTGAACCCATTCAAGCAACAACATCTCGCACAACTTCTATTTGTCTTCCATCACCCCCACCCCATTGTAGGCGTTGTCCCTCTGTTGATGTCCGGAAGGTGTGCAGTGAAATGCCCTTCAGCTACTACATACCACCAAACATAGTCTCCACTGGGAGCAGAAGAAGTAGACCATTATGTGCACCAACAAGACAAAAGCTTCATATATAAGCTCGCAGGCACATCAACCAAATCACAGCAAATGGCTTGAAGAAAAAAAGATGACTCTGTTTGAAGCAATATGAGGTTTGGTTGGAAGCATAGAAGCAAAGGTATGTTTGATGAATAACTAAGGAAAACATGTGTGGCTGAAGTATAAAAATTGGCATTTAGAAGCAATAATAAATAGTATGGAAAATCATAACTAAATGAACAAGAAAATGGAATCTTTCCGTCTTAATATTGTTAGGATAGGAAACATGAAAGTATATAATGGAAGCATAAATAGAATGAAATAATGGAAGGACGGACTTACATACAAAGTGACACGCCGGTGTGGGGTGTGGGATGCACAGACACACACATGTTGTCATCTAGTTTACATTCAGAAGGCTATGATGCACTAGAAACAAAAATACTTTCATGCTTCCCATCAAAATGATCCATAAGAATCACAATTGTAGAGGCGCAATCGTTTGATACATAAGAAGCACATATATGAGACCTAGGAAGCAGGAATGCTCTAAAACAGTTTTTTATCGGTATCAAAGTGGAATCTTGGAACATTGAAAATGGAAACAAATGAAGATTGCGGCCAACATGGGGATGCATGGAGATCGTGACCATGTTTTGTTTGCCCAATGAAGCAAGTTCTATGCTTTCTACTTCACATAAGCATATACATTACAATTAAGAAGCATAGCTCCGGATCAATCATGTTCATTAACCATTCACCTGACCACTGGGGGTTGACACGGAGCCTGCATTCAAAGTATAGAGTCAAGAAGCTTCTGTATAGCAATTTACATACTATGAAACTAGGAAGCATGAACATCGTAGTTGGGAACAGATCAAAACTTGAATGTAAGCACGGAAATTTGAGATTAGGAACAGTTCAAAAAAAAAGAATTTGAGATCAGGTCAAAAACTAAGATTACCTCCAAGATTGGGAATTGTATTAACTTGATTCACATGAGAAATTAACTAAAATAATCGTAGATGAAATAGTGATCCATTACACATAGGATATAACAGAGATACGCCCAACAAAATACATCAAACCAAGCATTGCATCCATATTGACGCAAACCAAATCAAGTGATGAAAATAATCAAACCCAATTCAGGTGAGTACATACCCGGGGCACGACGGTTGGCATACGCGTACAGGCTCTTCCGAGCCGAATCGGCGCACCAGCGCGGTGGGATGAATGGTGATGAGGCAGGGTCTGGCGGGAACAAGGCCGGTGATGGGTGTGACGCCGTCGGTGGTGAGAGTAGGATTCAACGGAGCAGGAGGGGATGGGTCTTTGCACCGGTTACCTGGAGGAGTTGTAGACGTTGTGGAGTTTTGGGGCTGATCCGGGTGGTAGCGGAGATACCTGGCGTGACGAGGGAGGTCGGTGACCTTGAGGCAGCGCTCGCCCGGGGGATGTGAGACGATGGGTGGGTCTGGCAAGCGAGATTAACTCGGACGTAGAGTAACGAGGAGGTTTGGACGGGGCAGGCGAGAATTTCTCGATCTAATTAATTTGTGCCGTTCACTTAGAAATATGGGCCGTGGATTAGAAAAGCATCAACGGCACAAGATCCATCTGAAAATGTTTTCCTATGAGGCTACTGAATACAAGTGATTCCCTTAGATGAATAAGATAGATGCGTGGGTGTGCCGGCCAAGTAAGCGGGCGTGCATGCGTGCGGTTAGTTAGTGTGTACGGCACACGGAAACTTGGGGGCTGCGTTGCTATGCCACTACAAAGCCATGGCCACTTATGTGTGTTCAGATGAGAGTTTGGTGCTAGTGGATTAGTAACGGGGCTGCGTGTAGCCGGGTGAAACTCCAGCAAATGGCTTGAAGCAAAAAAGATGACTCTGTTTGAAGCAATATGAGGTTTGGTTGGAAGCATAGAAGCAAAGGTATGTTTGATGAATAACTAAGGAAAACATGTGTGGCTGAAGTATAAAAATTGGCATTTAGAAGCAATAATAAATAGTATGGAAAATCATAACTAAATGAACAAGAAAATGGAATCTTTCCGTCTTAATATTGTTAGGATAGGAAACATGAAAGTATATAATGGAAGCATAAATACATTGAAATAATGGAAGGACGGACTTACATACAAAGTGACACGCCGGTGTGGGGTGTGGGATGCACAGACACACACATGTTGTCATCTAGTTTACATTCAGAAGGCTATGATGCACTAGAAACAAAAGTACTTTCATGCTTCCTATCAAAATGATCCATAAGAAGCACAATTGTAGAGGCGCAATCGTTTGATACAAAGTGGAATCTTGGAACATTGAAAATGGAAACAAATTAAGATTGCGGCCAACATGGGGATGCATGGAGATCGTGACCATGTTTTGTTTGCCCAATGAAGCAAGTTCTATGCTTTCTACTTCACATAAGCATATACATTACAATTAAGAAGCATAGCTCCGGATCAATCCTGTTCATTAACCATTCACCTGACCACTGGGGGTTGACACGGAGCCTGCATTCAAAGTATAGAGTCAAGAAGCTTCTGTATAGCAATTTACATACTATGAAACTAGGAAGCATGAACATCGTAGTTGGGAACAGATCAAAACTTGAATGTAAGCACGGAAATTTGAGATCAGGAACAGTTCAAAAAAAAAGAATTTGAGATCAGGTCAAAAACTAAGATTACCTCCAAGATTGGGAATTGTATTAACTTGATTCACATGAGAAATTAACTAAAATAATCGTAGATGAAATAGTGATCCATTACACATAGGATATAACAGAGATACGCCCAACAAAATACATCAAACCAAGCATTGCATCCAGATTGACGCAAACCAAATCAAGTGATGAAAATAATCAAACCCAATCAGGTGAGTGCATACCCGGGGCACGACGGTTGTCATACGCGTACAGGCTCTTCCGAGCCGAAACGGCGCACCAGCGCGGTGGGATGAATGGTGATGAGGCAGGGTCTGGCGGGAACAAGGCCGGTGATGGGTGTGACGCCGTCGGTGGTGAGAGTAGGATTCAGCGGAGCAGGAGGGGATGGGTCTTTGCACCGGTTACCTGGAGGAGTTGTAGACGTTGCGGAGTTTTGGGGCTGATCCGGGTGGTAGCGGAGATACCTGGCGTGACGAGGGAGGTCGGTGACCTTGAGGCAGCGCTCGCCCGGGGGATGTGAGACGATGGGTGGGTCTGGAAAGCGAGATTAACTCGGACGTAGAGTAACGAGGAGGTTTGGACGGGGCAGGCGAGAATTTCTCGATCTAATTAATTTGTGCCGTTCACTTAGAAATATGGGCCGTGGATTAGAAAAGCATCAACGGCACAAGATCCATCTGAAAATGTTTTCCTATGAGGCTACTGAATACAAGTGATTCCCTTAGATGAATAAGATAGATGCGTGGGTGTGCCGGCCAAGTAAGCGGGCGTGCATGCGTGCGGTTAGTTAGTGTGTACGGCACACGGAAACTTGGGGGCTGCGTTGCTGTGCCACTACAAAGCCATGGCCACTTATGTGTGTTCAGATGAGAGTTTGGTGCTAGTGGATTAGTAACGGGGCTGCGTGTAGCCGGGTGAAACTCCAGCAAATGGCTTGAAGCAAAAAAGATGACTCTGTTTGAAGCAATATGAGGTTTGGTTGGAAGCATAGAAGCAAAGGTATGTTTGATGAATAACTAAGGAAAACATGTGTGGCTGAAGTATAAAAATTGGCATTTAGAAGCAATAATAAATAGTATGGAAAATCATAACTAAATGAACAAGAAAATGGAATCTTTCCGTCTTAATATTGTTAGGATAGGAAACATGAAAGTATATAATGGAAGCATAAATACAATGAAATAATGGAAGGACGGACTTACATACAAAGTGACACGCCGGTGTGGGGTGTGGGATGCACAGACACACACATGTTGTCATCTAGTTTACATTCAGAAGGCTATGATGCACTAGAAACAAAAATACTTTCATGCTTCCTATCAAAATGATCCATAAGAAGCACAATTGTAGAGGCGCAATCGTTTGATACATAAGAAGCACATATATGAGACCTAGGAAGCAGGAATGCTCTAAAACAGTTTTTTATCGGTATCAAAGTGGAATCTTGGAACATTGAAAATGGAAACAAATTAAGATTGCGGCCAACATGGGGATGCATGGAGATCGTGACCATGTTTTGTTTGCCCAATGAAGCAAGTTCTATGCTTTCTACTTCACATAAGCATATACATTACAATTAAGAAGCATAGCTCCGGATCAATCCTGTTCATTAACCATTCACCTGACCACTGGGGGTTGACACGGAGCCTGCATTCAAAGTATAGAGTCAAGAAGCTTCTGTATAGCAATTTACATACTATGAAACTAGGAAGCATGAACATCGTAGTTGGGAACAGATCAAAACTTGAATGTAAGCACGGAAATTTGAGATTAGGAACAGTTCAAAAAAAAAGAATTTGAGATCAGGTCAAAAACTAAGATTACCTCCAAGATTGGGAATTGTATTAACTTGATTCACATGAGAAATTAACTAAAATAATCGTAGATGAAATAGTGATCCATTACACATAGGATATAACAGAGATACGCCCAACAAAATACATCAAACCAAGCATTGCATCCAGATTGACGCAAACCAAATCAAGTGATGAAAATAATCAAACCCAATTCAGGTGAGTACATACCCGGGGCACGACGGTTGGCATACGCGTACAGGCTCTTCCGAGCCGAAACGGCGCACCAGCGCGGTGGGATGAATGGTGATGAGGCAGGGTCTGGCGGGAACAAGGCCGGTGATGGGTGTGACGCCGTCGGTGGTGAGAGTAGGATTCAACGGAGCAGGAGGGGATGGGTCTTTGCACCGGTTACCTGGAGGAGTTGTAGACGTTGCGGAGTTTTGGGGCTGATCCGGGTGGTAGCGGAGATACCTGGCGTGACGAGGGAGGTCGGTGACCTTGAGGCAGCGCTCGCCCGGGGGATGTGAGACGATGGGTGGGTCTGGCAAGCGAGATTAACTCGGACGTAGAGTAACGAGGAGGTTTGGACGGGGCAGGCGAGAATTTCTCGATCTAATTAATTTGTGCCGTTCACTTAGAAATATGGGCCGTGGATTAGAAAAGCATCAACGGCACAAGATCCATCTGAAAATGTTTTCCTATGAGGCTACTGAATACAAGTGATTCCCTTAGATGAATAAGATAGATGCGTGGGTGTGCCGGCCAAGTAAGCGGGCGTGCATGCGTGCGGTTAGTTAGTGTGTACGGCACACGGAAACTTGGGGGCTGCGTTGCTGTGCCACTACAAAGCCATGGCCACTTATGTGTGTTCAGATGAGAGTTTGGTGCTAGTGGATTAGTAACGGGGCTGCGTGTAGCCGGGTGAAACTCCAGCAAATGGCTTGAAGCAAAAAAGATGACTCTGTTTGAAGCAATATGAGGTTTGGTTGGAAGCATAGAAGCAAAGGTATGTTTGATGAATAACTAAGGAAAACATGTGTGGCTGAAGTATAAAAATTGGCATTTAGAAGCAATAATAAATAGTATGGAAAATCATAACTAAATGAACAAGAAAATGGAATCTTTCCGTCTTAATATTGTTAGGATAGGAAACATGAAAGTATATAATGGAAGCATAAATACATTGAAATAATGGAAGGACGGACTTACATACAAAGTGACACGCCGGTGTGGGGTGTGGGATGCACAGACACACACATGTTGTCATCTAGTTTACATTCAGAAGGCTATGATGCACTAGAAACAAAAGTACTTTCATGCTTCCTATCAAAATGATCCATAAGAAGCACAATTGTAGAGGCGCAATCGTTTGATACAAAGTGGAATCTTGGAACATTGAAAATGGAAACAAATTAAGATTGCGGCCAACATGGGGATGCATGGAGATCGTGACCATGTTTTGTTTGCCCAATGAAGCAAGTTCTATGCTTTCTACTTCACATAAGCATATACATTACAATTAAGAAGCATAGCTCCGGATCAATCCTGTTCATTAACCATTCACCTGACCACTGGGGGTTGACACGGAGCCTGCATTCAAAGTATAGAGTCAAGAAGCTTCTGTATAGCAATTTACATACTATGAAACTAGGAAGCATGAACATCGTAGTTGGGAACAGATCAAAACTTGAATGTAAGCACGGAAATTTGAGATCAGGAACAGTTCAAAAAAAAAAGAATTTGAGATCAGGTCAAAAACTAAGATTACCTCCAAGATTGGGAATTGTATTAACTTGATTCACATGAGAAATTAACTAAAATAATCGTAGATGAAATAGTGATCCATTACACATAGGATATAACAGAGATACGCCCAACAAAATACATCAAACCAAGCATTGCATCCAGATTGACGCAAACCAAATCAAGTGATGAAAATAATCAAACCCAATCAGGTGAGTGCATACCCGGGGCACGACGGTTGTCATACGCGTACAGGCTCTTCCGAGCCGAAACGGCGCACCAGCGCGGTGGGATGAATGGTGATGAGGCAGGGTCTGGCGGGAACAAGGCCGGTGATGGGTGTGACGCCGTCGGTGGTGAGAGTAGGATTCAGCGGAGCAGGAGGGGATGGGTCTTTGCACCGGTTACCTGGAGGAGTTGTAGACGTTGCGGAGTTTTGGGGCTGATCCGGGTGGTAGCGGAGATACCTGGCGTGACGAGGGAGGTCGGTGACCTTGAGGCAGCGCTCGCCCGGGGGATGTGAGACGATGGGTGGGTCTGGCAAGCGAGATTAACTCGGACGTAGAGTAACGAGGAGGTTTGGACGGGGCAGGCGAGAATTTCTCGATCTAATTAATTTGTGCCGTTCACTTAGAAATATGGGCCGTGGATTAGAAAAGCATCAACGGCACAAGATCCATCTGAAAATGTTTTCCTATGAGGCTACTGAATACAAGTGATTCCCTTAGATGAATAAGATAGATGCGTGGGTGTGCCGGCCAAGTAAGCGGGCGTGCATGCGTGCGGTTAGTTAGTGTGTACGGCACACGGAAACTTGGGGGCTGCGTTGCTGTGCCACTACAAAGCCATGGCCACTTATGTGTGTTCAGATGAGAGTTTGGTGCTAGTGGATTAGTAACGGGGCTGCGTGTAGCCGGGTGAAACTCCAGCAAATGGCTTGAAGCAAAAAAGATGACTCTGTTTGAAGCAATATGAGGTTTGGTTGGAAGCATAGAAGCAAAGGTATGTTTGATGAATAACTAAGGAAAACATGTGTGGCTGAAGTATAAAAATTGGCATTTAGAAGCAATAATAAATAGTATGGAAAATCATAACTAAATGAACAAGAAAATGGAATCTTTCCGTCTTAATATTGTTAGGATAGGAAACATGAAAGTATATAATGGAAGCATAAATACAATGAAATAATGGAAGGACGGACTTACATACAAAGTGACACGCCGGTGTGGGGTGTGGGATGCACAGACACACACATGTTGTCATCTAGTTTACATTCAGAAGGCTATGATGCACTAGAAACAAAAATACTTTCATGCTTCCTATCAAAATGATCCATAAGAAGCACAATTGTAGAGGCGCAATCGTTTGATACAAAGTGGAATCTTGGAACATTGAAAATGGAAACAAATTAAGATTGCGGCCAACATGGGGATGCATGGAGATCGTGACCATGTTTTGTTTGCCCAATGAAGCAAGTTCTATGCTTTCTACTTCACATAAGCATATACATTACAATTAAGAAGCATAGCTCCGGATCAATCCTGTTCATTAACCATTCACCTGACCACTGGGGGTTGACACGGAGCCTGCATTCAAAGTATAGAGTCAAGAAGCTTCTGTATAGCAATTTACATACTATGAAACTAGGAAGCACGAACATCGTAGTTGGGAACAGATCAAAACTTGAATGTAAGCACGGAAATTTGAGATCAGGAACAGTTCAAAAAAAAAAGAATTTGAGATAAGGTCAAAAACTAAGATTACCTCCAAGATTGGGAATTGTATTAACTTGATTCACATGAGAAATTAACTAAAATAATCGTAGATGAAATAGTGATCCATTACACATAGGATATAACAGAGATACGCCCAACAAAATACATCAAACCAAGCATTGCATCCAGATTGACGCAAACCAAATCAAGTGATGAAAATAATCAAACCCAATTCAGGTGAGTACATACCCGGGGCACGACGGTTGGCATACGCGTACAGGCTCTTCCGAGCCGAAACGGCGCACCAGCGCGGTGGGATGAATGGTGATGAGGCAGGGTCTGGCGGGAACAAGGCCGGTGATGGGTGTGACGCCGTCGGTGGTGAGAGTAGGATTCAGCGGAGCAGGCGGGGATGGGTCTTTGCACCAGTTACCTGGAGGAGTTGTAGACGTTGCGGAGTTTTGGGGCTGATCCGGGTGGTAGCGGAGATACCTGGCGTGACGAGGGAGGTCGGTGACCTTGAGGCAGCGCTCGCCCGGGGGATGTGAGACGATGGGTGGGTCTGGCAAGCGAGATTAACTCGGACGTAGAGTAACGAGGAGGTTTGGACGGGGCAGGCGAGAATTTCTCGATCTAATTAATTTGTGCCGTTCACTTAGAAATATGGGCCGTGGATTAGAAAAGCATCAACGGCACAAGATCCATCTGAAAATGTTTTCCTATGAGGCTACTGAATACAAGTGATTCCCTTAGATGAATAAGATAGATGCGTGGGTGTGCCGGCCAAGTAAGCCGGCGTGCATGCGTGCGGTTAGTTAGTGTGTACGGCACACGGAAACTTGGGGGCTGCGTTGCTGTGCCACTACAAAGCCATGGCCACTTATGTGTGTTCAGATGAGAGTTTGGTGCTAGTGGATTAGTAACGGGGCTGCATGTAGCCGGGTGAAACTCCAGTGTATTGTGCTTCTCCTTCTTCTACCCCTAGGAGAGAGAGAGAGAGAGAGAGAGAGAGAGAGAGAGAGAGAGGCAACAATAATTGGTATACAGAGCTTCGGTTCGGGTGATCACCGGCGACCATGACGCTCGTCCCACATGGCGGCGGTGCGGGTGGATCGGCGACGATGGCGATGCCGATGCTGACCGCGGACAACTACACGGTCTGGACCATCAAGGCGCAGGCAATCCTTGACGTCCACACCGTGTGGGAGGCGGCGGCGCCTGGCAATGCGGCGGTGAATGCGCGGAATGACAAGATGGCGCGCGCATTGCTACTCGGGGCGTTGCCGGAGGATGTGCTGTTGCAGGTGTCGACGAAGCTCACCGCCAGGGAGGTATGGGACTCCCTGAAGGTGAGGTTCGTCGGCGCTAATGGGGTCTGCGCGGTGAGGCTGGTGACGCTGCGCGGCGAATTTGACCGCCTGAAGATGGCGGACGGCGAGGAGCTCCACGTGTACGGCGGGAGGCTCGCGGCGATGGCGGTGAGGTATGCCAACCTCAGGGGAGACGTTGGGCGACGCGGAGCTCGTTAAGGAGCTGCTAGATACGGTGTCGGATCGGCTCTTCCCCGTCGTCGCCGGCATCGAGCAGTTTCACGACGTGACGACGATGGCGTTCGACGAAGCGCTCAGGCGGCTACGTGCGTTCGACGAGCGAGTTCGGCGTCGACGGCAGGACAGCGGCGAGCGGGCGGACGGAAAGCTCTTGTTCACGGCGGCGCAGTGGCAGGCGCGGGAGCGGCAGCACGACGGAGCTCGGGACGACGTCGACGGGCGCAGCGTGGCGTTGGGGAGCGGCGGCAACAGACGCATGGGCTGCTACAAGTGCGGGGAGCACGGACACTTCCGACGCGAGTGCCCGCAACTGCGGAAAGGACCGGCGGCGGAGCAGGCTCTCTTGGACGGCGCCAACATCGACGACGATGGACTTCTCTAGGCCGTGCCTTATGGTGTGTGTGTTGGAATAAGCCACGGCGTGTGTGGTGGCTCGTCGGGCGCGACGGATTCGTGCGGGACCTACGGGACGCAGTGGTGCAGTCGGGCTCGTCAAGCACGACGGATACACGCAGGACGTGCGGGACGCAGCGGAAGCCGTGGCAAAATGCGCGTGTGTGTGCACGCGCTAATAGCTGTAGCGTGTGTGCATGCGTTGCATAGCTGGCCGTGAGTTAGTGACCGTTTGGGGTGGCCGGGTCATGCGTGCATGCATTAGATGGATAAGATACATGTGTGGGTGTGCCGCGGGCGTGCATGCGTGCGGTTAGTTATTACTAGGGAAAAGCCTATACATAGAACCTTACCAACAGCGCGCTTTAAAATCAGGCGCTGCTGCTAAGTAGCAGCAGCGCGGGCTACAGAATCCCGCTGCTGAAACAAGTTTATTAGTAGCGCGTGCACTCCAAGAGGCGCTACTGCTAAAATTCCCACGACGACGACGCGAGGCCAGTTATAGCAGCAGTGCGTTGAACTAAACAGCGCTACTGATAGGTCGTTTAGCAGTAGCGCATTCACGTATAGCACGCTACTGCTATGCCATTCCATCTCCCCCACTCACTAGGCTCATCCACAGATCACACTCACACGCACTCACTCGGTCTCCTCCTCAGCCCCCGCGCCGCCGGTCATCCCCCGTCACCCCTCCTCCGATCTGCGCCGTTGTCGCCTCATCCTCCTCGCTGGACTCGGTACCGGCCTCCTCCTCCGTCCTCCCTCCACTCGCCGCTGGCCGGCCCCTCCTCGCTCCGCCTTCCTCCTCGATCCGTCCTCCCTCCACTCGCCGCCGGCCGGCCCCTCCTCGCTCTGCCTTCCTCCTCCGTCCTACTTTCTTCTCCCTCCTCGAGTCGCCCCTCCTTGTCCCTCCTCCCTGATACATTTTGATTTAGTAGGCTTTCATATGTAACATTTTGATTTAGTTGATATGATTCAGTTGATTTAGTAGGCTAGTTGATTTAGTTGATTTAGAACATTTTTATTTAGTTTATTTAGTAGGCTAGTTGATTTAGTAGGCTAGTTGATTAAGAACATTTTGATTTAGTTGATTTAGTATGCTAGTTGATTTAGTTGATTTATTAGTATGCTTGATTTAGTTTTTTTCTAATAAGTTATTTTTTGGCAAAATGTAGGTGCCAATTTAGTTAAATTTGCCACTTGTTTGTGTAAACAATTATCTTAGGCAATAGGGGTCAAATTAGGATTATAATTGTCTATAAAATTGTTTTAGGAAAATGGCGCCATCACCAGCACCACTATGTCGACTGTGCAAGTCAAGGTGCGCCAGGAGCCTTGCAACTGGCAAGCTGTTCGCCATCTACTTCCATCCGAGTTTTCGTCATTCGGCGGTAAGAAATTAGATGAAATGTAACAACTATTTTATTTTTAGTGTTGGCATTACTGCATTGTGTCATTTTGCTTTTCTTACATAGATCGTCCCATGCAATGTGAGGTTGAAATTCAACAAGCTGACAGGAGACACTGTGACATTTGAGGCTCCTGGGGGGGGGGGCATACACTATGAAGGTCGAGAAAGGACGCAATATGTCGCAGATTGGAGGAGATGGATGGGCCCGTTTCCTCGCTCGCATGCGTCTTACTGGTGGTGAGTTGATCAGATTCTCCTTCAGACCAGAAAGACCTAAGCTGGTTGTCATTTATATCAACCTGGTGGAAGATGATGAAGATGACGAAGATGATGAAGATAATGAGGACCCACTCAATGAATATGACGAGAACCCACTTCATGAAGCCATCATAGCTCAAAGAATGAGGCTGAGCGAGGAGGAGGTGTGCAGCCTATGGGACATAATTCCGCCACGTGATGACTTTGTCGGGGTGCCATTCGTGACCCGCCTCACAAGTACCATGGTCGATGGGCATGAAATGGTATGTTATACGTATTGCATGTAGTAATTTGATGATATATATATATATATATATATATATGTGCTTTATTGTTATACTTACAAATGCAAATTATCTGATTATATGCTTAGTGAATCCGATGATATGCTTAATGTAGAGTCCAATGATATGCTTTGTGGAATCTATTAATAGTGTAGATAATCCATATATACTTATTAGTAGAATTCATGATTAATTAGTACAAATGCATAGTACTGTGTCTTTTGATAGTGTAGAAATCAAGACTTAATAGAAATATATTTGCAAGAGTATGTGTGAGGCTATTTATTAATTGATATATTTTTCTTATTCAGAGACTGCCAAAGAACCTATCTGTGAGTTGTGGTATCGAGCCTGATGAAGAAGGTTCCGTTGGACTACGCCTTACCACAAGGGGCTCCGTCACCACCTGTACTTACCGCATGGACACAGATGGTCGCACACACTTGAACTCGGTTGGGTGAAAGAGATTCCTCGTTGGCAAAAATCTTCGTGTTGGACAGGCCATCCTAATTACTATCAGGAACACCCACAGCCCAGGCTTGAGGATGATGATCGTCGTCGATATCATCTAGAACTACATATGTGTGTGTGGCTATATCATCTAGAACTACATATGATGATCGTCGTCGACATCATGTAGAACTACATATGATGTTCGTCGTCGATATCATCTAGAACTAAATATGATGATTGTCGTCGATGTCACCTTGTACTGCTTGAGGATGCATGTTGAGTATATATGAAATTGTTATCTAGTACTCCCTCGGTTCCAAATTACTCATCGTGGTTTGAGTTCAAATTTGAACTCAAACCACGACGAGTAATTTGGAACCGAGGGAGTACTACCTAGTACCTATAATGCTTTATGAAATTGATATCTAGTAGTACCTAGTATCTGGAAATTGCAGTTTATCGAAGCTGGAATGGGGAAATGGTGAAAGATATAACAGTAGCGCAGGACCAGAAAATCGCTACAGCTAACTAATAGCAGCGCGTTCCTAAAAAGCGCTACTGCTACAGTCAATAGTAGTAGCGCGGGTACGGGCCGCGCTACTACTAAGAGTTAGCTGTAGCGCCTTATTGGTAGCGCGGGCACCCGCGCTGCTGATAGGCCTAAAACCTGCTGATAGGCCTAATTAGTGTGTACGGCACACGGAAACTTGGGGGTGCGTTGCTGTGCCACTACAAAGCCATGGCCACTTGTGTGTGTTTAGATGAGAGTTTGGTGCTAGTGGATTAGTAACGGGGCTGTGTGTAGCCGGGTGAAACTTCAGTGTATTGTGCTTCTTTTTCTTCTACCTCTAATCTTGAGTGAGTGAGAGAGCGGCAACAACATAGGGGAGCCTTTTTATGCTAGTGGGCGCTGGGGTGGTTCCATCCAACACCATACTCTTTGTCTGCTTCCTCTTGGGCCTAGTTCACACTCTTAGAAAAAGGTTATTAGAAAAATGTCGAAGGTTAATTAGTCTCGCTCAATAGCAGCTAGTAGAGACACTCGCTCACGGTGAGGATAGTAGCAAAATAAAGTTAGGCGACCCCCAAAATTGTGCTTATGATACAATCGATGTTTATTTTTATACAATGAAACATTTCAACAAATGTTGTAACAAGAAAAGTTATATCCTAATGCAACGTTTTAAAACAAGACAGAATCTGTCAAACCCAGAAAATTTAGCACAGGTCTGAAAGCAATGATCATTAGGCAAACTTGTATATTTGCCGAGTTTCACTTGATTGCCAAGTTCTTTTTTACCGGTCCTCGCCATCTACGAGGCTTTGCCGAGGTCCCGATAGAAAGCACTCGCAAACTTCTAGGACTAAGCATCTTCGCTGATTCCAGTAGTGTATACAACAGTGTAGTGGAATGAAGCATTTAATGTTGTAACAGGAAAGAAAATCCAAATGTAACGTTTAGAAACAAGACAACTTTTCAAACCCAGAAAATGTAGCACATATCTCAAAGCAATGGTGAGAAAATGTGGCACATCTCAAAGCAATGGTGAACGGCGAATCCTCATGCACATATTCGGTTATGTGCACCAATACTTACCTTCCGTTCGATTACCATTTAACCAGGGAATAAATGGCATAAGGACGGCATTGCTGAACCGAAGATCCGAAGATAGACGAGGAGGATACATGAGCTTTGCTACGTCTACGTAAAAATCCTTACAAAATTTACGTACGAGCTGAGGTGGCCTGATTTGGCTGGAAGAAAAAAAAATGCCCATGCCTAGTCCATGAAATTCAAGGGGATGATTAGTTTAGGAAGGGAAGAAACGTAACATTATGTACCAGGTTGGTGTAGCATTTTGGAGGATGGGGAGTACGGTTTTTGGTAGATTGAGCTACACGGCACCTCATATCACAGCCATCCAAGCTGGTCTGAGGTTCATATGGATACGTGCAAATATTCGAAATCAACAAGTGCGCCAGGGCACTCAACGCTTGTAAGAGAGGTAAAAGCATCCCAGGTATCCTAACTTGCACAGAATGTGATGTTTTAGTCCCAAACTTGCAAAGTGCAACTCCACCGTACCCCAACTTGCAGTGGATGTGATGATTTAGTCCCCGGCCTATCATAGCTCGACAAGTGGAAGCCAGGTGGTTGGACCGGTCATCGCCCGCACTTTTGCAAATAACACCCTGCAGTCTTCTCTAATTAACCCGCAGTACAACCTTTTCGGGAGGGAGCATGGAGGTGGTAAATACCCAAATGGATGTGTGGAAAATGAGCCCACTGGTGATAAATACACAAAGTATTGAACAAATCAAAGATCGAACCCGGTCCGATCAAAATGTGTGTTGAGAAATACAGAAGATGAAGTTAATTACATTCTTGGCAGCTGCGCTGAAAGCCTCCCTGTGGGTGATGTCCAGATTGTTGGCCGTGATACGCTGAATCTCATCTCTGCATACGTACATAGGAAATCATGCATCATGCATACAAATTTTGCCAGAGAGAAGATTCAAGCTAAAACGGGGAACTAGAATGAACCACTGATCACTCACTTGATGAATCCGTTGTATGCCGAGGGAACTCTCTGCCGCTTCTCTGGATCTGCAGAAAATCACAGCAAGCAGCATGAAATTAAGGACATAAATTTGGCAGCTCCAGCACGGATCAAGGAGAAAAATCAGACAAGTGCAACCCGTTGGCCGTTTGGTACTCCTACAGTCGTATATAAACGGAACCTACAGAACTGATTATGTTTCCCATTCCTAATGCCCTCTGCATTTATTTAGTTATCACACACTGTGCATATGTTAACGTTGGAGTTTGGGGAAAAAATTCCTCCACAGACAAAAGGTACTATTGGGCCCGGGAGCAAATTATTCAACAGGTCTCTTCCACTCGAACATTCCAGAGAATGTTTTCTTGTAGGCCGAGCTCCGTGGTGCCCACAATCTGCACCGTTCAAACTGTGGACAGATACATGTGGATATGTGCAGAGCTTTGGAAATGTGCAGCTGCGTCAAGGCCATCTGTGTTAATACACTGACATGAAACCTGTAAAACTCTGACATTCATGGCAGGTCATGCTGCAGTGCTACTGAAGCCACGTTCTCTCCTTCTCGTAAACTTGGCTTCGTCTTTTTTTCTCTCTCTCACTTGTCATCCATCACAGGGAAGAAACAGGGCATTCTCTGATATAAAAAATAAAAGAAACAGTGCATTCCTGCTGGTGTTACTGTCGACCAGAGAGAAAGAGTGGGGCCCATAGCTAGAGAGACGCCCTATTTCTCTGCCATGCATGCATGCAAGCAGCTCTCTGGCTTGGGTTTGACTTTCACAGCCAATTTCCGAGAAAACGTTTGCATGCTGCATACCTTCTCTCTCCCCCTCTACTTTTGTTCTTTATAATATAGACCACTCACTGTTTGCATGTGATGGGTGAAAGCAGTGACCGGTGAGCTGCTTGTGACAGCTGCGTGACAGGATACATGCAACTCTGCAGGCGGACGAGACAGCTCCTGCTAATGACACAGCTGCGCGACATATGATGCTTTTTTTCTGCATCAATCCCGATGCAAACCAATGGTCCAGATAAGAGGTACCGTGAAGCTCGGTCTCCAAAGAAACTTTGCGACTCGAAAACTCCATTGACCGCCCAGAAAGAATCCTTAAAAGAGAGATAGAATGCATAAAGAGGGAGCCAACGACCCAAAGAGATGTATACTGCTCGAATTTGGTTAGCAATACATCGTGCACTACTCGTTCAACACGAGCGGTATATGTAATTTGAGGGCAAAATTTGGGGATATTAATTTTTAGTTAATCAGACAGATTAAGGCTACCCCTTTCATTTGGTTTCGCCGTCCGCATGCATCCTCTTCCTCCGCAAGCCCATCTCCCGTCCCTTCCTCGGTCAGCCTGGCTCGTAGACCAGGCGCTCGGCAGCATGTCACAGGTCTCGCCGACGTCTCCTACCTACACCGTTGTGGCGTTGTCCTCTTCCTTGCTAGGCCATATGTGAAGCAATGGCTTACGCTGAAGCTGCTCATGGTGGTTTGGTTCATGGCGGTGGTGGCGAAACCACCGGACACCACTGGCGAGCTGTCCGCCATTGACAAGAAGGTCATACAGAAATACGCAATCCTCGCCACGGCTCCCAGGCAGCAGGGCGTAGACGACGGAGGCTCACGGTCATGGACAGTTTAGTGTTCACCTTTGTAAAAGTTGGCCATATCCAATGCAAATTCATGTTTTAAATTGTATATTGGTTCAAGCTGTTGCCCATTCCAGTGATGGCTCGGTTATTTCCTAGCATCTGAAGAAAGTTTTAACGACACTCAGTTTCTAAGATGCAATCATACTAGATACAGCCAAGCATGGATAACTGAACTTCTAATCCATAACAAGGCAGCAGACGGTCGAGGCCTGCCGCAAGGTCACGGGTGCGCGAGCCTGAAGGTCTACAAGAGGAGCATGGCAAGAGTTAGTTGGACGAAGCGAACTAACGCAGCGACAGCGGCAGCAAGAGCGGTCGAGGGTAGTTGGACGACCGGTTGGGCGTGCAATATCGGGGACGGCGCGTCGGGGTTGAGGTGGAGCTTGACTGCCTACAGCGATGGCGGGAGGTGAGATTGCCCTGCAGCGGTGTTTCCTCTCGACAGCAATGACAGATACAAGCAAAGAGTTTGTTAATTAGAGATGACTCCAGGGTGTTATTTGCAAAAGTGCGGGCGCTGACCAGTCCAACCACCTGGCTGCCACTTGTCGAGCTATGATGGGCCAGAGACTAAATCATCACATCCACTGCAAATTGAGGTACGGTGAAGTTGCATTTTGCAAATTTGGGACTAAAACATCACATTCTGTGCAAATTAGGATATCTGGGATGCTTTTACCTCCTTGTAAGACGAGCTAGACCTACAAGGCACCCCATAGCAGTGTGTTTGCAGTTGTGTCAGACGCATAGGGACTCCCACTTGTAGAATACAGTACACTGCAGGTCGCAGTTTGTTGCAGACCACCAGTTGAGCATTGGGGTACCTTTTTTCCTAAACAACTATCATTCTTGTATTGGACACAAACCAAAAATACTATACTCCGTATAATATGTGTGCAGAGGAGAGTGGTACAGGGCTATGCTTCTTACATCTCATATTATAATCAGACCAATATGATTGACTAAGAGCATCAAACCACGACCGAACAACATTTACATGTTCATGCTTTTTTTGCGCGGATTTGCATGTGTATATTGAAGAATATACTATCGTACAAAAACAAGAGAAGAGGAGTAAATATGTGTAATATATATATTCGCATGTTGTTGTGATAGTACTATTGTTCATATGCAAAATAAGAAATTCTCCTTCTCACAACAGTGCACCAGGATGGATGAAGAACCCCAGAACTCTCTCTCTCTAAATCAATGGATGCACAGGGGAGAGCACCAAGACAAGACGTGCAGGATGAGAAATGCACTAGCCAACAACTAGAAAGCAGAAAATACTAGCTAGCCCAGGAGAGCACTGTGTGCTCACGTGTGGGTCAAACACTCTGGTAATAGCACTGCTAACCTCTGCTCCAGCACTGCTAGCAGCACACATCTCGTAAAACAGGAACGGTTGAGATAATAGGCACCGTGTAGCTCGTCCTACATTGCAACTTTCCGTTTGGAGGATACATGCTATGCATGACACGGTCACTGCCATGCTGCAGACATATGGCCAAAGGGGAGCAAGAACATAAACCTACATCTCGGAGCTGCCGCGAGTGAGTCCCATCTCGTTGGCGAGGTTGCGGAGCACGTACTTCTTCGCCTTCCCGGTGGACGTCTTGCAGCTCGGTGTGGAAGATGACGGTCTTAGGCACCATGAAGTGCGGCATGCGCTCCCGGCTCCACGCGATCAGCTCCCCCGCGGTCACGGTGCTCGCTTCCTGTAGGCTCACGAACGCACATGGTGCCTTCCCCGAGACCTCGTCCGGCCGGGCCACCACCGCCACCTCGTTCACCGCCGGGTGGCCGTATAGCGCCGACTCCACCTCCATGCTGCCGATGGTGTCCTTGGCACTCAGGATCACGTCCTTGGAGCGGTCGCGGATCTCCAGGTAGCTGTCCGGGTGCATGACCCGATGTCCCCCGTGTGGAACCACCCGTCGTCTCGGATCGCCGCGTCGGTCGCCTTTTCATCGTTGAGGTACCCCAGCATGATGCAGCTGCCGCGGAGCACGATCTCGTTCATCATGGATCCGTCGCGGGGCACGCTACGGCCCGTTTCTGTTAGCAGCAAGCCATGCCCGTGATGGCGGCGTCCGCGTCGGGTGCACCAAGCGCGTGCATGGGCGTGCGTCGGGCGCGGCCGGCTCCGTGGCGTAGGTGTTGTGTGTGTGCGTGTGTGGGTAGTGTCTTGGGCGCGTGTGTGCGTGTGTGGGTAGTGTCTTGGGCGCGCGTGTGCATGTACACGGGACGCGTCGTAGCAGGCGTAGTCAGTTGGCGACTTGGTCCGGGGAGAGCGAGGCGATCGGGGTGGGCTCGCCGCGGTACGTGCGTACGGGCGCGCGTGGTGGACGCGGCCAGGGCGGACCGGATCGTGGGCTCGCACAGGTGGGAGCGTGGGGATCGTGGACACGCTGGCCTGGGTATAAATCCCGTGTGGAGGTCGTTGTAGACGAGTGTGGTTGTAGCTCGAGTTGTTGCTTGAGGATATACACAGCCGTTGTTGCGGCTGGGGCGTTCGTGCGCCAGGAACACCACCGTGCTCTCTCATTCAGTCAGTTTCCTTCGGTCTTCTTCTTCCTCGGGTCATATCAGGGAGAGAGAGAGAGGGGTGTTAAACCCACTTGAATCGTGTAGGCTAGATCTTTCCGGTAACCTACCTTCCTTGGGTGCGGATGAGCTCGATCCAGAACCGGCCATGGTGAAGTAGAGGCCGGTGATGGCAGTGGGATCGAGATGGAGAGGTGGCAGTGGTGCTTCCCGTGAGCACTGCGATTGCCCTAGATCGGAAGGGGATTTCGGTGGGGAGTCTGGCGGCGCGGTAAACCTCGTACCGTGTGCCCCGGCCCCCACCTCTCTATATATATCGCAGGTCACAGGGGCCCACCAACCATAAGAGGGTTGGGCGCCCCCGATCAGGGCGCGAATAGATTAGGGCCCGATGGGCCGTTGGGCCCACTTGGTGGAGAGATCAACCTAACATTCTCCCCCTTGATCTCAACTTTTACTTTTAACCTTATACTTTCTAGTTTATTTGTTTCATCACATATTGGTACATAGAGCATGTTTCATCGTCACAGCTTAATTGCCGTTAGAATCATACAGCTACAACATACGTTATGATCAGAAGCAAATTATGTTCCTTTTGGGCCTATCCAGGAATCATAAGGCTTTCCCTTAAACCCATGCCGGCTAAGTGTTCCTTGAACACATTGGGTGGTAAGCCTTTCGTTAGCGGATCCGCAAGCATATCTTTTGTCCTTATATGCTCGAGACTTATAGTTTGATCCTGGATTTTATCTTTCACAACATAATACCTTATCTCTATTGTTTTGGCAGCATTACTCGGCTTGTTGTTGTGAGCGTAAAATACTGCGGGTTGGTTGTCACAGTACATCTTTAGTGGTTTGTGAATACAATCTACCACTTTCAAGTCGGGTACAAATTTCTTTAGCCCTATCGCTTGCCCCGTGGCTTCGAAGCATGCTATGAATTCTGCATTCATCGACTGTTGACTGTTTGGAGCTTTTCCACGAAATAGCTCCCCCAGCGAGAGTGAAGACGTATCCTGACGTGGATTTTCTATCATCTCTGTCCCCCGCAAAATCTGCGTCTGAATACCCTTTTCTCTCTAGGGAATCACTTCTCCTGTATATTAGCATGTAGTCCTTCGTGCGTTGCGCATAGCGCAATGCTTTCTTTACCATCTTCCAGTGCTCCATGCCTGGATTATCTTGATATCTACCGAGTACCCTGGTGATAAAAGCTAAGTCAGGGCGAGTGCACACTTGTGCATACTGTAAGCTGCCAACTGCCGAAGCATATGGTACTGCTTTCATTTGATCGATCTCGTACTGGTTCTTGGGACATTGGAATTTCCCAAAACTATCGCCCTTAACTATAGGAGCAGGTGTGGCTTTACTCGCATGCATATTATATTTTTTAAGAACCTTTTCTAAATATGCTTTCTGCGATAGTCCTAAGACTCCATTGTTTCTATCTCGGTGAATTTCTATGCCCAAAACATATGATGCTTCACCAAGATCTGTTATGTCAAAATTTGAGGATAAGAACTTCTTTGTTTCTTGTAGTAGACTAACATCACTACTAGCAAGCAGGATATCATCCACATACAAGATTAGGAAAATATATTTCCCATTTTAAACTTTGCATAAATGCAATTGTCCTCAATATTTTCTTTAAATCCAAAACTTTTAATCGTTTGATTAAACTTTAGATACCACTGCCGAGAGGCTTGTCTTAATCCATAAATGGATTTCTTCAGGCGGCATCCCATATTTTCCTTGCCTTCCATGATAAAACCCTTGGGTTGTTTCATGTAGACCTTTTCTTTTAAATCACCATTCAGAAATGCCGTCTTAACATCCATTTGATGTAACTCTAAATCAAAATGAGCAACTAATGCCATTATGATTATGAAGGAATCCTTACATGAGACTGGAGAAAATGTCTCATTGTAATCTATCCCTTCTCTTTGTGTAAATCTTTTTGCCACGAGACGTGCTTTATACTTTTCTATATTCCCTTTGGAGTCATACTTAATTTTGTAGACCCATTTACAGCCTACTGTTTTGGCTCCTTTAGGAATTTCCTCTAAGTCCCAAACATCTTTGGAACTCATCGATTTCATCTCGTCTTCCATTGCCTTCATCCACATCGATGAATGAGGGCTTCTCATGGCTTCTTCATATGAGGAGGGATCTTTTTCCATATGAACCATTTCTGTGTTATAAACTTTAAAGTCAGTTGAAATAGCTGACTTTCTTGGTCTTGTAGACCTTCTAAGGGCCTCAGTTTCTGGCACGTTCTGTGCCTCAACTTATGGCACTTCTTCTAAAATTTGTTGTTGCACCTCCCTTTCATGCTCAACAACGAGTTCAGTCGGCTCCTGACGGACAGGTTCCGGGTCTATCCCCAAGGTTGTCATGGGTGGAGTTGCAACTGGTAGTGAGAAAAATGGCTCCTGAATCATCGGATTAGGTGCATGCACCCTCTTCTCCTCAAGATCAATTTTCCGAGCTACCAAGCTCCCCCTCATCATTTCGTCCTCAAAGAAGACCGCATGTCTCGTTTCTACAAACTTTGTATATCTGTCTGAGCAGTAGAAACGAAAACCTTTTGATCTGTCTGGATAGCCAATGAAGTGGCAACTTACTGTTTTGGTATCTAACTTTGCAATGTTTGGATTAAATATTTTGGCCTCAGCAGGGCACCCCCACACCCTGAAGTGATGTAGGGAGGGCACCCTTCCTGTCCATAGCTCGTACGGTGTTTTGGGCACCGACTTGCTTGGTACTCTATTGAGAATGTGAATGGCGGTTTTAAGCGCCTCCATCCATAATCCCAATGGTAAGTCGGAATAACTCATCATGTTGCGCACCATATCCGTAAGTGTACGGTTGCGCCTTTCAGCTACTCCATTTTGCTGAGGTTCACCCGGCATTGAATACTGGGCAACTATGCCAGCCTCCTGTAAGAACTTTGCAAAAGGTCCAGGGACTTGGCCATATGGAGTGTGCCGACCGTAGTACTCTCCCCCACGGTCGGACCTTACTATCTTTATTCTTTTATCATGCTGATTTTCAACTTCAGCTTTGAATATTTTATATTTATCCAATGCTTCAGATCTTTCTTTGATTGGATAAATATAACCATAGCAAGAGTAATCATCTGTGAATGTTATGAACGAGTCATATCCATCCACACTTTTCACCGGAAATGGTCCACAAATGTCGGTGTGGATGATTTCTAGTGTGCTTGAGCTATGGATTGCACCTTTTTTGATTTGTTTTATATACTTTCCTTTAATGCAATCTACACATTGTTCTATGTCTGAGAATTCTAACTGTGGAAGAATTTCACTTTTGACTAATCTTTCTATTCTCCCCTTCGAAATATGGCCCAAGCGACAGTGCCATAATTTCGATGAGTCGAATGTTCTCTTTCTTTTCTTTTGTTCTTTATTCGACGCGGAAACATGTTCATTCACATTGCATACAGAATGCACTTTTTCATGAAGTGATAACAGATAAAGCTCATCATGTAGTAAAGCATTACCAACGTAAGCATTATTATACCAGATGGCACACTTGCCATGTCCAAAATAACACTCACAATTTTCTTTGTCCAAACATGAAACGCTAATTAAGTTTCTATTACATGAAGGAACATAAAGAACATCTCTAAGTAGAAGCTTGAATCCATCGGCTAACTCCAAGGAGATGTCGCCGACAGCTTCAACTTCTGCTTTTATTCCACTGGCTACTTCAATGCCTCCTTCTCTTCTTAGCGTAGTCCGGGTCGAATGGAATCCCAGTAAACAATTTGCAACATGAACAGTTGCCCCTGAGTCAATCCACCAAGTAGATTTCGAAAACTGTGTGTACAAGGATTCATTTACTAAGGAAACAATGTTGTTACCTTGCTTTGCCATTAAGGACTTCAGCCAAACAGGGCAGTCTTTCTTGTAATGCCCGGGCTGCTTACAGTGGAAACAAGTGTCTTTGTCCACTGGGAAAGACTGTTGCTGACGCTGATGCTGATAGGGAGTTTTTCCTTGTGGCTTTAAAGAAGAACTTTTGTTGTTTTGATTGTAGTTCTTTTTCTTATGATCCTTCACATAGTTGAGTGTTCCACCATGTGAAGCTTTTAGTCTGTCCTCTTCTTGGACACACATAGCAATTGTCTTTTCTATGTCCCATGTTCCAGGTGACATATTATAATTCACAACAAAAGTTTCAAATTCCTTTGGCAGTGAAGCCATGACAAGGTGGACCAGGAGCTTTGGTTTGATCTCCAGATCCTCATCCATAGGCTTTAACTTTGCTGCCATATTGCTCATCCTCAAGATGTGCTCTCTTATTCCACCACCTGTGTATTGTTCCGTCACAAGTTGTTTTAACAGCTGGGTGGCATATATCTTTGAAGATCCAGTGAACTGGCTCTTTATCTTTGTCAGCAACTCCGCAGCTGAAGCGCACTCTGCAATGGAGCCCACAATGGTGCTCTCAATTGTATTCTTTATAAAGGCCATGCATTTTTTATTTGCATTGACCCATTTTTGGTTGGCTATGATGTAGGACATCTCCAAAGGAGCATAATCCCTTTTCCTTTTAGCCCATGCAGCATCATCCTTAGTAGTCTCTCTTACTGGCTCTGTAGGTCTGACCGGCTGTGGTTCTTCCAGAACCCAGTCCAGATCAGCACAAACAAATGCCAGTTCAACTTTCTTCCTCCACTCAGTGTGGTTGTCACCTCTGAGTGTCGGAACTTCTTTTAGGCAACTCATCAAGTGAAAGCCTCCTGAAATCACAATTTAAGTGACATCAATATAACAACCATATGCATTAATCTAACATTGGTCAAATTAAACATATAATTGTCTATGCAATTAAATCTATCTTACCGTTGGGCAAAATACTAGAAATAATGCACCTTTAAATTTCAATAATCAAACATGATCATGTTATTAATAACGTTGGTCATAAACAATAACATAATCATATTCATTTTAGTAATCACTTTAACATGCTCTTAAAAAACTTAATACTATATATTAACTTTTATTTTCTGTGTAAAAGAGCATTAATTATTTACGCAGCGGAAAAATATTCAAGAACTTTTAATTCTTTACAGAAACTTTTCCTTAAAAGATTCATGAACTTTATTATTTTCTATATAAAATTCATGAACATTTCTTTTTCTGAAAATTTTCTATTTTCATTTTCAGAAACTTTTTCTGTTTACTTTTCTATTTTCTAAGCAAAATTTTCGTTGCACAAGTTTGCACAGAAAAAACTATGTAAAATTTTGCCCAAAAGACTGGACAAAAACTATTAAAAAATGAAAACAAAATGCAGCACAGCCGGCCTCGGCCCAGCTCGCGCGAGAACGCCCACGGCTGCTGGCCTTGGCCCAGCGCGTGTGGCGGCGCCCGCGGCTGGCGGCCTCGGTCCAGCGCACGCCTCCTCTTTCGGCCCAATGGCCGTCGACCGCACTAGGGTTTCGATCTGGGCCGTCAAAAGCAATCCGACGGTCCAGCGTCGTTCTCGCGGGATCAAAACTCCCGATCCCTTCACCGCTCGAGAAACCCTAGCCACTTTCTCCCTTCGCCTCTCTCTGCTTCTCCTCGTGACGGCGTGGCTTCTCTCTCGCGCCGGCTGTTGCCAGACGGCGAGCGCCCCGGACGCCGGCGGCGGTGGCCACCGCGAGCACTTCTTTTTCCCTTTTCTTTGTTTTTATGTTTGAAGCCCCCATCACAACCCACTGTCCAGTGGTAGAGAGGGCCAAGGCCACCGCGGCTTCAGAGCACCAGGCGGCTGTGCCATGGCCATCCTCCTCGCCGGTCACGCGTCCTCCCTTGCGGCGGGCGCGCCGCCGTCGAGGGACTTGGCCGCGGTGCTGTCCCACCCCCCCTTTTTTTGTCTTTCTTTTCCGGTGAACTTTGTGGCTCCGGTGGTTCTTCGTCCCCGCACCTCGGCTTGCCGATGCTTGTGGGGATCGAGAGGAACAGGCGCGGCCTGACGGCGGCGCTCTTTGCCGGCGGCCCAAGGCCTTCTCCGGTGATGCACTTTGCCCGGTCTAGGGTTCTTGGGGAGGAGGGAGTTCTTTTGCTTTCTCTGTTTTAACTTTGTACCGAAAAAACATCTTAGCCTATGTATGGATCTGATACCATTGTTAAACCCACTTGGATCGTGTAGGCTAGATCTTTCCGGTAACCTACCTTCCTTGGGTGCGGATGAGCTCGATCCAGAGCCGGCCATGGTGAAGTAGAGGCCGGTGATGGCAGTGGGATCGATATGGAGAGGTGGCAGTGGTGCTTCCCGTGAGCACTGCGATTGCCCTAGATCGGAAGGGGATTTCGGTGGGGAGTCTGGCGGCGCGGTAAACCTCGTACCGTGTGCCCCGGCCCCGACCTCTCTATATATATCGCAGGTCACAGGGGCCGACCAACCATAAGAGGGTTGGGCGCCCCCGATCAGGGCGCGAATATATCAGGGCCCGATGGGCCGTTGGGCCCACTCGGTGGAGAGATCAACCTAACAAGGGGTAGAGCCGAGCTAGGGCTAGCTAAGGTTCGGGCGCGGTTTCAACAGTTTCGCTGTCAAGGATGTCCACCTCGGCCATCACCGGCGTGCGCACGCCCTGGCTCGCCTTGAGCCGCGCGCACTCGGGCGCCAGCAGCTTGTTCCACTCCTCCTTCCACACGCACGATACCACCAGCCCCCCGGTCTCGCTCAGCCCGTACACGTGGCTGACCTGGAAGCCGACGGCCTTGGCTTGCTCTAGAACGGCGGCCGGAGGCGGCGCGCCGCCCGTCAGGACTCGCACCTTCCCTGCTACTGGGAGCCTCCGCACGCCCTCGGGTGCATTGGCCAGCACGTTGAGCACCATCGGCGAGGCGCAGAGGTGGGTGACGTCGTGGCGAGCGATGGCGGCGTAGACCTCGGCGGTGTCGACGAGGCGGAGGCAGACGTTGGTGCCGCCCACCATGGCCATCCCCAAGGAAAGCTCGAACCGTTGGCATGTAACATGGGCAGCGTTCACAGGAACGTCGGTGGAGAAGGCACCACCCAGTCAATGAGCGCGTTGACGGTGATCAAGAAAATCCCACGGTGGCAGTTGACCACCCCTTTGGGCGCCGACGTCGTGCCGGAGGTGTAGTTGAGGATCATGGGATCCCACTCAGTCGCCGGCCGGACCCAAGCAAACTCCGATTCTCCCTTCTCTAGAAGCATCTCATACGTTGTGAGTGCTGCCAACTCCTTATCGGTCGTCGTACTCTCCTCTTCCTCGTAGTAGGGGTCCTCCACGAGGATGACACGCGGCGCAGGTTGTCCCCTCGCGGCAGAAGGCGGACTGCGTCCGTGAGGAGCGGCAGGAACGCCGTATCAGCGAATATGATCTTGGCGCCGGAGTGGGCGAACAGGACGGCCACCGTGGGCGCGTCGAGGCTAGTGTTGAAGGTGTTGAGCACCGCGCCGCTCATGGGCACGCCGAAGTGCATCTCGTACATGGCCGGCACGTTGGGGAGGAGCGCCGAGACCACGTCGCCGTGGGAGACGCCCAGCGACACGAGCGCGGAGGCGAGGCGGAGGCAGCATCGGAAGGTCTGGCTCCAGGTCCAGACGACGTCGTGGTAGACGACGGACCGGCAGTCGCCGAACGTTGTGGCCGCGCACTCCTGAAACCCCAGCGGCGTGAGCAGGCACGAGTTGACGGGGTTCATTCCCAGTTTCTCCATGGCTTGGCTTGCTTTGTGAATCTGGGACGCTATAAAATGTGCAAGTGCGCTCTGAGGGACCTTTGAGGTAGGATTTATAGAACGATTCGGCAGATGGGATGCCAATCAATGGAAAGACTGCCACAACATTGTCATCTTCTAAACTAGCAGGGTGGCCCCTGCATGCACATGCGCGAGCAAGAGCAACATCTTACAAAACATATAGAATTTTCAAAAATCCTACATCTACATAGGGCTACGAACGTTTTACGTAATATCCTAACAAACTCTCTCTCGGCCCCCCTATTTCCAAGCGGGTGGGCCCCTTGCTTCCCCAATCTCCAATCACAAGCGTCCAAATTGCTCATTACGTAAATCACGTAATAAGAATTACGTAAGTGTAGTATTGCTGAAGAATTTTTATCGCAAACCAACCTGTGATTGAATGGTTAGAATGATAGTGGTATTCTCAGCTCATCAGGATTCAAGTCCTGATGTTCGCATTTATTTCAAGATTTCCGGCGATGCGCGTTCAGCTGGAGGAGACGTTTCTTTCGACGGCTCAGTCTCTCGGAGGTGCTTATAGAGAGGTAGGGTGGTTGTGGATTCAAAGCGTTGGTCCTTATGGGCACTTGCACAAAGAATTTTCGGCTGTTATCGACAAGGTCAAACCGGCTATGGTAGGGAGTGGCGCGTTGGTGGTCTAGAGACCTTGATGAATTTATTTTTTATGTATGAGGTGCACTGTACTTTAGATGAAATTTTATAATATATCCGATTACTTTTCAGAAAAAAGAGCTAGATCTTGGATAATTTGTTATGTATCTTTATCTTCCTAAATACTTAACAGTGCAGCTGCGCTAATTGGGCTATGCGAGCGCACGCAATACATGACAAAAAGCTCACACTATAAAAAAAGTAATTAACATTCTGTGTCATCACTACACTACGAAAAAGGAAAATATATGTTCCTCGTTCCATACGCTGCCTACTTTACACAAATCAGTCAAGGGAGGACAAGTACGTGCATTTATTTGGGCTTAATAAAAATTTAAAAAACCATAACTTTTAATTCAAGTATCGAAATTCAGATTCTCTTTCACCGTTGGGTTTCTCGCAACGAGTTCTTCAAAACTAGATCCCATATGAATATGTTTTGACAAACTTTCTGTTTTGAGCAACTTTGGGTGCTAAAGAGGCAACTTTAGTGCTATAGGAAAGCAACTTCTTTTAAGGTTGCCTACTATGATTGCCTATCAACGAAAAGTCATTATAAGCTGCCTCCCATGACTATCATGTTCACTAAATTCGCATATAAGTTGTCCCCAACTGCTTATTAGTGCAGCTGCTGTTGGAAATATGCCCTGGAGGCAATAATAAAAGCATTATTATTATATTTCCTTATTCATGATAATTGTCTTTATTCGTGCTATAATTGTGTTATCCGGAAATCGTAATACATGTGTGAATAACAGACAACAATATGTCCCTAGTGAGCCTCTAGTTGACTAGCTCGTTGATCGACAGATAGTCATGGTTTCCTGACTATGGACATTGGATGTCATCGATAACGGGATCACATCATTAGGAGAATGATGTGATGGACAAGACCCAATCCTAAACATAGCATAAGATCGCATAGTTCGTTTGCTAGAGTTATCCAATGTCAAGTATCCTTTCCTTAGACCATGAGATCGTGTAACTCCCGGATACCGTAGGAGTGCTTTGGGTGTGCCAAACGTCACAACGTAACTGGGTGACTATAAAGGTATACTACGGGTATCTCTGAAAGTGTCTGTTGGGTTGACATGGATCGAGACTGGGATTTGTCACTCCGCTTGACGGAGAGGTATCACCGGGCCCTCTCGGTAATGCATCATCACAATGAGCTCAATGTGATCAAAGTGTTTGATCACGGGATCATGCATTACGGTACGAGAAAAGTGACTTGCCGATAACGAGATTGAACGAGGTATTGGGATACCCACGATCGAATCTCGGACAAGTAAAATACCGATTGACAAAGAGAATCATATACGGGATTAATTGAATCCTCGACATCGTGGTTCATCCGATGAGATCATCGTGGAGCATGTGGGAGCCAACATGGGTATCGAGATCCCACTGTTGGTTATTGCCCGAGAGCCGTCTCGGTCATGTCTGCATGTCTCCCGAACCCGTAGGGTCTACACACTTAAGGTTCGGTGACGCTAGGGTTGTAGGGATATGTATGTGCAGTAACCCGAATGTTGTTCGGAGTCCCGGATGAGATCCCAGACGTCACGAGGAGTTTCGAAATGGTCCGGAGGTAAAGAATTATATATAGGAAGTGCTATTTTGGCCATCGGGACAAGTTTCGGTGTTATCGTTATTGTACCGGGACCACCGGAGGGGTCCCGGGGGTCCACCGGGGGGTCCACCTGCCCCGGGGGGGGCACATGGGCTATAGGGGGTGCGCCCTGGCCTACATGGGCCAAGGGCACCAGCCCCAAGGGCCCATGCGCCAAGGAGACTTGGAGAGGGGAGAGTCCAAAGAGGGGAAGGCACCTCCGAGGTGCCTTGGGGAGGATGGACTCCTCCCCCCTTCTTGGCCGCACCCCTTCCTTGGAGGAAGGGGCAAGGCTGCGCCCTCCCCCCATCTAATGCGCCTATATAAAGGGAGGGGAGGGAGGGGTGGCCGCACCCTTTGCCCTGGCACCCCCTCCTCCCTGCAACACCTCCTGCTCCTCCCGTAGTTGCTTAGCGAAGCCCTGCCGGAGTTCTGCTGCATCCACCACCACGCCGTCGTGCTGGATCTTCCTCAACCTCTCCTTCCCCCTTGCTGGATCAAGAAGGAGGAGACGTCTCCCGTCCCGTACGTGTGTTGAACGCGGAGGTGCCGTCCGTTCGGTGCTAGATCATCGGTGAATTGGATCACGGCAAGTACGACTACCTCATCCATGTTCACTCGAACGCTTCCGTTGCGATCTACAAAGTGGTATGTAGATGCTATCTAATCTGAATACTCGTTGCTAGATGAACTCATAGATGGATCTTGGTGAAACCGTAGGAAAAATTTTAATTTTCTGCAACGTTCCCCAACAGTGGCATCATGAGCTAGGTCTATGCGTAGTTCTTCTTGCACGAGTAGAACACAAAGTAGTTGTGGGCGTCGAATTGTCAATTCTTCTTGCCGTTACTAGTCAATCTTGATTCAGCGGTATTGTGGGATGAAGCGGCCCGGACCAACCTTACACGTACGCTTATGTGAGACCGGTTCCACCGACTAACATGCACTAGTTGCATAAGGTGGCTGGCGGGTGTCTGTCTCTCCTACTTTAGTTGGATCGGATTCGATGAACAGGGTCCTTATGAAGGGTAAATAGAGATTGACAATTCACGTTGTGGTTATTACGTAGGTAAGAAAACGTTCTTGCTAGAACCCTAATTCAGCCACGTAAAACTTGCAACAACAATTAGAGGACGTCTAACTTGTTTTTGCAGCAAGTGCTTTGTGACTAAGTATATTATTTTTGCATACATTATTTTTGAAGCTAAACTTTCATTACTAAGTATATTAATTACTATACGATGTTCTTCAACAGGGACTCCCGATGACAGTTGTGCCTCAGTGGATCGAGACAAAAGGTCGCATGTCAATGGTTAGCTTACGACCAAGATTTCCTACATTGCACATGAGTGCATTCAGAATTTCTGAAAGCGAAGAATGCTTAATAGTGAAAGATTTGAGCAAAATTGTTAACGATCGCAGAGAAGTACTAGGGGGCAGCAAGGAGAAGCGCAACCCAAGATTAGGAGACAGATTCATCTGCATGCTCCAGTATGATGAATCAGGAGAGCTATACATGTTCTATGCTATTCTACCTGAGAGGGAGCAGCAGGAGTAATTTAGCTAGTTCATGCTCGTATTGTCTTGAACTTAATTAATCTCAAATAGTGATTTTCTTGTGAACAACGCTTATAATATCATGACCATGTTGAACTCGATGATATCTTTGCTTCTGTTACAAGTGAATGTTTCTTCTTTAAGTTAGTATTGGTGGTGATTAGATATATATAGCGGTAATAATGATTAAATAGTGGTAATTAATGATGACTACGATGATTTTTAGCTAGCTAGTATATATACATATACTGTTGTTGGTGATGAAATGATGCAACAGTTTATTTATTTATTAATATGTGATGATGATGATGATGATGAGTTATTATATATATCATTTATGCATGAAAGAAACCGCAAATTAGTTTGAACTGGATATATATATATGGATCCTAGCTAAGTGATCAAGTATATATATATGCCATATCCATATCCATATCAAGTATAACAACTCATTGTAACGTAAAACAATCCTAAATTAAATTGATAACACAAATTTAAAGGAAAAATAAAAAATAAAACAAAAACCCACAAACATTTAGTACCGGTTGGTGTTACCAACCGGCACTAAAGGGCTCCCTGTCCCCGGAGCTGGCTCGTGCCACGTGGTTGGCCTTTAGCAGCGGTTCATGCTGAACCGGTACTAAAGGGGGGGCCCTTTAGTGACCATAATTTAGTGCCGGTTGTGGAATCGGCACTAAAGGGCCTTACGAACCGGTGCTATTGCCCGGTTCTGCCCTAGTGCAACCGTATATTACACGCCTCGTTCTGACAAAATACGCTTTAGTTCAATGATTGGGATTAATATTCTGTTAACTACATCGAACTGATACTGTTTGTGTAGTTCAACTGCTTACATGAAAAAAATGTATTCTGGTATCTTGGCGGAGTGTTGCCTCGGTTAGAGCAACTCTAGCAGACTCTGCATCTCGCCGGCCCGCAAAACGCATTTGCAGTTCGCGGAAAACGGCCTTTGTGGGCCGGCAAGGAAGGCCGCAGATGCAGACCCCCAAACGGACCCGTATAAAAGTATATTCACGGAATATGCTTTTTTACGGGTCGACTTTGCGGTGTCTGCTCTTGCGCCGCTGCATCCTGCATCTCATCGGCCCGCAAATATCAAATCCAACATAATACAACAAACGGAAGCAAACTAAATAATTATTCAAATCCAACATAATACAACAATCATCCGCATTACAAATAATTATTCAAATCACCAAAGCAAACTTAAATAATGCAATACAAAACTCGTGATGAATACAAATATAAATGAATACAAAAATGAGTCACTGTCCAGCCCTTTGCCAATGGTGCTCAATGAGATCCTCCTGGAGTTAAAAGTGTGTGTTTGCATTTTCAATCTCCTTGTATGTCTGAAGAAAAGATCTAATGCGGTTAGGGTCTCTAGCTGATTTGACACGGCTACCCACATTGTCGTAGAAGAATTTCAAGTTCATTCCTCTCTCATCTTCAAGAATCATATTGTGAAGGATAACGCAGCATGTCATGATATTTTTCAAGGTTTTCTTATCCCAAAAACAAGCAGGACCACGGACAATGGCAAACCTAGATTGCAAAACACCGAATGCTCTTTCAATGTCTTTTCAGGCTGCCTCTTGCACCCTTGCAAATTCACAATGTTTTCTAGTTTTGGGATCTTTGATGCTCTTGACAAAGGTGCACGAGCTCAATTCCATCTACATGCATACCGACGCGTCAATCAACTATGCATACCGCTCGAAAATATCACAAAACAAACACTAACCTGCGGCGGATGCGGCGGGTGATCCCGGCGGCGACAAGGGGCGGGCTCGACGGTGGTCGATCCCCAGCGACGACAGCGACGAGGGGCTGCTCTTCTCGCATCGGATCCGGGGGGGGGGGGGGTGGTCGGTGCAGTGCATCGGCGCTGGAGGGTGGGGGACGGCCCTGCAGCGCGATTCCGCCCGCAGATTGGCTGGAATCGCCAACGGCGGACGGGCGGAAGCAAAGGCAGTCGGCGGCGGAAGGAAGTGGGGAAAGGCACACCGCTAAAATATCCCTCCCTCCAACTGCTTCTCTGTGATGCAGGGCACCGCAGCGGCGAGGGGGAAACCCGCGTATTCGCGAGTTGGGGCCGAGATTTTGCCGCGCCCCTCAAAAAATACCGACTTTGCGGGGTCTGTTCCGGCGGGATTTTCCGCGTGGACCCGCATTTTGGCGGTTATTTTACGGGTCAGGGCCGGATGCGGGGTTTGCTAGAGTTGCTTTTATACCTGTAGGGTGAGTGCCACACTCAGCTTACAGGACACATGCCACAATCACGGAAGTCCAAGACCAAATGGCACGACAGGGTATAAACCTATGCCAAGTACGACACTCGGCTTAGACCTACATCGAGAGCTGTTGCCACATACTCAGTGTTCATCTCTAAAGTGAGCCGCCATAACTGATCTCGGCGAAGACAGATACTTGGCTTAGAAATATGTTGTGTCTAGCTGGAAAATCACACGGCTAATAGCTATGCCGTGCACCGGCAAGGCGGTACTCGACTTAGATATATGTCACGCCAAGCTGGAAAAGCACTCGGCATATAACTATACCGTGCACCGACAGGACGGTACTCGGCTTAAACTTTTCCATGTGTCTACCTTCGGGTTGCCCCTAGTTGCAGAAAATGTCGAGCATGTCACACGGCTTACAGAGATGCCACATGGCATTGCCGTCTCTGTCCAAGAGCCGTCAGTCCGTCACATTGCCTTATTTTGCCGAAGATCCAACATTTAGCACTTGACAAAGTGTCAGTCGAGTGCCCGTGAGGAAGCTCTCGGCTCGGCTTACAACCCTTTGTGGACATGGTATAGGCTGAGGAGAGGAAGCCGAGTGCAACACTCTGCATACAGTTTGCCAAGTTCGATTTTGGCTTCGCCGAGTATTTTTTATAGTCGGCCTATTATGATTTTTCAGTAGTGTAGCGTGTGTGATATGCAACCGGTGTGAAACCAATACTTCAAGTCTGAGAAAAACAAATGACAAGTCGAGCCTAGAACAGAGAAGCATGCTCGAACTTAATATTCAAAATGGTATAATGATAGCTACTGAGCTAAAATTGAACACACAGAAGATTATTTGAGGACATTTAACATGAATTCAAACTAAGGAAAAAAATAGCATGCTATGCAAAATAGCGCCGTCCCTGAAAAAATGCTATTAGCGAGACATTGTACAAGGCAATCCTCTGCACGCAATAGTGAACTATTTTTTTCCAGTGATTCAAAGTTTCAAACACAAGCTAATTTGAAAGAACAAATGGTTATTCTGCAAAAAAAAAGAATACATAGATGATTAACCAAAGGGAAAGTAGTGGCTGCACCCACTTTCAGTGCACCCACGCAAGAAAACATATCAAAACATTTTGAAAAAATATGAAACTTCGTGTAAATGATCATCAACAAATGTTATGAGGGCTTGCAAAGTTCGGTGGTCAAATAACATTCGAGAAGCGCTCTACAAAAAAGACAAAATTGCAAAATCTGCTCAAACAGTGCACGTACATTTTGACTAATTTTCAGTGATTTTGTCTTTTTTATAGAAAGCTCCTCGAATATTATTTGACCATCAAATTTTGCAAGCCCCCATAACATTTGTTGATGATCATTTCCACGAAGTTTCAGATTTTTTTCAAAATATTTTGCCATGTTTTCTTGCGTGAGTGCACCGTGGGTGCACCGAGAGTGGGTGTAGAAGAACCATTCTCACAAAGGGAAAGTAGTGGCTGCACTCTTAACCAAAACTTCACTAGTTAGCTTTTTGCAAATTGAATGAACAGATGGTTGCACACTAGTTGGAAAACTATCACGTACGGGTTCAGATTGAGTTTGTGATCAATCTATGTCGGCGACTCGTTGTAATCGATCTATCTATTTCGGTGACTAGTTTATTTTTTCTTTTATCTAGTTGTGCCAATATATAAATTGTTTCTGTCACGTATTCCATTGTGGTTGTCTGCTTCAGACGTGCCTGCCCGGGTAAACCGTCAGCAGAAAATTGATCTCGATTTTGTTTCGATCTACCGTCGCCGAGGCCGAGGCCGACCACGTCTCCGCCGCACCTCCTGAGGCCTTGCTCGTCACGGTGACCGGCGAGACGGCGACAGTCCCCAAGGCGCCTCCGCCCGTGGGGCTCCCGGGCGGCACTATCTACCATCACTTTGCCCTGGCGTTCAGCCCATCCACCAAGGAGCACAAGCTGTTCCGGTTCACGTTCTCGCCCTTCTATAGCATCTACGGGGACGACGTGGACCAGAGCATGTTCACGTTGGACGGTGCTGCCAGCGGCGGTGGATGGCGCCAGCGCTCGTTCCGCTCTCGGTGTCCCCTGCTGGTCACCTTTCGCCCGTTGCTCATCCAAGGCAAGCTCTACTTGGTTGCTACCGGCAAGACAGGCCCAGAGAAGCCCCGGAATCCTGATGGGTTGCTGGAGGTCGACGTGGCGACGGAGGCGCGCCGCACGCACCGTCTTCCGTTCGAGGCCGACGAGTATCACCCGGCCTGGCACCCGCTGGTGAACGCCTACGAGATGGACGGGCGCCCCGTCATAGACATCGTCAGGGGTTATGAAACCATTGTCCGGAAGATCCAGTTCTGGGTACTCATGCCTTTGCCACCGCGTCCCGACAGCGACGACGGTGAGGCGCATTGGGAGCTGCACTATAGCTTCCATGCCGATGGTGACTACGTCTTCGACGTGCCAAGGAGCGCCTGGTTCGACAACGCCGAGATGACACTGTGCTACAAGGACTATGAGGCCTTGTACAAGCATGGCACGAGAGGACGCTCACCGAAACCATCTCCGGACGCTAATTGTCCGCAATGTGACCGGCGAATCCAGCTGCCACCAACGCCGTCCAACTGCCAATGGAACATCTTCGGCGATTATCGCCCCAGCCTGCTCTCGCCTCTCGCCTTGACGCAGCCGCCGTCCTCTTGGGACGGCAAGGAGGAAAGACAAAAATTCGAGCATGCATTGTTGCTTACACTAGAGTGAGTCACACCAATGGAAGCATCACGCATACGCTGATCTAAGTAGCTCAAATATGATGGCAACCATTAATTCTCAACTAGTGCATGATCGAACTGAACATTCATGGTTGCTTCCTTATTGTTTTTGTTTTTCTTTCAAGAAACTAGCTTGCTGTCCTCTATTGTATGTTTGGTTTGTGAATTGCCAATGGAGTTGTCGGAACTTGGCAAGAAGTTTGCTGCAACAATCTACAAGTGGGAACACTGTCCTCTACGTGGTCCAGAAAAACATGTCGCGCTGGCATTTTTGCAAAAAACATGTATCAAAATTTGCTGCAGCACAATCTACAAGAAGTTTGCTGCAGCATGGAGTATTATCTATGTTACATGCTTTGTTGTTCCTATTGATGGACATTAAAACCACTCGTTTAAATTATTACTTCAGTGATCTATAAACGTTTTATATTTATTTACAGAGGGAGTATGTTACATGCTTTGCTGTTCCTATTGATGGACATTAAAACCACTCATTTAAATCATTACTTCAGTGATCTATAAATGTTTTTATATTTATTTATAGAGGGAGTACTCCCTCCTTTCCGGTTTATAGGGCTTATCTCAAAATCTTAGTTTTCCATTTTATAAGACTTAATTTGGTTGTTTCCCATCACAATTTCAGATTCCAAGGTGCATTAAATAATTGCATGCAAGTATTAAGAGAAAATTGACCAATGCATGTACTTTATGCATGCCTGCATTACAATTAATACATTGGTAAACATAAATTTGATGAAAACAAGAGCATTAATTGGGTTCTTTTGCAAATTACAAAAATTATTCGACCACTCACCATCTACCTTGGTTGGTGAGATTATTGAATTGAGCCTTATAAACCGGAAAGGAGGAAGTATGTTACATACTTTGTTGTTCCTATTTGCGGACGTTAAGACCGCTCCATGGACGGGACCGACAGGTACGGCACCCGTCAATACTTAGTGCCAGAATGATTCCTTAGTTTCTCACAAGCCACACACAGATAAAGAAACTGGGAACCACAAAGGGAACCCTATAACAAAAGTTCTCAGGAAATCATATGAAAACATCTTCACAAACCATCACATTCACACATTCAGCGATCTCTCATAGGCCATAGCTTAGCTTCCTTGCATACTGTCAGCATCCATGCTCTGAACCCCATCAAATCCATAGCGTCATCCTCTCCTGTCTCATCACTGGCATTGCAATCAAGCTTCTCTTCTACCCCCTTGCTCTGGCTTGGGATCTCTCTTATTCATCTCTCTATCTTGATTTAAGTTTATTGTCCAGTGCCCTTCCTTTGGAATTCCCTTACTACAGTATTTCTTTCTTTCTTTCTCCATATCATTTATTGTCCAAGCTTATCCTCCATTTTCTTGTCCAAACCTTGACTTGACTGGACCTCTTCCATATCCAAGTTATGACCATTTGTATCATTTTTTCCATAAGTGCCTTAACTTCCAAGCACATGAAATAACAGTTTTGTCCCTCCCTGCTCAATTCTGAATCTTTTAGGATCTGTCACATCTCTGTCCTGCCGCAAATTCTTAGAGCATTTTCCATCGAGATTAGTTAACTCAAAGTAGTCAGTCTACTCTGTACATTGTACTAGAGTTGCTGACGCTAAGATTAACTACTCCGCCCGCTTTGAAAATAGTTCGGTCATTGCTTAGGGTGTTAGAATAAGCCACAGCGTGTGTGGTCAGGCTCGTCGGGTGCGACGGATTCGCGCGAGACGTGCGGGACGCACTGGTGCAGTCGAGCTCGTCGGGCGCGACGGATACGCGCGGGACGTGCGGGACGCAGCAGAAGCCGTGGCAAAATGCGTGTGTATGTGTGTGTGCGCGCGCGCTTGTGGCTGTAGCGTGTGTGCGTGCGTTGTGTAGCTGGCCGTGAGTTAGTGGCCGTTTGGGGTGGCCGGGTCATGCGTACATGCATTAGATGAATAAGATAGATGCGTGGGTGTGCCGGCCAAGTAAGCGGGCGTGCATCCGTGCGGTTAGTTAGTGTGTACGGCACACGGAAACCTGGGGGCTGCGTTGATGTGCCACTACAAAGCCATGGCCACTTGTGTGTGTTCAGATGAGAGTTTGGTGCTAGTGGATTAGTAACGGGGCTGTGTGTAGCCGGGTGAAACTCCAGTGTACTGTGCTTCTCCTTCTTCTACCCCTAGTCCTGAGTGAGAGAGAGAGAGAGCGGCAACAACAATTGGTATACAGAGCTTCGGTTCGGGCGATCACCGGCGACCATGGTGCTCGTCCCACATGGCGGCGGCGTGGGCGGTTGGGCGACGATGGCGATGCCGATGCTGACCGCGGACAACTACACGGTCTGGGCCATCAAGGCGCAGGCAATCCTCGACGTCCACACCGTGTGGGAGGCGGTGGCGCCGGGTGATGCGGCGGTGAATGCGCGGAAGGACAAGATGACGCGCGCGTTGCTACTCGGGGCGTTACCGGAGGATGTGCTGCTGCAGGTGTCGACGAAGCTCACCGCCAGGGAGGTATGGGACTCCGTGAAGGTGAGGTTCGTCGGCGCCGATCGGGTCCGCACGGCGAGGCTGGTGACGCTATGCGGCGAATTTGACCGCCTGAAGATGGCGGACGGTGAGGAGCTCGACGTGTACGGCGGGAGGCTTGCGGCGATGGCGGCGTGGTATGCCAACCTCGGGGAGACACTGGGCGACACGGCGCTCATCAAGAAGCTGCTGGATACGGTGCCGGATCGGCTCTTCCCCGTCGTCGCCGGCATCGAGCAGTTCCACGACATGACGACGATGGCGTTCGACGAAGCGCTCGGGCGGCTACGCGCGTTCGACGAGCGAGTTCGGCATCGACGGCAGGACAGCGGCGAGCGGGCGGACGGAAAGCTCATGTTCACGGCGGCGCAGTGGCAGGCGCGGGAGCGGCAGCACGGCGGAGCACGGGACGACGACGACGAGCGCAGCGTGGCGTCGGGGAGCGGCGGCAACAAACGCAGGCGCTGCTACAAGTGCGGGGAGCACCGGCACTTCCGGCGTGAGTGCCCGCAACTGCGGAAAGGACCGGCGGCGGAGCAAGCTCTCTTGGCCGGTGCCAACGTCGACGACGATGGACTCCTCTAGGCCTGTGTGTTGGAATAAGCCACGGCATGTGTGGTCGGACTCGTCGGGTGCGATGGATTCGCGCGAGACGTGCGGGACACAATGGTGCAGTCGAGCTCGTCGAGCGCGACGGATACGCGCGGGACGTGCGGGACGCAGCGAAAGCGGTGGCAAAATGCGTGTGTGTGTGCACGCGCTCTTGGCTGTAGCGCGTGTGCGTGCATTGCGTAGCTGGCCGTGAGTTAGTGGCCGTTTGGGGTGGCCGGGTCATGCGTGCATGCATCAGATGAAGGGCACCGCTAGGCATCAGACTACTGATGCCAGCACTCTATCAGACCAGCAAGTAACCGTTGGATTAGAGCCTGTGGGTCGTTAGATTAGCATGAGGCTGCTTCCCACCTCTCCTCACGGAGTTTCCAAATTAGAAGCTGCTAATTACGTGGGACGGATAATTAAGTGCCCGTGATTTTAGCTGCCATATTTCTAGGAACTAAATCTTGTTTGAAGGAAACTAATAACTGTAGCAGAATTTCTTGCGTGGAGTTCTACTTCCATGGAAAGTACATTTTATTTTTGATACTATTCAAATTTGCTTCCATCACAATTGAGATTTGCTTCAATCTAAAAGGAAGTTATTTCTAAATGGTTATGTTTCAACGTATCAAACTATGTTTACATCGACTGAAGAATTTGATTCCATGGTGAATGAAATTTGCTTGGATGTATACACAGAAATTTATGTATTGATATACATTCAGTAGAACATTGGGACCGATGTAGGCAACATGAAATAAATTTTGAATGGTTAAGCAGAATGCACTAACAAAAACTTCATTCAGATGCATAGGGACGATACAGATATGAAGCATGCTAGGTTGTACTTTGAAACATAATTTTATGTTGGTTGAAGCATGAAAATGTAGTACCAAAATATTGCTGATATAATGCTGGTTTGAAACAAACTGGAATTTTGTTTCCAAAGAAATTAAAATATGCATCCAAAAGAATCTGAATTTGCTTCCATAAAAAAAATATGGCATATAAAGTAAGATTTTATGCCATCTAGCATCTACAGACAAATGATTCAATGGTGGCATGTGTCCTTGCTATGGTAGTCATGCTTCCTTTTGAAGGTAATGTGCAATATAACATAAATTTGTTTCGGGCAAAAATAAAAATGCTACTTTTCTATATAATTTCATGTCTCCGGAGAACTGAAAATTACAATTCATATTGTGTGACTGAACCCATTCAAGCAACAACATCTCGCACAACTTCTATTTGTCTTCCATCACCCCCACCCCATTGTAGGCGTTGTCCCTCTGTTGATGTCCGGAAGGTGTGCAGTGAAATGCCCTTCAGCTACTACATACCACCAAACATAGTCTCCACTGGGAGCAGAAGAAGTAGACCACTATCTGCACCAACAAGAAAAAAGCTTCATATATAAGCTCGCAGGCACATCAACCAAATCACAGCAAATGGCTTGAAGAAAAAAAGATGACTCTGTTTGAAGCAATATGAGGTTTGGTTGGAAGCATAGAAGCAAAGGTATGTTTGATGAATAACTAAGGAAAACATGTGTGGCTGAAGTATAAAAATTGGCATTTAGAAGCAATAATAAATAGTATGGAAAATCATAACTAAATGAACAAGAAAATGAAATCTTTCCGTCTTAATATTGTTAGGATAGGAAACATGAAAGTATATAATGGAAGCATAAATAGAATGAAATAATGGAAGGACGGACTTACATACAAAGTGACACGCCGGTGTGGGGTGTGGGATGCACAGACACACACATGTTGTCATCTAGTTTACATTCAGAAGGCTATGATGCACTAGAAACAAAAATACTTTCATGCTTCCTATCAAAATGATCCATAAGAAGCACAATTGTAGAGGCGCAATCGTTTGATACATAAGAAGCACATATATGAGACCTAGGAAGCAGGAATGCTCTAAAACAGTTTTTTATCGGTATCAAAGTGGAATCTTGGAACATTGAAAATGGAAACAAATTAAGATTGCGGCCAACATGGGGATGCATGGAGATCGTGACTATGTTTTGTTTGCCCAATGAAGCAAGTTCTATGCTTTCTACTTCACATAAGCATATACATTACAATTAAGAAGCATAGCTCCGGATCAATCCTGTTCATTAACCATTCACCTGACCACTGGGGGTTGACACGGAGCCTGCATTCAAAGTATAGAGTCAAGAAGCTTCTGTATAGCAATTTACATACTATGAAACTAGGAAGCATGAACATCGTAGTTGGGAACAGATCAAAACTTGAATGTAAGCACGGAAATTTGAGATCAGGAACAGTTCAAAAAAAAAGAATTTGAGATCAGGTCAAAAACTAAGATTACCTCCAAGATTGGGAATTGTATTAACTTGATTCACATGAGAAATTAACTAAAATAATGGTAGATGAAATAGTTATCCATTACACATAGGATATAACAGAGATACGCCCAACAAAATACATCAAACCAAGCATTGCATCCAGATTGACGCAAACCAAATCAAGTGATGAAAATAATCAAACCCAATTCAGGTGAGTACATACCCGGGGCACGACGGTTGGCATACGCGTACAGGCTCTTCCGAGCCGAAACGGCGCACCAGCGCGGTGGGATGAATGGTGATGAGGCAGGGTCTGGCGGGAACAAGGCCGGTGATGGGTGTGACGCCGTCGGTGGTGAGAGTAGGATTCAGCGGAGCAGGAGGGGATGGGTCTTTGCACCGGTTACCTGGAGGAGTTGTAGACGTTGCGGAGTTTTGGGGCTGATCCGGGTGGTAGCGGAGATACCTGGCGTGACGAGGGAGGTCGGTGACCTTGAGGCAGCGCTCGCCCGGGGGATCTGAGACGATGGGTGGGTCTGGCAAGCGAGATTAACTCGGACGTAGAGTAACGAGGAGGTTTGGACGGGGCAGGCGAGAATTTCTCGATCTAATTAATTTGTGCCGTTCACTTAGAAATATGGGCCGTGGATTAGAAAAGCATCAACGGCACAAGATCCATCTGAAAATGTTTTCCTATGAGGCTACTGAATACAAGTGATTCCCTTAGATGAATAAGATAGATGCGTGGGTGTGCCGGCCAAGTAAGCGGGCGTGCATGCGTGCGGTTAGTTAGTGTGTACGGCACACGGAAACTTGGGGGCTGCGTTGCTGTGCCACTACAAAGCCATGGCCACTTATGTGTGTTCAGATGAGAGTTTGGTGCTAGTGGATTAGTAACCGGGCTGCGTGTAGCCGGGTGAAACTCCAGCAAATGGCTTGAAGCAAAAAAGGTGACTCTGTTTGAAGCAATATGAGGTTTGGTTGGAAGCATAGAAGCAAAGGTATGTTTGATGAATAACTAAGGAAAACATGTGTGGCTGAAGTATAAAAATTGGCATTTAGAAGCAATAATAAATAGTATGGAAAATCATAACTAAATGAACAAGAAAATGAAATCTTTCCGTCTTAATATTGTTAGGATAGGAAACATGAAAGTATATAATGGAAGCATAAATAGAATGAAATAATGGAAGGACGGACTTACATACAAAGTGACACGCCGGTGTGGGGTGTGGGATGCACAGACACACACATGTTGTCATCTAGTTTACATTCAGAAGGCTATGATGCACTAGAAACAAAAATACTTTCATGCTTCCTATCAAAATGATCCATAAGAAGCACAATTGTAGAGGCGCAATCGTTTGATACATAAGAAGCACATATATGAGACCTAGGAAGCAGGAATGCTCTAAAACAGTTTTTTATCGGTATCAAAGTGGAATCTTGGAACATTGAAAATGGAAACAAATTAAGATTGCGGCCAACATGGGGATGCATGGAGATCGTGACTATGTTTTGTTTGCCCAATGAAGCAAGTTCTATGCTTTCTACTTCACATAAGCATATACATTACAATTAAGAAGCATAGCTCCGGATCAATCCTGTTCATTAACCATTCACCTGACCACTGGGGGTTGACACGGAGCCTGCATTCAAAGTATAGAGTCAAGAAGCTTCTGTATAGCAATTTACATACTATGAAACTAGGAAGCATGAACATCGTAGTTGGGAACAGATCAAAACTTGAATGTAAGCACGGAAATTTGAGATCAGGAACAGTTCAAAAAAAAAGAATTTGAGATCAGGTCAAAAACTAAGATTACCTCCAAGATTGGGAATTGTATTAACTTGATTCACATGAGAAATTAACTAAAATAATGGTAGATGAAATAGTGATCCATTACACATAGGATATAACAGAGATACGCCCAACAAAATACATCAAACCAAGCATTGCATCCAGATTGACGCAAACCAAATCAAGTGATGAAAATAATCAAACCCAATTCAGGTGAGTACATACCCGGGGCACGACGGTTGGCATACGCGTACAGGCTCTTCCGAGCCGAAACGGCGCACCAGCGCGGTGGGATGAATGGTGATGAGGCAGGGTCTGGCGGGAACAAGGCCGGTGATGGGTGTGACGCCGTCGGTGGTGAGAGTAGGATTCAGCGGAGCAGGAGGGGATGGGTCTTTGCACCGGTTACCTGGAGGAGTTGTAGACGTTGCGGAGTTTTGGGGCTGATCCGGGTGGTAGCGGAGATACCTGGCGTGACGAGGGAGGTCGGTGACCTTGAGGCAGCGCTCGCCCGGGGGATCTGAGACGATGGGTGGGTCTGGCAAGCGAGATTAACTCGGACGTAGAGTAACGAGGAGGTTTGGACGGGGCAGGCGAGAATTTCTCGATCTAATTAATTTGTGCCGTTCACTTAGAAATATGGGCCGTGGATTAGAAAAGCATCAACGGCACAAGATCCATCTGAAAATGTTTTCCTATGAGGCTACTGAATACAAGTGATTCCCTTAGATGAATAAGATAGATGCGTGGGTGTGCCGGCCAAGTAAGCGGGCGTGCATGCGTGCGGTTAGTTAGTGTGTACGGCACACGGAAACTTGGGGGCTGCGTTGCTGTGCCACTACAAAGCCATGGCCACTTATGTGTGTTCAGATGAGAGTTTGGTGCTAGTGGATTAGTAACCGGGCTGCGTGTAGCCGGGTGAAACTCCAGCAAATGGCTTGAAGCAAAAAAGGTGACTCTGTTTGAAGCAATATGAGGTTTGGTTGGAAGCATAGAAGCAAAGGTATGTTTGATGAATAACTAAGGAAAACATGTGTGGCTGAAGTATAAAAATTGGCATTTAGAAGCAATAATAAATAGTATGGAAAATCATAACTAAATGAACAAGAAAATGGAATCTTTCCGTCTTAATATTGTTAGGATAGGAAACATGAAAGTATATAATGGAAGCATAAATAGAATGAAATAATGGAAGGACGGACTTACATACAAAGTGACACGCCGGTGTGGGGTGTGGGATGCACAGACACACACATGTTGTCATCTAGTTTACATTCAGAAGGCTATGATGCACTAGAAACAAAAATACTTTCATGCTTCCTATCAAAATGATCCATAAGAAGCACAATTGTAGAGGCGCAATCGTTTGATACAAAGTGGAATCTTGGAACATTGAAAATGGAAACAAATTAAGATTGCGGCCAACATGGGGATGCATGGAGATCGTGACCATGTTTTGTTTGCCCAATGAAGCAAGTTCTATGCTTTCTACTTCACATAAGCATATACATTACAATTAAGAAGCATAGCTCCGGATCAATCCTGTTCATTAACCATTCACCTGACCACTGGGGGTTGACACGGAGCCTGCATTCAAAGTATAGAGTCAAGAAGCTTCTGTATAGCAATTTACATACTACAAAACTAGGAAGCACGAACATCGTAGTTGGGAACAGATCAAAACTTGAATGTAAGCACGGAAATTTGAGATCAGGAACAGTTCAAAAAAAAAAGAATTTGAGATAAGGTCAAAAACAAAGATTACCTCCAAGATTGGGAATTGTATTAACTTGATTCACATGAGAAATTAACTAAAATAATGGTAGATGAAATAGTGATCCATTACACATAGGATATAACAGAGATACGCCCAACAAAATACATCAAACCAAGCATTGCATCCAGATTGACGCAAACCAAATCAAGTGATGAAAATAATCAAACCCAATTCAGGTGAGTACATACCCGGGGCACGACGGTTGGCATACGCGTACAGGCTCTTCCGAGCCGAAACGGCGCACCAGCGCGGTGGGATGAATGGTGATGAGGCAGGGTCTGGCGGGAACAAGGCCGGTGATGGGTGTGACGCCGTCGGTGGTGGGAGTAGGATTCAGCGGAGCAGGCGGGGATGGGTCTTTGCACCAGTTACCTGGAGGAGTTGTAGACGTTGCGGAGTTTTGGGGCTGATCCGGGTGGTAGCGGAGATACCTGGCGTGACGAGGGAGGTCGGTGACCTTGAGGCAGCGCTCGCCCGGGGGATGTGAGACGATGGGTGGGTCTGGCAAGCGAGATTAACTCGGACGTAGAGTAACGAGGAGGTTTGGACGGGGCGGGCGAGAATTTCTCGATCTAATTAATTTGTGCCGTTCACTTAGAAATATGGGCCGTGGATTAGAAAAGCATCAACGGCACAAGATCCATCTGAAAATGTTTTCCTATGAGGCTACTGAATACAAGTGATTCCCTTAGATGAATAAGATAGATGCGTGGGTGTGCCGGCCAAGTTAGTTAGTGTGTACGGCACACGGAAACTTGGGGGCTGCGTTGCTGTGCCACTACAAAGCCATGGCCACTTATGTGTGTTCAGATGAGAGTTTGGTGCTAGTGGATTAGTAACGGGGCTGCGTGTAGCCGGGTGAAACTCCAGTGTATTGTGCTTCTCCTTCTTCTACCCCTAGGAGAGAGAGAGAGAGAGAGAGAGAGAGAGAGAGAGAGAGAGAGAGGCAACAATAATTGGTATACAGAGCTTCGGTTCGGGTGATCACCGGCGACCATGACGCTCGTCCCACATGGCGGCGGTGCGGGTGGATCGGCGACGATGGCGATGCCGATGCTGACCGCGGACAACTACACGGTCTGGACCATCAAGGCGCAGGCAATCCTTGACGTCCACACCGTGTGGGAGGCGGCGACTCCTGGCAATGCGGCGGTGAATGCGCGGAATGACAAGATGGCGCGCGCATTGCTACTCGGGGCGTTGCCGGAGGATGTGCTGTTGCAGGTGTCGACGAAGCTCACCGCCAGGGAGGTATGGGACTCCCTGAAGGTGAGGTTCGTCGGCGCTAATCGGGTCTGCGCGGCGAGGCTGGTGACGCTGCGCGGCGAATTTGACCGCCTGAAGATGGCGGACGGCGAGGAGCTCCACGTGTACGGCGGGAGGCTCGCGGCGATGGCGGCGAGGTATGCCAACCTCAGGGGAGACGTTGGGCGACGCGGAGCTCGTTAAGGAGCTGCTAGATACGGTGTCGGATCGGCTCTTCCCCGTCGTCGCCGGCATCGAGCAGTTTCACGACGTGACGACGATGGCGTTCGACGAAGCGCTCAGGCGGCTACGTGCGTTCGACGAGCAAGTTCGGCGTCGACGGCAGGACAGCGGCGAGCGGGCGGACGGAAAGCTCTTGTTCACGGCGGCGCAGTGGCAGGCGCGGGAGCGGCAGCACGGCGGAGCTCGGGACGACGTCGACGGGCGCAGCGTGGCGTTGGGGAGCGGCGGCAACAGACGCATGGGCTGCTACAAGTGCGGGGAGCACGGACACTTCCGACGCGAGTGCCCGCAACTGCGGAAAGGACCGGCGGCGGAGCAGGCTCTCTTGGACGGCGCCAACATCGACGAGGATGGACTTCTCTAGGCCGTGCCTTACGGTGTGTGTGTTGGAATAAGCCACGGCGTGTGTGGTGGCTCGTCGGGCGCGACGGATTCGTGCGGGACCTACGGGACGCAGTGGTGCAGTCGGGCTCGTCAAGCACGACGGATACACGCAGGACGTGCGGGACGCAGCGGAAGCCGTGGCAAAATGCGCGTGTGTGTGCACGCGCTAATAGCTGTAGCGTGTGTGCATGCGTTGCATAGCTGGCCGTGAGTTAGTGACCGTTTGGCGTCGCCGGGTCATGCGTGCATGCATTAGATGGATAAGATAGATGTGTGGGTGTGCCGCGGGCGTGCATGCGTGCGGTTAGTTATTACTAGGGAAAAGCCTATACATAGAATCTTACCAACAGCGCGCTTTAAAATCAGGCGCTGCTGCTAAGTAGCAGCAGCGCGGGCTACAGAATCCCGCTGCTGAAACAAGTTTATTAGTAGCGCGTGCACTCCAAGAGGCGCTACTGCTAAAATTCCCACGACGCCGACGCGAGGCCAGTTATAGCAGCAGTGCGTTGAACTAAACAGCGCTACTGATAGGTCGTTTAGCAGTAGCGCATTCACGTATAGCACGCTACTGCTATGCCATTCCATCTCCCCCACTCACTAGGCTCATCCACAGATCACACTCACACGCACTCACTCGGTCTCCTCCTCAGCCCCCGCGCCGCCAGTCATCCCCCGTCACCCCTCCTCCGATCTGCGCCGTTGTCGCCTCATCCTCCTCGCTGGACTTGGTACCGGCCTCCTCCTCCGTCCTCCCTCCACTCGCCGCTGGCCGGCCCCTCCTCGCTCCGCCTTCCTCCTCGATCCGTCCTCCCTCCACTCGCCGCCGGCCGGCCCCTCCTCGCTCCGCCTTCCTCCTCCGTCCTACTTTCTTCTCCCTCCTCGAGTCGCCCCTCCTTGTCCCTCCTCCCTGATACATTTTGATTTAGTAGGCTTTCATATGTAACATTTTGATTTAGTTGATATGATTCAGTTGATTTAGTAGGCTAGTTGATTTAGTTGATTTAGAACATTTTGATTTAGTTTATTTAGTAGGCTAGTTGATTTAGTAGGCTAGTTGATTAAGAACATTTTGATTTAGTTGATTTAGTATGCTAGTTGATTTAGTTGATTTATTAGTATGCTTGATTTAGTTTTTTTCTAATAAGTTATTTTTTGGCAAAATGTAGGTGCCAATTTAGTTAAATTTGCCACTTGTTTGTGTAAACAATTATCTTAGGCAATAGGGGTCAAATTAGGATTATAATTGTCTATAAAATTGTTTTAGGAAAATGGCGCCATCACCAGCACCACTATGTCGACTGTGCAAGTCAAGGTGCGCCAGGAGCCTTGCAACTGGCAAGCTGTTCGCCATCTACTTCCATCCGAGTTTTCGTCATGCGGCGGTAAGAAATTAGATGAAATGTAACAACTATTTTATTTTTAGTGTTGGCATTACTGCATTGTGTCATTTTGCTTTTCTTACACAGATCGTCCCATGCAATGTGAGGTTGAAATTCAACAAGCTGACAGGAGACACTGTGACATTTGAGGCTCCTAGGGGGGGGGCATACACTATGAAGGTCGAGAAAGGACGCAATATGTCGCAGATTGGAGGAGATGGATGGGCCCGTTTCCTCGCTCGCATGCGTCTTACTGGTGGTGAGTTGATCAGATTCTCCTTCAGAGCAGAAAGACCCAAGCTGGTTGTCATTTATATCAACCTGGTGGAAGATGATGAAGATGATAAAGATGATGAACATAATGAGGACCCACTCAATGAATATGACGAGAACCCACTTCATGAAGCCATCATAGCTCAAAGAATGAGGCTGAGCGAGGAGGAGGTGTGCAGCCTATGGGACATAATTCCGTCACGTGATGACTTTGTCGGGGTGCCATTCGTGACCCGCCTGACAAGTACCATGGTCGATGGGCATGAAATGGTATGTTATACGTACTGCATGTAGTAATTTGATGATATATATATATATATATATATATATATATATATATATATATATATATGTGCTTTATTGTTATACTTACAAATGCAAATTATCTGATTATATGCTTAGTGAATCCGATGATATGCTTAATGTAGAGTCCAATGATATGCTTTGTGGAATCTATTAATAGTGTAGATAATCCATATATACTTATTAGTAGAATTCATGATTAATTAGTACAAATGCATAGTAATGTGTCTTTTGATAGTGTAGAAATCAAGACTTAATAGAAATATATTTGCAAGAGTATGTGTGAGGCTATTTATTAATTGATATATTTTTCTTATTCAGAGACTGCCAAAGAACCTATCTGTGAGTTGTGGTATCGAGCCTGATGAAGAAGGTTCCGTTGGACTACGCCTTACCACAAGGGGCTCCGTCACCACCTGTACTTACCGCATGGACACAGATGGTCGCACACACTTGAACTCGGTTGGGTGAAAGAGATTCCTCGTTGGCAAAAATCTTCGTGTTGGACAGGCCATCCTAATTACTATCAGGAACACCCACAGCCCAGGCTTGAGGATGATGATCGTCGTCGATATCATCTAGAACTACATATGTGTGTGTGGCTATATCATCTAGAACTACATATGATGATCGTCGTCGACATCATGTAGAACTACATATGATGTTCGTCGTCGATATCATCTAGAACTAAATATGATGATTGTCGTCGATGTCACCTTGTACTGCTTGAGGATGCATGTTGAGTATATATGAAATTGTTATCTAGTACTCCCTCGGTTCCAAATTACTCATCGTGGTTTGAGTTCAAATTTGAACTCAAACCACGACGAGTAATTTGGAACTGAGGGAGTACTACCTAGTACCTATAATGCTTTATGAAATTGATATCTAGTAGTACCTAGTATCTGGAAATTGCAGTTTATCGAAGCTGGAATGGGGAAATGGTGAAAGATATAACAGTAGCGCAGGACCAGAAAATCGCTACAGCTAACCAATAGCAGCGCGTTCCTGAAAAGCGCTACTGCTATAGTCAATAGTAGTAGCGCGGGTACGGGCCGCGCTACTACTAAGAGTTAGCTGTAGCGCCTTATTGGTAGCGCGGGCACCCGCGCTGCTGATAGGCCTAAAACCTGCTGATAGGCCTAATTAGTGTGTACGGCACACGGAAACTTGGGGGTGCGTTGCTGTGCCACTACAAAGCCATGGCCACTTGTGTGTGTTTAGATGAGAGTTTGGTGCTAGTGGATTAGTAACGGGGCTGTGTGTAGCCGGGTGAAACTTCAGTGTATTGTGCTTCTTTTTCTTCTACCTCTAATCTTGAGTGAGTGAGAGAGCGGCAACAACATAGGGGAGCCTTTTTATGCTAGTGGGCGCTGGGGTGGTTCCATCCAACACCATACTCTTTGTCTGCTTCCTCTTGGGCCTAGTTCACACTCTTAGAAAAAGGTTATTAGAAAAATGTCGAAGGTTAATTAGTCTCGCTCAATAGCAGCTAGTAGAGACACTCGCTCACGGTGAGGATAGTAGCAAAATAAAGTTAGGCGACCCCCAAAATTGTGCTTATGATACAATCGATGTTTATTTTTATACAATGAAACATTTCAACAAATGTTGTAACAAGAAAAGTTATATCCTAATGCAACGTTTTAAAACAAGACAGAATCTGTCAAACCCAGAAAATTTAGCACAGGTCTGAAAGCAATGATCATTAGGCAAACTTGTATATTTGCCGAGTTTCACTTGATTGCCAAGTTCTTTTTTACCGGTCCTCGCCATCTACGAGGCTTTGCCGAGGTCCCGATAGAAAGCACTCGCAAACTTCTAGGACTAAGCATCTTCGCTGATTCCAGTAGTGTATACAACAGTGTAGTGGAATGAAGCATTTAATGTTGTAACAGGAAAGAAAATCCAAATGTAACGTTTAGAAACAAGACAACTTTTCAAACCCAGAAAATGTAGCACATATCTCAAAGCAATGGTGAGAAAATGTGGCACATCTCAAAGCAATGGTGAACGGCGAATCCTCATGCACATATTCGGTTATGTGCACCAATACTTACCTTCCGTTCGATTACCATTTAACTAGGGAATAAATGGCATAAGGACGGCATTGCTGAACCGAAGATCCGAAGATAGACGAGGAGGATACATGAGCTTTGCTACGTCTACGTAAAAATCCTTACAAAATTTACGTACGAGCTGAGGTGGCCTGATTTGGCTGGAAGAAAAAAAAAATGCCCATGCCTAGTCCATGAAATTCAAGGGGATGATTAGTTTAGGAAGGGAAGAAACGTAACATTATGTACCAGGTTGGTGTAGCATTTTGGAGGATGGGGAGTATGGTTTTTGGTAGATTGAGCTACACGGCACCTCATATCACAGCCGTCCAAGCTGGTCTGAGGTTCATATGGATACGTGCAAATATTCGAAATCAACAAGTGCGCCAGGGCACTCAACGCTTGTAAGAGAGGTAAAAGCATCCCAGGTATCCTAACTTGCACAGAATGTGATGTTTTAGTCCCAAACTTGCAAAGTGCAACTCCACCGTACCCCAACTTGCAGTGGATGTGATGATTTAGTCCCCGGCCTATCATAGCTCGACAAGTGGAAGCCAGGTGGTTGGACCGGTCATCGCCCGCACTTTTGCAAATAACACCCTACAGTCTTCTCTAATTAACCCGCAGTACAACCTTTTCGGGAGGGAGCATGGAGGTGGTAAATACCCAAATGGATGTGTGGAAAATGAGCCCACTGGTGATAAATACACAAAGTATTGAACAAATCAAAGATCGAACCCGGTCCGATCAAAATGTGTGTTGAGAAATATAGAAGATGAAGTTAATTACATTCTTGGCAGCTGCGCTGAAAGCCTCCCTGTGGGTGATGTCCAGATTGTTGGCCTTGATACGTTGAATCTCATCTCTGCATACGTACATAGGAAATCATGCATCATGCATACGAATTTTGCCAGAGAGAAGATTCAAGCTAAAACGGGGAACTAGAATGAACCACTGATCACTCACTTGATGAATCCGTTGTATGCCGAGGGAACTCTCTGCCGCTTCTCTGGATCTGCAGAAAATCACAGCAAGCAGCATGAAATTAAGGACATACATTTGGCAGCTCCAGCACGGATCAAGGAGAAAAATCAGACAAGTGCAACCCGTTGGCCGTTTGGTACTCCTACAGTCGTATATAAACGGAACCTACAGAACTGATTATGTTTCCCATTCCTAATGCCCTCTGCATTTATTTAGTTATCACACACTGTGCATATGTTAACGTTGGAGTTTGGGGAAAAAATTCCTCCACAGACAAAAGGTACTATTGGGCCGGGAGCAAATTATTCAACAGGTCTCTTCCACTCGAACATTCCAGAGAATGTTTTCTTGTAGGCCGAGCTCCGTGGTGCCCACAATCTGCACCGTTCAAACTGTGGACAGATACATGTGGATATGTGCAGAGCTTTGGAAATGTGCAGCTGCGTCAGTGCCATCTGTGTTAATACACTGACATGAAACCTGTAAAACTCTGACATTCATGGCAGGTCATGCTGCAGTGCTACTGAAGCCACGTTCTCTCCTTCTCGTAAACTTTGCTTCGTCTTTTTTTCTCTCTCTCTCACTTGTCATCCATCACAGGGAAGAAACAGGGCATTCACTGATATAAAAAATAAAAGAAACAGTGCATTCCTGCTGGTGTTACTGTCGACCAGAGAGAAAGAGTGGGGCCCATAGCTAGAGAGACGCCCTATTTCTCTGCCATGCATGCATGCAAGCAGCTCTCTGGCTTGGGTTTGACTTTCACAGCCAATTTCCGAGAAAACGTTTGCATGCTGCATACCTTCTCTCTCCCCCTCTACTTTTGTTCTTTATAATATAGACCACTCACTGTTTGCATGTGATGGGTGAAAGCAGTGACCGGTGAGCTGCATGTGACAGCTGCGTGACAGGATACATGCAACTCTGCAGGCGGACGAGACAGCTCCTGCTAATGACACAGCTGCGCGACATATGATGCTTTTTTTCTGCATCAATCCCGATGCAAACCAATGGTCCAGATAAGAGGTACCGTGAAGCTCGGTCTCCAAAGAAACTTTGCGACTCGAAAACTCCATTGACCGCCCAGAAAGAATCCTTAAAAGAGAGACAGAATGCATAAAGAGGGAGCCAACGACCCAAAGAGATGTATACTGCTCGAATTTGGTTAGCAATACATCGTGCACTGCTCGTTCAACACGAGCGGTATATGTAATTTGAGGGCAAAATTTGGGGATATTAATTTTTAGTTAATCAGACAGATTAAGGCTACCCCTTTCATTTGGTTTCGCCGTCCGCATGCATCCTCTTCCTCCGCAAGCCCATCTCCCGTCCCTTCCTCGGTCAGCCTGGCTCGTAGACCAGGCGCTCGGCAGCATGTCACAGGTCTCGCCGACGTCTCCTACCTACACCGTTGTGGCGTTGTCCTCTTCCTTGCTAGGCCATATGTGAAGCAATGGCTTACGCTGAAGCTGCTCATGGTGGTTTGGTTCATGGCGGTGGTGGCGAAACCACCGGACACCACTGGCGAGCTGTCCGCCATTGACAAGAAGGTCATACAGAAATACGCAATCCTCGCCACGGCTCCCAGGCAGCAGGGCGTAGAAGACGGAGGCTCACGGTCATGGACAGTTTAGTGTTCACCTTTGTAAAAGTTGGCCATATCCAATGCAAATTCATGTTTTAAATTGTATATTGGTTCAAGCTGTTGCCCATTCCAGTGATGGCTCGGTTATTTCCTAGCATCTGAAGAAAGTTTTAACGACACTCAGTTTCTAAGATGCAATCATACTAGATACAGCCAAGCATGGATAACTGAACTTCTAATCCATAACAAGGCAGCAGACGGTCGAGGCCTGCCACAAGGTCACGGGTGCGCGAGCCTGAAGGTCTACAAGAGGAGCATGGCAAGAGTTAGATGGACGAAGCGAACTAACGCAGCGACAGCGGCAGCAAGAGCGGTCGAGGGCAGTTGGACGACCGGTTGGGCGTGCAATATCGGGGACGGCGCGTCGGGGTTGAGGTGGAGCTTGACTGCCTACAGCGATGGCGGGAGGTGAGATTGCCCTGCAGCGGTGTTTCCTCTCGACAGCAATGACAGATACAAGCAAAGAGTTTGTTAATTAGAGATGACTCCAGGGTGTTATTTGCAAAAGTGCGGGCGCTGACCAGTCCAACCACCTGGCTGCCACTTGTCGAGCTATGATGGGCCAGAGACTAAATCATCACATCCACTGCAAATTGAGGTACGGTGAAGTTGCATTTTGCAAATTTGGGACTAAAACATCACATTCTGTGCAAATTAGGATATCTGGGATGCTTTTACCTCCTTGTAAGACGAGCTAGACCTACAAGGCACCCCATAGCAGTGTGTTTGCAGTTGTGTCAGACGCATAGGGACTCCCACTTGTAGAATACAGTACACTGCAGGTCGCAGTTTGTTGCAGACCACCAGTTGAGCATTGGGGTACCTTTTTTTCTAAACAACTATCATTCTTGTATTGGACACAAACCAAAAATACTATACTCCGTATAATATGTGTGCAGAGGAGAGTGGTACAGGGCTATGCTTCTTACATCTCATATTATAATCAGACCAATATGATTGACTACGAGCATCAAACCACGACCGAACAACATTTACATGTTCATGCTTTTTTTGCGCGGATTTGCATGTGTATATTGAAGAATATACTATCGTACAAAAACAAGAGAAGAGGAGTAAATATGTGTAATATATATATTCGCATGTTGTTGTGATAGTACTATTGTTCATATGCAAAATAAGAAATTCTCCTTCTCACAACAGTGCACCAGGATGGATGAAGAACCCCAGAACTCTCTCTCTCTAAATCAATGGATGCACAGGGGAGAGCACCAAGACAAGACGTGCAGGATGAGAAATGCACTAGCCAACAACTAGAAAGCAGAAAATACTAGCTAGCCCAGGAGAGCACTGTGTGCTCACGTGTGGGTCAAACACTCTGGTAATAGCACTGCTAACCTCTGCTCCAGCACTGCTAGCAGCACACATCTCGTAAAACAGGAACGGTTGAGATAATAGGCACCGTGTAGCTCGTCCTACATTGCAACTTTCCGTTTGGAGGATACATGCTATGCATGACACGGTCACTGCCATGCTGCAGACATATGGCCAAAGGGGAGCAAGAACATAAACCTACATCTCGGAGCTGCCGCGAGTGAGTCCCATCTCGTTGGCGAGGTTGCGGAGCACGTACTTCTTCGCCTTCCCGGTGGACGTCTTGCAGCTCGGTGTGGAAGATGACGGTCTTAGGCACCATGAAGTGCGGCATGCGCTCCCGGCTCCACGCGATCAGCTCCCCCACGGTCACGGTGCTCGCTTCCTGTAGGCTCACGAACGCACATGGTGCCTTCCCCGAGACCTCGTCCGGCCGGGCCACCACCGCCACCTCGTTCACCGCCGGGTGGCCGTATAGCGCCGACTCCACCTCCATGCTGCCGATGGTGTCCTTGGCACTCAGGATCACGTCCTTGGAGCGGTCGCGGATCTCCAGGTAGCTGTCCGGGTGCATGACCCGATGTCCCCCGTGTGGAACCACCCGTCGTCTCGGATCGCCGCGTCGGTCGCCTTTTCATCGTTGAGGTACCCCAGCATGATGCAGCTGCCGCGGAGCACGATCTCGTTCATCATGGATCCGTCGCGGGGCACGCTACGGCCCGTTTCTGTTAGCAGCAAGCCATGCCCGTGATGGCGGCGTCCGCGTCGGGTGCACCAAGCGCGTGCATGGGCGTGCGTCGGGCGCGGCCGGCTCCGTGGCGTAGGTGTTGTGTGTGTGCGTGTGTGGGTAGTGTCTTGGGCGCGTGTGTGCGTGTGTGGGTAGTGTCTTGGGCGCGCGTGTGCATGTACACGGGACGCGTCGTAGCAGGCGTAGTCAGTTGGCGACTTGGTCCGGGGAGAGCGAGGCGATCGGGGTGGGCTCGCCGCGGTACGTGCGTACGGGCGCGCGTGGTGGACGCGGCCAGGGCGGACCGGATCGTGGGCTCGCACAGGTGGGAGCGTGGGGATCGTGGACACGCTGGCCTGGGTATAAATCCCGTGTGGAGGTCGTTGTAGACGAGTGTGGTTGTAGCTCGAGTTGTTGCTTGAGGATATACACAGCCGTTGTTGCGGCTGGGGCGTTCGTGCGCCAGGAACACCACCGTGCTCTCTCATTCAGTCAGTTTCCTTCGGTCTTCTTCTTCCTCGGGTCATATCAGGGAGAGAGAGAGAGAGGGGTGTTAAACCCACTTGAATCGTGTAGGCTAGATCTTTCCGGTAACCTACCTTCCTTGGGTGCGGATGAGCTCGATCCAGAACCGGCCATGGTGAAGTAGAGGCCGGTGATGGCAGTGGGATCGATATGGAGAGGTGGCAGTGGTGCTTCCCGTGAGCACTGCGATTGCCCTAGATCGGAAGGGGATTTCGGTGGGGAGTCTGGCGGCGCGGTAAACCTCGTACCGTGTGCCCCGGCCCCCACCTCTCTATATATATCGCAGGTCACAGGGGCCCACCAACCATAAGAGGGTTGGGCGCCCCCGATCAGGGCGTGAATAGATTAGGGCCCGATGGGCCGTTGGGGCCACTTGGTGGAGAGATCAACCTAACATTCTCCCCCTTGATCTCAACTTTTACTTTTAACCTTATACTTTCTAGTTTATTTGTTTCATCACATATTGGTACATAGAGCATGTTTCATCGTCACAGCTTAATTGCCGTTAGAATCATACAGCTACAACATACGTTATGATCAGAAGCAAATTCTGTTCCTTTTGGGCCTATCCAGGAATCATAAGGCTTTCCCTTAAACCCATGCCGGCTAAGTGTTCCTTGAACACATTGGGTGGTAAGCCTTTCGTTAGCGGATCCGCAAGCATATCTTTTGTCCTTATATGCTCGAGACTTATAGTTTGATCCTGGATTTTATCTTTCACAACATAATACCTTATCTCTATTGTTTTGGCAGCATTACTCGAATTGTTGTTGTGAGCGTAAAATACTGCGGGTTGGTTGTCACAGTACATCTTTAGTGGTTTGTGAATACAATCTACCACTTTCAAGTCGGGTACAAATTTCTTTAGCCCTATCGCTTGCCCCGTGGCTTCGAAGCATGCTATGAATTCTGCATACATCGTGGATGATGCAACTATTGACTGTTTGGAGCTTTTCCACGAAATAGCTCCCCCAGCGAGAGTGAAGACGTATCCTGACGTGGATTTTCTATCATCTCTGTCCCCCGCAAAATCTGCGTCTGAATACCCTTTTCTCTCTAGGGAATCACTTCTCCTGTATATTAGCATGTAGTCCTTCGTGCGTTGCGCATAGCGCAATGCTTTCTTTACCATCTTCCAGTGCTCCATGCCTGGATTATCTTGATATCTACCGAGTACCCTGGTGATAAAAGCTAAGTCAGGGCGAGTGCACACTTGTGCATACTGTAAGCTGCCAACTGCCGAAGCATATGGTATTGCTTTCATTTGATCGATCTCGTACTGGTTCTTGGGACATTGGAATTTCCCAAAACTATCGCCCTTAACTATAGGAGCAGGTGTGGCTTCACTCGCATGCATATTATATTTTTTAAGAACCTTTTCTAAATATGCTTTCTGCGATAGTCCTAAGACTCCATTGTTTCTATCTCGGTGAATTTCTATGCCCAAAACATATGATGCTTCACCAAGATCTGTTATGTCAAAATTTGAGGATAAGAACTTCTTTGTTTCTTGTAGTAGACTAACATCACTACTAGCAAGCAGGATATCATCCACATACAAGATTAGGAAAATATATTTCCCATTTTTAAACTTTGCATAAATGCAATTGTCCTCAATATTTTCTTTAAATCCAAAACTTTTAATCGTTTGATTAAACTTTAGATACCACTGCCGAGAGGCTTGTCTTAATCCATAAATGGATTTCTTCAGGCGGCATCCCATATTTTCCTTGCCTTCCATGATAAAACCCTTGGGTTGTTTCATGTAGACCTTTTCTTTTAAATCACCATCCAGAAATGTCGTCTTAATATCCATTTGATGTAACTCTAAATCAAAATGAGCAACTAATGCCATTATGATTATGAAGGAATCCTTACATGAGACTGGAGAAAATGTCTCATTGTAATCTATCCCTTCTCTTTGTGTAAATCTTTTTGCCACGAGACATGCTTTATACTTTTCTATATTCCCTTTGGAGTCATACTTAATTTTGTAGACCCATTTACAGCCTACTGTTTTGGCTCCTTTAGGAATTTCCTCTAAGTCCCAAACATCTTTGGAACTCATCGATTTCATCTCGTCTTCCATTGCCTTCATCCACATCGATGAATGAGGGCTTCTCATGGCTTCTTCAAATGAGGAGGGATCTTTTTCCATATGAACCATTTCTGTGTTATAAACTTTAAAGTCAGTTGAAATAGCTGACTTTCTTGGTCTTGTAGACCTTCTAAGGGCCTCAGTTTCTGGCACGTTCTGTGCCTCAACTTATGGCACTTCTTCTAAAATTTGTTGTTGCACCTCCCTTTCATGCTCAACAACGAGTTCAGTCGGCTCCTGACGGACAGGTTCCGGGTCTATCCCCAAGGTTGTCATGGGTGGAGTTGCAACTGGTAGTGAGAAAAATGGCTCCTGAATCATCGGATTAGGTGCATGCACCCTCTTCTCCTCAAGATCAATTTTCCGAGCTACCAAGCTCCCCCTCATCATTTCGTCCTCAAAGAAGACCGCATGTCTCGTTTCTACAAACTTTGTATATCTGTCTGAGCAGTAGAAACGAAAACCTTTTGATCTGTCTGGATAGCCAATGAAGTGGCAACTTACTGTTTTGGTATCTAACTTTGCAATGTTTGGATTAAATATTTTGGCCTCAGCAGGGCACCCCCACACCCTGAAGTGATGTAGGGAGGGCACCCTTCCTGTCCATAGCTCGTACGGTGTTTTGGGCACCGACTTGCTTGGTACTCTATTGAGAATGTGAATGGCGGTTTTAAGCGCCTCCATCCATAATCCCAATGGTAAGTCGGAATAACTCATCATGTTGCGCACCATATCCGTAAGTGTACGGTTGCGCCTTTCAGCTACTCCATTTTGCTGAGGTTCACCCGGCATTGAATACTGGGCAACTATGCCAGCCTCCTGTAAGAACTTTGCAAAAGGTCCAGGGACTTGGCCATATGGAGTGTGCCGACCGTAGTACTCTCCCCCACGGTCGGACCTTACTATCTTTATTCTTTTATCATGCTGATTTTCAACTTCAGCTTTGAATATTTTATATTTATCCAATCCTTCAGATCTTTCTTTGATTGGATAAATATAACCATAGCAAGAGTAATCATCTGTGAATGTTATGAACGAGTCATATCCATCCACACTTTTCACCGGAAATGGTCCACAAATGTCGGTGTGGATGATTTCTAGTGTGCTTGAGCTATGGATTGCACCTTTTTTGATTTGTTTTATATACTTTCCTTTAATGCAATCTACACATTGTTCTATGTCTGAGAATTCTAACTGTGGAAGAATTTCACTTTTGACTAATCTTTCTATTCTCCCCTTCGAAATATGGCCCAAGCGACAGTGCCATAATTTCGATGAGTCGAATGTTCTCTTTCTTTTCTTTTGTTCTTTATTCGACGCGGAAACATGTTCATTCACATTGCATACAGAATGCACTTTTTCATGAAGTGATAACAGATAAAGCTCATCATGTAGTAAAGCATTACCAACATAAGCATTATTATACCAGATGGCACACTTGCCATGTCCAAAATAACACTCACAATTTTCTTTGTCCAAACATGAAACGCTAATTAAGTTTCTATTACATGAAGGAACATAAAGAACATCTCTAAGTAGAAGCTTGAATCCATCCGCTAACTCCAAGGAGATGTCGCCGACAGCTTCAACTTCTGCTTTTATTCCATTGGCTACTTCAATGCCTCCTTCTCTTCTTAGCGTAGTCCGGGTCGAATGGAATCCCTGTAAACAATTTGCAACATGAACAGTTGCCCCTGAGTCAATCCACCAAGTAGATTTCGAAAACTGTGTGTACAAGGATTCATTTACTAAGGAAACAATGTTGTTACCTTGCTTTGCCATTAAGGACTTCAGCCAAACAGGGCAGTCTTTCTTGTAATGCCCGGGCTGCTTACAGTGGAAACAAGTGTCTTTGTCCACTGGGAAAGACTGTTGCTGACGCTGATGCTGATAGGGAGTTTTTCCTTGTGGCTTTAAAGGAGAACTTTTGTTGTTTTGATTGTAGTTCTTTTTCTTATGATCCTTCACATAGTTGAGTGTTCCACCATGTGAAGCTTTTAGTCTGTCCTCTTCTTGGACACACATAGCAATTGTCTTTTCTATGTCCCATGTTCCAGGTGACATATTATAATTCACAACAAAAGTTTCAAATTCCTTTGGCAGTGAAGCCATGACAAGGTGGACCAGGAGCTTTGGTTTGATCTCCAGATCCTCATCCATAGGCTTTAACTTTGCTGCCATATTGCTCATCCTCAAGATGTGCTCTCTTATTCCACCACCTGTGTATTGTTCCGTCACAAGTTGTTTTAACAGCTGGGAGGCATATATCTTTGAAGAGCCAGTGAACTGGCTCTTTATCTTTGTCAGCAACTCCGCAGCTGAAGCGCACTCTGCAATGGAGCCCACAATGGTGCTCTCAATTGTATTCTTTATAAAGGCCATGCATTTTTTATTTGCATTGACCCATTTTTGGTTGGCTATGATGTAGGACATCTCCAAAGGAGCATAATCCCTTTTCCTTTTAGCCCATGCAGCATCATCCTCAGTAGTCTCTCTTACTGGCTCTGTAGGTCTGACCGGCTGTGGTTCTTCCAGAACCCAGTCCAGATCAGCACAAACAAATGCCAGTTCAACTTTCTTCCTCCACTCAGTGTGGTTGTCACCTCTGAGTGTCGGAACTTCTTTTAGGCAACTCATCAAGTGAAAGCCTCCTGAAATCACAATTTAAGTGACATCAATATAACAACCATATGCATTAATCTAACATTGGTCAAATTAAACATATAATTGTCTATGCAATTAAATCTATCTTACCGTTGGGCAAAATACTAGAAATAATGCACCTTTAAATTTCAATAATAAAACATGATCATGTTATTAATAACGTTGGTCATAAACAATAACATAATCATATTCATTTTAGTAATCACTTTAACATGCTCTTAAAAAACTTAATACTATATATTAACTTTTATTTTCTGTGTAAAAGAGCATTAATTATTTACGCAGCGGAAAAATATTCAAGAACTTTTAATTCTTTACAGAAACTTTTCCTTAAAAGATTCATGAACTTTATTATTTTCTATATAAAATTCATGAACATTTCTTTTTCTGAAAATTTTCTATTTTCATTTTCAGAAACTTTTTCTGTTTACTTTTCTATTTTCTAAGCAAAATTTTCGTTGCACAAGTTTGCACAGAAAAAACTATGTAAAATTTTGCCCAAAAGACTGGACAAAAACTATTAAAAAATGAAAACAAAATGCAGCACAGCCGGCCTCGGCCCAGCTCGCGCGAGAACGCCCACGGCTGCTGGCCTTGGCCCAGCGCGCGTGGCGGCGCCCGCGGCTGGCGGCCTCGGTCCAGCGCACGCCTCCTCTTTCGGCCCAATGGCCGTCGACCGCACTAGGGTTTCGATCTGGGCCGTCAAAAGCAATCCGACGGTCCAGCGTCGTTCTCGTGGGATCAAAACTCCCGATCCCTTCACCGCTCGAGAAACCCTAGCCACTTTCTCCCTTCGCCTCTCTCTGCTTCTCCTCGTGACGGCGTGGCTTCTCTCTCACGCCGGCTGTTGCCAGACGGCGAGCGCCCCGGCCGCCGGCGGCGGTGGCCACCGCGAGCACTTCTTTTTCCCTTTTCTTTGTTTTTATGTTTGAAGCCCCCATCACAACCCACTGTCCAGTGGTAGAGAGGGCCAAGGCCACCGCGGCTTCAGAGCACCAGGCGGCTGTGCCGTGGCCATCCTCCTCGGAGGTCGCGCGTCCTCCCTTGCGGCGGGCGCGCCGCCGTCGAGGGACTTGGCCGCGGTGCTGTCCCACCCCCCCTTTTTTTGTCTTTCTTTTCCGGTGAACTTTGTGGCTCCGGTGGTTCTTCGTCCCCGCACCTCGGCTTGCCGATGCTTGTGGGGATCGAGAGGAACAGGCGCGGCCTGACGGCGGCGCTCTTTGCCGGCGGCCCAAGGCCTTCTCCGTTGATGCACTTTGCCCGGTCTAGGGTTGTTGGGGAGGAGGGAGTTCTTTTGCTTTCTCTGTTTTAACTTTGTACCGAAAAAACATCTTAGCCTATGTATGGATCTGATACCATTGTTAAACCCACTTGGATCGTGTAGGCTAGATCTTTCCGGTAACCTACCTTCCTTGGGTGCTGATGAGCTCGATCCAGAGCCGGCCATGGTGAAGTAGAGGCCGGTGATGGCAGTGGGATCGATATGGAGAGGTGGCAGTGGTGCTTCCCGTGAGCACTGCGATTGCCCTAGATCGGAAGGGGATTTCGGTGGGGAGTCTGGCGGCGCGGTAAACCTCGTACCGTGTGCCCCGGCCCCGACCTCTCTATATATATCGCAGGTCACAGGGGCCGACCAACCATAAGAGGGTTGGGCGCCCCCGATCAGGGCGCGAATATATCAGGGCCCGATGGGACGTTGAGCCCACTCGGTGGAGAGATCAACCTAACAAGGGGTAGAGCCGAGCTAGGGCTAGCTAAGGTTCGGGCGCGGTTTCAACAGTTTCGCTGTCAAGGATGTCCACCTCGGCCATCACCGGCGTGCGCACGCCCTGGCTCGCCTTGAGCCGCGCGCACTCGGGCGCCAGCAGCTTGTTCCACTCCTCCTTCCACACGCACGATACCACCAGCCCCCCGGTCTCGCTCAGCCCGTACACGTGGCTGACCTGGAAGCCGACGGCCTTGGCTTGCTCTAGAACGGCGGCCGGAGGCGGCGCGCCGCCCGTCAGGACTCGCACCTTCCCTGCTACTGGGAGCCTCCGCACGCCCTCGGGTGCATTGGCCAGCACGTTGAGCACCATCGGCGAGGCGCAGAGGTGGGTGACGTCGTGGCGAGCGATGGCGGCGTAGACCTCGGCGGTGTCGACGAGGCGGAGGCAGACGTTGGTGCCGCCCACCATGGCCATCCCCAAGGAAAGCTCGAACCGTTGGCATGTAACATGGGCAGCGTTCACAGGAACGTCGGTGGAGAAGGCACCACCCAGTCAATGAGCGCGTTGACGGTGATCAAGAAAATCCCACGGTGGCAGTTGACCACCCCTTTGGGCGCCGACGTCGTGCCGGAGGTGTAGTTGAGGATCATGGGATCCCACTCAGTCGCCGGCCGGACCCAAGCAAACTCCAATTCTCCCTTCTCTAGAAGCATCTCGTACGTTGTGAGTGCTGCCAACTCCTTATCGGTCGTCGTACTCTCCTCTTCCTCGTAGTAGGGGTCCTCCACGAGGATGACACGCGGCGCAGGTTGTCCCCACGCGGCAGAAGGCGGACTGCGTCCGTGAGGAGCGGCAGGAACGCCGTATCAGCGAATATGATCTTGGCGCCGGAGTGGGCGAACAGGACGGCCACCGTGGGCGCGTCGAGGCTAGTGTTGAAGGTGTTGAGCACCGCGCCGCTCATGGGCATGCCGAAGTGCATCTCGTACATGGCCGGCACGTTGGGGAGGAGCGCCGAGACCACGTCGCCGTGGGAGACGCCCAGCGACACGAGCGCGGAGGCGAGGCGGAGGCAGCATCGGAAGGTCTGGCTCCAGGTCCAGACGACGTCGTGGTAGACGACGGACCGGCAGTCGCCGAACGTTGTGGCCGCGCACTCCTGAAACCCCAGCGGCGTGAGCAGGCACGAGTTGACGGGGTTCATTCCCAGTTTCTCCATGGCTTGGCTTGCTTTGTGAATCTGGGACGCTATAAAATGTGCAAGTGCGCTCTGAGGGACCTTTGAGGTAGGATTTATAGAACGATTCGGCAGATGGGATGCCAATCAATGGAAAGACTGCCACAACATTGTCATCTTCTAAACTAGCAGGGTGGCCCCTGCATGCACATGCGCGAGCAAGAGCAACATCTTACAAAACATATAGAATTTTCAAAAATCCTACATCTACATAGGGCTACGAACGTTTTAGTAATATCCTAACAAACTCTCTCTCGGCCCCCCTATTTCCAAGCGGGTGGGCCCCTTGCTTCCCCAATCTCCAATCACAAGCGTCCAAATTGCTCATTACGTAAATCACGTAATAAGAACTACGTAAGTGTAGTATTGCTGAAGAATTTTTATCGCAAACCAACCTGTGATTGAATGGTTAGAATGATAGTGGTATTCTCAGCTCATCAGGATTCAAGTCCTGATGTTCGCATTTATTTCAAGATTTCCGGCGATGCGCGTTCAGCTGGAGGAGACGTTTCTTTCGACGGCTCAGTCTCTCGGAGGTGCTTATAGAGAGGTAGGGTGGTTGTGGATTCAAAGCGTTGGTCCTTATGGGCACTTGCACAAAGAATTTTCGGCTGTTATCGACAAGGTCAAACCGGCTATGGTAGGGAGTGGCGCGTTGGTGGTCTAGAGACCTTGATGAATTTATTTTTTATGTATGAGGTGCACTGTACTTTAGATGAAATTTTATAATATATCCCATTACTTTTCAGAAAAAAGAGCTAGATCTTGGATAATTTGTTATGTATCTTTATCTTCCTAAATACTTAACAGTGCAGCTGCGCTAATTGGGCTATGCGAGCGCACGCAATACATGACAAAAAGCTCACACTATAAAAAAAGTAATTAACATTCTGTGTCATCACTACACTACGAAAAAGGAAAATATATGTTCCTCGTTCCATACGCTGCCTACTTTACACAAATCAGTCAAGGGAGGACAAGTACGTGCATTTATTTGGGCTTAATAAAAATTTAAAAAACCATAACTTTTAATTCAAGTATCGAAATTCAGATTCTCTTTCACCGTTGGGTTTCTCGCAACGAGTTCTTCAAAACTAGATCCCATATGAATATGTTTTGACAAACTTTCTGTTTTGAGCAACTTTGGGTGCTAAAGAGGCAACTTTAGTGCTATAGGAAAGCAACTTCTTTTAAGGTTGCCTACTATGATTGCCTATCAACGAAAAGTCATTATAAGCTGCCTCCCATGACTATCATGTTCACTAAATTCGCATATAAGTTGTCCCCAACTGCTTATTAGTGCAGCTGCTGTTGGAAATATGCCCTGGAGGCAATAATAAAAGCATTATTATTATATTTCCTTATTCATGATAATTGTCTTTATTCGTGCTATAATTGTGTTATCCGGAAATCGTAATACATGTGTGAATAACAGACAACAATATGTCCCTAGTGAGCCTCTAGTTGACTAGCTCGTTGATCGACAGATAGTCATGGTTTCCTGACTATGGACATTGGATGTCATCGATAACGGGATCACATCATTAGGAGAATGATGTGATGGACAAGACCCAATCCTAAACATAGCATAAGATCGCATAGTTCGTTTGCTAGAGTTATCCAATGTCAAGTATCCTTTCCTTAGACCATGAGATCGTGTAACTCCCGGATACCGTAGGAGTGCTTTGGGTGTGCCAAACGTCACAACGTAACTGGGTGACTATAAAGGTATACTACGGGTATCTCTGAAAGTGTCTGTTGGGTTGACATGGATCGAGACTCGGATTTGTCACTCCGCTTGACGGAGAGGTATCATCGGGCCCTCTCGGTAATGCATCATCACAATGAGCTCAATGTGATCAAAGTGTTTGATCACGGGATCATGCATTACGGTACGAGAAAAGTGACTTGCCGATAACGAGATTGAACGAGGTATTGGGATACCGACGATCGAATCTCGGACAAGTAAAATACCGATTGACAAAGAGAATCATATACGGGATTAATTGAATCCTCGACATCGTGGTTCATCCGATGAGATCATCGTGGAGCATGTGGGAGCCAACATGGGTATCGAGATCCCACTGTTGGTTATTGCCCGAGAGCCGTCTCGGTCATGTCTGCATGTCTCCCGAACCCGTAGGGTCTACACACTTAAGGTTCGGTGACGCTAGGGTTGTAGGGATATGTATGTGCAGTAACCCGAATGTTGTTCGGAGTCCCGGATGAGATCCCAGACGTCACGAGGAGTTTCGAAATGGTCCGGAGGTAAAATATTATATATAGGAAGTGCTATTTTGGCCATCGGGACAAGTTTCGGTGTTATCGGTATTGTACCGGGACCACCGGAGGGGTCCCGGGGGTCCACCGGGGGGTCCACCTGCCCCGGGGGGGGCCACATGGGCTATAGGGGGTGCGCCCAGGCCTACATGGGCCAAGGGCACCAGCCCCAAGGGCCCATGCGCCAAGGAGACTTGGAGAGGGGAGAGTCCAAAGAGGGGAAGGCACCTCCGAGGTGCCTTGGGGAGGATGGACTCCTCCCCCCTTCTTGGCCGCACCCCTTCCTTGGAGGAAGGGGCAAGGCTGCGCCCTCCCCCCATCTAATGCGCCTATATAAAGGGAGGGGAGGGAGGGGTGGCCGCACCCTTTGCCCTCGCACCCCCTCCTCCCTGCAACACCTCCTCCTCCTCCCGTAGTTGCTTAGCGAAGCCCTGCCGGAGTTCTGCTGCATCCACCACCACGCCGTCGTGCTGGATCTTCCTCAACCTCTCCTTCCCCCTTGCTGGATCAAGAAGGAGGAGACGTCTCCCGTCCCGTACGTGTGTTGAACGCGGAGGTGCCGTCCGTTCGGTGCTAGATCATCGGTGAATTGGATCACGGCAAGTACGACTACCTCCTCCACGTTCACTCGAACGCTTCCGTTGCGATCTACAAAGTGGTATGTAGATGCTATCTAATCTGAATACTCGTTGCTAGATGAACTCATAGATGGATCTTGGTGAAACCGTAGGAAAAATTTTAATTTTCTGCAACGTTCCCCAACAGTGGCATCATGAGCTAGGTCTATGCGTAGTTCTTCTTGCACGAGTAGAACACAAAGTAGTTGTGGGCGTCGAATTGTCAATTCTTCTTGCCGTTACTAGTCAATCTTGATTCAGCGGTATTGTGGGATGAAGCGGCCCGGACCAACCTTACACGTACGCTTATGTGAGACCGGTTCCACCGACTAACATGCACTAGTTGCATAAGGTGGCTGGCGGGTGTCTGTCTCTCCTACTTTAGTTGGATCGGATTCGATGAACAGGGTCCTTATGAAGGGTAAATAGAGATTGACAATTCACGTTGTGGTTATTACGTAGGTAAGAAAACGTTCTTGCTAGAACCCTAATTCAGCCACGTAAAACTTGCAACAACAATTAGAGGACGTCTAACTTGTTTTTGCAGCAAGTGCTTTGTGACTAAGTATATTATTTTTGCATACATTATTTTTGAAGCTAAACTTTCATTACTAAGTATATTAATTACTATACGATGTTCTTCAACAGGGACTCCCGATGACAGTTGTGCCTCAGTGGATCGAGACAAAAGGTCGCATGTCAATGGTTAGCTTACGACCAAGATTTCCTACATTGCACATGAGTGCATTCAGAATTTCTGAAAGCGAAGAATGCTTAATAGTGAAAGATTTGAGCAAAATTGTTAACGATCGCAGAGAAGTACTAGGGGGCAGCAAGGAGAAGCGCAACCCAAGATTAGGAGACAGATTCATCTGCATGCTCCAGTATGATGAATCAGGAGAGCTATACATGTTCTATGCTATTCTACCTGAGAGGGAGCAGCAGGAGTAATTTAGCTAGTTCATGCTCGTATTGTCCTGAACTTAATTAATCTCAAATTGTGATTTTCTTGTGAACAACGCTTATAATATCATGACCATGTTGAACTCGATGATATCTTTGCTTCTGTTACAAGTGAATGTTTCTTCTTTAAGTTAGTATTGGTGGTGATTAGATATATATAGCGGTAATAATGATTAAATAGTGGTAATTAATGATGACTACGATGATTTTTAGCTAGCTAGTATATATACATATACTGTTGTTGGTGATGAAATGATGCAACAGTTTATTTATTTATTAATATGTGATGATGATGATGATGATGAGTTATTATATATATCATTTATGCATGAAAGAAACCGCAAATTAGTTTGAACTGGATATATATATATGGATCCTAGCTAAGTGATCAAGTATATATATATGCCATATCCATATCCATATCAAGTATAACAACTCATTGTAACGTAAAACAATCCTAAATTAAATTGATAACACAAATTTAAAGGAAAAATAAAAAATAAAACAAAAACCCACAAACATTTAGTACCGGTTGGTGTTACCAACCGGCACTAAAGGGCTCCCTGTCCCCGGAGCTGGCTCGTGCCACGTGGTTGGCCTTTAGCAGCGGTTCATGCTGAACCGGTACTAAAGGGGGGGCCCTTTAGTGACCATAATTTAGTGCCGGTTGTGGAATCGGCACTAAAGGGCCTTACGAACCGGTGCTATTGCCCGGTTCTGCACTAGTGCAACCGTATATTACACGCCTCGTTCTGACAAAATACGCTTTAGTTCAATGATTGGGATTAATATTCTGTTAACTACATCGAACTGATACTGTTTGTGTAGTTCAACTGCTTACATGAAAAAAATGTATTCTGGTATCTTGGCGGAGTGTTGCCTCGGTTAGAGCAACTCTAGCAGACTCTGCATCTCGCCGGCCCGCAAAACGCGTTTGCAGTTCGCGGAAAACGGCCTTTGTGGGCCGGCAAGGAAGGCCGCAGATGCAGATCCCCAAACGGACCCGTATAAAAGTATATTCACGGAATATGCTTTTTTACGGGTCGACTTTGCGGTGTCTGCTCTTGCGCCGCTGCATCCTGCATGTCATCGGCCCGCAAATATCAAATCCAACATAATACAACAAACGGAAGCAAACTAAATAATTATTCAAATCCAACATAATACAACAATCATCCGCATTACAAATAATTATTCAAATCACCAAAGCAAACTTAAATAATGCAATACAAAACTCGTGATGAATACAAATATAAATGAATACAAAAATGAGTCACTGTCCAGCCCTTTGCCAATGGTGCTCAATGAGATCCTCCTGGAGTTAAAAGTGTGTGTTTGCAGTTTCAATCTCCTTGTATGTCTGAAGAAAAGATCTAATGCGGTTAGGGTCTCTAGCTGATTTGACACGGCTACCCACATTGTCGTAGAAGAATTTCAAGTTCATTCCTCTCTCATCTTCAAGAATCATATTGTGAAGGATAACACAGCATGTCATGATATTTTTCAAGGTTTTCTTATCCCAAAAACAAGCAGGACCACGGACAATGGCAAACCTAGATTGCAAAACACCGAATGCTCTTTCAATGTCTTTTCAGGCTGCCTCTTGCACCCTTGCAAATTCACAATGTTTTCTAGTTTTGGGATCTTTGATGCTCTTGACAAAGGTGCACGAGCTCAATTCCATCTACATACATACCGGCGCGTCAATCAACTATGCATACCGCTCGAAAATATCACAAAACAAACACTAACCTGCGGCGGGTGATCCCGGCGGCGACAAGGGGCGGGCTCGACGGTGGTCGATCCCCAGCGGCGACAGCGACGAGGGGCGGCTCTTCTCGCCGGATCCGGGGGGGGGGGGGGGTGGTCGGTGCAGTGCATCGGCGCTGGAGGGTGGGGGACGGCCCTGCAGCGCGATTCCGCCCGCAGATTGGCTGGAATCGCCAACGGCGGACGGGCGGAAGCAAAGGCAGTCGGCGGCGGAAGGAAGTGGGGAAAGGCACACGGCTAAAATATCCCTCCCTCCAACTGCTTCTCTGTGATGCAGGGCACCGCAGCGGCGAGGGGGAAACCCGCGTATTCGCGAGTTGGGGCCGAGATTTTGCCGCGCCCCTCAAAAAATACCGACTTTGCGGGGTCTGTTCCGGCGGGATTTTCCGCGTGGACCCGCATTTTGGCGGTTATTTTACGGGTCAGGGCCGGATGCGGGGTTTGCTAGAGTTGCTTTTATACCTGTAGGGTGAGTGCGACACTCAGCTTACAGGACACATGCCACAATCACGAAAGTCCAAGACCAAATGGCACGACAGGGTATAAACCTATGCCAAGTACGACACTTGGCTTAGACCTACATCGAGAGCTGTTGCCACATACTCAGTGTTCATCTCTAAAGTGAGCCGCCATAACTGATCTCGGCGAAGACAGATACTTGGCTTAGAAATATGTTGTGTCTAGCTGGAAAATCACACGGCTAATAGCTATGCCGTGCACCGGCAAGGCGGTACTCGACTTAGATATATGTCACGCCAAGCTGGAAAAGCACTCGGCATATAACTATACCGTGCACCGACAGGACGGTACTCGGCTTAAACTTTTCCATGTGTCTACCTTCGGGTTGCCCCTAGTTGCAGAAAATGCCGAGCATGTCACACGGCTTATAGAGATGCCACATGGCATTGCCGTCTCTGTCCAAGAGCCGTCAGTCCGTCACATTGCCTTATTTTGCCGAAGATCCAACATTTAGCACTTGACAAAGTGTCAGTCGAGTGCCCGTGAGGAAGCTCTCGGCTCGGCTTACAACCCTTTGTGGACATGGTATAGGCTGAGGAGAGGAAGCCGAGTGCAACACTCTGCATACAGTTTGCCAAGTTCGATTTTGGCTTCGCCGAGTATTTTTTATAGTCGGCCTATTATGATTTTTCAGTAGTGTAGCGTGTGTGATATGCAACCGGTGTGAAACCAATACTTCAAGTCTGAGAAAAACAAATGACAAGTCGAGCCTAGAACGGAGAAGCATGCTCGAACTTAATATTCAAAATGGTATAATGATAGCTACTGAGCTAAAATTGAACACACAGAAGATTATTTGAGGACATTTAACATGAATTCAAACTAAGGAAAAAAATAGCATGCTATGCAAAATAGCGCCGTCCCTGAAAAAATGCTATTAGCGAGACATTGTACAAGGCAATCCTCTGCACGCAATAGTGAACTATTTTTTTCCAGTGATTCAAAGTTTCAAACACAAGCTAATTTGAAAGAACAAATGGTTATTCTGCAAAAAAAAAAAAAGAATACATAGATGATTAACCAAAGGGAAAGTAGTGGCTGCACCCACTTTCAGTGCACCCACGCAAGAAAACATATCAAAACATTTTGAAAAAATATGAAACTTCGTGTAAATGATCATCAACAAATGTTATGAGGGCTTGCAAAGTTCGGTGGTCAAATAACATTCGAGAAGCGCTCTACAAAAAAGACAAAATTGCAAAATCTGCTCAAACAGTGCACGTACATTTTGACTAATTTTCAGTGATTTTGTCTTTTTTATAGAAAGCTCCTCGAATGTTATTTGACCATCAAATTTTGCAAGCCCCCATAACATTTGTTGATGATCATTTCCACGAAGTTTTAGATTTTTTTCAAAATATTTTGCCATGTTTTCTTGCGTGAGTGCACCGTGGGTGCACCGAGAGTGGGTGTAGAAGAACCATTCTCACAAAGGGAAAGTAGTGGCTGCACTCTTAACCAAAACTTCACTAGTTAGCTTTTTGCAAATTGAATGAACAGATGGTTGCACACTAGTTGGAAAACTATCACGTACGGGTTCAGATTGAGTTTGTGATCAATCTATGTCGGCGACTCGTTGTAATCGATCTATCTATTTCGGTGACTAGTTTATTTTTTCTTTTATCTAGTTGTGCCAATATATAAACTGTTTCTGTCACGTATTCCATTGTGGTTGTCTGCTTCAGACGTGCCTGCCCGGGTAAACCGTCAGCAGAAAATCGATCTCGATCTTTGTTTTGATCTACCGTCGCCGAGGCCGAGGCCGACCACGTCTCCGCCGCACCTCCTGAGGCCTTGCTCGTCACGGTGACCGGCGAGACGGCGACGGTCCCCAAGGCGCCTCCGCCCGTGGGGCTCCCGGGCGGCACTATCTACCATCACTTTGCCCTGGCGTTCAGCCCATCCACCAAGGAGCACAAGCTGTTCCGGTTCACGTTCTCGCCCTTCTATAGCATCTACGGGGACGACGTGGACCAGAGCATGTTCACGTTGGACGGTGCTGCCAGCGGCGGCGGATGGCGCCAGCGCTCGTTCCGCTCTCGGTGTCCCCTGCTGGTCACCTTTCATCCGTTGCTCATCCAAGGCAAGCTCTACTTGGTTGCTACCGGCAAGACAGGCCCAGAGAAGCCCCGGAATCCTGATGGGTTGCTGGAGGTCGACGTGGCGACGGAGGCGCGCCGCACGCACCGTCTTCCGTTCGAGGCCGACGAGTATCACCCGGCCTGGCACCCGCTGGTGAACGCCTGCGAGATGGACGGGCGCCTCGTCATAGACATCGTCAGGGGTTATGAAACCATTGTCCGGAAGATCCAGTTCTGGGTACTCATGCCTTTGCCACCGCGTCCCGACAGCGACGACGGTGAGGCGCATTGGGAGCTGCACTATAGCTTCCATGCCGATGGTGACTACGTCTTCGACGTGCCAAGGAGCGCCTGGTTCGACAACGCCGAGATGACACTGTGCTACAAGGACTATGAGGCCTTGTACAAGCATGGCACGAGAGGACGCTCACCGAAACCATCTCCGGACGCTAATTGTCCGCAATGTGACCGGCGAATCCAGCTGCCACCAACGCCGTCCAACTGCCAATGGAACATCTTCGGCGATTATCGCCCCAGCCTGCTCTCGCCTCTCGCCTTGACGCAGCCGCCGTCCTCTTGGGACGGCAAGGAGGAAAGACAAAAATTCGAGCATGCATTGTTGCTTACACTAGAGTGAGTCACACCAATGGAAGCATCACGCATACGCTGATCTAAGTAGCTCAAATATGATGGCAACCATTAATTCTCAACTAGTGCATGATCGAACTGAACATTCATGGTTGCTTCCTTATTGTTTTTGTTTTTCTTTCAAGAAACTAGCTTGCTGTCCTCTATTGTATGTTTGGTTTGTGAATTGCCAATGGAGTTGTCGGAACTTGGCAAGAAGTTTGCTGCAGCAATCTACAAGTGGGAACACTGTCCTCTACGTGGTCCAGAAAAACATGTCGCGCTGGCATTTTTGCAAAAAACATGTATCAAAATTTGCTGCAGCACAATCTACAAGAAGTTTGCTGCAGCATGGAGTATTATCTATGTTACATGCTTTGTTGTTCCTATTGATGGACATTAAAACCACTCGTTTAAATTATTACTTCAGTGATCTATAAACGTTTTATATTTATTTACAGAGGGAGTATGTTACATGCTTTGCTGTTCCTATTGATGGACATTAAAACCACTCATTTAAATCATTACTTCAGTGATCTATAAATGTTTTTATATTTATTTATAGAGGGAGTACTCCCTCCTTTCCGGTTTATAGGGCTTATCTCAAAATCTTAGTTTTCCATTTTATAAGACTTAATTTGGTTGTTTCCCATCACAATTTCAGATTCCAAGGTGCATTAAATAATTGCATGCAAGTATTAAGAGAAAATTGACCAATGCATGTACTTTATGCATGCCTGCATTACAATTAATACATTGGTAAACATAAATTTGATGAAAACAAGAGCATTAATTGGGTTCTTTTGCAAATTACAAAAATTATTCGACCACTCAACATCTACCTTGGTTGGTGAGATTATTGAATTGAGCCTTATAAACCGGAAAGGAGGAAGTATGTTACATACTTTGTTGTTCCTATTTGCGGACGTTAAGACCGCTCCATGGACGGGACCGACAGGTACGGCACCCGTCAATACTTACTGCCAGAATGATTCCTTAGTTTCTCACAAGCCACACACAGATAAAGAAACTGGGAACCACAAAGGGAACCCTATAACAAAAGTTCTCAGGAAATCATATGAAAACATCTTCACAAACCATCACATTCACACATTCAGCGATCTCTCATAGGCCATAGCTTAGCTTCCTTGCATACTGTCAGCATCCATGCTCTGAACCCCATCAAATCCATAGCGTCATCCTCTCCTGTCTCATCACTGGCATTGCAATCAAGCTTCTCTTCTACCCCCTTGCTCTGGCTTGGGATCTCTCTTATTCATCTCTCTATCTTGATTTAAGTTTATTGTCCAGTGCCCTTCCTTTGGAATTCCCTTATTACAGTATTTCTTTCTTTCTTTCTCCATATCATTTATTGTCCAAGCTTATCCTCCATTTTCTTGTCCAAACCTTGACTTGACTGGACCTCTTCCATATCCAAGTTATGACCATTTGTATCATTTTTTCCATAAGTGCCTTAACTTCCAAGCACATGAAATAACAGTTTTGTCCCTCCCTGCTCAATTCTGAATCTTTTAGGATCTGTCACATCTCTGTCCTGCCGCAAATTCTTAGAGCATTTTCCATCGAGATTAGTTAACTCAAAGTAGTCAGTCTACTCTGTACATTGTACTAGAGTTGCTGACGCTAAGATTAACTACTCCGCCCGCTTTGAAAATAGTTCGGTCATTGCTTAGGGTGTTGGAATAAGCCACAGCGTCTGTGGTCAGGCTCGTCGGGTGCGACGGATTCGCGCGAGACGTGCGGGACGCACTGGTGCAGTCGAGCTCGTCGGGCGCGACGGATACGCGCGGGACGTGCGGGACGCAGCAGAAGCCGTGGCAAAATGCGTGTGTATGTGTGTGTGTGCGCGCGCTTGTGGCTGTAGCGTGTGTGCGTGCGTTGCGTAGCTGGCCGTGAGTTAGTGGCCGTTTGGGGTGGCCGGATCATGCGTACATGCATTAGATGAATAAGATAGATGCGTGGGTGTGCCGGCCAAGTAAGCGGGCGTGCATCCGTGCGGTTAGTTAGTGTGTACGGCACACGGAAACTTGGGGGCTGCGTTGATGTGCCACTACAAAGCCATGGCCACTTGTGTGTGTTCAGATGAGAGTTTGGTGCTAGTGGATTAGTAACGGGGCTGTGTGTAGCCGGGTGAAACTCCAGTGTACTGTGCTTCTCCTTCTTCTACCCCTAGTCCTGAGTGAGAGAGAGAGAGAGCGGCAACAACAATTGGTATACAGAGCTTCGGTTCGGGCGATCACCGGCGACCATGGTGCTCGTCCCACATGGCGGCGGCGCGGGCGGATGGGCGACGATGGCGATGCCGATGCTGACCGCGGACAACTACACGGTCTGGGCCATCAAGGCGCAGGCAATCCTCGACGTCCACACCGTGTGGGAGGCGGTGGCGCCGGGTGATGCGGCTGTGAATGTGCGGAAGGACAAGATGACGCGCGCGTTGCTACTCGGGGCGTTACCGGAGGATGTGCTGCTGCAGGTGTCGACGAAGCTCACCGCCAGGGAGGTATGGGACTCCGTGAAGGTGAGGTTCGTCGGCGCCGATCGGGTCCGCACGGCGAGGCTGGTGACGCTATGCGGCGAATTTGACCGCCTGAAGATGGCGGACGGTGAGGAGCTCGACGTGTACGGCGGGAGGCTTGCGGCGATGGCGGCGAGGTATGCCAACCTCGGGGAGACACTGGGCGACACGGCGCTCATCAAGAAGCTGCTGGATACGGTGCCGGATCGGCTCTTCCCCGTCGTCGCCGGCATCGAGCAGTTCCACGACATGACGACGATGGCGTTCGACGAAGCGCTCGGGCGGCTACGCGCGTTCGACGAGCGAGTTCGGCATCGATGGCAGGACAGCGGCGAGCGGGCGGACAGAAAGCTCATGTTCACTGCGGCGCAGTGGCAGGCGCGGGAGCGGCAGCACGGCGGAGCACGGGACGACGACAACGAGCGCAGCGTGGCGTCGGGGAGCGGCGGCAACAAACGCAGGCGCTGCTACAAGTGCGGGGAGCACCGGCACTTCCGGCGCGAGTGCCCGCAACTGCGGAAAGGACCGGCGGCGGAGCAAGCTCTCTTGGCCGGTGCCAATGTCGACGACGATGGACTCCTCTAGGCCTGTGTGTTGGAATAAGCCACGGCATGTGTGGTCGGACTCGTCGGGTGCGATGGATTCGCGCGAGACATGCGGGACACAATGGTGCAGTCGAGCTCGTCGAGCGCGACGGATACGCGCGGGACGTGCGGGACGCAGCGAAAGCGGTGGCAAAATGCGTGTGTGTGTGCACGCGCTCTTGGCTGTAGCGCGTGTGCGTGCATTGCGTAGCTGGCCGTGAGTTAGTGGCCGTTTGGGGTGGCCGGGTCATGCGTGCATGCATCAGATGAAGGGCACCGCTAGGAATCAGACTACTGATGCCAGCACTCTATCAGACCAGCAAGTAACCGTTGGATTAGAGCCTGTGGGTCGTTAGATTAGCATGAGGCTGCTTCCCACCTCTCCTCACGGAGTTTCCAAATTAGAAGCTGCTAATTACGTGGGATGGATAATTAAGTGCCCGTGATTTTAGCTGCCATATTTCTAGGAACTAAATCTTGTTTGAAGGAAACTAATAACTGTAGCAGAATTTCTTGCGTGGAGTTCTACTTCCATGGAAAGTACATTTTATTTTTGATACTATTCAAATTTGCTTCCATCACAATTGAGATTTGCTTCAATCTAAAAGGAAGTTATTTCTAAATGGTTATGTTTCAAGTATCAAACTATGTTTACATCGACTGAAGAATTTGATTCCATGGTGAATGAAATTTGCTTGGATGTATACACAGAAATTTATGTATTGATATACATTCAGTAGAACATTGGGACCGATGTAGGCAACATGAAATAAATTTTGAATGGTTAAGCAGAATGCACTAACAAAAACTTCATTCAGATGCATAGGGACGATACAGATATGAAGCATGCTAGGTTGTACTTTGAAACATAATTTTATGTTGGTTGAAGCATGAAAATGTAGTACCAAAATATTGCTGATATAATGCTGGTTTGAAACAAACTGGAATTTTGTTTCCAAAGAAATTAAAATATGCATCCAAAAGAATCTGAATTTGCTTCCATAAAAAAAATATGGCATATAAAGTAAGATTTTATGCCATCTAGCATCTACAGACAAATGATTCAATGGTGGCATGTGTCCTTGCTATGGTAGTCGTGCTTCCTTTTGAAGGTAATGTGCAATATAACATAAATTTGTTTCGGGCAAAAATAAAAATGCTACTTTTCTATATAATTTCATGTCTCCGGAGAACTGAAAATTACAATTCATATTGTGTGACTGAACCCATTCAAGCAACAACATCTCGCACAACTTCTATTTGTCTTCCATCACCCCCACCCCATTGTAGGCGTTGTCCCTCTGTTGATGTCCGGAAGGTGTGCAGTGAAATGCCCTTCAGCTACTACATACCACCAAACATAGTCTCCACTGGGAGCAGAAGAAGTAGACCATTATGTGCACCAACAAGACAAAAGCTTCATATATAAGCTCGCAGGCACATCAACCAAATCACAGCAAATGGCTTGAAGAAAAAAAGATGACTCTGTTTGAAGCAATATGAGGTTTGGTTGGAAGCATAGAAGCAAAGGTATGTTTGATGAATAACTAAGGAAAACATGTGTGGCTGAAGTATAAAAATTGGCATTTAGAAGCAATAATAAATAGTATGGAAAATCATAACTAAATGAACAAGAAAATGGAATCTTTCCGTCTTAATATTGTTAGGATAGGAAACATGAAAGTATATAATGGAAGCATAAATAGAATGAAATAATGGAAGGACGGACTTACATACAAAGTGACACGCCGGTGTGGGGTGTGGGATGCACAGACACACACATGTTGTCATCTAGTTTACATTCAGAAGGCTATGATGCACTAGAAACAAAAATACTTTCATGCTTCCTATCAAAATGATCCATAAGAATCACAATTGTAGAGGCGCAATCGTTTGATACATAAGAAGCACATATATGAGACCTAGGAAGCAGGAATGCTCTAAAACAGTTTTTTATCGGTATCAAAGTGGAATCTTGGAACATTGAAAATGGAAACAAATGAAGATTGCGGCCAACATGGGGATGCATGGAGATCGTGACCATGTTTTGTTTGCCCAATGAAGCAAGTTCTATGCTTTCTACTTCACATAAGCATATACATTACAATTAAGAAGCATAGCTCCGGATCAATCATGTTCATTAACCATTCACCTGACCACTGGGCGTTGACACGGAGCCTGCATTCAAAGTATAGAGTCAAGAAGCTTCTGTATAGCAATTTACATACTATAAAACTAGGAAGCATAAACATCGTAGTTGGGAACAGATCAAAACTTGAATGTAAGCACGGAAATTTGAGATTAGGAACAGTTCAAAAAAAAAGAATTTGAGATCAGGTCAAAAACTAAGATTACCTCCAAGATTGGGAATTGTATTAACTTGATTCACATGAGAAATTAACTAAAATAATCGTAGATGAAATAGTGATCCATTACACATAGGATATAACAGAGATACGCCCAACAAAATACATCAAACCAAGCATTGCATCCATATTGACGCAAACCAAATCAAGTGATGAAAATAATCAAACCCAATTCAGGTGAGTACATACCCGGGGCACGACGGTTGGCATACGCGTACAGGCTCTTCCGAGCCGAATCGGCGCACCAGCGCGGTGGGATGAATGGTGATGAGGCAGGGTCTGGCGGGAACAAGGCCGGTGATGGGTGTGACGCCGTCGGTGGTGAGAGTAGGATTCAACGGAGCAGGAGGGGATGGGTCTTTGCACCGGTTACCTGGAGGAGTTGTAGACGTTGTGGAGTTTTGGGGCTGATCCGGGTGGTAGCGGAGATACCTGGCGTGACGAGGGAGGTCGGTGACCTTGAGGCAGCGCTCGCCCGGGGGATGTGAGACGATGGGTGGGTCTGGCAAGCGAGATTAACTCGGACGTAGAGTAACGAGGAGGTTTGGACGGGGCAGGCGAGAATTTCTCGATCTAATTAATTTGTGCCGTTCACTTAGAAATATGGGCCGTGGATTAGAAAAGCATCAACGGCACAAGATCCATCTGAAAATGTTTTCCTATGAGGCTACTGAATACAAGTGATTCCCTTAGATGAATAAGATAGATGCGTGGGTGTGCCGGCCAAGTAAGCGGGCGTGCATGCGTGCGGTTAGTTAGTGTGTACGGCACACGGAAACTTGGGGGCTGCGTTGCTATGCCACTACAAAGCCATGGCCACTTATGTGTGTTCAGATGAGAGTTTGGTGCTAGTGGATTAGTAACGGGGCTGCGTGTAGCCGGGTGAAACTCCAGCAAATGGCTTGAAGCAAAAAAGATGACTCTGTTTGAAGCAATATGAGGTTTGGTTGGAAGCATAGAAGCAAAGGTATGTTTGATGAATAACTAAGGAAAACATGTGTGGCTGAAGTATAAAAATTGGCATTTAGAAGCAATAATAAATAGTATGGAAAATCATAACTAAATGAACAAGAAAATGGAATCTTTCCGTCTTAATATTGTTAGGATAGGAAACATGAAAGTATATAATGGAAGCATAAATACATTGAAATAATGGAAGGACGGACTTACATACAAAGTGACACGCCGGTGTGGGGTGTGGGATGCACAGACACACACATGTTGTCATCTAGTTTACATTCAGAAGGCTATGATGCACTAGAAACAAAAGTACTTTCATGCTTCCTATCAAAATGATCCATAAGAAGCACAATTGTAGAGGCGCAATCGTTTGATACAAAGTGGAATCTTGGAACATTGAAAATGGAAACAAATTAAGATTGCGGCCAACATGGGGATGCATGGAGATCGTGACCATGTTTTGTTTGCCCAATGAAGCAAGTTCTATGCTTTCTACTTCACATAAGCATATACATTACAATTAAGAAGCATAGCTCCGGATCAATCCTGTTCATTAACCATTCACCTGACCACTGGGGGTTGACACGGAGCCTGCATTCAAAGTATAGAGTCAAGAAGCTTCTGTATAGCAATTTACATACTATGAAACTAGGAAGCATGAACATCGTAGTTGGGAACAGATCAAAACTTGAATGTAAGCACGGAAATTTGAGATCAGGAACAGTTCAAAAAAAAAGAATTTGAGATCAGGTCAAAAACTAAGATTACCTCCAAGATTGGGAATTGTATTAACTTGATTCACATGAGAAATTAACTAAAATAATCGTAGATGAAATAGTGATCCATTACACATAGGATATAACAGAGATACGCCCAACAAAATACATCAAACCAAGCATTGCATCCAGATTGACGCAAACCAAATCAAGTGATGAAAATAATCAAACCCAATCAGGTGAGTGCATACCCGGGGCACGACGGTTGGCATACGCGTACAGGCTCTTCCGAGCCGAAACGGCGCACCAGCGCGGTGGGATGAATGGTGATGAGGCAGGGTCTGGCGGGAACAAGGCCGGTGATGGGTGTGACGCCGTCGGTGGTGAGAGTAGGATTCAGCGGAGCAGGAGGGGATGGGTCTTTGCACCGGTTACCTGGAGGAGTTGTAGACGTTGCGGAGTTTTGGGGCTGATCCGGGTGGTAGCGGAGATACCTGGCGTGACGAGGGAGGTCGGTGACCTTGAGGCAGCGCTCGCCCGGGGGATGTGAGACAATGGGTGGGTCTGGCAAGCGAGATTAACTCGGACGTAGAGTAACGAGGAGGTTTGGACGGGGCAGGCGAGAATTTCTCGATCTAATTAATTTGTGCCGTTCACTTAGAAATATGGGCCGTGGATTAGAAAAGCATCAACGGCACAAGATCCATCTGAAAATGTTTTCCTATGAGGCTACTGAATACAAGTGATTCCCTTAGATGAATAAGATAGATGCGTGGGTGTGCCGGCCAAGTAAGCGGGCGTGCATGCGTGCGGTTAGTTAGTGTGTACGGCACACGGAAACTTGGGGGCTGCGTTGCTGTGCCACTACAAAGCCATGGCCACTTATGTGTGTTCAGATGAGAGTTTGGTGCTAGTGGATTAGTAACGGGGCTGCGTGTAGCCGGGTGAAACTCCAGCAAATGGCTTGAAGCAAAAAAGATGACTCTGTTTGAAGCAATATGAGGTTTGGTTGGAAGCATAGAAGCAAAGGTATGTTTGATGAATAACTAAGGAAAACATGTGTGGCTGAAGTATAAAAATTGGCATTTAGAAGCAATAATAAATAGTATGGAAAATCATAACTAAATGAACAAGAAAATGGAATCTTTCCGTCTTAATATTGTTAGGATAGGAAACATGAAAGTATATAATGGAAGCATAAATACAATGAAATAATGGAAGGACGGACTTACATACAAAGTGACACGCCGGTGTGTGGTGTGGGATGCACAGACACACACATGTTGTCATCTAGTTTACATTCAGAAGGCTATGATGCACTAGAAACAAAAATACTTTCATGCTTCCTATCAAAATGATCCATAAGAAGCACAATTGTAGAGGCGCAATCGTTTGATACATAAGAAGCACATATATGAGACCTAGGAAGCAGGAATGCTCTAAAACAGTTTTTTATCGGTATCAAAGTGGAATCTTGGAACATTGAAAATGGAAACAAATTAAGATTGCGGCCAACATGGGGATGCATGGAGATCGTGACCATGTTTTGTTTGCCCAATGAAGCAAGTTCTATGCTTTCTACTTCACATAAGCATATACATTACAATTAAGAAGCATAGCTCCGGATCAATCCTGTTCATTAACCATTCACCTGACCACTGGGGGTTGACACGGAGCCTGCATTCAAAGTATAGAGTCAAGAAGCTTCTGTATAGCAATTTACATACTATGAAACTAGGAAGCATGAACATCGTAGTTGGGAACAGATCAAAACATGAATGTAAGCACGGAAATTTGAGATTAGGAACAGTTCAAAAAAAAAGAATTTGAGATCAGGTCAAAAACTAAGATTACCTCCAAGATTGGGAATTGTATTAACTTGATTCACATGAGAAATTAACTAAAATAATCGTAGATGAAATAGTGATCCATTACACATAGGATATAACAGAGATACGCCCAACAAAATACATCAAACCAAGCATTGCATCCAGATTGACGCAAACCAAATCAAGTGATGAAAATAATCAAACCCAATTCAGGTGAGTACATACCCGGGGCACGACGGTTGGCATACGCGTACAGGCTCTTCCGAGCCGAAACGGCGCACCAGCGCGGTGGGATGAATGGTGATGAGGCAGGGTCTGGCGGGAACAAGGCCGGTGATGGGTGTGACGCCGTCGGTGGTGAGAGTAGGATTCAACGGAGCAGGAGGGGATGGGTCTTTGCACCGGTTACCTGGAGGAGTTGTAGACGTTGCGGAGTTTTGGGGCTGATCCGGGTGGTAGCGGAGATACCTGGCGTGACGAGGGAGGTCGGTGACCTTGAGGCAGCGCTCGCCCGGGGGATGTGAGACGATGGGTGGGTCTAGCAAGCGAGATTAACTCGGACGTAGAGTAACGAGGAGGTTTGGACGGGGCAGGCGAGAATTTCTCGATCTAATTAATTTGTGCCGTTCACTTAGAAATATGGGCCGTGGATTAGAAAAGCATCAACGGCACAAGATCCATCTGAAAATGTTTTCCTATGAGGCTACTGAATACAAGTGATTCCCTTAGATGAATAAGATAGATGCGTGGGTGTGCCGGCCAAGTAAGCGGGCGTGCATGCGTGCGGTTAGTTAGTGTGTACGGCACACGGAAACTTGGGGGCTGCGTTGCTGTGCCACTACAAAGCCATGGCCACTTATGTGTGTTCAGATGAGAGTTTGGTGCTAGTGGATTAGTAACGGGGCTGCGTGTAGCCGGGTGAAACTCCAGCAAATGGCTTGAAGCAAAAAAGATGACTCTGTTTGAAGCAATATGAGGTTTGGTTGGAAGCATAGAAGCAAAGGTATGTTTGATGAATAACTAAGGAAAACATGTGTGGCTGAAGTATAAAAATTGGCATTTAGAAGCAATAATAAATAGTATGGAAAATCATAACTAAATGAACAAGAAAATGGAATCTTTCCGTCTTAATATTGTTAGGATAGGAAACATGAAAGTATATAATGGAAGCATAAATACAATGAAATAATGGAAGGACGGACTTACATACAAAGTGACACGCCGGTGTGTGGTGTGGGATGCACAGACACACACATGTTGTCATCTAGTTTACATTCAGAAGGCTATGATGCACTAGAAACAAAAATACTTTCATGCTTCCTATCAAAATGATCCATAAGAAGCACAATTGTAGAGGCGCAATCGTTTGATACATAAGAAGCACATATATGAGACCTAGGAAGCAGGAATGCTCTAAAACAGTTTTTTATCGGTATCAAAGTGGAATCTTGGAACATTGAAAATGGAAACAAATTAAGATTGCGGCCAACATGGGGATGCATGGAGATCGTGACCATGTTTTGTTTGCCCAATGAAGCAAGTTCTATGCTTTCTACTTCACATAAGCATATACATTACAATTAAGAAGCATAGCTCCGGATCAATCCTGTTCATTAACCATTCACCTGACCACTGGGGGTTGACACGGAGCCTGCATTCAAAGTATAGAGTCAAGAAGCTTCTGTATAGCAATTTACATACTATGAAACTAGGAAGCATGAACATCGTAGTTGGGAACAGATCAAAACATGAATGTAAGCACGGAAATTTGAGATTAGGAACAGTTCAAAAAAAAAGAATTTGAGATCAGGTCAAAAACTAAGATTACCTCCAAGATTGGGAATTGTATTAACTTGATTCACATGAGAAATTAACTAAAATAATCGTAGATGAAATAGTGATCCATTACACATAGGATATAACAGAGATACGCCCAACAAAATACATCAAACCAAGCATTGCATCCAGATTGACGCAAACCAAATCAAGTGATGAAAATAATCAAACCCAATTCAGGTGAGTACATACCCGGGGCACGACGGTTGGCATACGCGTACAGGCTCTTCCGAGCCGAAACGGCGCACCAGCGCGGTGGGATGAATGGTGATGAGGCAGGGTCTGGCGGGAACAAGGCCGGTGATGGGTGTGACGCCGTCGGTGGTGAGAGTAGGATTCAACGGAGCAGGAGGGGATGGGTCTTTGCACCGGTTACCTGGAGGAGTTGTAGACGTTGCGGAGTTTTGGGGCTGATCCGGGTGGTAGCGGAGATACCTGGCGTGACGAGGGAGGTCGGTGACCTTGAGGCAGCGCTCGCCCGGGGGATGTGAGACGATGGGTGGGTCTAGCAAGCGAGATTAACTCGGACGTAGAGTAACGAGGAGGTTTGGACGGGGCAGGCGAGAATTTCTCGATCTAATTAATTTGTGCCGTTCACTTAGAAATATGGGCCGTGGATTAGAAAAGCATCAACGGCACAAGATCCATCTGAAAATGTTTTCCTATGAGGCTACTGAATACAAGTGATTCCCTTAGATGAATAAGATAGATGCGTGGGTGTGCCGGCCAAGTAAGCGGGCGTGCATGCGTGCGGTTAGTTAGTGTGTACGGCACACGGAAACTTGGGGGCTGCGTTGCTGTGCCACTACAAAGCCATGGCCACTTATGTGTGTTCAGATGAGAGTTTGGTGCTAGTGGATTAGTAACGGGGCTGCGTGTAGCCGGGTGAAACTCCAGCAAATGGCTTGAAGCAAAAAAGATGACTCTGTTTGAAGCAATATGAGGTTTGGTTGGAAGCATAGAAGCAAAGGTATGTTTGATGAATAACTAAGGAAAACATGTGTGGCTGAAGTATAAAAATTGGCATTTAGAAGCAATAATAAATAGTATGGAAAATCATAACTAAATGAACAAGAAAATGGAATCTTTCCGTCTTAATATTGTTAGGATAGGAAACATGAAAGTATATAATGGAAGCATAAATACATTGAAATAATGGAAGGACGGACTTACATACAAAGTGACACGCCGGTGTGGGGTGTGGGATGCACAGACACACACATGTTGTCATCTAGTTTACATTCAGAAGGCTATGATGCACTAGAAACAAAAGTACTTTCATGCTTCCTATCAAAATGATCCATAAGAAGCACAATTGTAGAGGCGCAATCGTTTGATACAAAGTGGAATCTTGGAACATTGAAAATGGAAACAAATTAAGATTGCGGCCAACATGGGGATGCATGGAGATCGTGACCATGTTTTGTTTGCCCAATGAAGCAAGTTCTATGCTTTCTACTTCACATAAGCATATACATTACAATTAAGAAGCATAGCTCCGGATCAATCCTGTTCATTAACCATTCACCTGACCACTGGGGGTTGACACGGAGCCTGCATTCAAAGTATAGAGTCAAGAAGCTTCTGTATAGCAATTTACATACTATGAAACTAGGAAGCATGAACATCGTAGTTGGGAACAGATCAAAACTTGAATGTAAGCACGGAAATTTGAGATCAGGAACAGTTCAAAAAAAAAGAATTTGAGATCAGGTCAAAAACTAAGATTACCTCCAAGATTGGGAATTGTATTAACTTGATTCACATGAGAAATTAACTAAAATAATCGTAGATGAAATAGTGATCCATTACACATAGGATATAACAGAGATACGCCCAACAAAATACATCAAACCAAGCATTGCATCCAGATTGACGCAAACCAAATCAAGTGATGAAAATAATCAAACCCAATCAGGTGAGTGCATACCCGGGGCACGACGGTTGTCATACGCGTACAGGCTCTTCCGAGCCGAAACGGCGCACCAGCGCGGTGGGATGAATGGTGATGAGGCAGGGTCTGGCGGGAACAAGGCCGGTGATGGGTGTGACGCCGTCGGTGGTGAGAGTAGGATTCAGCGGAGCAGGAGGGGATGGGTCTTTGCACCGGTTACCTGGAGGAGTTGTAGACGTTGCGGAGTTTTGGGGCTGATCCGGGTGGTAGCGGAGATACCTGGCGTGACGAGGGAGGTCGGTGACCTTGAGGCAGCGCTCGCCCGGGGGATGTGAGACGATGGGTGGGTCTGGCAAGCGAGATTAACTCGGACGTAGAGTAACGAGGAGGTTTGGATGGGGCAGGCGAGAATTTCTCGATCTAATTAATTTGTGCCGTTCACTTAGAAATATGGGCCGTGGATTAGAAAAGCATCAACGGCACAAGATCCATCTGAAAATGTTTTCCTATGAGGCTACTGAATACAAGTGATTCCCTTAGATGAATAAGATAGATGCGTGGGTGTGCCGGCCAAGTAAGCGGGCGTGCATGCGTGCGGTTAGTTAGTGTGTACGGCACACGGAAACTTGGGGGCTGCGTTGCTGTGCCACTACAAAGCCATGGCCACTTATGTGTGTTCAGATGAGAGTTTGGTGCTAGTGGATTAGTAACGGGGCTGCGTGTAGCCGGGTGAAACTCCAGCAAATGGCTTGAAGCAAAAAAGATGACTCTGTTTGAAGCAATATGAGGTTTGGTTGGAAGCATAGAAGCAAAGGTATGTTTGATGAATAACTAAGGAAAACATGTGTGGCTGAAGTATAAAAATTGGCATTTAGAAGCAATAATAAATAGTATGGAAAATCATAACTAAATGAACAAGAAAATGGAATCTTTCCGTCTTAATATTGTTAGGATAGGAAACATGAAAGTATATAATGGAAGCATAAATACAATGAAATAATGGAAGGACGGACTTACATACAAAGTGACACGCCGGTGTGGGGTGTGGGATGCACACACACACACATGTTGTCATCTAGTTTACATTCAGAAGGCTATGATGCACTAGAAACAAAAATACTTTCATGCTTCCTATCAAAATGATCCATAAGAAGCACAATTGTAGAGGCGCAATCGTTTGATACAAAGTGGAATCTTGGAACATTGAAAATGGAAACAAATTAAGATTGCGGCCAACATGGGGATGCATGGAGATCGTGACCATGTTTTGTTTGCCCAATGAAGCAAGTTCTATGCTTTCTACTTCACATAAGCATATACATTACAATTAAGAAGCATAGCTCCGGATCAATCCTGTTCATTAACCATTCACCTGACCACTGGGGGTTGACACGGAGCCTGCATTCAAAGTATAGAGTCAAGAAGCTTCTGTATAGCAATTTACATACTATGAAACTAGGAAGCACGAACATCGTAGTTGGGAACAGATCAAAACTTGAATGTAAGCACGGAAATTTGAGATCAGGAACAGTTCAAAAAAAAAAGAATTTGAGATAAGGTCAAAAACTAAGATTACCTCCAAGATTGGGAATTGTATTAACTTGATTCACATGAGAAATTAACTAAAATAATCGTAGATGAAATAGTGATCCATTACACATAGGATATAACAGAGATACGCCCAACAAAATACATCAAACCAAGCATTGCATCCAGATTGACGCAAACCAAATCAAGTGATGAAAATAATCAAACCCAATTCAGGTGAGTACATACCCGGGGCACGACGGTTGGCATACGCGTACAGGCTCTTCCGAGCCGAAACGGCGCACCAGCGCGGTGGGATGAATGGTGATGAGGCAGGGTCTGGCGGGAACAAGGCCGGTGATGGGTGTGACGCCGTCGGTGGTGAGAGTAGGATTCAGCGGAGCAGGCGGGGATGGGTCTTTGCACCAGTTACCTGGAGGAGTTGTAGACGTTGCGGAGTTTTGGGGCTGATCCGGGTGGTAGCGGAGATACCTGGCGTGACGAGGGAGGTCGGTGACCTTGAGGCAGCGCTCGCCCGGGGGATGTGAGACGATGGGTGGGTCTGGCAAGCGAGATTAACTCGGACGTAGAGTAACGAGGAGGTTTGGACGGGGCAGGCGAGAATTTCTCGATCTAATTAATTTGTGCCGTTCACTTAGAAATATGGGCCGTGGATTAGAAAAGCATCAACGGCACAAGATCCATCTGAAAATGTTTTCCTATGAGGCTACTGAATACAAGTGATTCCCTTAGATGAATAAGATAGATGCGTGGGTGTGCCGGCCAAGTAAGCGGGCGTGCATGCGTGCGGTTAGTTAGTGTGTACGGCACACGGAAACTTGGGGGCTGCGTTGCTGTGCCACTACAAAGCCATGGCCACTTATGTGTGTTCAGATGAGAGTTTGGTGCTAGTGGATTAGTAACGGGGCTGCATGTAGCCGGGTGAAACTCCAATGTATTGTGCTTCTCCTTCTTCTACCCCTAGGAGAGAGAGAGAGAGAGAGAGAGAGAGAGAGAGAGAGGCAACAATAATTGGTATACAGAGCTTCGGTTCGGGTGATCACCGGCGACCATGACGCTCGTCCCACATGGCGGCGGTGCGGGTGGATCGGCGACGATGGCGATGCCGATGCTGACCGCGGACAACTACACGGTCTGGACCATCAAGGCGCAGGCAATCCTTGACGTCCACACCGTGTGGGAGGCGGCGGCGCCTGGCAATGCGGCGGTGAATGCGCGGAATGACAAGATGGCGCGCGCATTGCTACTCGGGGCGTTGCCGGAGGATGTGCTGTTGCAGGTGTCGACGAAGCTCACCGCCAGGGAGGTATGGGATTCCCTGAAGGTGAGGTTCGTCGGCGCTAATGGGGTCTGCGCGGTGAGGCTGGTGACGCTGCGCGGCGAATTTGACCGCCTGAAGATGGCGGACGGCGAGGAGCTCCACGTGTACGGCGGGAGGCTCGCGGCGATGGCGGTGAGGTATGCCAACCTCAGGGGAGACGTTGGGCGACGCGGAGCTCGTTAAGGAGCTGCTAGATACGGTGTCGGATCGGCTCTTCCCCGTCGTCGCCGGCATCGAGCAGTTTCACGACGTGACGACGATGGCGTTCGACGAAGCGCTCAGGCGGCTACGTGCGTTCGACGAGCGAGTTCGGCGTCGACGGCAGGACAGCGGCGAGCGGGCGGACGGAAAGCTCTTGTTCACGGCGGCGCAGTGGCAGGCGCGGGAGCGGCAGCACGGCGGAGCTCGGGACGACGTCGACGGGCGCAGCGTGGCGTTGGGGAGCGGCGGCAACAGACGCATGGGCTGCTACAAGTGCGGGGAGCACGGACACTTCCGACGCGAGTGCCCGCAACTGCGGAAAGGACCGGCGGCGGAGCAGGCTCTCTTGGACGGCGCCAACATCGACGACGATGGACTTCTCTAGGCCGTGCCTTACGGTGTGTGTGTTGGAATAAGCCACGGCGTGTGTGGTGGCTCGTCGGGCGCGACGGATTCGTGCGGGACCTACGGGACGCAGTGGTGCAGTCGGGCTCGTCAAGCACGACGGATACACGCAGGACGTGCGGGACGCAGCGGAAGCCGTGGCAAAATGCGCGTGTGTGTGCACGCGCTAATAGCTGTAGCGTGTGTGCATGCGTTGCATAGCTGGCCGTGAGTTAGTGACCGTTTGGGGTGGCCGGGTCATGCGTGCATGCATTAGATGGATAAGATACATGTGTGGGTGTGCCGCGGGCGTGCATGCGTGCGGTTAGTTATTACTAGGGAAAAGCCTATACATAGAACCTTACCAACAGCGCGCTTTAAAATCAGGCGCTGCTGCTAAGTAGCAGCAGCGCGGGCTACAGAATCCCGCTGCTGAAACAAGTTTATTAGTAGCGCGTGCACTCCAAGAGGCGCTACTGCTAAAATTCCCACGACGACGACGCGAGGCCAGTTATAGCAGCAGTGCGTTGAACTAAACAGCGCTACTGATAGGTCGTTTAGCAGTAGCGCATTCACGTATAGCACGCTACTGCTATGCCATTCCATCTCCCCCACTCACTAGGCTCATCCACAGATCACACTCACACGCACTCACTCGGTCTCCTCCTCAGCCCCCGCGCCGCCGGTCATCCCCCGTCACCCCTCCTCCGATCTGCGCCGTTGTCGCCTCATCCTCCTCGCTGGACTCGGTACCGGCCTCCTCCTCCGTCCTCCCTCCACTCGCCGCTGGCCGGCCCCTCCTCGCTCCGCCTTCCTCCTCGATCCGTCCTCCCTCCACTCGCCGCCGGCCGGCCCCTCCTCGCTCTGCCTTCCTCCTCCGTCCTACTTTCTTCTCCCTCCTCGAGTCGCCCCTCCTTGTCCCTCCTCCCTGATACATTTTGATTTAGTAGGCTTTCATATGTAACATTTTGATTTAGTTGATATGATTCAGTTGATTTAGTAGGCTAGTTGATTTAGTTGATTTAGAACATTTTGATTTAGTTTATTTAGTAGGCTAGTTGATTTAGTAGGCTAGTTGATTAAGAACATTTTGATTTAGTTGATTTAGTATGCTAGTTGATTTAGTTGATTTATTAGTATGCTTGATTTAGTTTTTTTCTAATAAGTTATTTTTTGGCAAAATGTAGGTGCCAATTTAGTTAAATTTGCCACTTGTTTGTGTAAACAATTATCTTAGGCAATAGGGGTCAAATTAGGATTATAATTGTCTATAAAATTGTTTTAGGAAAATGGCGCCATCACCAGCACCACTATGTCGACTGTGCAAGTCAAGGTGCGCCAGGAGCCTTGCAACTGGCAAGCTGTTCGCCATCTACTTCCATCCGAGTTTTCGTCATTCGGCGGTAAGAAATTAGATGAAATGTAACAACTATTTTATTTTTAGTGTTGGCATTACTGCATTGTGTCATTTTGCTTTTCTTACATAGATCGTCCCATGCAATGTGAGGTTGAAATTCAACAAGCTGACAGGAGACACTGTGACATTTGAGGCTCCTGGGGGGGGGGGCATACACTATGAAGGTCGAGAAAGGACGCAATATGTCGCAGATTGGAGGAGATGGATGGGCCCGTTTCCTCGCTCGCATGCGTCTTACTGGTGGTGAGTTGATCAGATTCTCCTTCAGACCAGAAAGACCTAAGCTGGTTGTCATTTATATCAACCTGGTGGAAGATGATGAAGATGACGAAGATGATGAAGATAATGAGGACCCACTCAATGAATATGACGAGAACCCACTTCATGAAGCCATCATAGCTCAAAGAATGAGGCTGAGCGAGGAGGAGGTGTGCAGCCTATGGGACATAATTCCGCCACGTGATGACTTTGTCGGGGTGCCATTCGTGACCCGCCTCACAAGTACCATGGTCGATGGGCATGAAATGGTATGTTATACGTATTGCATGTAGTAATTTGATGATATATATATATATATATATATATATATATATATATATATATATATATATGTGCTTTATTGTTATACTTACAAATGCAAATTATCTGATTATATGCTTAGTGAATCCGATGATATGCTTAATGTAGAGTCCAATGATATGCTTTGTGGAATCTATTAATAGTGTAGATAATCCATATATACTTATTAGTAGAATTCATGATTAATTAGTACAAATGCATAGTACTGTGTCTTTTGATAGTGTAGAAATCAAGACTTAATAGAAATATATTTGCAAGAGTATGTGTGAGGCTATTTATTAATTGATATATTTTTCTTATTCAGAGACTGCCAAAGAACCTATCTGTGAGTTGTGGTATCGAGCCTGATGAAGAAGGTTCCGTTGGACTACGCCTTACCACAAGGGGCTCCGTCACCACCTGTACTTACCGCATGGACACAGATGGTCGCACACACTTGAACTCGGTTGGGTGAAAGAGATTCCTCGTTGGCAAAAATCTTCGTGTTGGACAGGCCATCCTAATTACTATCAGGAACACCCACAGCCCAGGCTTGAGGATGATGATCGTCGTCGATATCATCTAGAACTACATATGTGTGTGTGGCTATATCATCTAGAACTACATATGATGATCGTCGTCGACATCATGTAGAACTACATATGATGTTCGTCGTCGATATCATCTAGAACTAAATATGATGATTGTCGTCGATGTCACCTTGTACTGCTTGAGGATGCATGTTGAGTATATATGAAATTGTTATCTAGTACTCCCTCGGTTCCAAATTACTCATCGTGGTTTGAGTTCAAATTTGAACTCAAACCACGACGAGTAATTTGGAACCGAGGGAGTACTACCTAGTACCTATAATGCTTTATGAAATTGATATCTAGTAGTACCTAGTATCTGGAAATTGCAGTTTATCGAAGCTGGAATGGGGAAATGGTGAAAGATATAACAGTAGCGCAGGACCAGAAAATCGCTACAGCTAACTAATAGCAGCGCGTTCCTAAAAAGCGCTACTGCTACAGTCAATAGTAGTAGCGCGGGTACGGGCCGCGCTACTACTAAGAGTTAGCTGTAGCGCCTTATTGGTAGCGCGGGCACCCGCGCTGCTGATAGGCCTAAAACCTGCTGATAGGCCTAATTAGTGTGTACGGCACACGGAAACTTGGGGGTGCGTTGCTGTGCCACTACAAAGCCATGGCCACTTGTGTGTGTTTAGATGAGAGTTTGGTGCTAGTGGATTAGTAACGGGGCTGTGTGTAGCCGGGTGAAACTTCAGTGTATTGTGCTTCTTTTTCTTCTACCTCTAATCTTGAGTGAGTGAGAGAGCGGCAACAACATAGGGGAGCCTTTTTATGCTAGTGGGCGCTGGGGTGGTTCCATCCAACACCATACTCTTTGTCTGCTTCCTCTTGGGCCTAGTTCACACTCTTAGAAAAAGGTTATTAGAAAAATGTCGAAGGTTAATTAGTCTCGCTCAATAGCAGCTAGTAGAGACACTCGCTCACGGTGAGGATAGTAGCAAAATAAAGTTAGGCGACCCCCAAAATTGTGCTTATGATACAATCGATGTTTATTTTTATACAATGAAACATTTCAACAAATGTTGTAACAAGAAAAGTTATATCCTAATGCAACGTTTTAAAACAAGACAGAATCTGTCAAACCCAGAAAATTTAGCACAGGTCTGAAAGCAATGATCATTAGGCAAACTTGTATATTTGCCGAGTTTCACTTGATTGCCAAGTTCTTTTTTACCGGTCCTCGCCATCTACGAGGCTTTGCCGAGGTCCCGATAGAAAGCACTCGCAAACTTCTAGGACTAAGCATCTTCGCTGATTCCAGTAGTGTATACAACAGTGTAGTGGAATGAAGCATTTAATGTTGTAACAGGAAAGAAAATCCAAATGTAACGTTTAGAAACAAGACAACTTTTCAAACCCAGAAAATGTAGCACATATCTCAAAGCAATGGTGAGAAAATGTGGCACATCTCAAAGCAATGGTGAACGGCGAATCCTCATGCACATATTCGGTTATGTGCACCAATACTTACCTTCCGTTCGATTACCATTTAACCAGGGAATAAATGGCATAAGGACGGCATTGCTGAACCGAAGATCCGAAGATAGACGAGGAGGATACATGAGCTTTGCTACGTCTACGTAAAAATCCTTACAAAATTTACGTACGAGCTGAGGTGGCCTGATTTGGCTGGAAGAAAAAAAAATGCCCATGCCTAGTCCATGAAATTCAAGGGGATGATTAGTTTAGGAAGGGAAGAAACGTAACATTATGTACCAGGTTGGTGTAGCATTTTGGAGGATGGGGAGTACGGTTTTTGGTAGATTGAGCTACACGGCACCTCATATCACAGCCATCCAAGCTGGTCTGAGGTTCATATGGATACGTGCAAATATTCGAAATCAACAAGTGCGCCAGGGCACTCAACGCTTGTAAGAGAGGTAAAAGCATCCCAGGTATCCTAACTTGCACAGAATGTGATGTTTTAGTCCCAAACTTGCAAAGTGCAACTCCACCGTACCCCAACTTGCAGTGGATGTGATGATTTAGTCCCCGGCCTATCATAGCTCGACAAGTGGAAGCCAGGTGGTTGGACCGGTCATCGCCCGCACTTTTGCAAATAACACCCTGCAGTCTTCTCTAATTAACCCGCAGTACAACCTTTTCGGGAGGGAGCATGGAGGTGGTAAATACCCAAATGGATGTGTGGAAAATGAGCCCACTGGTGATAAATACACAAAGTATTGAACAAATCAAAGATCGAACCCGGTCCGATCAAAATGTGTGTTGAGAAATACAGAAGATGAAGTTAATTACATTCTTGGCAGCTGCGCTGAAAGCCTCCCTGTGGGTGATGTCCAGATTGTTGGCCGTGATACGCTGAATCTCATCTCTGCATACGTACATAGGAAATCATGCATCATGCATACAAATTTTGCCAGAGAGAAGATTCAAGCTAAAACGGGGAACTAGAATGAACCACTGATCACTCACTTGATGAATCCGTTGTATGCCGAGGGAACTCTCTGCCGCTTCTCTGGATCTGCAGAAAATCACAGCAAGCAGCATGAAATTAAGGACATAAATTTGGCAGCTCCAGCACGGATCAAGGAGAAAAATCAGACAAGTGCAACCCGTTGGCCGTTTGGTACTCCTACAGTCGTATATAAACGGAACCTACAGAACTGATTATGTTTCCCATTCCTAATGCCCTCTGCATTTATTTAGTTATCACACACTGTGCATATGTTAACGTTGGAGTTTGGGGAAAAAATTCCTCCACAGACAAAAGGTACTATTGGGCCCGGGAGCAAATTATTCAACAGGTCTCTTCCACTCGAACATTCCAGAGAATGTTTTCTTGTAGGCCGAGCTCCGTGGTGCCCACAATCTGCACCGTTCAAACTGTGGACAGATACATGTGGATATGTGCAGAGCTTTGGAAATGTGCAGCTGCGTCAAGGCCATCTGTGTTAATACACTGACATGAAACCTGTAAAACTCTGACATTCATGGCAGGTCATGCTGCAGTGCTACTGAAGCCACGTTCTCTCCTTCTCGTAAACTTGGCTTCGTCTTTTTTTCTCTCTCTCACTTGTCATCCATCACAGGGAAGAAACAGGGCATTCTCTGATATAAAAAATAAAAGAAACAGTGCATTCCTGCTGGTGTTACTGTCGACCAGAGAGAAAGAGTGGGGCCCATAGCTAGAGAGACGCCCTATTTCTCTGCCATGCATGCATGCAAGCAGCTCTCTGGCTTGGGTTTGACTTTCACAGCCAATTTCCGAGAAAACGTTTGCATGCTGCATACCTTCTCTCTCCCCCTCTACTTTTGTTCTTTATAATATAGACCACTCACTGTTTGCATGTGATGGGTGAAAGCAGTGACCGGTGAGCTGCTTGTGACAGCTGCGTGACAGGATACATGCAACTCTGCAGGCGGACGAGACAGCTCCTGCTAATGACACAGCTGCGCGACATATGATGCTTTTTTTCTGCATCAATCCCGATGCAAACCAATGGTCCAGATAAGAGGTACCGTGAAGCTCGGTCTCCAAAGAAACTTTGCGACTCGAAAACTCCATTGACCGCCCAGAAAGAATCCTTAAAAGAGAGACAGAATGCATAAAGAGGGAGCCAACGACCCAAAGAGATGTATACTGCTCGAATTTGGTTAGCAATACATCGTGCACTACTCGTTCAACACGAGCGGTATATGTAATTTGAGGGCAAAATTTGGGGATATTAATTTTTAGTTAATCAGACAGATTAAGGCTACCCCTTTCATTTGGTTTCGCCGTCCGCATGCATCCTCTTCCTCCGCAAGCCCATCTCCCGTCCCTTCCTCGGTCAGCCTGGCTCGTAGACCAGGCGCTCGGCAGCATGTCACAGGTCTCGCCGACGTCTCCTACCTACACCGTTGTGGCGTTGTCCTCTTCCTTGCTAGGCCATATGTGAAGCAATGGCTTACGCTGAAGCTGCTCATGGTGGTTTGGTTCATGGCGGTGGTGGCGAAACCACCGGACACCACTGGCGAGCTGTCCGCCATTGACAAGAAGGTCATACAGAAATACGCAATCCTCGCCACGGCTCCCAGGCAGCAGGGCGTAGACGACGGAGGCTCACGGTCATGGACAGTTTAGTGTTCACCTTTGTAAAAGTTGGCCATATCCAATGCAAATTCATGTTTTAAATTGTATATTGGTTCAAGCTGTTGCCCATTCCAGTGATGGCTCGGTTATTTCCTAGCATCTGAAGAAAGTTTTAACGACACTCAGTTTCTAAGATGCAATCATACTAGATACAGCCAAGCATGGATAACTGAACTTCTAATCCATAACAAGGCAGCAGACGGTCGAGGCCTGCCGCAAGGTCACGGGTGCGCGAGCCTGAAGGTCTACAAGAGGAGCATGGCAAGAGTTAGTTGGACGAAGCGAACTAACGCAGCGACAGCGGCAGCAAGAGCGGTCGAGGGTAGTTGGACGACCGGTTGGGCGTGCAATATCGGGGACGGCGCGTCGGGGTTGAGGTGGAGCTTGACTGCCTACAGCGATGGCGGGAGGTGAGATTGCCCTGCAGCGGTGTTTCCTCTCGACAGCAATGACAGATACAAGCAAAGAGTTTGTTAATTAGAGATGACTCCAGGGTGTTATTTGCAAAAGTGCGGGCGCTGACCAGTCCAACCACCTGGCTGCCACTTGTCGAGCTATGATGGGCCAGAGACTAAATCATCACATCCACTGCAAATTGAGGTACGGTGAAGTTGCATTTTGCAAATTTGGGACTAAAACATCACATTCTGTGCAAATTAGGATATCTGGGATGCTTTTACCTCCTTGTAAGACGAGCTAGACCTACAAGGCACCCCATAGCAGTGTGTTTGCAGTTGTGTCAGACGCATAGGGACTCCCACTTGTAGAATACAGTACACTGCAGGTCGCAGTTTGTTGCAGACCACCAGTTGAGCATTGGGGTACCTTTTTTCCTAAACAACTATCATTCTTGTATTGGACACAAACCAAAAATACTATACTCCGTATAATATGTGTGCAGAGGAGAGTGGTACAGGGCTATGCTTCTTACATCTCATATTATAATCAGACCAATATGATTGACTAAGAGCATCAAACCACGACCGAACAACATTTACATGTTCATGCTTTTTTTGCGCGGATTTGCATGTGTATATTGAAGAATATACTATCGTACAAAAACAAGAGAAGAGGAGTAAATATGTGTAATATATATATTCGCATGTTGTTGTGATAGTACTATTGTTCATATGCAAAATAAGAAATTCTCCTTCTCACAACAGTGCACCAGGATGGATGAAGAACCCCAGAACTCTCTCTCTCTAAATCAATGGATGCACAGGGGAGAGCACCAAGACAAGACGTGCAGGATGAGAAATGCACTAGCCAACAACTAGAAAGCAGAAAATACTAGCTAGCCCAGGAGAGCACTGTGTGCTCACGTGTGGGTCAAACACTCTGGTAATAGCACTGCTAACCTCTGCTCCAGCACTGCTAGCAGCACACATCTCGTAAAACAGGAACGGTTGAGATAATAGGCACCGTGTAGCTCGTCCTACATTGCAACTTTCCGTTTGGAGGATACATGCTATGCATGACACGGTCACTGCCATGCTGCAGACATATGGCCAAAGGGGAGCAAGAACATAAACCTACATCTCGGAGCTGCCGCGAGTGAGTCCCATCTCGTTGGCGAGGTTGCGGAGCACGTACTTCTTCGCCTTCCCGGTGGACGTCTTGCAGCTCGGTGTGGAAGATGACGGTCTTAGGCACCATGAAGTGCGGCATGCGCTCCCGGCTCCACGCGATCAGCTCCCCCGCGGTCACGGTGCTCGCTTCCTGTAGGCTCACGAACGCACATGGTGCCTTCCCCGAGACCTCGTCCGGCCGGGCCACCACCGCCACCTCGTTCACCGCCGGGTGGCCGTATAGCGCCGACTCCACCTCCATGCTGCCGATGGTGTCCTTGGCACTCAGGATCACGTCCTTGGAGCGGTCGCGGATCTCCAGGTAGCTGTCCGGGTGCATGACCCGATGTCCCCCGTGTGGAACCACCCGTCGTCTCGGATCGCCGCGTCGGTCGCCTTTTCATCGTTGAGGTACCCCAGCATGATGCAGCTGCCGCGGAGCACGATCTCGTTCATCATGGATCCGTCGCGGGGCACGCTACGGCCCGTTTCTGTTAGCAGCAAGCCATGCCCGTGATGGCGGCGTCCGCGTCGGGTGCACCAAGCGCGTGCATGGGCGTGCGTCGGGCGCGGCCGGCTCCGTGGCGTAGGTGTTGTGTGTGTGCGTGTGTGGGTAGTGTCTTGGGCGCGTGTGTGCGTGTGTGGGTAGTGTCTTGGGCGCGCGTGTGCATGTACACGGGACGCGTCGTAGCAGGCGTAGTCAGTTGGCGACTTGGTCCGGGGAGAGCGAGGCGATCGGGGTGGGCTCGCCGCGGTACGTGCGTACGGGCGCGCGTGGTGGACGCGGCCAGGGCGGACCGGATCGTGGGCTCGCACAGGTGGGAGCGTGGGGATCGTGGACACGCTGGCCTGGGTATAAATCCCGTGTGGAGGTCGTTGTAGACGAGTGTGGTTGTAGCTCGAGTTGTTGCTTGAGGATATACACAGCCGTTGTTGCGGCTGGGGCGTTCGTGCGCCAGGAACACCACCGTGCTCTCTCATTCAGTCAGTTTCCTTCGGTCTTCTTCTTCCTCGGGTCATATCAGGGAGAGAGAGAGAGGGGTGTTAAACCCACTTGAATCGTGTAGGCTAGATCTTTCCGGTAACCTACCTTCCTTGGGTGCGGATGAGCTCGATCCAGAACCGGCCATGGTGAAGTAGAGGCCGGTGATGGCAGTGGGATCGAGATGGAGAGGTGGCAGTGGTGCTTCCCGTGAGCACTGCGATTGCCCTAGATCGGAAGGGGATTTCGGTGGGGAGTCTGGCGGCGCGGTAAACCTCGTACCGTGTGCCCCGGCCCCCACCTCTCTATATATATCGCAGGTCACAGGGGCCCACCAACCATAAGAGGGTTGGGCGCCCCCGATCAGGGCGCGAATAGATTAGGGCCCGATGGGCCGTTGGGCCCACTTGGTGGAGAGATCAACCTAACATTCTCCCCCTTGATCTCAACTTTTACTTTTAACCTTATACTTTCTAGTTTATTTGTTTCATCACATATTGGTACATAGAGCATGTTTCATCGTCACAGCTTAATTGCCGTTAGAATCATACAGCTACAACATACGTTATGATCAGAAGCAAATTCTGTTCCTTTTGGGCCTATCCAGGAATCATAAGGCTTTCCCTTAAACCCATGCCGGCTAAGTGTTCCTTGAACACATTGGGTGGTAAGCCTTTCGTTAGCGGATCCGCAAGCATATCTTTTGTCCTTATATGCTCGAGACTTATAGTTTGATCCTGGATTTTATCTTTCACAACATAATACCTTATCTCTATTGTTTTGGCAGCATTACTCGGCTTGTTGTTGTGAGCGTAAAATACTGCGGGTTGGTTGTCACAGTACATCTTTAGTGGTTTGTGAATACAATCTACCACTTTCAAGTCGGGTACAAATTTCTTTAGCCCTATCGCTTGCCCCGTGGCTTCGAAGCATGCTATGAATTCTGCATACATCGTGGATGATGCAACTATTGACTGTTTGGAGCTTTTCCACGAAATAGCTCCCCCAGCGAGAGTGAAGACGTATCCTGACGTGGATTTTCTATCATCTCTGTCCCCCGCAAAATCTGCGTCTGAATACCCTTTTCTCTCTAGGGAATCACTTCTCCTGTATATTAGCATGTAGTCCTTCGTGCGTTGCGCATAGCGCAATGCTTTCTTTACCATCTTCCAGTGCTCCATGCCTGGATTATCTTGATATCTACCGAGTACCCTGGTGATAAAAGCTAAGTCAGGGCGAGTGCACACTTGTGCATACTGTAAGCTGCCAACTGCCGAAGCATATGGTACTGCTTTCATTTGATCGATCTCGTACTGGTTCTTGGGACATTGGAATTTCCCAAAACTATCGCCCTTAACTATAGGAGCAGGTGTGGCTTTACTCGCATGCATATTATATTTTTTAAGAACCTTTTCTAAATATGCTTTCTGCGATAGTCCTAAGACTCCATTGTTTCTATCTCGGTGAATTTCTATGCCCAAAACATATGATGCTTCACCAAGATCTGTTATGTCAAAATTTGAGGATAAGAACTTCTTTGTTTCTTGTAGTAGACTAACATCACTACTAGCAAGCAGGATATCATCCACATACAAGATTAGGAAAATATATTTCCCATTTTAAACTTTGCATAAATGCAATTGTCCTCAATATTTTCTTTAAATCCAAAACTTTTAATCGTTTGATTAAACTTTAGATACCACTGCCGAGAGGCTTGTCTTAATCCATAAATGGATTTCTTCAGGCGGCATCCCATATTTTCCTTGCCTTCCATGATAAAACCCTTGGGTTGTTTCATGTAGACCTTTTCTTTTAAATCACCATTCAGAAATGCCGTCTTAACATCCATTTGATGTAACTCTAAATCAAAATGAGCAACTAATGCCATTATGATTATGAAGGAATCCTTACATGAGACTGGAGAAAATGTCTCATTGTAATCTATCCCTTCTCTTTGTGTAAATCTTTTTGCCACGAGACGTGCTTTATACTTTTCTATATTCCCTTTGGAGTCATACTTAATTTTGTAGACCCATTTACAGCCTACTGTTTTGGCTCCTTTAGGAATTTCCTCTAAGTCCCAAACATCTTTGGAACTCATCGATTTCATCTCGTCTTCCATTGCCTTCATCCACATCGATGAATGAGGGCTTCTCATGGCTTCTTCATATGAGGAGGGATCTTTTTCCATATGAACCATTTCTGTGTTATAAACTTTAAAGTCAGTTGAAATAGCTGACTTTCTTGGTCTTGTAGACCTTCTAAGGGCCTCAGTTTCTGGCACGTTCTGTGCCTCAACTTATGGCACTTCTTCTAAAATTTGTTGTTGCACCTCCCTTTCATGCTCAACAACGAGTTCAGTCGGCTCCTGACGGACAGGTTCCGGGTCTATCCCCAAGGTTGTCATGGGTGGAGTTGCAACTGGTAGTGAGAAAAATGGCTCCTGAATCATCGGATTAGGTGCATGCACCCTCTTCTCCTCAAGATCAATTTTCCGAGCTACCAAGCTCCCCCTCATCATTTCGTCCTCAAAGAAGACCGCATGTCTCGTTTCTACAAACTTTGTATATCTGTCTGAGCAGTAGAAACGAAAACCTTTTGATCTGTCTGGATAGCCAATGAAGTGGCAACTTACTGTTTTGGTATCTAACTTTGCAATGTTTGGATTAAATATTTTGGCCTCAGCAGGGCACCCCCACACCCTGAAGTGATGTAGGGAGGGCACCCTTCCTGTCCATAGCTCGTACGGTGTTTTGGGCACCGACTTGCTTGGTACTCTATTGAGAATGTGAATGGCGGTTTTAAGCGCCTCCATCCATAATCCCAATGGTAAGTCGGAATAACTCATCATGTTGCGCACCATATCCGTAAGTGTACGGTTGCGCCTTTCAGCTACTCCATTTTGCTGAGGTTCACCCGGCATTGAATACTGGGCAACTATGCCAGCCTCCTGTAAGAACTTTGCAAAAGGTCCAGGGACTTGGCCATATGGAGTGTGCCGACCGTAGTACTCTCCCCCACGGTCGGACCTTACTATCTTTATTCTTTTATCATGCTGATTTTCAACTTCAGCTTTGAATATTTTATATTTATCCAATGCTTCAGATCTTTCTTTGATTGGATAAATATAACCATAGCAAGAGTAATCATCTGTGAATGTTATGAACGAGTCATATCCATCCACACTTTTCACCGGAAATGGTCCACAAATGTCGGTGTGGATGATTTCTAGTGTGCTTGAGCTATGGATTGCACCTTTTTTGATTTGTTTTATATACTTTCCTTTAATGCAATCTACACATTGTTCTATGTCTGAGAATTCTAACTGTGGAAGAATTTCACTTTTGACTAATCTTTCTATTCTCCCCTTCGAAATATGGCCCAAGCGACAGTGCCATAATTTCGATGAGTCGAATGTTCTCTTTCTTTTCTTTTGTTCTTTATTCGACGCGGAAACATGTTCATTCACATTGCATACAGAATGCACTTTTTCATGAAGTGATAACAGATAAAGCTCATCATGTAGTAAAGCATTACCAACGTAAGCATTATTATACCAGACGGCACACTTGCCATGTCCAAAATAACACTCACAATTTTCTTTGTCCAAACATGAAACGCTAATTAAGTTTCTATTACATGAAGGAACATAAAGAACATCTCTAAGTAGAAGCTTGAATCCATCCGCTAACTCCAAGGAGATGTCGCCGACAGCTTCAACTTCTGCTTTTATTCCACTGGCTACTTCAATGCCTCCTTCTCTTCTTAGCGTAGTCCGGGTCGAATGGAATCCCAGTAAACAATTTGCAACATGAACAGTTGCCCCTGAGTCAATCCACCAAGTAGATTTCGAAAACTGTGTGTACAAGGATTCATTTACTAAGGAAACAATGTTGTTACCTTGCTTTGCCATTAAGGACTTCGGCCAAACAGGGCAGTCTTTCTTGTAATGCCCGGGCTGCTTACAGTGGAAACAAGTGTCTTTGTCCACTGGGAAAGACTGTTGCTGACGCTGATGCTGATAGGGAGTTTTTCCTTGTGGCTTTAAAGAAGAACTTTTGTTGTTTTGATTGTAGTTCTTTTTCTTATGATCCTTCACATAGTTGAGTGTTCCACCATGTGAAGCTTTTAGTCTGTCCTCTTCTTGGACACACATAGCAATTGTCTTTTCTATGTCCCATGTTCCAGGTGACATATTATAATTCACAACAAAAGTTTCAAATTCCTTTGGCAGTGAAGCCATGACAAGGTGGACCAGGAGCTTTGGTTTGATCTCCAGATCCTCATCCATAGGCTTTAACTTTGCTGCCATATTGCTCATCCTCAAGATGTGCTCTCTTATTCCACCACCTGTGTATTGTTCCGTCACAAGTTGTTTTAACAGCTGGGTGGCATATATCTTTGAAGATCCAGTGAACTGGCTCTTTATCTTTGTCAGCAACTCCGCAGCTGAAGCGCACTCTGCAATGGAGACAACAATGGTGCTCTCAATTGTATTCTTTATAAAGGCCATGCATTTTTTATTTGCATTGACCCATTTTTGGTTGGCTATGATGTAGGACATCTCCAAAGGAGCATAATCCCTTTTCCTTTTAGCCCATGCAGCATCATCCTTAGTAGTCTCTCTTACTGGCTCTGTAGGTCTGACCGGCTGTGGTTCTTCCAGAACCCAGTCCAGATCAGCACAAACAAATGCCAGTTCAACTTTCTTCCTCCACTCAGTGTGGTTGTCACCTCTGAGTGTCGGAACTTCTTTTAGGCAACTCATCAAGTGAAAGCCTCCTGAAATCACAATTTAAGTGACATCAATATAACAACCATATGCATTAATCTAACATTGGTCAAATTAAACATATAATTGTCTATGCAATTAAATCTATCTTACCGTTGGGCAAAATACTAGAAATAATGCACCTTTAAATTTCAATAATCAAACATGATCATGTTATTAATAACGTTGGTCATAAACAATAACATAATCATATTCATTTTAGTAATCACTTTAACATGCTCTTAAAAAACTTAATACTATATATTAACTTTTATTTTCTGTGTAAAAGAGCATTAATTATTTACGCAGCGGAAAAATATTCAAGAACTTTTAATTCTTTACAGAAACTTTTCCTTAAAAGATTCATGAACTTTATTATTTTCTATATAAAATTCATGAACATTTCTTTTTCTGAAAATTTTCTATTTTCATTTTCAGAAACTTTTTCTGTTTACTTTTCTATTTTCTAAGCAAAATTTTCGTTGCACAAGTTTGCACAGAAAAAACTATGTAAAATTTTGCCCAAAAGACTGGACAAAAACTATTAAAAAATGAAAACAAAATGCAGCACAGCCGGCCTCGGCCCAGCTCGCGCGAGAACGCCCACGGCTGCTGGCCTTGGCCCAGCGCGTGTGGCGGCGCCCGCGGCTGGCGGCCTCGGTCCAGCGCACGCCTCCTCTTTCGGCCCAATGGCCGTCGACCGCACTAGGGTTTCGATCTGGGCCGTCAAAAGCAATCCGACGGTCCAGCGTCGTTCTCGCGGGATCAAAACTCCCGATCCCTTCACCGCTCGAGAAACCCTAGCCACTTTCTCCCTTCGCCTCTCTCTGCTTCTCCTCGTGACGGCGTGGCTTCTCTCTCGCGCCGGCTGTTGCTAGACGGCGAGCGCCCCGGACGCCGGCGGCGGTGGCCACCGCGAGCACTTCTTTTTCCCTTTTCTTTGTTTTTATGTTTGAAGCCCCCATCACAACCCACTGTCCAGTGGTAGAGAGGGCCAAGGCCACCGCGGCTTCAGAGCACCAGGCGGCTGTGCCGTGGCCATCCTCCTCGCCGGTCACGCGTCCTCCCTTGCGGCGGGCGCGCCGCCGTCGAGGGACTTGGCCACGGTGCTGTCCCACCCCCCCTTTTTTTGTCTTTCTTTTCCGGTGAACTTTGTGGCTCCGGTGGTTCTTCGTCCCCGCACCTCGGCTTGCCGATGCTTGTGGGGATCGAGAGGAACAGGCGCGGCCTGACGGCGGCGCTCTTTGCCGGCGGCCCAAGGCCTTCTCCGGTGATGCACTTTGCCCGGTCTAGGGTTCTTGGGGAGGAGGGAGTTCTTTTGCTTTCTCTGTTTTAACTTTGTACCGAAAAAACATCTTAGCCTATGTATGGATCTGATACCATTGTTAAACCCACTTGGATCGTGTAGGCTAGATCTTTCCGGTAACCTACCTTCCTTGGGTGCGGATGAGCTCGATCCAGAGCCGGCCATGGTGAAGTAGAGGCCGGTGATGGCAGTGGGATCGATATGGAGAGGTGGCAGTGGTGCTTCCCGTGAGCACTGCGATTGCCCTAGATCGGAAGGGGATTTCGGTGGGGAGTCTGGCGGCGCGGTAAACCTCGTACCGTGTGCCCCGGCCCCGACCTCTCTATATATATCGCAGGTCACAGGGGCCGACCAACCATAAGAGGGTTGGGCGCCCCCGATCAGGGCGCGAATATATCAGGGCCCGATGGGCCGTTGGGCCCACTCGGTGGAGAGATCAACCTAACAAGGGGTAGAGCCGAGCTAGGGCTAGCTAAGGTTCGGGCGCGGTTTCAACAGTTTCGCTGTCAAGGATGTCCACCTCGGCCATCACCGGCGTGCGCACGCCCTGGCTCGCCTTGAGCCGCGCGCACTCGGGCGCCAGCAGCTTGTTCCACTCCTCCTTCCACACGCACGATACCACCAGCCCCCCGGTCTCGCTCAGCCCGTACACGTGGCTGACCTGGAAGCCGACGGCCTTGGCTTGCTCTAGAACGGCGGCCGGAGGCGGCGCGCCGCCCGTCAGGACTCGCACCTTCCCTGCTACTGGGAGCCTCCGCACGCCCTCGGGTGCATTGGCCAGCACGTTGAGCACCATCGGCGAGGCGCAGAGGTGGGTGACGTCGTGGCGAGCGATGGCGGCGTAGACCTCGGCGGTGTCGACGAGGCGGAGGCAGACGTTGGTGCCGCCCACCATGGCCATCCCCAAGGAAAGCTCGAACCGTTGGCATGTAACATGGGCAGCGTTCACAGGAACGTCGGTGGAGAAGGCACCACCCAGTCAATGAGCGCGTTGACGGTGATCAAGAAAATCCCACGGTGGCAGTTGACCACCCCTTTGGGCGCCGACGTCGTGCCGGAGGTGTAGTTGAGGATCATGGGATCCCACTCAGTCGCCGGCCGGACCCAAGCAAACTCCGATTCTCCCTTCTCTAGAAGCATCTCATACGTTGTGAGTGCTGCCAACTCCTTATCGGTCGTCGTACTCTCCTCTTCCTCGTAGTAGGGGTCCTCCACGAGGATGACACGCGGCGCAGGTTGTCCCCTCGCGGCAGAAGGCGGACTGCGTCCGTGAGGAGCGGCAGGAACGCCGTATCAGCGAATATGATCTTGGCGCCGGAGTGGGCGAACAGGACGGCCACCGTGGGCGCGTCGAGGCTAGTGTTGAAGGTGTTGAGCACCGCGCCGCTCATGGGCACGCCGAAGTGCATCTCGTACATGGCCGGCACGTTGGGGAGGAGCGCCGAGACCACGTCGCCGTGGGAGACGCCCAGCGACACGAGCGCGGAGGCGAGGCGGAGGCAGCATCGGAAGGTCTGGCTCCAGGTCCAGACGACGTCGTGGTAGACGACGGACCGGCAGTCGCCGAACGTTGTGGCCGCGCACTCCTGAAACCCCAGCGGCGTGAGCAGGCACGAGTTGACGGGGTTCATTCCCAGTTTCTCCATGGCTTGGCTTGCTTTGTGAATCTGGGACGCTATAAAATGTGCAAGTGCGCTCTGAGGGACCTTTGAGGTAGGATTTATAGAACGATTCGGCAGATGGGATGCCAATCAATGGAAAGACTGCCACAACATTGTCATCTTCTAAACTAGCAGGGTGGCCCCTGCATGCACATGCGCGAGCAAGAGCAACATCTTACAAAACATATAGAATTTTCAAAAATCCTACATCTACATAGGGCTACGAACGTTTTACGTAATATCCTAACAAACTCTCTCTCGGCCCCCCTATTTCCAAGCGGGTGGGCCCCTTGCTTCCCCAATCTCCAATCACAAGCGTCCAAATTGCTCATTACGTAAATCACGTAATAAGAATTACGTAAGTGTAGTATTGCTGAAGAATTTTTATCGCAAACCAACCTGTGATTGAATGGTTAGAATGATAGTGGTATTCTCAGCTCATCAGGATTCAAGTCCTGATGTTCGCATTTATTTCAAGATTTCCGGCGATGCGCGTTCAGCTGGAGGAGACGTTTCTTTCGACGGCTCAGTCTCTCGGAGGTGCTTATAGAGAGGTAGGGTGGTTGTGGATTCAAAGCGTTGGTCCTTATGGGCACTTGCACAAAGAATTTTCGGCTGTTATCGACAAGGTCAAACCGGCTATGGTAGGGAGTGGCGCGTTGGTGGTCTAGAGACCTTGATGAATTTATTTTTTATGTATGAGGTGCACTGTACTTTAGATGAAATTTTATAATATATCCGATTACTTTTCAGAAAAAAGAGCTAGATCTTGGATAATTTGTTATGTATCTTTATCTTCCTAAATACTTAACAGTGCAGCTGCGCTAATTGGGCTATGCGAGCGCACGCAATACATGACAAAAAGCTCACACTATAAAAAAAGTAATTAACATTCTGTGTCATCACTACACTACGAAAAAGGAAAATATATGTTCCTCGTTCCATACGCTGCCTACTTTACACAAATCAGTCAAGGGAGGACAAGTACGTGCATTTATTTGGGCTTAATAAAAATTTAAAAAACCATAACTTTTAATTCAAGTATCGAAATTCAGATTCTCTTTCACCGTTGGGTTTCTCGCAACGAGTTCTTCAAAACTAGATCCCATATGAATATGTTTTGACAAACTTTCTGTTTTGAGCAACTTTGGGTGCTAAAGAGGCAACTTTAGTGCTATAGGAAAGCAACTTCTTTTAAGGTTGCCTACTATGATTGCCTATCAACGAAAAGTCATTATAAGCTGCCTCCCATGACTATCATGTTCACTAAATTCGCATATAAGTTGTCCCCAACTGCTTATTAGTGCAGCTGCTGTTGGAAATATGCCCTGGAGGCAATAATAAAAGCATTATTATTATATTTCCTTATTCATGATAATTGTCTTTATTCGTGCTATAATTGTGTTATCCGGAAATCGTAATACATGTGTGAATAACAGACAACAATATGTCCCTAGTGAGCCTCTAGTTGACTAGCTCGTTGATCGACAGATAGTCATGGTTTCCTGACTATGGACATTGGATGTCATCGATAACGGGATCACATCATTAGGAGAATGATGTGATGGACAAGACCCAATCCTAAACATAGCATAAGATCGCATAGTTCGTTTGCTAGAGTTATCCAATGTCAAGTATCCTTTCCTTAGACCATGAGATCGTGTAACTCCCGGATACCGTAGGAGTGCTTTGGGTGTGCCAAACGTCACAACGTAACTGGGTGACTATAAAGGTATACTACGGGTATCTCTGAAAGTGTCTGTTGGGTTGACATGGATCGAGACTGGGATTTGTCACTCCGCTTGACGGAGAGGTATCACCGGGCCCTCTCGGTAATGCATCATCACAATGAGCTCAATGTGATCAAAGTGTTTGATCACGGGATCATGCATTACGGTACGAGAAAAGTGACTTGCCGATAACGAGATTGAACGAGGTATTGGGATACCCACGATCGAATCTCGGACAAGTAAAATACCGATTGACAAAGAGAATCATATACGGGATTAATTGAATCCTCGACATCGTGGTTCATCCGATGAGATCATCGTGGAGAATGTGGGAGCCAACATGGGTATCGAGATCCCACTGTTGGTTATTGCCCGAGAGCCGTCTCGGTCATGTCTGCATGTCTCCCGAACCCGTAGGGTCTACACACTTAAGGTTCGGTGACGCTAGGGTTGTAGGGATATGTATGTGCAGTAACCCGAATGTTGTTCGGAGTCCCGGATGAGATCCCAGACGTCACGAGGAGTTTCGAAATGGTCCGGAGGTAAAGAATTATATATAGGAAGTGCTATTTTGGCCATCGGGACAAGTTTCGGTGTTATCGGTATTGTACCGGGACCACCGGAGGGGTCCCGGGGGTCCACCGGGGGGTCCACCTGCCCCGGGGGGGCCACATGGGCTATAGGGGGTGCGCCCTGGCCTACATGGGCCAAGGGCACCAGCCCCAAGGGCCCATGCGCCAAGGAGACTTGGAGAGGGGAGAGTCCAAAGAGGGGAAGGCACCTCAAAGGTGCCTTGGGGAGGATGGACTCCTCCCCCCTTCTTGGCCGCACCCCTTCCTTGGAGGAAGGGGCAAGGCTGCGCCCTCCCCCCATCTAATGCGCCTATATAAAGGGAGGGGAGGGAGGGGTGGCCGCACCCTTTGCCCTGGCACCCCCTCCTCCCTGCAACACCTCCTCCTCCTCCCGTAGTTGCTTAGCGAAGCCCTGCCGGAGTTCTGCTGCATCCACCACCACGCCGTCGTGCTGGATCTTCCTCAACCTCTCCTTCCCCCTTGCTGGATCAAGAAGGAGGAGACGTCTCCCGTCCCGTACGTGTGTTGAACGCGGAGGTGCCGTCCGTTCGGTGCTAGATCATCGGTGAATTGGATCACGGCAAGTACGACTACCTCATCCATGTTCACTCGAACGCTTCCGTTGCGATCTACAAAGTGGTATGTAGATGCTATCTAATCTGAATACTCGTTGCTAGATGAACTCATAGATGGATCTTGGTGAAACCGTAGGAAAAATTTTAATTTTCTGCAACGTTCCCCAACAGTGGCATCATGAGCTAGGTCTATGCGTAGTTCTTCTTGCACGAGTAGAACACAAAGTAGTTGTGGGCGTCGAATTGTCAATTCTTCTTGCCGTTACTAGTCAATCTTGATTCAGCGGTATTGTGGGATGAAGCGGCCCGGACCAACCTTACACGTACGCTTATGTGAGACCGGTTCCACCGACTAACATGCACTAGTTGCATAAGGTGGCTGGCGGGTGTCTGTCTCTCCTACTTTAGTTGGATCGGATTCGATGAACAGGGTCCTTATGAAGGGTAAATAGAGATTGACAATTCACGTTGTGGTTATTACGTAGGTAAGAAAACGTTCTTGCTAGAACCCTAATTCAGCCACGTAAAACTTGCAACAACAATTAGAGGACGTCTAACTTGTTTTTGCAGCAAGTGCTTTGTGACTAAGTATATTATTTTTGCATACATTATTTTTGAAGCTAAACTTTCATTACTAAGTATATTAATTACTATACGATGTTCTTCAACAGGGACTCCCGATGACAGTTGTGCCTCAGTGGATCGAGACAAAAGGTCGCATGTCAATGGTTAGCTTACGACCAAGATTTCCTACATTGCACATGAGTGCATTCAGAATTTCTGAAAGCGAAGAATGCTTAATAGTGAAAGATTTGAGCAAAATTGTTAACGATCGCAGAGAAGTACTAGGGGGCAGCAAGGAGAAGCGCAACCCAAGATTAGGAGACAGATTCATCTGCATGCTCCAGTATGATGAATCAGGAGAGCTATACATGTTCTATGCTATTCTACCTGAGAGGGAGCAGCAGGAGTAATTTAGCTAGTTCATGCTCGTATTGTCTTGAACTTAATTAATCTCAAATAGTGATTTTCTTGTGAACAACGCTTATAATATCATGACCATGTTGAACTCGATGATATCTTTGCTTCTGTTACAAGTGAATGTTTCTTCTTTAAGTTAGTATTGGTGGTGATTAGATATATATAGCGGTAATAATGATTAAATAGTGGTAATTAATGATGACTACGATGATTTTTAGCTAGCTAGTATATATACATATACTGTTGTTGGTGATGAAATGATGCAACAGTTTATTTATTTATTAATATGTGATGATGATGATGATGATGAGTTATTATATATATCATTTATGCATGAAAGAAACCGCAAATTAGTTTGAACTGGATATATATATATGGATCCTAGCTAAGTGATCAAGTATATATATATGCCATATCCATATCCATATCAAGTATAACAACTCATTGTAACGTAAAACAATCCTAAATTAAATTGATAACACAAATTTAAAGGAAAAATAAAAAATAAAACAAAAACCCACAAACATTTAGTACCGGTTGGTGTTACCAACCGGCACTAAAGGGCTCCCTGTCCCCGGAGCTGGCTCGTGCCACGTGGTTGGCCTTTAGCAGCGGTTCATGCTGAACCGGTACTAAAGGGGGGGCCCTTTAGTGACCATAATTTAGTGCCGGTTGTGGAATCGGCACTAAAGGGCCTTACGAACCGGTGCTATTGCCCGGTTCTGCCCTAGTGCAACCGTATATTACACGCCTCGTTCTGACAAAATACGCTTTAGTTCAATGATTGGGATTAATATTCTGTTAACTACATCGAACTGATACTGTTTGTGTAGTTCAACTGCTTACATGAAAAAAATGTATTCTGGTATCTTGGCGGAGTGTTGCCTCGGTTAGAGCAACTCTAGCAGACTCTGCATCTCGCCGGCCCGCAAAACGCATTTGCAGTTCGCGGAAAACGGCCTTTGTGGGCCGGCAAGGAAGGCCGCAGATGCAGACCCCCAAACGGACCCGTATAAAAGTATATTCACGGAATATGCTTTTTTACGGGTCGACTTTGCGGTGTCTGCTCTTGCGCCGCTGCATCCTGCATCTCATCGGCCCGCAAATATCAAATCCAACATAATACAACAAACGGAAGCAAACTAAATAATTATTCAAATCCAACATAATACAACAATCATCCGCATTACAAATAATTATTCAAATCACCAAAGCAAACTTAAATAATGCAATACAAAACTCGTGATGAATACAAATATAAATGAATACAAAAATGAGTCACTGTCCAGCCCTTTGCCAATGGTGCTCAATGAGATCCTCCTGGAGTTAAAAGTGTGTGTTTGCATTTTCAATCTCCTTGTATGTCTGAAGAAAAGATCTAATGCGGTTAGGGTCTCTAGCTGATTTGACACGGCTACCCACATTGTCGTAGAAGAATTTCAAGTTCATTCCTCTCTCATCTTCAAGAATCATATTGTGAAGGATAACGCAGCATGTCATGATATTTTTCAAGGTTTTCTTATCCCAAAAACAAGCAGGACCACGGACAATGGCAAACCTAGATTGCAAAACACCGAATGCTCTTTCAATGTCTTTTCAGGCTGCCTCTTGCACCCTTGCAAATTCACAATGTTTTCTAGTTTTGGGATCTTTGATGCTCTTGACAAAGGTGCACGAGCTCAATTCCATCTACATGCATACCGACGCGTCAATCAACTATGCATACCGCTCGAAAATATCACAAAACAAACACTAACCTGCGGCGGATGCGGCGGGTGATCCCGGCGGCGACAAGGGGCGGGCTCGACGGTGGTCGATCCCCAGCGGCGACAGCGACGAGGGGCTGCTCTTCTCGCATCGGATCCGGGGGGGGGGGGTGGTCGGTGCAGTGCATCGGCGCTGGAGGGTGGGGGACGGCCCTGCAGCGCGATTCCGCCCGCAGATTGGCTGGAATCGCCAACGGCGGACGGGCGGAAGCAAAGGCAGTCGGCGGCGGAAGGAAGTGGGGAAAGGCACACCGCTAAAATATCCCTCCCTCCAACTGCTTCTCTGTGATGCAGGGCACCGCAGCGGCGAGGGGGAAACCCGCGTATTCGCGAGTTGGGGCCGAGATTTTGCCGCGCTCCTCAAAAAATACCGACTTTGCGGGGTCTGTTCCGGCGGGATTTTCCGCGTGGACCCGCATTTTGGCGGTTATTTTACGGGTCAGGGCCGGATGCGGGGTTTGCTAGAGTTGCTTTTATACCTGTAGGGTGAGTGCCACACTCAGCTTACAGGACACATGCCACAATCACGGAAGTCCAAGACCAAATGGCACGACAGGGTATAAACCTATGCCAAGTACGACACTCGGCTTAGACCTACATCGAGAGCTGTTGCCACATACTCAGTGTTCATCTCTAAAGTGAGCCGCCATAACTGATCTCGGCGAAGACAGATACTTGGCTTAGAAATATGTTGTTTCTAGCTGGAAAATCACACGGCTAATAGCTATGCCGTGCACCGGCAAGGCGGTACTCGACTTAGATATATGTCACGCCAAGCTGGAAAAGCACTCGGCATATAACTATACCGTGCACCGACAGGACGGTACTCGGCTTAAACTTTTCCATGTGTCTACCTTCGGGTTGCCCCTAGTTGCAGAAAATGCCGAGCATGTCACACGGCTTACAGAGATGCCACATGGCATTGCCGTCTCTGTCCAAGAGCCGTCAGTCCGTCACATTGCCTTATTTTGCCGAAGATCCAACATTTAGCACTTGACAAAGTGTCAGTCGAGTGCCCGTGAGGAAGCTCTCGGCTCGGCTTACAACCCTTTGTGGACATGGTATAGGCTGAGGAGAGGAAGCCGAGTGCAACACTCTGCATACAGTTTGCCAAGTTCGATTTTGGCTTCGCCGAGTATTTTTTATAGTCGGCCTATTATGATTTTTCAGTAGTGTAGCGTGTGTGATATGCAACCGGTGTGAAACCAATACTTCAAGTCTGAGAAAAACAAATGACAAGTCGAGCCTAGAACAGAGAAGCATGCTCGAACTTAATATTCAAAATGGTATAATGATAGCTACTGAGCTAAAATTGAACACACAGAAGATTATTTGAGGACATTTAACATGAATTCAAACTAAGGAAAAAAATAGCATGCTATGCAAAATAGCGCCGTCCCTGAAAAAATGCTATTAGCGAGACATTGTACAAGGCAATCCTCTGCACGCAATAGTGAACTATTTTTTTCCAGTGATTCAAAGTTTCAAACACAAGCTAATTTGAAAGAACAAATGGTTATTCTGCAAAAAAAAAAGAATACATAGATGATTAACCAAAGGGAAAGTAGTGGCTGCACCCACTTTCAGTGCACCCACGCAAGAAAACATATCAAAACATTTTGAAAAAATATGAAACTTCGTGTAAATGATCATCAACAAATGTTATGAGGGCTTGCAAAGTTCGGTGGTCAAATAACATTCGAGAAGCGCTCTACAAAAAAGACAAAATTGCAAAATCTGCTCAAACAGTGCACGTACATTTTGACTAATTTTCAGTGATTTTGTCTTTTTTATAGAAAGCTCCTCGAATATTATTTGACCATCAAATTTTGCAAGCCCCCATAACATTTGTTGATGATCATTTCCACGAAGTTTCAGATTTTTTTCAAAATATTTTGCCATGTTTTCTTGCGTGAGTGCACCGTGGGTGCACCGAGAGTGGGTGTAGAAGAACCATTCTCACAAAGGGAAAGTAGTGGCTGCACTCTTAACCAAAACTTCACTAGTTAGCTTTTTGCAAATTGAATGAACAGATGGTTGCACACTAGTTGGAAAACTATCACGTACGGGTTCAGATTGAGTTTGTGATCAATCTATGTCGGCGACTCGTTGTAATCGATCTATCTATTTCGGTGACTAGTTTATTTTTTCTTTTATCTAGTTGTGCCAATATATAAATTGTTTCTGTCACGTATTCCATTGTGGTTGTCTGCTTCAGACGTGCCTGCCCGGGTAAACCGTCAGCAGAAAATTGATCTCGATCTTTGTTTCGATCTACCGTCGCCGAGGCCGAGGCCGACCACGTCTCCGCCGCACCTCCTGAGGCCTTGCTCGTCACGGTGACCGGCGAGACGGCGACAGTCCCCAAGGCGCCTCCGCCCGTGGGGCTCCCGGGCGGCACTATCTACCATCACTTTGCCCTGGCGTTCAGCCCATCCACCAAGGAGCACAAGCTGTTCCGGTTCACGTTCTCGCCCTTCTATAGCATCTACGGGGACGACGTGGACCAGAGCATGTTCACGTTGGACGGTGCTGCCAGCGGCGGTGGATGGCGCCAGCGCTCGTTCCGCTCTCGGTGTCCCCTCCTGGTCACCTTTCGCCCGTTGCTCATCCAAGGCAAGCTCTACTTGGTTGCTACCGGCAAGACAGGCCCAGAGAAGCCCCGGAATCCTGATGGGTTGCTGGAGGTCGACGTGGCGACGGAGGCGCGCCGCACGCACCGTCTTCCGTTCGAGGCCGACGAGTATCACCCGGCCTGGCACCCGCTGGTGAACGCCTACGAGATGGACGGGCGCCCCGTCATAGACATCGTCAGGGGTTATGAAACCATTGTCCGGAAGATCCAGTTCTGGGTACTCATGCCTTTGCCACCGCGTCCCGACAGCGACGACGGTGAGGCGCATTGGGAGCTGCACTATAGCTTCCATGCCGATGGTGACTACGTCTTCGACGTGCCAAGAAGCGCCTGGTTCGACAACGCCGAGATGACACTGTGCTACAAGGACTATGAGGCCTTGTACAAGCATGGCACGAGAGGACGCTCGCCGAAACCATCTCCGGACGCTAATTGTCCGCAATGTGACCGGCGAATCCAGCTGCCACCAACGCCGTCCAACTGCCAATGGAACATCTTCGGCGATTATCGCCCCAGCCTGCTCTCGCCTCTCGCCTTGACGCAGCCGCCGTCCTCTTGGGACGGCAAGGAGGAAAGACAAAAATTCGAGCATGCATTGTTGCTTACACTAGAGTGAGTCACACCAATGGAAGCATCACGCATACGCTGATCTAAGTAGCTCAAATATGATGGCAACCATTAATTCTCAACTAGTGCATGATCGAACTGAACATTCATGGTTGCTTCCTTATTGTTTTTGTTTTTCTTTCAAGAAACTAGCTTGCTGTCCTCTATTGTATGTTTGGTTTGTGAATTGCCAATGGAGTTGTCGGAACTTGGCAAGAAGTTTGCTGCAGCAATCTACAAGTGGGAACACTGTCCTCTACGTGGTCCAGAAAAACATGTCGCGCTGGCATTTTTGCAAAAAACATGTATCAAAATTTGCTGCAGCACAATCTACAAGAAGTTTGCTACAGCATGGAGTATTATCTATGTTACATGCTTTGTTGTTCCTATTGATGGACATTAAAACCACTCGTTTAAATTATTACTTCAGTGATCTATAAACGTTTTATATTTATTTACAGAGGGAGTATGTTACATGCTTTGCTGTTCCTATTGATGGACATTAAAACCACTCATTTAAATCATTACTTCAGTGATCTATAAATGTTTTTATATTTATTTATAGAGGGAGTACTCCCTCCTTTCCGGTTTATAGGGCTTATCTCAAAATCTTAGTTTTCCATTTTATAAGACTTAATTTGGTTGTTTCCCATCACAATTTCAGATTCCAAGGTGCATTAAATAATTGCATGCAAGTATTAAGAGAAAATTGACCAATGCATGTACTTTATGCATGCCTGGATTACAATTAATACATTGGTAAACATAAATTTGATGAAAACAAGAGCATTAATTGGGTTCTTTTGCAAATTACAAAAATTATTCGACCACTCACCATCTACCTTGGTTGGTGAGATTATTGAATTGAGCCTTATAAACCGGAAAGGAGGAAGTATGTTACATACTTTGTTGTTCCTATTTGCGGACGTTAAGACCGCTCCATGGACGGGACCGACAGGTACGGCACCCGTCAATACTTACTGCCAGAATGATTCCTTAGTTTCTCACAAGCCACACACAGATAAAGAAACTGGGAACCACAAAGGGAACCCTATAACAAAAGTTCTCAGGAAATCATATGAAAACATCTTCACAAACCATCACATTCACACATTCAGCGATCTCTCATAGGCCATAGCTTAGCTTCCTTGCATACTGTCAGCATCCATGCTCTGAACCCCATCAAATCCATAGCCTCATCCTCTCCTGTCTCATCACTGGCATTGCAATCAAGCTTCTCTTCTACCCCCTTGCTCTGGCTTGGGATCTCTCTTATTCATCTCTCTATCTTGATTTAAGTTTATTGTCCAGTGCCCTTCCTTTGGAATTCCCTTATTACAGTATTTCTTTCTTTCTTTCTCCATATCATTTATTGTCCAAGCTTATCCTCCATTTTCTTGTCCAAACCTTGACTTGACTGGACCTCTTCCATATCCAAGTTATGACCATTTGTATCATTTTTTCCATAAGTGCCTTAACTTCCAAGCACATGAAATAACAGTTTTGTCCCTCCCTGCTCAATTCTGAATCTTTTAGGATCTGTCACATCTCTGTCCTGCCGCAAATTCTTAGAGCATTTTCCATCGAGATTAGTTAACTCAAAGTAGTCAGTCTACTCTGTACATTGTACTAGAGTTGCTGACGCTAAGATTAACTACTCCGCCCGCTTTGAAAATAGTTCGGTCATTGCTTAGGGTGTTGGAATAAGCCACAGCGTGTGTGGTCAGGCTCGTCGGGTGCGACGGATTCGCGCGAGACGTGCGGGACGCACTGGTGCAGTCGAGCTCGTCGGGCGCGACGGATACGCGCGGGACGTGCGGGACGCAGCGGAAGCCGTGGCAAAATGCGTGTGTATGTGTGTGTGCGCGCGCGCTTGTGGCTGTAGCGTGTGTGCGTGCGTTGCGTAGCTGGCCGTGAGTTAGTGGCCGTTTGGGGTGGCCGGGTCATGCGTACATGCATTAGATGAATAAGATAGATGCGTGGGTGTGCCGGCCAAGTAAGCGGGCGTGCTTCCGTGCGGTTAGTTAGTGTGTACGGCACACGGAAACTTGGGGGCTGCGTTGATGTGCCACTACAAAGCCATGGCCACTTGTGTGTGTTCAGATGAGAGTTTGGTGCTAGTGGATTAGTAACGGGGCTGTGTGTAGCCGGGTGAAACTCCAGTGTACTGTGCTTCTCCTTCTTCTACCCCTAGTCCTGAGTGAGAGAGAGAGAGAGAGAGCGGCAACAACAATTGGTATACAGAGCTTCGGTTCGGGCGATCACCGGCGACCATGGTGCTCGTCCCACATGGCGGCGGCGCGGGCGGATGGGCGACGATGGCGATGCCGATGCTGACCGCGGACAACTACACGGTCTGGCCCATCAAGGCGCAGGCAATCCTCGACGTCCACACCGTGTGGGAGGCGGTGGCGCCGGGTGATGCGGCGGTGAATGCGCGGAAGGACAAGATGACGCGCGCGTTGCTACTCGGGGCGTTACCGGAGGATGTGCTGCTGCAGGTGTCGACGAAGCTCACCGCCAGGGAGGTATGGGACTCCGTGAAGGTGAGGTTCGTCGGCGCCGATCGGGTCCGCACGGCGAGGCTGGTGACGCTATGCGGCGAATTTGACCGCCTGAAGATGGCGGACGGTGAGGAGCTCGACGTGTACGGCGGGAGGCTTGCGGCGATGGTGGCGAGGTATGCCAACCTCGGGGAGACACTGGGCGACACGGCGCTCATCAAGAAGCTGCTGGATACGGTGCCGGATCGGCTCTTCCCCGTCGTCGCCGGCATCGAGCAGTTCCACGACATGACGACGATGGCGTTCGACGAAGCGCTCGGGCGGCTACGCGCGTTCGACGAGCGAGTTCGGCATCGACGGCAGGACAGCGGCGAGCGGGCGGACGGAAAGCTCATGTTCACGGCGGCGCAGTGGCAGGCGCGGGAGCGGCAGCACGGCGGAGCACGGGACGACGACGACGAGCGCAGCGTGGCGTCGGGGAGCGGCGGCAACAAACGCAGGCGCTGCTACAAGTGCGGGGAGCACCGGCACTTCCGGCGCGAGTGCCCGCAACTGCGGAAAGGACCGGCGGCGGAGCAAGCTCTCTTGGCCGGTGCCAACGTCGACGACGATGGACTCCTCTAGGCCTGTGTGTTGGAATAAGCCACGGCATGTGTGGTCGGACTCGTCGGGTGCGATGGATTCGCGCGAGACGTGCGGGACACAATGGTGCAGTCGAGCTCGTCGAGCGCGACGGATACGCGCGGGACGTGCGGGACGCAGCGAAAGCGGTGGCAAAATGCGTGTGTGTGTGCACGCGCTCTTGGCTGTAGCGCGTGTGCGTGCATTGCGTAGCTGGCCGTGAGTTAGTGGCCGTTTGGGGTGGCCGGGTCATGCGTGCATGCATCAGATGAAGGGCACCGCTAGGCATCAGACTACTGATGCCAGCACTCTATCAGACCAGCAAGTAACCGTTGCATTAGAGCCTGTGGGTCGTTAGATTAGCATGAGGCTGCTTCCCACCTCTCCTCACGGAGTTTCCAAATTAGAAGCTGCTAATTACGTGGGATGGATAATTAAGTGCCCGTGATTTTAGCTGCCATATTTCTAGGAACTAAATCTTGTTTGAAGGAAACTAATAACTGTAGCAGAATTTCTTGCGTGGAGTTCTACTTCCATGGAAAGTACATTTTATTTTTGATACTATTCAAATTTGCTTCCATCACAATTGAGATTTGCTTCAATCTAAAAGGAAGTTATTTCTAAATGGTTATGTTTCAAGTATCAAACTATGTTTACATCGACTGAAGAATTTGATTCCATGGTGAATGAAATTTGCTTGGATGTATACACAGAAATTTATGTATTGATATACATTCAGTAGAACATTGGGACCGATGTAGGCAACATGAAATAAATTTTGAATGGTTAAGCAGAATGCACTAACAAAAACTTCATTCAGATGCATAGGGACGATACAGATATGAAGCATGCTAGGTTGTACTTTGAAACATAATTTTATGTTGGTTGAAGCATGAAAATGTAGTACCAAAATATTGCTGATATAATGCTGGTTTGAAACAAACTGGAATTTTGTTTCCAAAGAAATTAAAATATGCATCCAAAAGAATCTGAATTTGCTTCCATAAAAAAAATATGGCATATAAAGTAAGATTTTATGCCATCTAGCATCTACAGACAAATGATTCAATGGTGGCATGTGTCCTTGCTATGGTAGTCGTGCTTCCTTTTGAAGGTAATGTGCAATATAACATAAATTTGTTTCGGGCAAAAATAAAAATGCTACTTTTCTATATAATTTCATGTCTCCGGAGAACTGAAAATTACAATTCATATTGTGTGACTGAACCCATTCAAGCAACAACATCTCGCACAACTTCTATTTGTCTTCCATCACCCCCACCCCATTGTAGGCGTTGTCCCTCTGTTGATGTCCGGAAGGTGTGCAGTGAAATGCCCTTCAGCTACTACATACCACCAAACATAGTCTCCACTGGAAGCAGAAGAAGTAGACCATTATCTGCACCAACAAGACAAAAGCTTCATATATAAGCTCGCAGGCACATCAACCAAATCACAGCAAATGGCTTGAAGAAAAAAAGATGACTCTGTTTGAAGCAATATGAGGTTTGGTTGGAAGCATAGAAGCAAAGGTATGTTTGATGAATAACTAAGGAAAACATGTGTGGCTGAAGTATAAAAATTGGCATTTAGAAGCAATAATAAATAGTATGGAAAATCATAACTAAATGAACAAGAAAATGGAATGTTTCCGTCTTAATATTGTTAGGATAGGAAACATGAAAGTATATAATGGAAGCATAAATAGAATGAAATAATGGAAGGACGGACTTACATACAAAGTGACACGCCGGTGTGGGGTGTGGGATGCACAGACACACACATGTTGTCATCTAGTTTACATTCAGAAGGCTATGATGCACTAGAAACAAAAATACTTTCATGCTTCCTATCAAAATGATCCATAAGAAGCACAATTGTAGAGGCGCAATCGTTTGATACATAAGAAGCACATATATGAGACCTAGGAAGCAGGAATGCTCTAAAACAGTTTTTTATCGGTATCAAAGTGGAATCTTGGAACATTGAAAATGGAAACAAATTAAGATTGCGGCCAACATGGGGATGCATGGAGATCGTGACCATGTTTTGTTTGCCCAATGAAGCAAGTTCTATGCTTTCTACTTCACATAAGCATATACATTACAATTAAGAAGCATAGCTCCGGATCAATCCTGTTCATTAACCATTCACCTGACCACTGGGGGTTGACACGGAGCCTGCATTCAAAGTATAGAGTCAAGAAGCTTCTGTATAGCAATTTACATACTATGAAACTAGGAAGCATGAACATCGTAGTTGGGAACAGATCAAAACTTGAATGTAAGCACGGAAATTTGAGATCAGGAACAGTTCAAAAAAAAAAGAATTTGAGATCAGGTCAAAAACTAAGATTACCTCCAAGATTGGGAATTGTATTAACTTGATTCACATGAGAAATTAACTAAAATAATCGTAGATGAAATAGTGATCCATTACACATAGGATATAACAGAGATACGCCCAACAAAATACATCAAACCAAGCATTGCATCCAGATTGACGCAAACCAAATCAAGTGATGAAAATAATCAAACCCAATTCAGGTGAGTACATACCCGGGGCACGACGGTTGGCATACGCGTACAGGCTCTTCCGAGCCGAAACGGCGCACCAGCGCGGTGGGATGAATGGTGATGAGGCAGGGTCTGGCGGGAACAAGTCCGGTGATGGGTGTGACGCCGTCGGTGGTGAGAGTAGGATTCAGCGGAGCAGGAGGGGATGGGTCTTTGCACCGGTTACCTGGAGGAGTTGTAGACGTTGCGGAGTTTTGGGGCTGATCCGGGTGGTAGCGGAGATACCTGGCGTGACGAGGGAGGTCGGTGACCTTGAGGCAGCGCTCGCCCGGGGGATGTGAGACGATGGGTGGGTCTGGCAAGCGAGATTAACTCGGACGTAGAGTAACGAGGAGGTTTGGACGGGGCAGGCGAGAATTTCTCGATCTAATTAATTTGTGCCGTTCACTTAGAAATATGGGCCGTGGATTAGAAAAGCATCAACGACACAAGATCCATCTGAAAATGTTTTCCTATGAGGCTACTGAATACAAGTGATTCCCTTAGATGAATAAGATAGATGCGTGGGTGTGCCGGCCAAGTAAGCGGGCGTGCATGCGTGCGGTTAGTTAGTGTGTACGGCACACGGAAACTTGGGGGCTGCGTTGCTGTGCCACTACAAAGCCATGGCCACTTATGTGTGTTCAGATGAGAGTTTGGTGCTAGTGGATTAGTAACGGGGCTGCGTGTAGCCGGGTGAAACTCCAGCAAATGGCTTGAAGCAAAAAAGATGACTCTGTTTGAAGCAATATGAGGTTTGGTTGGAAGCATAGAAGCAAAGGTATGTTTGATGAATAACTAAGGAAAACATGTGTGGCTGAAGTATAAAAATTGGCATTTAGAAGCAATAATAAATAGTATGGAAAATCATAACTAAATGAACAAGAAAATGGAATCTTTCCGTCTTAATATTGTTAGGATAGGAAACATGAAAGTATATAATGGAAGCATAAATAGAATGAAATAATGGAAGGACGGACTTACATACAAAGTGACACGCCGGTGTGGGGTGTGGGATGCACAGACACACACATGTTGTCATCTAGTTTACATTCAGAAGGCTATGATGCACTAGAAACAAAAATACTTGCATGCTTCCTATCAAAATGATCCATAAGAAGCGCAATTGTAGAGGCGCAATCGTTTGATACAAAGTGGAATCTTGGAACATTGAAAATGGAAACAAATTAAGATTGCGGCCAACATGGGGATGCATGGAGATCGTGACCATGTTTTGTTTGCCCAATGAAGCAAGTTCTATGCTTTCTACTTCACATAAGCATATACATTACAATTAAGAAGCATAGCTCCGGATCAATCCTGTTCATTAACCATTCACCTGACCACTGGGGGTTGACACGGAGCCTGCATTCAAAGTATAGAGTCAAGAAGCTTCTGTATAGCAATTTACATACTATGAAACTAGGAAGCACGAACATCGTAGTTGGGAACAGATCAAAACTTGAATGTAAGCACGGAAATTTGAGATCAGGAACAGTTCAAAAAAAAAGAATTTGAGGTAAGGTCAAAAACTAAGATTACCTCCAAGATTGGGAATTGTATTAACTTGATTCACATGAGAAATTAACTAAAATAATCGTAGATGAAATAGTGATCCATTACACATAGGATATAACAGAGATACGCCCAACAAAATACATCAAACCAAGCATTGCATCCAGATTGACGCAAACCAAATCAAGTGATGAAAATAATCAAACCCAATTCAGGTGAGTACATACCCGGGGCACGACGGTTGGCATACGCGTACAGGCTCTTCCGAGCCGAAACGGCGCACCAGCGCGGTGGGATGAATGGTGATGAGGCAGGGTCTGGCGGGAACAAGGCCGGTGATGGGTGTGACGCCGTCGGTGGTGAGAGTAGGATTCAGCGGAGCAGGCGGGGATGGGTCTTTGCACCAGTTACCTGGAGGAGTTGTAGACGTTGCGGAGTTTTGGGGCTGATCCGGGTGGTAGCGAAGATACCTGGCGTGACGAGGGAGGTCGGTGACCTTGAGGCAGCGCTCGCCCGGGGGATGTGAGACGATGGGTGGGTCTGGCAAGCGAGATTAACTCGGACGTAGAGTAACGAGGAGGTTTGGACGGGGCAGGCGAGAATTTCTCGATCTAATTAATTTGTGCCGTTCACTTAGAAATATGGGCCGTGGATTAGAAAAGCATCAACGACACAAGATCCATCTGAAAATGTTTTCCTATGAGGCTACTGAATACAAGTGATTCCCTTAGATGAATAAGATAGATGCGTGGGTGTGCCGGCCAAGTAAGCGGGCGTGCATGCGTGCGGTTAGTTAGTGTGTACGGCACACGGAAACTTGGGGGCTGCGTTGCTGTGCCACTACAAAGCCATGGCCACTTATGTGTGTTCAGATGAGAGTTTGGTGCTAGTGGATTAGTAACGGGGCTGCATGTAGCCGGGTGAAACTCCAGTGTATTGTGCTTCTCCTTCTTCTACCCCTAGGAGAGAGAGAGAGAGAGAGAGAGAGAGAGAGAGAGAGAGAGAGAGAGAGAGAGAGAGAGAGAGAGAGAGGCAACAATAATTGGTATACAGAGCTTCGGTTCGGGTGATCACCGGCGACCATGACGCTCGTCCCACATGGCGGCGGTGCGGGTGGATCAGCGACGATGGCGATGCCGATGCTGACCGCGGACAACTACACGGTCTGGACCATCAAGGCGCAGGCAATCCTTGACGTCCACACCGTGTGGGAGGCGGCGGCGCCTGGCAATGCGGCGGTGAATGCGCGGAATGACAAGATGGCGCGCGCATTGCTACTCGGGGCGTTGCCGGAGGATATGCTGTTGCAGGTGTCGACGAAGCTCACCGCCAGGGAGGTATGGGACTCCCTGAAGGTGAGGTTCGTCGGCGCTAATCGGGTCTGCGCGGCGAGGCTGGTGACGCTGCGCGGCGAATTTGACCGCCTGAAGATGGCGGACGGCTAGGAGCTCCACGTGTACGGCGGGAGGCTCGCGGCGATGGCGGCGAGGTATGCCAACCTCAGGGGAGATGTTGGGCGACGCGGAGCTCGTTAAGGAGCTGCTAGATACGGTGTCGGATCGGCTCTTCCCCGTCGTCGCCGGCATCGAGCAGTTTCACGACGTGACGACGATGGCGTTCGACGAAGCGCTCAGGCGGCTACGTGCGTTCGACGAGCGAGTTCGGCGTCGACGGCAGGACAGCGGCGAGCGGGCGGACGGAAAGCTCTTGTTCACGGCGGCGCAGTGGCAGGCGCGGGAGCGGCAGCACGGAGGAGCTCGGGACGACGTCGACGGGCGCAGCGTGGCGTTGGGGAGCGGCGGCAACAGACGCATGGGCTGCTACAAGTGCGGGGAGCACGGACACTTCCGACGCGAGTGCCCGCAACTGCGGAAAGGACCGGCGGCGGAGCAGGCTCTCTTGGACGGCGCCAACATCGACGACGATGGACTTCTCTAGGCCGTGCCTTACGGTGTGTGTGTTGGAATAAGCCACGGCGTGTGTGGTGGCTCGTCGGGCGCGACGGATTCGTGCGGGACCTACGGGACGCAGTGGTGCAGTCGGGCTCGTCAAGCACGACGGATACACGCAGGACGTGCGGGACGCAGCGGAAGCCGTGGCAAAATGCGCGTGTGTGTGCACGCGCTAATAGCTGTAGCGTGTGTGCATGCGTTGCATAGCTGGCCGTGAGTTAGTGACCGTTTGGGGTGGCCGGGTCATGCATGCATGCATTAGATGGATAAGATAGATGTGTGGGTGTGCCGCGGGCGTGCATGCGTGCGGTTAGTTATTACTAGGGAAAAGCCTATACATAGAATCTTACCAACAGCGCGCTTTAAAATCAGGCGCTGCTGCTAAGTAGCAGCAGCGCGGGCTACAGAATCCCGCTGCTGAAACAAGTTTATTAGTAGCGCGTGCACTCCAAGAGGCGCTACTGCTAAAATTCCCACGACGCCGACGCGAGGCCAGTTATAGCAGCAGTGCGTTGAACTAAACAGCGCTACTGATAGGTCGTTTAGCAGTAGCGCATTCACGTATAGCACGCTACTGCTATGCCATTCCATCTCCCCCACTCACTAGGCTCATCCACAGATCACACTCACACGCACTCACTCGGTCTCCTCCTCAGCCCCCGCGCCGCCGGTCATCCCCCGTCACCCCTCCTCCGATCTGCGCCGTTGTCGCCTCATCCTCCTCGCTGGACTCGGTACCGGCCTCCTCCTCCGTCCTCCCTCCACTCGCCGCTGGCCGGCCCCTCCTCGCTCCGCCTTCCTCCTCGATCCGTCCTCCCTCCACTCGCCGCCGGCCGGCCCCTCCTCGCTCCGCCTTCCTCCTCCGTCCTACTTTCTTCTCCCTCCTCGAGTCGCCCCTCCTTGTCCCTCCTCCCTGATACATTTTGATTTAGTAGGCTTTCATATGTAACATTTTGATTTAGTTGATATGATTCAGTTGATTTAGTAGGCTAGTTGATTTAGTTGATTTAGAACATTTTGATTTAGTTTATTTAGTAGGCTAGTTGATTTAGTAGGCTAGTTGATTAAGAACATTTTGATTTAGTTGATTTAGTATGCTAGTTGATTTAGTTGATTTATTAGTATGCTTGATTTAGTTTTTTTCTAATAAGTTATTTTTTGGCAAAATGTAGGTGCCAATTTAGTTAAATTTGCCACTTGTTTGTGTAAACAATTATCTTAGGCAATAGGGGTCAAATTAGGATTATAATTGTCTATAAAATTGTTTTAGGAAAATGGCGCCATCACCAGCACCACTATGTCGACTGTGCAAGTCAAGGTGCGCCAGGAGCCTTGCAACTGGCAAGCTGTTCGCCATCTACTTCCATCCGAGTTTTTGTCATGCGGCGGTAAGAAATTAGATGAAATGTAACAACTATTTTATTTTTAGTGTTGGCATTACTGCATTGTGTCATTTTGCTTTTCTTACACAGATCGTCCCATGCAATGTGAGGTTGAAATTCAACAAGCTGACAGGAGACACTGTGACATTTGAGGCTCCTGGGGGGGGCATACACTATGAAGGTCGAGAAAGGACGCAATATGTCGCAGATTGGAGGAGATGGATGGGCCCGTTTCCTCGCTCGCATGCGTCTTACTGGTGGTGAGTTGATCAGATTCTCCTTCAGAGCAGAAAGACCCAAGCTGGTTGTCATTTATATCAACCTGGTGGAAGATGATGAAGATGACGAAGATGATGAAGATAATGAGGACCCACTCAATGAATATGACGAGAACCCACTTCATGAAGCCATCATAGCTCAAAGAATGAGGCTGAGCGAGGAGGAGGTGTGCAGCCTATGGGACATAACTCCGCCACGTGATGACTTTGTCGGGGTGCCATTCGTGACCCGCCTGACAAGTACCATGGTCGATGGGCATGAAATGGTATGTTATACGTACTGCATGTAGTAATTTGATGATATATATATATATATATGTGCTTTATTGTTATACTTACAAATGCAAATTATCTGATTATATGCTTAGTGAATCCGATGATATGCTTAATGTAGAGTCCAATGATATGCTTTGTGGAATCTATTAATAGTGTAGATAATCCATATATACTTATTAGTAGAATTCATGATTAATTAGTACAAATGCATAGTACTGTGTCTTTTGATAGTGTAGAAATCAAGACTTAATAGAAATATATTTGCAAGAGTATGTGTGAGGCTATTTATTAATTGATATATTTTTCTTATTCAGAGACTGCCAAAGAACCTATCTGTGAGTTGTGGTATCGAGCCTGATGAAGAAGGTTCCGTTGGACTACGCCTTACCACAAGGGGCTCCGTCACCACCTGTACTTACCGCATGGACACAGATGGTCGCACACACTTGAACTCGGTTGGGTGAAAGAGATTCCTCGTTGGCAAAAATCTTCGTGTTGGACAGGCCATCCTAATTACTATCAGGAACACCCACAGCCCAGGCTTGAGGATGATGATCGTCGTCGATATCATCTAGAACTACATATGTGTGTGTGGCTATATCATCTAGAACTACATATGATGATCGTCGTCGACATCATGTAGAACTACATATGATGTTCGTCGTCGATATCATCTAGAACTAAATATGATGATTGTCGTCGATGTCACCTTGTACTGCTTGAGGATGCATGTTGAGTATATATGAAATTGTTATCTAGTACTCCCTCGGTTCCAAATTACTCATCGTGGTTTGAGTTCAAATTTGAACTCAAACCACGACGAGTAATTTGGAACCGAGGGAGTACTACCTAGTACCTATAATGCTTTATGAAATTGATATCTAGTAGTACCTAGTATCTGGAAATTGCAGTTTATCGAAGCTGGAATGGGGAAATGGTTTAAGATATAACAGTAGCGCAGGACCAGAAAATCGCTACAGCTAACTAATAGCAGCGCGTTCCTGAAAAGCGCTACTGCTATAGTCAATAGTAGTAGCGCGGGTACGGGCCGCGCTACTACTAAGAGTTAGCTGTAGCGCCTTATTGGTAGCGCGGGCACCCGCGCTGCTGATAGGCCTAAAACCTGCTGATAGGCCTAATTAGTGTGTACGGCACACGGAAACTTGGGGGTGCGTTGCTGTGCCACTACAAAGCCATGGCCACTTGTGTGTGTTTAGATGAGAGTTTGGTGCTAGTGGATTAGTAACGGGGCTGTGTGTAGCCGGGTGAAACTTCAGTGTATTGTGCTTCTTTTTCTTCTACCTCTAATCTTGAGTGAGTGAGAGAGCGGCAACAACATAGGGGAGCCTTTTTATGCTAGTGGGCGCTGGGGTGGTTCCATCCAACACCATACTCTTTGTCTGCTTCCTTTTGGGCCTAGTTCACACTCTTAGAAAAAGGTTATTAGAAAAATGTCGAAGGTTAATTAGTCTCGCTCAATAGCAGCTAGTAGAGACACTCGCTCACGGTGAGGATAGTAGCAAAATAAAGTTAGGCGACCCCCAAAATTGTGCTTATGATACAATCGATGTTTATTTTTATACAATGAAACATTTCAACAAATGTTGTAACAAGAAAAGTTATATCCTAATGCAACGTTTTAAAACAAGACAGAATCTGTCAAACCCAGAAAATTTAGCACAGGTCTGAAAGCAATGATCATTAGGCAAACTTGTATATTTGCCGAGTTTCACTTGATTGCCAAGTTCTTTTTTACCGGTCCTCGCCATCTACGAGGCTTTGCCGAGGTCCCGATAGAAAGCACTCGCAAACTTCTAGGACTAAGCATCTTCGCTGATTCCAGTAGTGTATACAACAGTGTAGTGGAATGAAGCATTTAATGTTGTAACAGGAAAGAAAATCCAAATGTAACATTTAGAAACAAGACAACTTTTCAAACCCAGAAAATGTAGCACATATCTCAAAGCAATGGTGAGAAAATGTGGCACATCTCAAAGCAATGGTGAACGGCGAATCCTCATGCACATATTCGGTTATGTGCACCAATACTTACCTTCCGTTCGATTACCATTTAACCAGGGAATAAATGGCATAAGGACGGCATTGCTGAACCGAAGATCCGAAGATAGACGAGGAGGATACATGAGCTTTGCTACGTCTACGTAAAAATCCTTACAAAATTTACGTACGAGCTGAGGTGGCCTGATTTGGCTGGAAGAAAAAAAAATGCCCATGCCTAGTCCATGAAATTCAAGGGGATGATTAGTTTAGGAAGGGAAGAAACGTAACATTATGTACCAGGTTGGTGTAGCATTTTGGAGGATGGGGAGTACGGTTTTTGGTAGATTGAGCTACACGGCACCTCATATCACAGCCATCCAAGCTGGTCTGAGGTTCATATGGATACGTGCAAATATTCGAAATCAACAAGTGCGCCAGGGCACTCAACGCTTGTAAGAGAGGTAAAAGCATCCCAGGTATCCTAACTTGCACAGAATGTGATGTTTTAGTCCCAAACTTGCAAAGTGCAACTCCACCGTACCCCAACTTGCAGTGGATGTGATGATTTAGTCCCCGGCCTATCATAGCTCGACAAGTGGAAGCCAGGTGGTTGGACCGGTCATCGCCCGCACTTTTGCAAATAACACCCTGCAGTCTTCTCTAATTAACCCGCAGTACAACCTTTTCGGGAGGGAGCATGGAGGTGGTAAATACCCAAATGGATGTGTGGAAAATGAGCCCACTGGTGATAAATACACAAAGTATTGAACAAATCAAAGATCGAACCCGGTCCGATCAAAATGTGTGTTGAGAAATACAGAAGATGAAGTTAATTACATTCTTGGCAGCTGCGCTGAAAGCCTCCCTGTGGGTGATGTCCAGATTGTTGGCCTTGATACGCTGAATCTCATCTCTGCATACGTACATAGGAAATCATGCATCATGCATACGAATTTTGCCAGAGAGAAGATTCAAGCTAAAACGGGGAACTAGAATGAACCACTGATCACTCACTTGATGAATCCGTTGTATGCCGAGGGAACTCTCTGCCGCTTCTCTGGATCTGCAGAAAATCACAGCAAGCAGCATGAAATTAAGGACATAAATTTGGCAGCTCCAGCACGGATCAAGGAGAAAAATCAGACAAGTGCAACCCGTTGGCCGTTTGGTACTCCTACAGTCGTATATAAACAGAACCTACAGAACTGATTATGTTTCCCATTCCTAATGCCCTCTGCATTTATTTAGTTATCACACACTGTGCATATGTTAACGTTGGAGTTTGGGGAAAAAATTCCTCCACAGACAAAAGGTACTATTGGGCCCGGGAGCAAATTATTCAACAGGTCTCTTCCACTCGAACATTCCAGAGAATGTTTTCTTGTAGGCCGAGCTCCGTGGTGCCCACAATCTGCACCGTTCAAACTGTGGACAGATACATGTGGATATGTGCAGAGCTTTGGAAATGTGCAGCTGCGTCAGTGCCATCTGTGTTAATACACTGACATGAAACCTGTAAAACTCTGACATTCATGGCAGGTCATGCTGCAGTGCTACTGAAGCCACGTTCTCTCCTTCTCGTAAACTTTGCTTCGTCTTTTTTTCTCTCTCTCACTTGTCATCCATCACAGGGAAGAAACAGGGCATTCTCTGATATAAAAAATAAAAGAAACAGTGCATTCCTGCTGGTGTTACTGTCGACCAGAGAGAAAGAGTGGGGCCCATAGCTAGAGAGACGCCCTATTTCTCTGCCATGCATGCATGCAAGCAGCTCTCTGGCTTGGGTTTGACTTTCACAGCCAATTTCTGAGAAAACGTTTGCATGCTGCATACCTTCTCTCTCCCCCTCTACTTTTGTTCTTTATAATATAGACCAGTCACTGTTTGCATGTGATGGGTGAAAGCAGTGACCGGTGAGCTGCATGTGACAGCTGCGTGACAGGATACATGCAACTCTGCAGGCGGACGATACAGCTCCTGCTAATGACACAGCTGCGCGACATATGATGCTTTTTTTTGCATCAATCCCGATGCAAACCAATGGTCCAGATAAGAGGTACCGTGAAGCTCGGTCTCCAAAGAAACTTTGCGACTCGAAAACTCCATTGACCGCCCAGAAAGAATCCTTAAAAGAGAGACAGAATGCATAAAGAGGGAGCCAACGACCCAAAGAGATGTATACTGCTCGAATTTGGTTAGCAATACATCGTGCACTGCTCGTTCAACACGAGCGGTATATGTAATTTGAGGGCAAAATTTGGGGATATTAATTTTCAGTTAATCAGACAGATTAAGGCTACCCCTTTCATTTGGTTTCGCCGTCCGCATGCATCCTCTTCCTCCGCAAGCCCATCTCCCGTCCCTTCCTTGGTCAGCCTGGCTCGTAGACCAGGCGCTCGGCAGCATGTCACAGGTCTCGCCGATGTCTCCTACCTACACCGTTGTGGCGTTGTCCTCTTCCTTGCTAGGCCATATGTGAAGCAATGGCTTATGTTGAAGCTGCTCATGGTGGTTTGGTTCATGGCGGTGGTGGCGAAACCACCGGACACCACTGGCGAGCTGTCCGCCATTGACAAGAAGGTCATACAGAAATACGCAATCCTCGCCACGGCTCCCAGGCAGCAGGGCGTAGACGACGGAGGCTCACGGTCATGGACAGTTTAGTGTTCACCTTTGTAAAAGTTGGCCATATCCAATGCAAATTCATGTTTTAAATTGTATATTGGTTCAAGTTGTTGCCCATTCCAGTGATGGCTCGGTTATTTCCTAGCATCTGAAGAAAGTTTTAACGACACTCAGTTTCTAAGATGCAATCATACTAGATACAGCCAAGCATGGATAACTGAACTTCTAATCCATAACAAGGCAGCAGACGGTCGAGGCCTGCCGCAAGGTCACGGGTGCGCGAGCCTGAAGGTCTACAAGAGGAGCATGGCAAGAGTTAGATGGACGAAGCGAACTAACGCAGCGACAGCGGCAGCAAGAGCGGTCGAGGGCAGTTGGACGACCGGTTGGGCGTGCAATATCGGGGACGGCGCGTCGGGGTTGAGGTGGAGCTTGACTGCCTACAGCGATGGCGGGAGGTGAGATTGCCCTGCAGCGGTGTTTCCTCTCGACAGCAATGACAGATACAAGCAAAGAGTTTGTTAATTAGAGATGACTCCAGGGTGTTATTTGCAAAAGTGCGGGCGCTGACCAGTCCAACCACCTGGCTGCCACTTGTCGAGCTATGATGGGCCAGAGACTAAATCATCACATCCACTGCAAATTGAGGTACGGTGAAGTTCCATTTTGCAAATTTGGGACTAAAACATCACATTCTGTGCAAATTAGGATATCTGGGGTGCTTTTACCTCCTTGTAAGACGAGCTAGACCTACAAGGCACCCCATAGCAGTGTGTTTGCAGTTGTGTCAGACGCATAGGGACTCCCACTTGTAGAATACAGTACACTGCAGGTCGCAGTTTGTTGCAGACCACCAGTTGAGCATTGGGGTACCTTTTTTCCTAAACAACTATCATTCTTGTACTGGACACAAACCAAAAATACTATACTCCGTATAATATGTGTGCAGAGGAGAGTGGTACAGGGCTATGCTTCTTACATCTCATATTATAATCAGACCAATATGATTGACTAAGAGCATCAAACCACGACCGAACAACATTTACATGTTCATGCTTTTTTTGCGCGGATTTGCATGTGTATATTGAAGAATATACTATCGTACAAAAACAAGAGAAGAGGAGTAAATATGTGTAATATATATATTCGCATGTTGTTGTGATAGTACTATTGTTCATATGCAAAATAAGAAATTCTCCTTCTCACAACAGTGCACCAGGATGGATGAAGAACCCCAGAACTCTCTCTCTCTAAATCAATGGATGCACAGGGGAGAGCACCAAGACAAGACGTGCAGGATGAGAAATGCACTAGCCAACAACTAGAAAGCAGAAAATACTAGCTAGCCCAGGAGAGCACTGTGTGCTCACGTGTGGGTCAAACACTCTGGTAATAGCACTGCTAACCTCTGCTCCAGCACTGCTAGCAGCACACATCTCGTAAAACAGGAACGGTTGAGATAATAGGCACCGTGTAGCTCGTCCTACATTGCAACTTTCCGTTTGGAGGATACATGCTATGCATGACACGGTCACTGCCATGCTGCAGACATATGGCCAAAGGGGAGCAAGAACATAAACCTACATCTCGGAGCTGCCGCGAGTGAGTCCCATCTCGTTGGCGAGGTTGCGGAGCACGTACTTCTTCGCCTTCCCGGTGGACGTCTTGCAGCTCGGTGTGGAAGATGACGGTCTTAGGCACCATGAAGTGCGGCATGCGCTCCCGGCTCCACGCGATCAGCTCCCCCGCGGTCACGGTGCTCGCTTCCTGTAGGCTCACGAACGCACATGGTGCCTTCCCCGAGACCTCGTCCGACCGGGCCACCACCGCCACCTCGTTCACCGCCGGGTGGCCGTATAGCGCCGACTCCACCTCCATGCTGCCGATGGTGTCCTTGGCACTCAGGATCACGTCCTTGGAGCGGTCGCGGATCTCCAGGTAGCTGTCCGGGTGCATGACCCGATGTCCCCCGTGTGGAACCACCCGTCGTCTCGGATCGCCGCGTCGGTCGCCTTTTCATCGTTGAGGTACCCCAGCATGATGCAGCTGCCGCGGAGCACGATCTCGTTCATCATGGATTCGTCGCGGGGCACGCTACGGCCCGTTTCTGTTAGCAGCAAGCCATGCCCGTGATGGCGGCGTCCGCGTCGGGTGCATCAAGCGCGTGCATGGGCGTGCGTCGGGCGCGGCCGGCTCCGTGGCGTAGGTGTTGTGTGTGTGCGTGTGTGGGTAGTGTCTTGGGCGCGTGTGTGCGTGTGTGGGTAGTGTCTTGGGCGCGCGTGTGCATGTACACGGGACGCGTCGTAGCAGGCGTAGTCAGTTGGCGACTTGGTCCGGGGAGAGCGAGGCGATCGGGGTGGGCTCGCCGCGGTACGTGCGTACGGGCGCGCGTGGTGGACGCGGCCAGGGCGGACCGGATCGTGGGCTCGCACAGGTGGGAGCGTGGGGATCGTGGACACGCTGGCCTGGGTATAAATCCCGTGTGGAGGTCGTTGTAGACGAGTGTGGTTGTAGCTCGAGTTGTTGCTTGAGGATATACACAACCGTTGTTGCGGCTGGGGCGTTCGTGCACCAGGAACACCACCGTGCTCTCTCATTCAGTCAGTTTCCTTCGGTCTTCTTCTTCCTCGGGTCATATCAGGGAGAGAGAGAGGGGTGTTAAACCCACTTGAATCGTGTAGGCTAGATCTTTCCGGTAACCTACCTTCCTTGGGTGCGGATGAGCTCGATCCAGAACCGGCCATGGTGAAGTAGAGGCCGGTGATGGCAGTGGGATCGAGATGGAGAGGTGGCAGTGGTGCTTCCCGTGAGCACTGCGATTGCCCTAGATCGGAAGGGGATTTCGGTGGGGAGTCTGGCGGCGCGGTAAACCTCGTACCGTGTGCCCCGGCCCCCACCTCTCTATATATATCGCAGGTCACAGGGGCCCACCAACCATAAGAGGGTTGGGCGCCCCCGATCAGGGCGCGAATAGATCAGGGCCCGATGGGCCGTTGGGCCCACTTGGTGGAGAGATCAACCTAACATTCTCCCCCTTGATCTCAACTTTTACTTTTAACCTTATACTTTCTAGTTTATTTGTTTCATCACATATTGGTACATAGAGCATGTTTCATCGTCACAGCTTAATTGCCGTTAGAATCATACAGCTACAACATACGTTATGATCAGAAGCAAATTCTGTTCCTTTTGGGCCTATCCAGGAATCATAAGGCTTTCCCTTAAACCCATGCCGGCTAAGTGTTCCTTGAACACATTGGGTGGTAAGCCTTTCGTTAGCGGATCCGCAAGCATATCTTTTGTCCTTATATGCTCGAGACTTATAGTTTGATCCTGGATTTTATCTTTCACAACATAATACCTTATCTCTATTGTTTTGGCAGCATTACTCGGCTTGTTGTTGTGAGCGTAAAATACTGCGGGTTGGTTGTCACAGTACATCTTTAGTGGTTTGTGAATACAATCTACCACTTTCAAGTCGGGTACAAATTTCTTTAGCCCTATCGCTTGCCCCGTGGCTTCGAAGCATGCTATGAATTCTGCATACATCGTGGATGATGCAACTATTGACTGTTTGGAGCTTTTCCGCGAAATAGCTCCCCCAGCGAGAGTGAAGACGTATCCTGACGTGGATTTTCTATCATCTCTGTCCCCCGCAAAATCTGCGTCTGAATACCCTTTTCTCTCTAGGGAATCACTTCTCCTGTATATTAGCATGTAGTCCTTCGTGCGTTGCGCATAGCGCAATGCTTTCTTTACCATCTTCCAGTGCTCCATGCCTGGATTATCTTGATATCTATCGAGTACCCTGGTGATAAAAGCTAAGTCAGGGCGAGTGCACACTTGTGCATACTGTAAGCTGCCAACTGCCGAAGCATATGGTACTGCTTTCATTTGATCGATCTCGTACTGGTTCTTGGGACATTGGAATTTCCCAAAACTATCGCCCTTAACTATAGGAGCAGGTGTGGCTTTACTCGCATGCATATTATATTTTTTAAGAACCTTTTCTAAATATGCTTTCTGCGATAGTCCTAAGACTCCATTGTTTCTATCTCGGTGAATTTCTATGCCCAAAACATATGATACTTCACCAAGATCTGTTATGTCAAAATTTGAGGATAAGAACTTCTTTGTTTCTTGTAGTAGACTAACATCACTAATAGCAAGCAGGATATCATCCACATACAAGATTAGGAAAATATATTTCCCATTTTTAAACTTTGCATAAATGCAATTGTCCTCAATATTTTCTTTAAATCCAAAACTTTTAATCGTTTGATTAAACTTTAGATACCACTGCCGAGAGGCTTGTCTTAATCCATAAATGGATTTCTTCAGGCGGCATCCCATATTTTCCTTGCCTTCCATGATAAAACCCTTGGGTTGTTTCATGTAGACCTTTTCTTTTAAATCACCATTCAGAAATGCCGTCTTAACATCCATTTGATGTAACTCTAAATCAAAATGAGCAACTAATGCCATTATGATTATGAAGGAATCCTTACATGAGACTGGAGAAAATGTCTCATTGTAATCTATCCCTTCTCTTTGTGTAAATCTTTTTGCCACGAGACGTGCTTTATACTTTTCTATATTCCCTTTGGAGTCATACTTAATTTTGTAGACCCATTTACAGCCTACTGTTTTGGCTCCTTTAGGAATTTCCTCTAAGTCCCAAACATCTTTGGAACTCATCGATTTCATCTCGTCTTCCATTGCCTTCATCCACATCGATGAATGAGGGCTTCTCATGGCTTCTTCATATGAGGAGGGATCTTTTTCCATATGAACCATTTCTGTGTTATAAACTTTAAAGTCAGTTGAAATAGCTGACTTTCTTGGTCTTGTAGACCTTCTAAGGGCCTCAGTTTCTGGCACGTTCTGTGCCTCAACTTATGGCACTTCTTCTAAAATTTGTTGTTGCACCTCCCTTTCATGCTCAACAACGAGTTCAGTCGGCTCCTGACGGACAGGTTCCGGGTCTATCCCCAAGGTTGTCATGGGTGGAGTTGCAACTGGTAGTGAGAAAAATGGCTCCTGAATCATCGGATTAGGTGCATGCACCCTCTTCTCCTCAAGATCAATTTTCCGAGCTACCAAGCTCCCCCTCATCATTTCGTCCTCAAAGAAGACCGCATGTCTCGTTTCTACAAACTTTGTATATCTGTCTGAGCAGTAGAAACGAAAACCTTTTGATCTGTCTGGATAGCCAATGAAGTGGCAACTTACTGTTTTGGTATCTAACTTTGCAATGTTTGGATTAAATATTTTGGCCTCAGCAGGGCACCCCCACACCCTGAAGTGATGTAGGGAGGGCACCCTTCCTGTCCATAGCTCGTACGGTGTTTTGGGCACCGACTTGCTTGGTACTCTATTGAGAATGTGAATGGCGGTTTTAAGCGCCTCCATCCATAATCCCAATGGTAAGTCGGAATAACTCATCATGTTGCGCACCATATCCGTAAGTGTACGGTTGCGCCTTTCAGCTACTCCATTTTGCTGAGGTTCACCCGGCATTGAATACTGGGCAACTATGCCAGCCTCCTGTAAGAACTTTGCAAAAGGTCCAGGGACTTGGCCATATGGAGTGTGCCGACCGTAGTACTCTCCCCCACGGTCGGACCTTACTATCTTTATTCTTTTATCATGCTGATTTTCAACTTCAGCTTTGAATATTTTATATTTATCCAATGCTTCAGATCTTTCTTTGATTGGATAAATATAACCATAGCGAGAGTAATCATCTGTGAATGTTATGAACGAGTCATATCCATCCACACTTTTCACCGGAAATGGTCCACAAATGTCGGTGTGGATGATTTCTAGTGTGCTTGAGCTATGGATTGCACCTTTTTTGATTTGTTTTATATACTTTCCTTTAATGCAATCTACACATTGTTCTAAGTCTGAGAATTCTAACTGTGGAAGAATTTCACTTTTGACTAATCTTTCTATTCTCCCCTTCGAAATATGGCCCAAGCGACAGTGCCATAATTTCGATGAGTCGAATGTTCTCTTTCTTTTCTTTTGTTCTTTATTCGACGCGGAAACATGTTCATTCACATTGCATACAGAATGCACTTTTTCATGAAGTGATAACAGATAAAGCTCATCATGTAGTAAAGCATTACCAACATAAGCATTATTATACCAGATGGCACACTTGCCATGTCCAAAATAACACTCATAATTTTCTTTGTCCAAACATGAAACGCTAATTAAGTTTCTATTACATGAAGGAACATAAAGAACATCTCTAAGTAGAAGCTTGAATCCATCCGCTAACTCCAAGGAGATGTCGCCGACAGCTTCAACTTCTGCTTTTATTCCACTGGCTACTTCAATGCCTCCTTCTCTTCTTAGCGTAGTCCGGGTCGAATGGAATCCCTGTAAACAATTTGCAACATGAACAGTTGCCCCTGAGTCAATCCACCAAGTAGATTTCGAAAATTGTGTGTACAAGGATTCATTTACTAAGGAAACAATGTTGTTACCTTGCTTTGCCATTAAGGACTTCAGCCAAACAGGGCAGTCTTTCTTGTAATGCCCGGGCTGCTTACAGTGGAAACAAGTGTCTTTGTCCACTGGGAAAGACTGTTGCTGACGCTGATGCTGATAGGGAGTTTTTCCTTGTGGCTTTAAAGAAGAACTTTTGTTGTTTTGATTGTAGTTCTTTTTCTTATGATCCTTCACATAGTTGAGTGTTCCACCATGTGAAGCTTTTAGTCTGTCCTCTTCTTGGACACACATAGCAATTGTCTTTTCTATGTCCCATGTTCCAGGTGACATATTATAATTCACAACAAAAATTTCAAATTCCTTTGGCAGTGAAGCCATGACAAGGTGGACCAGGAGCTTTGGTTTGATCTCCAGATCCTCATCCATAGGCTTTAACTTTGCTGCCATATTGCTCATCCTCAAGATGTGCTCTCTTATTCCACCACCTGTGTATTGTTCCGTCACAAGTTGTTTTAACAGCTGGGTGGCATATATCTTTGAAGAGCCAGTGAACTGGCTCTTTATCTTTGTCAGCAACTCCGCAGCTGAAGCGCACTCTGCAATGGAGCCCACAATGGTGCTCTCAATTGTATTCTTTATAAAGGCCATGCATTTTTTATTTGCATTGACCCATTTTTGGTTGGCTATGATGTAGGACATCTCCAAAGGAGCATAATCCCTTTTCCTTTTAGCCCATGCAGCATCATCCTCAGTAGTCTCTCTTACTAGCTCTGTAGGTCTGACCGGCAGTGGTTCTTCCAGAACCCAGTCCAGATCAGCACAAACAAATGCCAGTTCAACTTTCTTCCTCCACTCAGTGTGGTTGTCACCTCTGAGTGTCGGAACTTCTTTTAGGCAACTCATCAAGTGAAAGCCTCCTGAAATCACAATTTAAGTGACATCAATATAACAACCATATGCATTAATCTAACATTGGTCAAATTAAACATATAATTGTCTATGCAATTAAATCTATCTTACCGTTGGGCAAAATACTAGAAATAATGCACCTTTAAATTTCAATAATAAAACATGATCATGTTATTAATATCGTTGGTCATAAACAATAACATAATCATATTCATTTTAGTAATCACTTTAACATGCTCTTAAAAAACTTAATACTATATATTAACTTTTATTTTCTGTGTAAAAGAGCATTAATTATTTACGCAGCGGAAAAATATTCAAGAACTTTTAATTCTTTACAGAAACTTTTCCTTAAAAGATTCATGAACTTTATTATTTTCTATATAAAATTCATGAACATTTCTTTTTCTGAAAATTTTCTATTTTCATTTTCAGAAACTTTTTCTGTTTACTTTTCTATTTTCTAAGAAAAATTTTCGTTGCACAAGTTTGCACAGAAAAAACTATGTAAAATTTTGCCCAAAAGACTGGACAAAAACTATTAAAAAATGAAAACAAAATGCAGCACAGCCGGCCTCGGCCCAGCTCGCGCGAGAACGCCCACGGCTGCTGGCCTTGGCCCAGCGCGCGTGGCGGCGCCCGCGGCTGGCGGCCTCGGTCCGGCACACGCCTCCTCTTTCGGCCCAATGGCCGTCGACCGCACTAGGGTTTCGATCTGGGCCGTCAAAAGCAATCCGACGGTCCAGCGTCGTTCTTGCGGGATCAAAACTCCCGATCTGTTCACCGCTCGAGAAACCCTAGCCACTTTCTCCCTTGGCCTCTCTCTGCTTCTCCTCGTGACGGCGTGGCTTCTCTCTCGCGCCGGCTGTTGCCAGACGGCGAGCGCCCCGGCCGCCGGCGGCGGTGGCCACCGCGAGCACTTCTTTTTCCCTTTTCTTTGTTTTTATGTTTTAAGCCCCCATCACAACCCACTTTCCAGTGGTAGAGAGGGCCAAGGCCACCGCGGCTTCAGAGCACCAGGCGGCTGTGCCGTGGCCATCCTCCTCGCCGGTCGCGCGTCCTCCCTTGCGGCGGGCGCGCCGCTGTCGAGGGACTTGGCCGCGGTGCTGTCCCACCCCCCCCCCCTTTTTTTTGTCTTTCTTTTCCGGTGAACTTTGTGGCTCCGGTGGTTCTTCGTCCCCGCACCTCGGCTTGCCGATGCTTGTGGGGATCGAGAGGAACAGGCGCGGCCTGACGGCGGCGCTCTTTGCCGGCGGCCCAAGGCCTTCTCCGGTGATGCACTTTGCCCGGTCTAGGGTTCTTGGGGAGGAGGGAGTTCTTTTGCTTTCTCTGTTTTAACTTTGTACCGAAAAAACATCTTAGCCTATGTATGGATCTGATACCATTGTTAAACCCACTTGGATCGTGTAGGCTAGATCTTTCCGGTAACCTACCTTCCTTGGGTGCGGATGAGCTTGATCCAGAGCCGGCCATGGTGAAGTAGAGGCCGGTGATGGCAGTGGGATCGATATGGAGAGGTGGCAGTGGTGCTTTCCGTGAGCACTGCGATTGCCCTAGATCGGAAGGGGATTTCGGTGGGGAGTCTGGCGGCGCGGTAAACCTCGTACCGTGTGCCCCGGCCCCGACCTCTCTATATATATCACAGGTCACAGGGGCCGACCAACCATAAGAGGGTTGGGCGCCCCCGATCAGGGCGCGAATATATCAGGGCCCGATGGGCCGTTGGGCCCACTCGGTGGAGAGATCAACCTAACAAGGGGTAGAGCCGAGCTAGGGCTAGCTAAGGTTCGGGCGCGGTTTCAACAGTTTCGCTGTCTCGGGTGCATTGGCCAGCACGCCCTGCTACTGGGAGCCTCCGCACGCCCTCGGGTGCATTGGCCAGCACGTTGAGCACCATCGGCGAGGCGCAGAGGTGGGTGACGTCGTGGCGAGCGATGGCGGCGTAGACCTCGGCGGTGTCGACGAGGCGGAGGCAGACGTTGGTGCCGCCCACCATGGCCATCCCCAAGGAAAGCTCGAACCGTTGGCATGTAACATGGGCAGCGTTCACAGGAACGTCGGTGGAGAAGGCACCACCCAGTCAATGAGCGCGTTGACGGTGATCAAGAAAATCCCACGGTGGCAGTTGACCACCCCTTTGGGCGCCGACGTCGTGCCGGAGGTGTAGTTGAGGATCATGGGATCCCACTCAGTCGCCGGCCGGACCCAAGCAAACTCCGATTCTCCCTTCTCTAGAAGCATCTCGTACGTTGTGAGTGCTGCCAACTCCTTATCGGTCGTCGTACTCTCCTCTTCCTCGTAGTAGGGGTCCTCCACGAGGATGACACGCGGCGCAGGTTGTCCCCTCGCGGCAGAAGGCGGACTGCGTCCGTGAGGAGCGGCAGGAACGCCGTATCAGCGAATATGTTCTTGGCGCCGGAGTGGGCGAACAGGACGGCCACCGTGGGCGCGTCGAGGCTAGTGTTGAAGGTGTTGAGCACCGCGCCGCTCATGGGCACGCCGAAGTGCATCTCGTACATGGCCGGCACGTTGGGGAGGAGCGCCGAGACCACGTCGCCGTGGGAGACGCCCAGCGACACGAGCGCGGAGGCGAGGCGGAGGCAGCATCGGAAGGTCTGGCTCCAGGTCCAGACGACGTCGTGGTAGACGACGGACCGGCAGTCGCCGAACGTTGTGGCCGCGCACTCCTGAAACCCCAGCGGCGTGAGCAGGCACGAGTTGACGGGGTTCATTCCCAGTTTCTCCATGGCTTGGCTTGCTTTGTGAATCTGGGACGCTATAAAATGTGCAAGTGCGCTCTGAGGGACCTTTGAGGTAGGATTTATAGAACGATTCGGCAGATGGGATGCCAATCAATGGAAAGACTGCCACAACATTGTCATCTTCTAAACTAGCAGGGTGGCCCCTGCATGCACATGCGCGAGCAAGAGCAACATCTTACAAAACATATAGAATTTTCAAAAATCCTACATCTACATAGGGCTACGAACGTTTTACGTAATATCCTAACAAACTCTCTCTCGGCCCCCCTATTTCCAAGCGGGTGGGCCCCTTGCTTCCCCAATCTCCAATCACAAGCGTCCAAATTGCTCATTACGTAAATCACGTAATAAGAATTACGTAAGTGTAGTATTGCTGAAGAATTTTTATCGCAAACCAACCTGTGATTGAATGGTTAGAATGATAGTGGTATTCTCAGCTCATCAGGATTCAAGTCCTGATGTTCGCATTTATTTCAAGATTTCCGGCGATGCGCGTTCAGCTGGAGGAGACGTTTCTTTCGACGGCTCAGTCTCTCGGAGGTGCTTATAGAGAGGTAGGGTGGTTGTGGATTCAAAGCGTTGGTCCTTATGGGCACTTGCACAAAGAATTTTCGGCTGTTATCGACAAGGTCAAACCGGCTATGGTAGGGAGTGGCGCGTTGGTGGTCTAGAGACCTTGATGAATTTATTTTTTATGTATGAGGTGCACTGTACTTTAGATGAAATTTTATAATATATCCGATTACTTTTCAGAAAAAAGAGCTAGATCTTGGATAATTTGTTATGTATCTTTATCTTCCTAAATACTTAACAGTGCAGCTGCGCTAATTGGGCTATGCGAGCGCAGGCAATACATGACAAAAAGCTCACACTATAAAAAAAGTAATTAACATTCTGTGTCATCACTACACTACGAAAAAGGAAAATATATGTTCCTCGTTCCATACGCTGCCTACTTTACACAAATCAGTCAAGGGAGGACAAGTACGTGCATTTATTTGGGCTTAATAAAAATTTAAAAAACCATAACTTTTAATTCAAGTATCGAAATTCAGATTCTCTTTCACCGTTGGGTTTCTCGCAACGAGTTCTTCAAAACTAGATCCCATATGAATATGTTTTGACAAACTTTCTGTTTTGAGCAACTTTGGGTGCTAAAGAGGCAACTTTAGTGCTATAGGAAAGCAACTTCTTTTAAGGTTGCCTACTATGATTGCCTATCAACGAAAAGTCATTATAAGCTGCCTCCCATGACTATCATGTTCACTAAATTCGCATATAAGTTGTCCCCAACTGCTTATTAGTGCAGCTGCTGTTGGAAATATGCCCTGGAGGCAATAATAAAAGCATTATTATTATATTTCCTTATTCATGATAATTGTCTTTATTCGTGCTATAATTGTGTTATCCGGAAATCGTAATACATGTGTGAATAACAGACAACAATATGTCCCTAGTGAGCCTCTAGTTGACTAGCTCGTTGATCGACAGATAGTCATGGTTTCCTGACTATGGACATTGGATGTCATCGATAACGGGATCACATCATTAGGAGAATGATGTGATGGACAAGACCCAATCCTAAACATAGCATAAGATCGCATAGTTCGTTTGCTAGAGTTATCCAATGTCAAGTATCCTTTCCTTAGACCATGAGATCGTGTAACTCCCGGATACCGTAGGAGTGCTTTGGGTGTGCCAAACGTCACAACGTAACTGGGTGACTATAAAGGTATACTACGGGTATCTCTGAAAGTGTCTGTTGGGTTGACATGGATCGAGACTGGGATTTGTCACTCCGCTTGACGGAGAGGTATCACCGGGCCCTCTCGGTAATGCATCATCACAATGAGCTCAATGTGATCAAAGTGTTTGATCACGGGATCATGCATTACGGTACGAGAAAAGTGACTTGCCGATAACGAGATTGAACGAGGTATTGGGATACCGACGATCGAATCTCGGACAAGTAAAATACCGATTGACAAAGGGAATCATATACGGGATTAATTGAATCCTCGACATCGTGGTTCATCCGATGAGATCATCGTGGAGCATGTGGGAGCCAACATGGGTATCGAGATCCCACTGTTGGTTATTGCCCGAGAGCCGTCTCGGTCATGTCTGCATGTCTCCCGAACCCGTAGGGTCTACACACTTAAGGTTCGGTGACGCTAGGGTTGTAGGGATATGTATGTGCAGTAACCCGAATGTTGTTCGGAGTCCCGGATGAGATCCCAGACGTCACGAGGAGTTTCGAAATGGTCCGGAGGTAAAGAATTATATATAGGAAGTGCTATTTTGGCCATCGGGACAAGTTTCGGTGTTATCGATATTGTACCGGGACCACCGGAGGGGTCCCGGGGGTCCACCGGGGGGTCCACCTGCCCCGGGGGGGCCACATGGGCTATAGGGGGTGCGCCCTGGCCTACATGGGCCAAGGGCACCAGCCCCAAGGGCCCATGCGCCAAGGAGACTTGGAGAGGGGAGAGTCCAAAGAGGGGAAGGCACCTCCGAGGTGCCTTGGGGAGGATGGAGTCCTCCCCCCTTCTTGGCCGCACCCCTTCCTTGGAGGAAGGGGCAAGGCTGCGCCCTCCCCCCATCTAATGCGCCTATATAAAGGGAGGGGAGGGAGGGGTGGCCGCACCCTTTGCCCTGGCACCCCCTCCTCCCTGCAACACCTCCTCCTCCTCCCGTAGTTGCTTAGCGAAGCCCTGCCGGAGTTCTGCTGCATCCACCACCACGCCGTCGTGCTGGATCTTCCTCAACCTCTCCTTCCCCCTTGCTGGATCAAGAAGGAGGAGACGTCTCCCGTCCCGTACGTGTGTTGAACGCGGAGGTGCCGTCCGTTCGGTGCTAGATCATCGGTGAATTGGATCACGGCAAGTACGACTACCTCATCCACGTTCACTCGAACGCTTCCGTTGCGATCTACAAAGTGGTATGTAGATGCTATCTAATCTGAATACTCGTTGCTAGATGAACTCATAGATGGATCTTGGTGAAACCGTAGGAAAAATTTTAATTTTCTGCAACGTTCCCCAACAGTGGCATCATGAGCTAGGTCTATGCGTAGTTCTTCTTGCACGAGTAGAACACAAAGTAGTTGTGGGCGTCGAATTGTCAATTCTTCTTGCCATTACTAGTCAATCTTGATTCAGCGGTATTGTGGGATGAAGCGGCCCGGACCAACCTTACACGTACGCTTACGTGAGACCGGTTCCACCGACTAACATGCACTAGTTGCATAAGGTGGCTGGCGGATGTCTGTCTCTCCTACTTTAGTTGGATCGGATTCGATGAACAGGGTCCTTATGAAGGGTAAATAGAGATTGACAATTCACGTTGTGGTTATTACGTAGGTAAGAAAACGTTCTTGCTAGAACCCTAATTCAGCCACGTAAAACTTGCAACAACAATTAGAGGACGTCTAACTTGTTTTTGCAGCAAGTGCTTTGTGACTAAGTATATTATTTTTGCATACATTATTTTTGAAGCTAAACTTTCATTACTAAGTATATTAATTGCTATACGATGTTCTTCAACAGGGACTCCCGATGACAGTTGTGCCTCAGTGGATCGAGACAAAAGGTCGCATGTCAATGGTTAGCTTACGACCAAGATTTCCTACATTGCACATGAGTGCATTCAGAATTTCTGAAAGCGAAGAATGCTTAATAGTGAAAGATTTGAGCAAAATTGTTAACGATCGCAGAGAAGTACTAGGGGGCAGCAAGGAGAAGCGCAACCCAAGATTAGGAGACAGATTCATCTGCATGCTCCAGTATGATGAATCAGGAGAGCTATACATGTTCTATGCTATTCTACCTGAGAGGGAGCAGCAGGAGTAATTTAGCTAGTTCATGCTCGTATTGTCCTGAACTTAATTAATCTCAAATAGTGATTTTCTTGTGAACAACGCTTATAATATCATGACCATGTTGAACTCGATGATATCTTTGCTTCTGTTACAAGTGAATGTTTCTTCTTTAAGTTAGTATTGGTGGTGATTAGATATATATAGCGGTAATAATGATTAAATAGTGGTAATTAATGATGACTACGATGATTTTTAGCTAGCTAGTATATATACATATACTGTTGTTGGTGATGAAATGATGCAACAGTTTATTTATTTATTAATATGTGATGATGATGATGATGATGATGAGTTATTATATATATCATTTATGCATGAAAGAAACCGCAAATTAGTTTGAACTGGATATATATATATGGATCCTAGCTAAGTGATCAAGTATATATATATGCCATATCCATATCCATATCAAGTATAACAACTCATTGTAACGTAAAACAATCCTAAATTAAATTGATAACACAAATTTAAAGGAAAAATAAAAAATAAAACAAAAACCCACAAACATTTAGTACCGGTTGGTGTTACCAACCGGCACTAAAGGGCTCCCTGTCCCCGGAGCTGGCTCGTGCCACGTGGTTGGCCTTTAGCAGCGGTTCATGCTGAACCGGTACTAAAGGGGGGGCCCTTTAGTGACCATAATTTAGTGCCGGTTGTGGAATCGGCACTAAAGGGCCTTACGAACCGGTGCTATTGCCCGGTTCTGCACTAGTGCAACCGTATATTACACGCCTCGTTCTGACAAAATACGCTTTAGTTCAATGATTGGGATTAATATTCTGTTAACTACATCGAATTGATACTGTTTGTGTAGTTCAACTGCTTACATGAAAAAAATGTATTCTGGTATCTTGGCGGAGTGTTGCCTCGGTTAGAGCAACTCTAGCAGACTCTGCATCTCGCCGGCCCGCAAAACGCGTTTGCAGTTCGCGGAAAACGGCCTTTGTGGGCCGGCAAGGAAGGCCGCAGATGCAGACCCCCAAACGGACCCGTATAAAAGTATATTCACGGAATATGCTTTTTTACGGGTCGACTTTGCGGTGTCTGCTCTTGCGCCGCTGCATCCTGCATCTCATCGGCCCGCAAATATCAAATCCAACATAATACAACAAACGGAAGCAAACTAAATAATTATTCAAATCCAACATAATACAACAATCATCCGCATTACAAATAATTATTCAAATCACCAAAGCAAACTTAAATAATGCAATACAAAACTCGTGATGAATACAAATATAAATGAATACAAAAATGAGTCACTGTCCAGCCCTTTGCCAATGGTGCTCAATGAGATCCTCCTGGAGTTAAAAGTGTGTGTTTGCATTTTCAATCTCCTTGTATGTCTGAAGAAAAGATCTAATGCGGTTAGGGTCTCTAGCTGATTTGACACGGCTACCCACATTGTCGTAGAAGAATTTCAAGTTCATTCCTCTCTCATCTTCAAGAATCATATTGTGAAGGATAACGCAGCATGTCATGATATTTTTTAAGGTTTTCTTATCCCAAAAACAAGCAGGACCACGGACAATGGCAAACCTAGATTGCAAAACACCGAATGCTCTTTCAATGTCTTTTCAGGCTGCCTCTTGCACCCTTGCAAATTCACAATGTTTTCTAGTTTTGGGATCTTTGATGCTCTTGACAAAGGTGCACGAGCTCAATTCCATCTACATGCATACCGGCGCGTCAATCAACTATGCATACCGCTCGAAAATATCACAAAACAAACACTAACCTGCGGCGGATGCGGCGGGTGATCCCGGCGGCGACAAGGGGCGGGCTCGACGGTGGTCGATCCCCAGCGGCGACAGCGACGAGGGGCGGCTCTTCTCGCCGGATCCGGGGGGGGGGGTGGTCGGTGCAGTGCATCGGCGCTGGAGGGTGGGGGACGGCCCCGCAGCGCGATTCCGCCCGCAGATTGGCTGGAATCGCCAACGGCGGACGGGCGGAAGCAAGGCAGTCGGCGGCGGAAGGAAGTGGGGAAAGGCACACGGCTAAAATATCCCTCCCTCCAACTGCTTCTCTGTGATGCAGGGCACCGCAGCGGCGAGGGGGAAACCCGCGTATTCGCGAGTTGGGGCCGAGATTTTGCCGCGCCCCTCAAAAAATACCGACTTTGCGGGGTCTGTTCCGGCGGGATTTTCCGCGTGGACCCGCATTTTGGCGGTTATTTTACGGGTCAGGGCCGGATGCGGGGTTTGCTAGAGTTGCTTTTATACCTGTAGGGTGAGTGCCACACTCAGCTTACAGGACACATGCCACAATCACGGAAGTCCAAGACCAAATGGCACGACAGGGTATAAACCTATGCCAAGTACGACACTCGGCTTAGACCTACATCGAGAGCTGTTGCCACATACTCAGTGTTCATCTCTAAAGTGAGCCGCCATAACTGATCTCGGCGAAGACAGATACTTGGCTTAGAAATATGTTGTGTCTAGCTGGAAAATCACACGGCTAATAGCTATGCCTTGCACCGGCAAGGCGGTACTCGACTTAGATATATGTCACGCCAAGCTGGAAAAGCACTCGGCATATAACTATACCGTGCACCGACAGGACGGTACTCGGCTTAAACTTTTCCATGTGTCTACCTTCGGGTTGCCCCTAGTTGCAGAAAATGCCGAGCATGTCACACGGCTTACAGAGATGCCACATGGCATTGCCGTCTCTGTCCAAGAGCCGTCAGTCCGTCACATTGCCTTATTTTGCCGAAGATCCAACATTTAGCACTTGACAAAGTGTCAGTCGAGTGCCCGTGAGGAAGCTCTCGGCTCGGCTTACAACCCTTTGTGGACATGGTATAGGCTGAGGAGAGGAAGCCGAGTGCAACACTCTGCATACAGTTTGCCAAGTTCGATTTTGGCTTCGCCGAGTATTTTTTATAGTCGGCCTATTATGATTTTTCAGTAGTGTAGCGTGTGTGATATGCAACCGGTGTGAAACCAATACTTCAAGTCTGAGAAAAACAAATGACAAGTCGAGCCTAGAACGGAGAAGCATGCTCGAACTTAATATTCAAAATGGTATAATGATAGCTACTGAGCTAAAATTGAACACACAGAAGATTATTTGAGGACATTTAACATGAATTCAAACTAAGGAAAAAAATAGCATGCTATGCAAAATAGCGCCGTCCCTGAAAAAATGCTATTAGCGAGACATTGTACAAGGCAATCCTCTGCACGCAATAGTGAACTATTTTTTTCCAGTGATTCAAAGTTTCAAACACAAGCTAATTTGAAAGAACAAATGGTTATTCTGCAAAAAAAAAAAGAATACATAGATGATTAACCAAAGGGAAAGTAGTGGCTGCACCCACTTTCAGTGCACCCACGCAAGAAAACATATCAAAACATTTTGAAAAAATATGAAACTTCGTGTAAATGATCATCAACAAATGTTATGAGGGCTTGCAAAGTTCGGTGGTCAAATAACATTCGAGAAGCGCTCTACAAAAAAGACAAAATTGCAAAATCTGCTCAAACAGTGCACGTACATTTTGACTAATTTTCAGTGATTTTGTCTTTTTTATAGAAAGCTCCTCGAATGTTATTTGACCATCAAATTTTGCAAGCCCCCATAACATTTGTTGATGATCATTTCCACGAAGTTTTAGATTTTTTTCAAAATATTTTGCCATGTTTTCTTGCGTGAGTGCACCGTGGGTGCACCGAGAGTGGGTGTAGAAGAACCATTCTCACAAAGGGAAAGTAGTGGCTGCACTCTTAACCAAAACTTCACTAGTTAGCTTTTTGCAAATTGAATGAACAGATGGTTGCACACTAGTTGGAAAACTATCACGTACGGGTTCAGATTGAGTTTGTGATCAATCTATGTCGGCGACTCGTTGTAATCGATCTATCTATTTCGGTGACTAGTTTATTTTTTCTTTTATCTAGTTGTGCCAATATATAAACTGTTTCTGTCACGTATTCCATTGTGGTTGTCTGCTTCAGACGTGCCTGCCCGGGTAAACCGTCAGCAGAAAATCGATCTCGATCTTTGTTTCGATCTACCGTAGCCGAGGCCGAGGCCGACCACGTCTCCGCCGCACCTCCTGAGGCCTTGCTCGTCACGGTGACCGGCGAGACGGCGACGGTCCCCAAGGCGCCTCCGCCCGTGGGGCTCCCGGGCGGCACTATCTACCATCACTTTGCCCTGGCGTTCAGCCCATCCACCAAGGAGCACAAGCTGTTCCGGTTCACGTTCTCGCCCTTCTATAGCATCTACGGGGACGACGTGGACCAGAGCATGTTCACGTTGGACGGTGCTGCCAGCGGCGGCGGATGGCGCCAGCGCTCGTTCCGCTCTCGGTGTCCCCTGCTGGTCACCTTTCATCCGTTGCTCATCCAAGGCAAGCTCTACTTGGTTGCTACCGGCAAGACAGGCCCAGAGAAGCCCCGGAATCCTGATGGGTTGCTGGAGGTCGACGTGGCGACGGAGGCGCGCCGCACGCACCGTCTTCCGTTCGAGGCCGACGAGTATCACCCGGCCTGGCACCCGCTGGTGAACGCCTGCGAGATGGACGGGCGCCTCGTCATAGACATCGTCAGGGGTTATGAAACCATTGTCCGGAAGATCCAGTTCTGGGTACTCATGCCTTTGCCACCGCGTCCCGACAGCGACGACGGTGAGGCGCATTGGGAGCTGCACTATAGCTTCCATGCCGATGGTGACTACGTCTTCGACGTGCCAAGAAGCGCCTGGTTCGACAACGCCGAGATGACACTGTGCTACAAGGACTATGAGGCCTTGTACAAGCATGGCACGAGAGGACGCTCGCCGAAACCATCTCCGGACGCTAATTGTCCGCAATGTGACCGGCGAATCCAGCTGCCACCAACGCCGTCCAACTGCCAATGGAACATCTTCGGCGATTATCGCCCCAGCCTGCTCTCGCCTCTCGCCTTGACGCAGCCGCCGTCCTCTTGGGACGGCAAGGAGGAAAGACAAAAATTCGAGCATGCATTGTTGCTTACACTAGAGTGAGTCACACCAATGGAAGCATCACGCATACGCTGATCTAAGTAGCTCAAATATGATGGCAACCATTAATTCTCAACTAGTGCATGATCGAACTGAACATTCATGGTTGCTTCCTTATTGTTTTGTTTTTCTTTCAAGAAACTAGCTTGCTGTCCTCTATTGTATGTTTGGTTTGTGAATTGCCAATGGAGTTGTCGGAACTTGGCAAGAAGTTTGCTGCAGCAATCTACAAGTGGGAACACTGTCCTCTACGTGGTCCAGAAAAACATGTCGCGCTGGCATTTTTGCAAAAAACATGTATCAAAATTTGCTGCAGCACAATCTACAAGAAGTTTGCTGCAGCATGGAGTATTATCTATGTTACATGCTTTGTTGTTCCTATTGATGGACATTAAAACCACTCGTTTAAATTATTACTTCAGTGATCTATAAACGTTTTATATTTATTTACAGAGGGAGTATGTTACATGCTTTGCTGTTCCTATTGATGGACATTAAAACCACTCATTTAAATCATTACTTCAGTGATCTATAAATGTTTTTATATTTATTTATAGAGGGAGTACTCCCTCCTTTCCGGTTTATAGGGCTTATCTCAAAATATTAGTTTTCCATTTTATAAGACTTAATTTGGTTGTTTCCCATCACAATTTCAGATTCCAAGGTGCATTAAATAATTGCATGCAAGTATTAAGAGAAAATTGACCAATGCATGTACTTTATGCATGCCTGCATTACAATTAATACATTGGTAAACATAAATTTGATGAAAACAAGAGCATTAATTGGGTTCTTTTGCAAATTACAAAAATTATTCGACCACTCACCATCTACCTTGGTTGGTGAGATTATTGAATTGAGCCTTATAAACCGGAAAGGAGGAAGTATGTTACATACTTTGTTGTTCCTATTTGCGGACGTTAAGACCGCTCCATGGACGGGACCGACAGGTACGGCACCCGTCAATACTTACTGCCAGAATGATTCCTTAGTTTCTCACAAGCCACACACAGATAAAGAAACTGGGAACCACAAAGGGAACCCTATAACAAAAGTTCTCAGGAAATCATATGAAAACATCTTCACAAACCATCACATTCACACATTCAGCGATCTCTCATAGGCCATAGCTTAGCTTCCTTGCATACTGTCAGCATCCATGCTCTGAACCCCATCAAATCCATAGCCTCATCCTCTCCTGTCTCATCACTGGCATTGCAATCAAGCTTCTCTTCTACCCCCTTGCTCTGGCTTGGGATCTCTCTTATTCATCTCTCTATCTTGATTTAAGTTTATTGTCCAGTGCCCTTCCTTTGGAATTCCCTTATTACAGTATTTCTTTCTTTCTTTCTCCATATCATTTATTGTCCAAGCTTATCCTCCATTTTCTTGTCCAAACCTTGACTTGACTGAACCTCTTCCATATCCAAGTTATGACCATTTGTATCATTTTTTCCACAAGTGCCTTAACTTCCAAGCACATGAAATAACAGTTTTGTCCCTCCCTGCTCAATTCTGAATCTTTTAGGATCTGTCACATCTCTGTCCTGCCGCAAATTCTTAGAGCATTTTCCATCGAGATTAGTTAACTCAAAGTAGTCAGTCTACTCTGTACATTGTACTAGAGTTGCTGACGCTAAGATTAACTACTCCGCCCGCTTTGAAAATAGTTCGGTCATTGCTTAGGGTATTGGAATAAGCCACAGCGTGTGTGGTCAGGCTCGTCGGGTGCGACGGATTCGCGCGAGACGTGCGGGACGCACTGGTGCAGTCGAGCTCGTCGGGCGCGACGGATACGCGCGGGACGTGCGGGACGCAGCGGAAGCCGTGGCAAAATGCGTGTGTATGTGTGTGTGCGCGCGCGCTTGTGGCTGTAGCGTGTGTGCGTGCGTTGCGTAGCTGGCCGTGAGTTAGTGGCCGTTTGGGGTGGCCGGGTCATGCGTACATGCATTAGATGAATAAGATAGATGCGTGGGTGTGCCGGCCAAGTAAGCGGGCGTGCATCCGTGCGGTTAGTTAGTGTGTACGGCACACGGAAACTTGGGGGCTGCGTTGATGTGCCACTACAAAGCCATGGCCACTTGTGTGTGTTCAGATGAGAGTTTGGTGCTAGTGGATTAGTAACGGGGCTGTGTGTAGCCGGGTGAAACTCCAGTGTACTGTGCTTCTCCTTCTTCTACCCCTAGTCCTGAGTGAGAGAGAGAGAGAGAGAGCGGCAACAACAATTGGTATACAAAGCTTCGGTTCGGGCGATCACCGGCGACCATGGTGCTCGTCCCACATGGCGGCGGCGCGGGCGGATGGGCGACGATGGCGATGCCGATGCTGACCGCGGACAACTACACGGTCTGGGCCATCAAGGCGCAGGCAATCCTCGACGTCCACACCGTGTGGGAGGCGGTGGCGCCGGGTGATGCGGCGGTGAATGCGCGGAAGGACAAGATGACGCGCGCGTTGCTACTCGGGGCGTTACCGGAGGATGTGCTGCTGCAGGTGTCGACGAAGCTCACCGCCAGGGAGGTATGGGACTCCGTGAAGGTGAGGTTCGTCGGCGCCGATCGGGTCCGCACGGCGAGGCTGGTGACGCTATGCGGCGAATTTGACCGCCTGAAGATGGCGGACGGTGAGGAGCTCGACGTGTACGGCGGGAGGCTTGCGGCGATGGCGGCGAGGTATGCCAACCTCGGGGAGACACTGGGCGACACGGCGCTCATCAAGAAGCTGCTGGATACGATGCCGGATCGGCTCTTCCCCGTCATCGCCGGCATCGAGCAGTTCCACGACATGACAACGATGGCGTTCGACGAAGCGCTCGGGCGGCTATGCGCGTTCGACGAGCGAGTTCGGCATCGACGGCAGGACAGCGGCGAGCGGGCGGACGGAAAGCTCATGTTCACGGCGGCGCAGTGGCAGGCGCGGGAGCGGCAGCACGGCGGAGCACGGGACGACGACGACGAGCGCAGCGTGGCGTCGGGGAGCGGCGGCAACAAACGCAGGCGCTGCTACAAGTGCGGGGAGCACGGGCACTTCCGGCGCGAGTGCCCGCAACTGCGGAAAGGACCGGCGGCGGAGCAAGCTCTCTTGGCCGGTGCCAACGTCGACGACGATGGACTCCTCTAGGCCTGTGTGTTGGAATAAGCCACGGCATGTGTGGTCGGGCTCGTCGGGTGCGATGGATTCGCGCGAGACGTGCGGGACACAATGGTGCAGTCGAGCTCGTCGAGCGCGACGGATACGCGCGGGACGTGCGGGACGCAGCGAAAGCGGTGGCAAAATGCGTGTGTGTGTGCGCGCGCTCTTGGCTGTAGCGCGTGTGCGTGCATTGCGTAGCTGGCCGTGAGTTAGTGGCCGTTTGGGGTGGCCGGGTCATGCGTGCATGCATTAGATGAAGGGCACCGCTAGGCATCAGACTACTGATGCCAGCATTCTATCAGACCAGCAAGTAACCGTTGGATTAGAGCCTGTGGGTCGTTAGATTAGCATGAGGCTGCTTCCCACCTCTCCTCACGGAGTTTCCAAATTAGAAGCTGCTAATTACGTGGGATGGATAATTAAGTGCCCGTGATTTTAGCTGCCATATTTCTAGGAACTAAATCTTGTTTGAAGGAAACTAATAACTGTAGCAGAATTTCTTGCGTGGAGTTCTACTTCCATGGAAAGTACATTTTATTTTTGATACTATTCAAATTTGCTTCCATCACAATTGAGATTTGCTTCAATCTAAAAGGAAGTTATTTCTAAATGGTTATGTTTCAACGTATCAAACTATGTTTACATCGACTGAAGAATTTGATTCCATGGTGAATGAAATTTGCTTGGATGTATACACAGAAATTTATGTATTGATATACATTCAGTAGAACATTGGGACCGATGTAGGCAACATGAAATAAATTTTGAATGGTTAAGCAGAATGCACTAACAAAAACTTCATTCAGATGCATAGGGACGATACAGATATGAAGCATGCTAGGTTGTACTTTGAAACATAATTTTATGTTGGTTGAAGCATGAAAATGTAGTACCAAAATATTGCTGATATAATGCTGGTTTGAAACAAACTGGAATTTTGTTTCCAAAGAAATTAAAATATGCATCCAAAAGAATCTGAATTTGCTTCCATAAAAAAAATATGGCATATAAAGTAAGATTTTATGCCATCTAGCATCTACAGACAAATGATTCAATGGTGGCATGTGTCCTTGCTATGGTAGTCGTGCTTCCTTTTGAAGGTAATGTGCAATATAACATAAATTTGTTTCGGGCAAAAATAAAAATGCTACTTTTCTATATAATTTCATGTCTCCGGAGAACTGAAAATTACAATTCATATTGAGTGACTGAACCCATTCAAGCAACAACATCTCGCACAACTTCTATTTGTCTTCCATCACCCCCACCCCATTGTAGGCGTTGTCCCTCTGTCGATGTCCGGAAGGTGTGCAGTGAAATGCCCTTCAGCTACTACATACCACCAAACATAGTCTCCACTGGGAGCAGAAGAAGTAGACCACTATCTGCACCAACAAGACAAAAGCTTCATATATAAGCTCGCAGGCACATCAACCAAATCACAGCAAATGGCTTGAAGCAAAAAAGATGACTCTGTTTGAAGCAATATGAGGTTTGGTTGGAAGCATAGAAGCAAAGGTATGTTTGATGAATAACTAAGGAGAACATGTGTGGCTGAAGTATAAAAATTGGCATTTAGAAGCAATAATAAATAGTATGGAAAATCATAACTAAATGAACAAGAAAATGGAATCTTTCCGTCTTAATATTGTTAGGATAGGAAACATGAAAGTATATAATGGAATCATAAATAGAATGAAATAATGGAAGGACGGACTTACATACAAAGTGACACGCCGGTGTGGGGTGTGGGATGCACAGACACACACATGTTGTCATCTAGTTTACATTCAGAAGGCTATGATGCACTAGAAACAAAAATACTTTCATGCTTCCTATCAAAATGATCCATAAGAAGCACAATTGTATAGGCGCAATCGTTTGATACATAAGAAGCACATATATGAGACCTAGGAAGCAGCAATGCTCTAAAACAGTTTTTTGTCGGTATCAAAGTGGAATCTTGGAACATTGAAAATGGAAATAAATTAAGATTGCAGCCAACATGGGGATGCATGGAGATCGTGACCATGTTTTGTTTGCCCAATGAAGCAAGTTCTATGCTTTCTACTTCACATAAGCATATACATTACAATTAAGAAGCATAGCTCCGGATCAATCCTGTTCATTAACCATTCACCTGACCACTGGGGGTTGACACGGAGCCTGCATTCAAAGTATAGAGTCAAGAAGCTTCTGTATAGCAATTTACATACTATGAAACTAGGAAGCACGAACATCGTAGTTGGGAACAGATCAAAACTTGAATGTAAGCACGGAAATTTGAGATCAGGAACAGTTCAAAAAAAAAAGAATTTGAGATCAGGTCAAAAACTAAGATTACCTCCAAGATTGGGAATTGTATTAACTTGATTCACATGAGAAATTAACTAAAATAATCGTAGATGAAATAGTGATCCATTACACATAGGATATAACAGAGATACGCCCAACAAAATACATCAAACCAAGCATTGCATCCAGATTGACGCAAACCAAATCAAGTGATGAAAATAATCAAACCCAATTCAGGTGAGTACATACCCGGGGCACGACGGTTGGCATACGCGTACAGGCTCTTCCGAGCCGAAACGACGCACCAGCGCGGTGGGATGAATGGTGATGAGGCAGGGTCTGGCGGGAACAAGGCCGGTGATGGGTGTGACGCCGTCGGTGGTGAGAGTAGGATTCAGCGGAGCAGGAGGGGATGGGTCTTTGCACCGGTTACCTGGAGGAGTTGTAGACGTTGCGGAGTTTTGGGGCTGATCCGGGTGGTAGCGGAGATACCTGGCGTGACGAGGGAGGTCGGTGACCTTGAGGCAGCGCTCGCCCGGGGGATGTGAGACGATGGGTGGGTCTGGCAAGCGAGATTAACTCGGACGTAGAGTAACGAGGAGGTTTGGACGGGGCAGGCGAGAATTTCTCGATCTAATTAATTTGTGCCGTTCACTTAGAAATATGGGCCGTGGATTAGAAAAGCATCAACGGCACAAGATCCATCTGAAAATGTTTTCCTATGAGGCTACTGAATACAAGTGATTCCCTTAGATGAATAAGATAGATGCGTGGGTGTGCCGGCCAAGTAAGCGGGCGTGCATGGGTGCGGTTAGTTAGTGTGTACGGCACACGGAAACTTGGGGGCTGCGTTGCTGTGCCACTACAAAGCCATGGTCACTTATGTGTGTTCAGATGAGAGTTTGGTGCTAGTGGATTAGTAACGGGGCTGCGTGTAGCCGGGTGAAACTCCAGCAAATGGCTTGAAGCAAAAAAGATGACTCTGTTTGAAGCAATATGAGGTTTGGTTGGAAGCATAGAAGCAAAGGTATGTTTGATGAATAACTAAGGAAAACATGTGTGGCTGAAGTATAAAAATTGGCATTTAGAAGCAATAATAAATAGTATGGAAAATCATAACTAAATGAACAAGAAAATGGAATCTTTCCGTCTTAATATTGTTAGGATAGGAAACATGAAAGTATATAATGGAAGCATAAATAGAATGAAATAATGGAAGGACGGACTTACATACAAAGTGACACGCCGGTGTGGGGTGTGGGATGCACAGACACACACATGTTGTCATCTAGTTTACATTCAGAAGGCTATGATGCACTAGAAACAAAAATACTTTCATGCTTCCTATCAAAATGATCCATAAGAAGCACAATTGTAGAGGCGCAATCGTTTGATACAAAGTGGAATCTTGGAACATTGAAAATGGAAACAAATTAAGATTGCGGCCAACATGGGGATGCATGGAGATCGTGACCATGTTTTGTTTGCCCAATGAAGCAAGTTCTATGCTTTCTACTTCACATAAGCATATACATTACAATTAAGAAGCATAGTTCCGGATCAATCATGTTCATTAACCATTCACCTGACCACTGGGGGTTGACACGGAGCCTGCATTCAAAGTATAGAGTCAAGAAGCTTCTGTATAGCAATTTACATACTATGAAACTAGGAAGCACGAACATCGTAGTTGGGAACAGATCAAAACTTGAATGTAAGCACGGAAATTTGAGATCAGGAACAGTTCAAAAAAAAGAATTTGAGATAAGGTCAAAAACTAAGATTACCTCCAAGATTGGGAATTGTATTAACTTGATTCACATGAGAAATTAACTAAAATAATCGTAGATGAAATAGTGATCCATTACACATAGGATATAACAGAGATACGCCCAACAAAATACATCAAACCAAGCATTGCATCCAGATTGACGCAAACCAAATCAAGTGATGAAACTAATCAAACCCAATTCAGGTGAGTACATACCCGGGGCACGACGGTTGGCATACGCGTACAGGCTCTTCCGAGCCGAAACGGCGCACCAGCGCGGTGGGATGAATGGTGATGAGGCAGGGTCTGGCGGGAACAAGGCCGGTGATGGGTGTGACGCTGTCGGTGGTGAGAGTAGGATTCAGCGGAGCAGGCGGGGATGGGTCTTTGCACCAGTTACCTGGAGGAGTTGTAGACGTTGCGGAGTTTTGGGGCTGATCCGGGTGGTAGCGGAGATACCTGGCGTGACGAGGGAGGTCGGTGACCTTGAGGCAGCGCTCGCCCGGGGGATGTGAGACGATGGGTGGGTCTGGCAAGCGAGATTAACTCGGACGTAGAGTAACGAGGAGGTTTGGACGGGGCAGGCGAGAATTTCTCGATCTAATTAATTTGTGCCGTTCACTTAGAAATATGGGCCGTGGATTAGAAAAGCATCAACGGCACAAGATCCATCTGAAAATGTTTTCCTATGAGGCTACTGAATACAAGTGATTCCCTTAGATGAATAAGATAGATGCGTGGGTGTGCCGGCCAAGTAAGCGGGCGTGCATGCGTGCGGTTAGTTAGTGTGTACGGCACACGGAAACTTGGGGGCTGCGTTGTTGTGCCACTACAAAGCCATGGCCACTTATGTGTGTTCAGATGAGAGTTTGGTGCTAGTGGATTAGTAACGGGGCTGCGTGTAGCCGGGTGAAACTCCAGCAAATGGCTTGAAGCAAAAAAGATGACTCTGTTTGAAGCAATATGAGGTTTGGTTGGAAGCATAGAAGCAAAGGTATGTTTGATGAATAACTAAGGAAAACATGTGTGGCTGAAGTATAAAAATTGGCATTTAGAAGCAATAATAAATAGTATGGAAAATCATAACTAAATGAACAAGAAAATGGAATCTTTCCGTCTTAATATTGTTAGGATAGGAAACATGAAAGTATATAATGGAAGCATAAATAGAATGAAATAATGGAAGGACGGACTTACATACAAAGTGACACGCCGGTGTGGGGTGTGGGATGCACAGACACACACATGTTGTCATCTAGTTTACATTCAGAAGGCTATGATGCACTAGAAACAAAAATACTTTCATGCTTCCTATCAAAATGATCCATAAGAAGCACAATTGTAGAGGCGCAATCGTTTGATACAAAGTGGAATCTTGGAACATTGAAAATGGAAACAAATTAAGATTGCGGCCAACATGGGGATGCATGGAGATCGTGACCATGTTTTGTTTGCCCAATGAAGCAAGTTCTATGCTTTCTACTTCACATAAGCATATACATTACAATTAAGAAGCATAGCTCCGGATCAATCCTGTTCATTAACCATTCACCTGACCACTGGGGGTTGACACGGAGCCTGCATTCAAAGTATAGAGTCAAGAAGCTTCTGTATAGCAATTTACATACTATGAAACTAGGAAGCACGAACATCGTAGTTGGGAACAGATCAAAACTTGAATGTAAGCACGGAAATTTGAGATCAGGAACAGTTCAAAAAAAAAGTATTTGAGATAAGGTCAAAAACTAAGATTACCTCCAAGATTGGGAATTGTATTAACTTGATTCACATGAGAAATTAACTAAAATAATCGTAGATGAAATAGTGATCCATTACACATAGGATATAACAGAGATACGCCCAACAAAATACATCAAACCAAGCATTGCATCTAGATTGACGCAAACCAAATCAAGTGATGAAAATAATCAAACCCAATTCAGGTGAGTACATACCCAGGGCACGACGGTTGGCATACGCGTACAGGCTCTTCCGAGCCGAAACGGCACACCAGCGCGGTGGGATGAATGGTGATGAGGCAGGGTCTGGCGGGAACAAGGCCGGTGATGGGTGTGACGCCGTCGGTGGTGAGAGTAGGATTCAGCGGAGCAGGCGGGGATGGGTCTTTGCACCAGTTACCTGGAGGAGTTGTAGACGGTGCGGAGTTTTGGGGCTGATCCGGGTGGTAGCGGAGATACCTGGCGTGACGAGGGAGGTCGGTGACCTTGAGGCAGCGCTCGCCCGGGGGATGTGAGACGATGGGTGGGTCTGGCAAGCAAGATTAACTCGGACGTAGAGTAACGAGGAGGTTTGGACGGGGCAGGCGAGAATTTCTCGATCTAATTAATTTGTGCCGTTCACTTAGAAATATGGGCCGTGGATTAGAAAAGCATCAACGGCACAAGATCCATCTGAAAATGTTTTCCTATGAGGCTACTGAATACAAGTGATTCCCTTAGATGAATAAGATAGATGCGTGGGTGTGCCGGCCAAGTAAGCGGGCGTGCATGCGTGCGGTTAGTTAGTGTGTACGGCACACGGAAACTTGGGGGCTGCGTTGCTGTGCCACTACAAAGCCATGGCCACTTATGTGTGTTCAGATGAGAGTTTGGTGCTAGTGGATTAGTAACGGGGCTGCGTGTAGCCGGGTGAAACTCCAGTGTATTGTGCTTCTCCTTCTTCTACCCCTAGGAGAGAGAGAGAGAGAGAGAGAGAGAGAGAGAGAGGCAACAACAATTGGTATACAGAGCTTTGGTTCGGGTGATCACCGGCACTGGTGGAAAAAGGGCCTATGGTCGCGGTTCGCAACTGCCATTAGTTGCGGCTGCGCAACCGCGACCAAACAGGCGGGACTAAAGGATCCACCCTTTAGTCGCGGTTGCTTAAGAACCGTGACTAAAGGCCCGTCCACGTGGGCGCCAGGTGGCCGTCGGGGCGGAGGACTTTTAGTCGCGGTTCTTCTGGCCAACCGCGACTAAAGACCGCCGCAGGTTTAGGGTTTTAGCCCCCCCCCTAAACCTGCCCCCCTAAACCTGTTTTCTGTTTAATTTGTATTGTTTTATTTCTTTTATGCTTTATTTTAATTTTGAAGCAGTTTCACATATTCTACGCTACTACATACATGCATATGAATGTACAATTTCAAACAAATTTGAAATTAGAACCAAAAAGAATTCAAGAGGAATATACAGTATATATTAAATATCATCGGATGACCGTATACAATTTTGAACAAGTTTCCATACATAATTTAAGGCATATAAAGTTCTACGTCCTCGTAATGGTGTTCTCCTTTAGGATGGAGGACTTCCCTCCTGAACCATCCAGCTAGTTCCTCTTGAAGTGGTCGGAAGCGAGCTTCTGGACTAAGCATCATCCGGAGGTTATTCCTCTGAGCATTGGTATCACTCGGAACCCGCTCAGAGGTGTATCTCCGGATCATCTCACAGACATAGTATCCACATAGATTGGTCCCCGCTGGCTGAATATCCCCAGCATTCTTAGCCTTTGACTTTTTGAATTCTAGCTCTTTTTTGAATTCACCGACCTTTGTATCTACGAACCGTCTCCAAACCCTATGAGGCAAAGAAAATTAAATGAACAAGAGAGTTATTAGTTACTTGATATTAGGAAATGAACGAAATAGGCCGATCGATATAGAGCACAAATGAATGAAAATAATTACTTCTGCAACATTTTTCTCAGGTCGCCCCAAAGCTTTGGATCCATATTCAGAGAGTCGTGAACGAGACATTCTGAGGTGTCAACTTTAATTACTAGCAGAATCCAGTGGAACCTGCGGACACGATACATGCACAGTACGTCATGGATAACTCATCGATTAGCCGGCCACATACCATGCATGGAGTAAACAAAAGAGAATGTGCTCAAGACAGAAACACTCACCCAAAATGGTAAGGAAATAGAATATCACTTTTGAGTTCCTGCTTTGTAAGAAACTGCCACAGGTCTGCCTCCATGTCGTCGGGGTGATGCCGCAACACATATCCATTAACGATGTGTGGGTCAATGAACCCAACATCATGGATGTTCCTTACTCTGCATTCCTTAATCTTCATTCTGCATGTATAATAGCGGACACAACAATATAGTTAGGACATATATATAGTGCAGGCAATATGAACGAGATGGGGTAGAAATAAATCACTTACAGAATGTAGCAACTGATGATAGATTTGTCGAGCTCGCGCAGATTGAAAAGCTGGAACAATTCACTCAGATGAATTTGTACATAGTAATGTTTGAAGTGATGCTCATATCTAACTTCCGCATAAATATATTCGTTGGCGTTTTTATTTTTTATGTAACCCTTGTACCATTTCAGCAGACCTTTCATTTGTGGAGGTAGATCCTGTTCCTGCGCAGGCTCGACGAGAGGCCCATTCTTCACATATGTAATTACTACCTCCTTCACTGGCGCCTCATCAAGGCCTAACAGTTCACGAAGAGTAATACCTAAGTTGGCCGCTTGTTCTCTGGCACTCGTTGCAGTCAATCCAAGTGCTGCCGCAGCTGCTATGATATCGGGGTCATCCGGACCGGCGGCTTTCACTATAAGCGGGGCAATTGATTGTTTACTTTGTTCCCCGAGCTGGGCAACTCGTTTACTTTGTTCCGGATCGGGGTCATCCGCCCGCCCTTTCTTCTCCTTCAACATGAGTGCCTGCCTACGAAGTTCACGTGCATAGTCCTCAGGCAGATTCTTCGCGGCTTGGGACGGTGTGCTCAAAAATGACTTAGCCCACTTCTTTTGCTCATCAGAAAATACTGGCTTGGGCTCGGGCTCTCTTTTCTTCTTGCAGTCCGCCTTCCATTTCTCAAGATCAGCAGCCGCGGCCGCGGCAGTTTCCTCGGCACTACGTTCCTAAGGCCTTGTGGGGAGAGGCTTCAGTGATGGCTCCGGTACCTTTGTGGTCTTAGGTACATAAGGGTCCGGGTTAATAATCCAGGACTGCTTCTGCTTCTTTGCCGGAGGTGGATTGGGGGGCGGCGTCTGATCACCCGCCGGACGAGGACTGGGGGGCGGCGTCTGATCACCCGCCGGACGTTGTGGACTGGGAGGCGTCGGCTGACGTGACGGAGGTGTAGGTGAACCGCCACCACCACCACCACCACCGCCGCCGCCACCGCCACCACCACCACCGTAGGGGGGTGGACTTGTTGTCCTTGGCGCCTCGCCTGGAAACTTGATAAACTTCTTTTGCCATAGAATGAAATGGCGCTTGACATCTCCAAGTCTTTTCTCCCCTTCAGGTGTAGCAATGTCAATCTCCAGGTCCTCAAACCCTTGGACTATGTCCTCCACCGTGACACGAGCATAGCCATCTTGAATGGGGTTGTTGTGGTGGAGTGCTCCAGGTAAACATGGTAAAGCACTGCCGATGGCTACCTTCATGGACATGTTCCCGATAGGATAATACAGATGACATTCTTTCCTCTCCTTTATATCGTCCACGGGGTAGCGAGGAGGCTCCGGTGCAGTAATTTCGACCACCAGAGGCTCCGGTGCAGTAATTTCGATCGTCGGTGCATCTGCACCAGCCGGTGGGGCCTCCGTGGAAGCCACGCTGCTTCTCCGCTGCTGGCTATCGAGATCCGCTGGATGATCTTCATGCTGCGCCCAAGCTGCATCTCTTTCGGCTACTAGTACACTCACGGTTTTCTTCATCACATCCATTTCCGATGCCAACCGCGCCACAACATCTGCTTCCCGATCCATCTTTCTCTTACGGCTTCTGTAACCGTACGGGTCATCGTTCTGGGGGAACCCTATTTTCCATGGAATGTGCCCCATGCCTCGTACACGTCCTCCATGTTCAAGATTCCCGAGGGCTTTTGTCAGTGCGTCGTTCTCTCTGTTGAACTTGATCATCCCCTCTTGAGCATCCCTCATTGCGTCAATAAGGGCTTGGGTGGGTTTCATTATTTTGCCCTGGTAAACACACTCCCCTGTCTCCGGGTTCAGCGTTCCCCCATGCCCGTACCACCAGCTTTTGGCCCTTGGGTCCCATCCCTCCGTACCTGGACGGATTCCTCGCGCCCTCAGCTCGTTCTCCATCTTCGCCAACCTAGGCTGCCAAAGGCGATACCCTCCTGGCCCCATAATATGATTGTACTCCTTCTTAGCCGCATTTTCCTTATTTTTTTTCGATATTTGAATGAACTGCTCCGATTTCTTTTGCTTCACAAATTCTGGCCAATCATGTTTCAGTTTCTCATATTGTCCTTTGAAATCCGGAGTCTTGTTCTGCTTGACAAAGTCATGGTTTAGATTTTGCTTGAATTTCCGGAATGCGTCGGCCATCTTATGAAGAGCGAACTGTTTGACTAGCCTCCTCCTCTCCTTGTTTTCCTCAATCTTGTTACCCTCCTCATCGAATATGTTGTATTCCGGAGGTAGAACGAAATGTTCCATAAGCTTCTTGAAGCAATCTTTTTTTGTTCTCTTATCGACAAAAGTGAAACCAGCAATTCGTGCCTTCTTTGGCTCATTCCACTCCTGGACGGTGATCGAGACGTTGTCTCTAACAACGGCTCCGCATTGGCTGACAAACTTGATGGCGTTCTTGCGGGGCTCCAGCGGCCTGCCGGTTGCACTGTCGACAACCTCGATGGTGCATGTTTCCCCTTGTTTCATAGTCTTGGTTGCGCCACGCTTTGACGACGTACTCGATTGTTTCGACGATCCGGCCGAGGGCTAAAATAAGAAAGAGAGTCGCGCCCGTTAGTACACACATATTTATTCAAATCAGTTAGTTTGTATCACCAGAGGCTCAATGTATATATATATACCTCGGCGCCGGAGGTGGTTGCTACTTCCATTTGAAGATCGTCGTTTATCGACGTTTGTTCGGCATCATCTTGCTGACGGCGCCCTTCATCTTCACCGTCAAGGTTCAGATAAGAAGAGACATCATCTTCTTCTTGTCCGGTCGGCACATATTGAATATCGCCATTTATGATGCCGAACATATGTGCTTCACCGTCCGGATCATAGTTGTCCATAATCGGGTCAGCTCTATCGTCCGCCATTATGTCAGTCCTGAAAACATGTAGTAAAAACAAATTAATTAAGTGAAGAAGGGGGGCGGTGGCGGTGGCGGTGGCGAAAGGGCGGTGGCAAAAGGAGGGGGCGAGGAAGGGGTGGGAGAGGGTGTCGCGGTAGAGCGCGAGACGGGGCGGCAGACGACGGCGCCACGGAGAGGGAGGCGAGGACAACACACATGTATAACCCTCGCCATTTGGTTAATTATCAAATTTTACGGTTTTTTGTTAATTATCAAGTTTTAAGTTACTTATTTTCTTCTTCCTTTTTCCTTCTTCTTCCTTTTTCCTTCTTCTTCCTCTTTCTTCTTTCTTCTTTCTTCTTTCTTCTTCTTCCTTTTTCCTTTCTTCTTCTTTCTTTCTTCTTCTTCCCTTTCTTCTTCTTTCTTTCTTCTTCCCTTTCTTCTTCTTTCTTCTTCTTTCTTTCTTCCTTTCTTTCTTTCTTCTTCTTTCCTTTTTCTTTTTTCTTTCTTTCTTCTTCTTCCTTTCTTCTTCCTTTCTTCTTCTTTTTTTCTTCTTCCTTTTTCTTTCTTCTTTCTTTTGGTTTTCATTTGGTTTTTATTTGGTTTTTATTTGGCTTTCATTTTTTTCCTTTTTCTTTCTTGTTTTTTCTTTTTTTCTTCTTCCTTTTTCTTCTTTCTTTTTTTCTTCTTCCTTTGTTTTTCTTCTTCCTTTCTTTTTTCTTCTTTCTTTTTCTTTCTTGTCTTTTTTCTTTCTTCCTTTTTCTTTCTTCTTCCTTTGTTTTTCTTCTGTTTTTTTGTTTTCTTTTGTTTTTTCTTATGTTTAATTTGTTTTTCTTTCTTCTTCTTCCTTTTTCCTTTTTCTTTTTCTTCTTCTTCTTTTTCCTTAAGCAGGGCCGGCCGACGCCGGCCAGCAGGCGGACGGCAGGGCGCGCGACGGGCGGCGGGCGGCAGGGCGTCGGACGGCGGGCGGCAGGGCGGCGGGCGGCGCGCGGAGGACGGCAGGCAGGGCCAGCGGGCGGCGGGCGCGGCGGGCAGCGGGCGGCGGGCGGCAGGGCGTCGGGCGGCGGGCAAGGGCGCAGGGCACGGGCGGCGGGCAAGGGCAGGCACGGGCGGAGGCGGCGCTCACTGGGGACGGGGGGCGGCGGCGCGCAGGGCTTCGGCGTCGGGGCAGGGCTTCGGCGTCGGCGTCGGCGTCGATCGGCGTCGGGGCAGCGCTTCGGCGTCGAGAGAGAGGAGAATGGGAAGTGGCAAAACTGCCAAGTGCAGTATTTATAGACGCACCTTTAGTCGCGGTTGGTGTGGCGGACCGCGACTAAAGCCTAGCTTTAGTCGCGGTCCGCCATACCAACCGCGACTAAAGCTAGCCTTTAGTCGCGGTCCGCCAGACCAACCGCGACTAAAGGGTTTTGGCGCCGCTTCGTTCCCGCGCAGGAAGAGCCTTTAGTCGCGGTTGGTGTGGCGGGCCGCGACTAAAGCTAGGCTTTAGTCGCGGTCCGCCACACCAACCGCGACTAAAGGTCTGTGCTGGCACTGGCGCGGTGCGGTGGGATGTTTAGTCCCACCTCGCTAGCCGAGAGGCTTCGACAGTGGTTTATAAGCGCGGCTGCGCTCACCACTTCGAGCTCCTCTCAAATGCAGGCTTACGGGCCTATTCTGTTACTATTAGCCTGTGGGCCTACTGGACCTTCCTGCGGGCCTGAATCCTGGCCCAATAATGGGTTTCTAGTCGTATTCAGGCCGTGGTGGCCCAGTAGGTGGCTTATTTTTTATTTTTTGCCTGTTTTTTGTTTTCATTTTTGCTTTATTTATTTTGTTTTGTTTCTACTTACAACAAAAAGCTTATTTATTTTATTTTATTTTGTTTCTAATTACTTATTTATTTTACTTTATGATAATTATTTTTGCTATTAAAGTTTCTAATTACTTATTTATTTATGTTATTAAAATCTTAAAAATACAATTATATATCAAAAAAATCAGAAAATAAAACTAATTCATTTTAAATTCTTGTTTTTCTTCTGTTTTTCTCTTCCTTTTTTCTTCTATTTTTTTCTTCTGTTTTTTTCTTCCTTTTACTTGTTTTTCTTCTTTTTTTTCTTCCTTTCTTCCTTTTTCCTTTTTTCTTCTGTTTTTCTTCTGCTTGTTTTTTTCTTATGTTTTTCTTCTGTTTGTTTTTTCTTCTGTTTTTCCTTTGTTCTTCTGTTTTTCCTTTTTTCTTCTGTTTTTTTCCTTTTTCCTTCTTTCTTCTTCTTCCTTTTTCCTTTTAAAATCAGAAAAATAAAACTAATTCATTTTAAAATCTTAAAAATACAATTATATATCAAAAAAATCAGAAAAATAAAACTAATCCCTTGAAGGTTTGACAAAAGGTTTGATACATCATTCAGTTCATCGACCAAATACAAAGTTTGGTACAATAAATTATTACACATCAATTCTTCCCTTGTGTCCCTGCTTGCTTACGATTGTGCCGTATCCATGGAGCATCCTCATCATTTAACTTAATGCTTGGGTCGGTGTTCACTTTGATGGGCGGAATTTCACCAAACATATTATAATCTTCTGACATGTCTGTCTTGTCCTCCACTCCCACGATGTTTCTTTTCCCTGAAAGAACAATGTGGCGCTTTGGATCATCGCATGATGTACTGATCGTTTTCTTATCTTTCCGTTTCCTCGGTTTGCTACTCATGTCCTTCACATAGAAAACCTGAGCGACATCTTTCGCTAGGACGAATGGTTCGTCAAGGTAACCAAGATTGTTGAAATCCACCATTGTCATTCCGTATTGCTGGTCCACCTTTACCCCACCTCCTGTTAGCTTGAACCATTTGCACCGGAACAAAGGGACCTTAAAGGAGGGTCCATAGTCAAGTTCCCATATCTCCTCTATGTAACCATAATATGTGACCTTTTGCCCATTCTCGGTTGCTGCATCAAAGCGGACACCACTGTTTTGGTTGGTGCTCTTTTTATCTTGGGCGATCGTCTAAAATGTATTCCCATTTATCTCGTACCCTTGGAAAGTCGTTATAGTCGAAGATGGTGTCTTGGCCAACATGTACAGCTGATCTACAACATCATTGTCATTCATTAAATGTTTTCTCAACCAACTGCCGAAAGTCTCCATGTGGGCCTTCCTAATCCAGGATTCAGGCTTCCCCGGGTTGTCCGAGCGTAAAATATTCTTGTGTTTCTCAAAGTACGGAGCCACCAAGCTGGAATTGGTCAGTACAGTGTGGTGTGCTTCAGTCAGAGAATGGCCGTCCATACATATCGTTGATTTCCTTCCGATCGTGCCTTTTCCACTTAGTCTCCCCTCGTGCCGCGATCGAGGAAGGCCAATCGGCTTAAGGTCAGGAACAAAGTCAACACAAAACTCAATTACCTCCTCATTTCCATAGCCCTTGGCGATGCTTCCTTCTGGCCTAGCACGGTTACGAACATATTTCTTTAATACTCCCATGAACCTCTCGAAGGGGAACATATTGTGTAGAAATACAGGACCGAGAATGAAAATCTCTTCGACTAGGTGAACCAGGAGGTGCGTCATAATATTGAAGAAGGATGGCGGGAACACCAACTCGAAACTGACAAGACATTGGACCACATCGTTCTGTAACCGTGGTAGATCTTCTGGATTGATTACCTTCTGAGAGATTGCATTGAGGAATGCACATAGCTTCACAATGGCTACTCGAACATTTTCCGGCAGGAGCCCCCTCAAAGCAATCGGAAGCAATTGCGTCATCATCACGTGGCAGTCGTGAGACTTCAGGTTTTGGAACTTTTTCTCCGCCATGTTTATTATTCCCTTTATATTGGACGAGAATCCAGACGGGACCTTCATACTGCTCAGGCATTCAAAAAAGATGACCTTCTCTTCTTTGGTCAGAGCGTAGCTGGCACGACCTTGAAACCATTCCGGATGCCGGTCATCAGGGTCTTTCAAACATTGCTGGTCCTGCCGTGCTTCCTTTGTATCATTTGTCTTCCCATACACGCCCAAGAAGCTTAGGAGGTTCACGCAAATATTCTTCGTAACGTGCATCACGTCGATTGCAGAGCGGACTTCTAGGACTTTCCAATATTCTAGCTCCCAGAATATAGATTTCTTCTTCCACATGGCTGCGTGCCCGTCAGCTCCCTTCGGAACTGATTGTCCGCCAGGACCCTTTCCAAAGATGACTTTCAAATCCTTGACCATATCAAATACCTCAGCACCAGTGCGTTCTGCAGGCTTCGGCCGGTGATCTGCCTTGCCGTTGTAATGCTTGCCTTTCTTTCTTACTGGATGAATTTTCGGAAGAAATCGACGATGCCCAAGGTACACGTTCTTCTTACAATTTGGCAAATGTACACTTTCAGTCTCATGTAAGCAGTGCGTGCATGCATTGTATCCTTTATTTGACAGTCCCGAAAGGTTACTAAGAGCAGGCCAATCGTTGATGGTTACGAAAAGCAACGCTCGTAGGTCAAATTCCTCTTGTTTGTGCTCATCCCACACACGGACACCAGGTCTGCCCCACAGCTGTAAAAGTTCATCAACTAATGGCCTTAGGTACACATCGATGTCGTTGCCGGGTTGCTTAGGACCTTGGATGAGCACTGGCATCATAATGAACTTCCGCTTCATGCACAACCAAGGAGGAAGGTTGTAGATGCATAGAGTCACGGGCCAGGTGCTATGGCTGGAGCTCTGCTCGCCAAAAGGATTCATGCCATCTGTACTTAGACCAAATCTTATGTTCCTTGCGTCAGCTGCAAAATCTTTGAACTCTCTGTCGATCTTTCTCCATTGCGTTCCATCTGCGGTGTGTCTCAACTCCCCGTCCGACTTACGGTCCTCTTTGTGCCATCGCAACAACTTGGCATGCTCTTTGTTCCTGAACAGACGTTTCAACCGTGGTATTATAGGAGCATACCACATCACCTTGGCGGGAACCCTCTTCCTGGGTTTCTCGCCCTCAACATCGTCACCAGGGTCATCGCCTCTGATCTTATAACGCAATGCAGTGCATACCGGGCATTCATTCAAATTCTCGTATTCACCGCGGTAGAGGATGCAGTCGTTGATGCATGCATGTATCTTCAGAACCTCTAAACCTAGAGGGCAGACAACCTTCTTTGCTTCGTACGTACTGGCGGGCAACTCGTTATTCTTTGGAAACATATTCTTCAACATTTTCAGCAAGTTTTCAAATGCCGAGTTAGCTACACCTGCCTGTGCCTTCCATTTCAGCAAATCCAGTGTGCAGCCCAGCTTTTTCAGACCATCATCGCATCCGGGGTACAACGACTTTCTGTGATCCTCTAACATGCGATCCAAATTCTCCCTCTCCTTTTCAGTTTCGCAGCGTCTCCGTGCATCAGCAATGGTCCGACCAAGATCATCAACGGTCTCATCACGTGCCTCTTCTTCACCTTCACCTTCCCCTTCACCTTCCCCTTCACCTTCAGCATCCTCCATGAAAGTATCACCGAAATCAGCAAGATAGCTTTCATCGATGAAATCATCCCCTTCTTCATCTTCTTCCATTATAACCCCTCTTTCTCCATGCTTGGTCCAACAATTATAGCTTGGCATGAAACCGTGCCGAAGCAGGTGCAGGTGAACTTCTCTTGAGGAAGAGTAACCCTTCTGATTCTTACAGTCAACACATGGACAGATAACAAAACCCTTCTGCTTGTTCGCATTAGCCACTACGAGGAAATCTTTCAAACCCGTAGTGAACTCGCGGGAGAGTCGGTTACCGTACATCCATTGCCGATTCATCTGCATTATTATAATATAAAATATATAATTAACCATCATGCATTTGTTAAACTAACTAGCTATAAACAATAGAAATTAAACAATGAACAGCACACATGCATATTTTATCAATGACACACATGCATGAAAGGTTCAAGTTGCTAACCGCGATCGAGGAGGAAAAAAATGAATGAGGAACCTCAAGTGTGGCTCTTGGGGCATTTCATCAAACACCTTGTGTGCATAAGAGGAACCAAAAGCAAACCTACACCCCCTTGTGAAGCTTGTGAAGAGAAGTGGCACCAAATGGCTAAGTGAGTGCGCTGAACTGGTATATATAGGGGAGGAGCTTTAGTCGCGGTTGGCCTGGCCAACCGCGACTAAAGCCCCTCACGTGCACCAGCTGGCCAGCGAGCGCCCTGGGCGCAGGCCTTTGGTCGCGGTTCTTCTGTCGAACCGGGACTAAAGACTTCATTAGTCGCGGTTCCTACAGTTCCGCGACTAATGGGGCTGGACGGAAGCCTCTTTTTCTACCAGTGCGGCGACCATGACGCTCGTCCCACATGGCGGCGGTGCGGGTGGATCGGCGACGATGGCGATGCCGATGCTGACCGCGGACAACTACACGGTCTGGACCATCAAGGCGCAGGCAATCCTTGACGTCCACACCGTGTGGGAGGCGGCGGCGCCTGGCAATGCGGCGGTGAATGCGCGGAATGACAAGATGGCGCGCGCATTGCTACTCGGGGCGTTGCCGGAGGATGTGCTGTTGCAGGTGTCGACGAAGCTCACCGCCAGGGAGGTATGGGACTCCCTGAAGGTGAGGTTCGTCGGCGCTAATCGGGTCTGCGCGGCGAGGCTGGTGACGCTGCGCGGCGAATTTGACCGCCTGAAGATGGCGGACGGCGAGGAGCTCCACGTGTACGACGGGAGGCTCGCGGCGATGGCGGCGAGGTATGCCAACCTCAGGGGAGACGTTGGGCGAAGCGGAGCTCGTTAAGGAGCTGCTAGATACGGTGTCGGATCGGCTCTTCCCCGTCGTCGCCGGCATCGAGCAGTTTCACGACGTGACGACGATGGCGTTCGACGAAGCGCTCAGGCGGCTACGTGCGTTCGACGAGCGAGTTCGGCGTCGACGGCAGGACAGCGGCGAGCGGGCGGACGGAAAGCTCTTGTTCACGGCGGCGCAGTGGCAGGCGCGGGAGCGGCAGCACGGCGGAGCTCGGGACGACGACGACGGGCGCAGCGTGGCGTTGGGGAGCGGCGGCAACAGACGCATGGGCTGCTACAAGTGCGGGGAGCACGGACACTTCCGACGCGAGTGCCCGCAACTGCGGAAAGGACCGGCGGCGGAGCAGGCTCTCTTGGACGGCGCCAACATCGACGACGATGGACTTCTCTAGGCCGTGGCTTACGGTGTGTGTGTTGGAATAAGCCACGGCGTGTGTGGTGGCTCGTCGGGCGCGACGGATTCGTGCGGGACCTACGGGACGCAGTGGTGCAGTCGGGCTCGTCAAGCACAACGGATACACGCAGGACGTGCGGGACGCAGCGGAAGCCGTGGCAAAATGCGCGTGTGTGTGCACGCGCTAATAGCTGTAGCGTGTGTGCATGCGTTGCATAGCTGGCCGTGAGTTAGTGACCGTTTGGGGTGGCCGGGTCATGCGTGCATGCATTAGATGGATAAGATAGATGTGTGGGTGTGCCGCGGGCGTGCATGCGTGCGGTTAGTTACTATTAGGGAAAAGCCTATACATAGAATCTTACCAACAGCGCGCTTTAAAATCAGGCGCTGCTGCTAAGTAGCAGCAGCGCGGGCTACAGAATCCCGCTGCTGAAACAAGTTTATTAGTAGCGCGTGCACTCCAAGAGGCGCTACTGCTAAAATTCCCACGACGCCGACGCGAGGCCAGTTATAGCAGCAGTGCGTTGAACTAAACAGCGCTACTGATAGGTCGTTTAGCAGTAGCGCATTCACGTATAGCGCGCTACTGCTATGCCATTCCATCTCCCCCACTCACTAGGCTCATCCACAGATCACACTCACACACACTCACTCGGTCTCCTCCTCAGCCCCCGCGCCGCCGGTCATCCCCCGTCACCCCTCCTCCGATCTGCGCCGTTGTCGCCTCATCCTCCTCGCTGGACTCGGTACCGGCCTCCTCCTCCGTCCTCCCTCCACTCGCCGCTGGCCGGCCCCTCCTCGCTCCGCCTTCCTCCTCGATCCGCCCTCCCTCCACTCGCCGCCGGCCGGCCCCTCCTCGCTCCGCCTTCCTCCTCCGTCCTACTTTCTTCTCCCTCCTCGAGTCGCCCCTCCTTGTCCCTCCTCCCTGATACATTTTGATTTAGTAGGCTTTCATATGTAACATTTTGATTTAGTTGATATGATTCAGTTGATTTAGTAGGCTAGTTGATTTAGTTGATTTAGAACATTTTGATTTAGTTTATTTAGTAGGCTAGTTGATTTAGTAGGCTAGTTGATTAAGAACATTTTGATTTAGTTGATTTAGTATGCTAGTGGATTTAGTATGCTAGTTGATTTAGTTGATTTATTAGTATGCTTGATTTAGTTTTTTTCTAATAAGTTATTTTTTGGCAAAATGTAGGTGCCAATTTAGTTAAATTTGCCACTTGTTTGTGTAAACAATTATCTTAGGCAATAGGGGTCAAATTAGGATTATAATTGTCTATAAAATTGTTTTAGGAAAATGGCGCCATCACCAGCACCACTATGTCGACTGTGCAAGTCAAGGTGCGCCAGGAGCCTTGCAACTGGCAAGCTGTTCGCCATCTACTTCCATCCGAGTTTTTGTCATGCGGCGGTAAGAAATTAGATGAAATGTAACAACTATTTTATTTTTAGTGTTGGCATTACTGCATTGTGTCATTTTGCTTTTCTTACACAGATCGTCCCATGCAATGTGAGGTTGAAATTCAACAAGCTGACAGGAGACACTGTGACATTTGAGGCTCCTGGGGGGGCATACACTATGAAGGTCGAGAAAGGACGCAATATGTCGCAGATTGGAGGAGATGGATGGGCCCGTTTCCTCGCTCGCATGCGTCTTACTGGTGGTGAGTTGATCAGATTCTCCTTCAGAGCAGAAAGACCCAAGCTGGTTGTCATTTATATCAACCTGGTGGAAGATGATGAAGATGACGAAGATGATGAAGATAATGAGGACCCACTCAATGAATATGACGAGAACCCACTTCATGAAGCCATCATAGCTCAAAGAATGAGGCTGAGCGAGGAGGAGGTGTGCAGCCTATGGGACATAATTCCGCCACGTGATGACTTTGTCGGGGTGCCATTCGTGACCCGCCTGACAAGTACCATGGTCGATGGGCATGAAATGGTATGTTATACGTACTGCATGTAGTAATTTGATGATATATATATATATATGTGCTTTATTGTTATACTTACAAATGCAAATTATCTGATTATATGCTTAGTGAATCCGATGATATGCTTAATGTAGAGTCCAATGATATGCTTTGTGGAATCTATTAATAGTGTAGATAATCCATATATACTTATTAGTAGAATTCATGATTAATTAGTACAAATGCATAGTACTGTGTCTTTTGATAGTGTAGAAATCAAGACTTAATAGAAATATATTTGCAAGAGTATGTGTGAGGCTATTTATTAATTGATATATTTTTCTTATTCAGAGACTGCCAAAGAACCTATCTGTGAGTTGTGGTATCGAGCCTGATGAAGAAGGTTCCGTTGGAATACGCCTTACCACAAGGGGCTCCGTCACCACCTGTACTTACCGCATGGACACAGATGGTCGCACACACTTGAACTCGGTTGGGTGAAAGAGATTCCTCGTTGGCAAAAATCTTCGTGTTGGACAGGCCATCCTAATTACTATCAGGAACACCCACAGCCCAGGCTTGAGGATGATGATCGTCGTCGATATCATCTAGAACTACATATGTGTGTGTGGCTATATCATCTAGAACTACATATGATGATCGTCGCCGACATCATGTAGAACTACATATGATGTTCGTCGTCGATATCATCTAGAACTAAATATGATGATTGTCGTCGATGTCACCTTGTACTGCTTGAGGATGCATGTTGAGTATATATGAAATTGTTATCTAGTACTCCCTCGGTTCCAAATTACTCATCGTGGTTTGAGTTCAAATTTGAACTCAAACCACGACGAGTAATTTGGAACCGAGGGAGTACTACCTAGTACCTATAATGCTTTATGAAATTGATATCTAGTAGTACCTAGTATCTGGAAATTGCAGTTTATCGAAGCTGGAATGGGGAAATGGTGAAAGATATAACAGTAGCGCAGGACCAGAAAATCGCTACAGCTAACTAATAGCAGCGCGTTCCTGAAAAGCGCTACTGCTATAGTCAATAGTAGTAGCGCGGGTACGGGCCGCGCTACTACTAAGAGTTAGCTGTAGCGCCTTATTGGTAGCGCGGGCACCCGCGCTGCTGATAGGCCTAAAACCTGCTGATAGGCCTAATTAGTGTGTACGGCACACGGAAACTTGGGGGTGCGTTGCTGTGCCACTACAAAGCCATGGCCACTTGTGTGTGTTTAGATGAGAGTTTGGTGCTAGTGGATTAGTAACGGGGCTGTGTGTAGCCGGGTGAAACTTCAGTGTATTGTGCTTCTTTTTCTTCTACCTCTAATCTTGAGTGAGTGAGAGAGCGGCAACAACATAGGGGAGCCTTTTTATGCTAGTGGGCGCTGGGGTGGTTCCATCCAACACCATACTCTTTGTCTGCTTCCTCTTGGGCCTAGTTCACACTCTTAGAAAAAGGTTATTAGAAAAATGTCGAAGGTTAATTAGTCTCGCTCAATAGCAGCTAGTAGAGACACTCGCTCACGGTGAGGATAGTAGCAAAATAAAGTTAGGCGACCCCCAAAATTGTGCTTATGATACAATCGATGTTTATTTTTATACAATGAAACATTTCAACAAATGTTGTAACAAGAAAAGTTATATCCTAATGCAACGTTTTAAAACAAGACAGAATCTGTCAAACCCAGAAAATTTAGCACAGGTCTGAAAGCAATGATCATTAGGCAAACTTGTATATTTGCCGAGTTTCACTTGATTGCCAAGTTCTTTTTTACCGGTCCTCGCCATCTACGAGGCTTTGCCGAGGTCCCGATAGAAAGCACTCGCAAACTTCTAGGACTAAGCATCTTCGCTGATTCCAGTAGTGTATACAACAGTGTAGTGGAATGAAGCATTTAATGTTGTAACAGGAAAGAAAATCCAAATGTAACGTTTAGAAACAAGACAACTTTTCAAACCCAGAAAATGTAGCACATATCTCAAAGCAATGGTGAGAAAATGTGGCACATCTCAAAGCAATGGTGAACGGCGAATCCTCATGCACATATTCGGTTATGTGCACCAATACTTACCTTCCGTTCGATTACCATTTAACCAGGGAATAAATGGCATAAGGACGGCATTGCTGAACCGAAGATCCGAAGATAGACGAGGAGGATACATGAGCTTTGCTACGTCTACGTAAAAATCCTTACAAAATTTACGTACGAGCTGAGGTGGCCTGATTTGGCTGGAAGAAAAAAAAATGCCCATGCCTAGTCCATGAAATTCAAGGGGATGATTAGTTTAGGAAGGGAAGAAACGTAACATTATGTACCAGGTTGGTGTAGCATTTTGGAGGATGGGGAGTACGGTTTTTGGTAGATTGAGCTACACGGCACCTCATATCACAGCCATCCAAGCTGGTCTGAGGTTCATATGGATACGTGCAAATATTCGAAATCAACAAGTGCGCCAGGGCACTCAACGCTTGTAAGAGAGGTAAAAGCATCCCAGGTATCCTAACTTGCACAGAATGTGATGTTTTAGTCCCAAACTTGCAAAGTGCAACTCCACCGTACCCCAACTTGCAGTGGATGTGATGATTTAGTCCCCGGCCTATCATAGCTCGACAAGTGGAAGCCAGGTGGTTGGACCGGTCATCGCCCGCACTTTTGCAAATAACACCCTGCAGTCTTCTCTAATTAACCCGCAGTACAACCTTTTCGGGAGGGAGCATGGAGGTGGTAAATACCCAAATGGATGTGTGGAAAATGAGCCCACTGGTGGTAAATACACAAAGTATTGAACAAATCAAAGATCGAACCCGGTCCGATCAAAATGTGTGTTGAGAAATACAGAAGATGAAGTTAATTACATTCTTGGCAGCTGCGCTAAAAGCCTCCCTGTGGGTGATGTCCAGATTGTTGGCCTTGATACGCTGAATCTCATCTCTGCATACGTACATAGGAAATCATGCATCATGCATACGAATTTTGCCAGAGAGAAGATTCAAGCTAAAACGGGGAACTAGAATGAACCACTGATCACTCACTTGATGAATCCGTTGTATGCCGAGGGAACTCTCTGCCGCTTCTCTGGATCTGCAGAAAATCACAGCAAGCAGCATGAAATTAAGGACATAAATTTGGCAGCTCCAGCACGGATCAAGGAGAAAAATCAGACAAGTGCAACCCGTTGGCCGTTTGGTACTCCTACAGTCGTATATAAACGGAACCTACAGAACTGATTATGTTTCCCATTCCTAATGCCCTCTGCATTTATTTAGTTATCACACACTGTGCATATGTTAACGTTGGAGTTTGGGGAAAAAATTCCTCCACGGACAAAAGGTACTATTGGGCCCGGGAGCAAATTATTCAACAGGTCTCTTCCACTCGAACATTCCAGAGAATGTTTTCTTGTAGGCCGAGCTCCGTGGTGCCCACAATCTGCACCGTTCAAACTGTGGACAGATACATGTGGATATGTGCAGAGCTTTGGAAATGTGCAGCTGCGTCAGTGCCATCTGTGTTAATACACTGACATGAAACCTGTAAAACTCTGACATTCATGGCAGGTCATGCTGCAGTGCTACTGAAGCCACGTTCTCTCCTTCTCGTAAACTTTGCTTCGTCTTTTTTTCTCTCTCTCACTTGTCATCCATCACAGGGAAGAAACAGGGCATTCTCTGATATAAAAAATAAAAGAAACAGTGCATTCCTGCTGGTGTTACTGTCGACCAGAGAGAAAGAGTGGGGCCCATAGCTAGAGAGACGCCCTATTTCTCTGCCATGCATGCATGCAAGCAGCTCTCTGGCTTGGGTTTGACTTTCACAGCCAATTTCCGAGAAAACGTTTGCATGCTGCATACCTTCTCTCTCCCCCTCTACTTTTGTTCTTTATAATATAGACCAGTCACTGTTTGCATGTGATGGGTGAAAGCAGTGACCGGTGAGCTGCATGTGACAGCTGCGTGACAGGATACATGCAACTCTGCAGGCGGACGAGACAGCTCCTGCTAATGACACAGCTGCGCGACATATGATGCTTTTTTTCTGCATCAATCCCGATGCAAACCAATGGTCCAGATAAGAGGTACCGTGAAGCTCGGTCTCCAAAGAAACTTTGCGACTCGAAAACTCCATTGACCTCCCAGAAAGAATCCTTAAAAGAGAGACAGAATGCATAAAGAGGGAGCCAACGACCCAAAGAGATGTATACTGCTCGAATTTGGTTAGCAATACATCGTGCACTGCTCGTTCAACACGAGCGGTATATGTAATTTGAGGGCAAAATTTGGGGATATTAATTTTCAGTTAATCAGACAGATTAAGGCTACCCCTTTCATTTGGTTTCGCCGTCCGCATGCATCCTCTTCCTCCGCAAGCCCATCTCCCGTCCCTTCCTTGGTCAGCCTGGCTCGTAGACCAGGCGCTCGGCAGCATGTCACAGGTCTCGCCGATGTCTCCTACCTACATCGTTGTGGCGTTGTCCTCTTCCTTGCTAGGCCATATGTGAAGCAATGGCTTACGCTGAAGCTGCTCATGGTGGTTTGGTTCATGGCGGTGGTGGCGAAACCACCGGACACCACTGGCGAGCTGTCCGCCATTGACAAGAAGGTCATACAGAAATACGCAATCCTCGCCACGGCTCCCAGGCAGCAGGGCGTAGACGACGGAGGCTCACGGTCATGGACAGTTTAGTGTTCACCTTTGTAAAAGTTGGCCATATCCAATGCAAATTCATGTTTTAAATTGTATATTGGTTCAAGCTGTTGCCCATTCCAGTGATGGCTCGGTTATTTCCTAGCATCTGAAGAAAGTTTTAACGACACTCAGTTTCTAAGATGCAATCATACTAGATACAGCCAAGCATGGATAACTGAACTTCTAATCCATAACAGGGCAGCAGACGGTCGAGGCCTGCCGCAAGGTCACGGGTGCGCGAGCCTGAAGGTCTACAAGAGGAGCATGGCAAGAGTTAGATGGACGAAGCGAACTAACGCAGCGACAGCGGCAGCAAGAGCGGTCGAGGGCAGTTGGACGACCGGTTGGGCGTGCAATATCGGGGACGGCGCGTCGGGGTTGAGGTGGAGCTTGACTGCCTACAGCGATGGCGGGAGGTGATATTGCCCTGCAGCGGTGTTTCCTCTCGACAGCAATGACAGATACAAGCAAAGAGTTTGTTAATTAGAGATGACTCCAGGGTGTTATTTGCAAAAGTGCGGGCGCTGACCAGTCCAACCACCTGGCTGCCACTTGTCGAGCTATGATGGGCCAGAGACTAAATCATCACATTCACTGCAAATTGAGGTACGGTGAAGTTGCATTTTGCAAATTTGGGACTAAAACATCACATTCTGTGCAAATTAGGGTATCTGGGGTGCTTTTACCTCCTTGTAAGACGAGCTAGACCTACAAGGCACCCCATAGCAGTGTGTTTGCAGCTGTGTCAGACGCATAGGGACTCCCACTTGTAGAATACAGTACACTGCAGGTCGCAGTTTGTTGCAGACCACCAGTTGAGCATTGGGGTACCTTTTTTCCTAAACAACTATCATTCTTGTACTGGACACAAACCAAAAATACTATACTCCGTATAATATGTGTGCAGAGGAGAGTGGTACAGGGCTATGCTTCTTACATCTCATATTATAATCAGACCAATATGATTGACTAAGAGCATCAAACCACGACCGAACAACATTTACATGTTCATGCTTTTTTTGCGCGGATTTGCATGTGTATATTGAAGAATATACTATCGTACAAAAACAAGAGAAGAGGAGTAAATATGTGTAATATATATATTCGCATGTTGTTGTGATAGTACTACTGTTCATATGCAAAATAAGAAATTCTCCTTCTCACAACAGTGCACCAGAATGGATGAAGAACCCCAGAACTCTCTCTCTCTAAATCAATGGATGCACAGGGGAGAGCACCAAGACAAGACGTGCAGGATGAGAAATGCACTAGCCAACAACTAGAAAGCAGAAAATACTAGCTAGCCCAGGAGAGCACTGTGTGCTCACGTGTGGGTCAAACACTCTGGTAATAGCACTGCTAACCTCTGCTCCAGCACTGCTAGCAGCACACATCTCGTAAAACAGGAACGGTTGAGATAATAGGCACCGTGTAGCTCGTCCTACATTGCAACTTTCCGTTTGGAGGATACATGCTATGCATGACACGGTCACTGCCATGCTGCAGACATATGGCCAAAGGGGAGCAAGAACATAAACCTACATCTCGGAGCTGCCGCGAGTGAGTCCCATCTCGTTGGCGAGGTTGCGGAGCACGTACTTCTTCGCCTTCCCGGTGGACGTCTTGCAGCTCGGTGTGGAAGATGACGGTCTTAGGCACCATGAAGTGCGGCATGCGCTCCCGGCTCCACGCGATCAGCTCCCCCGCGGTCACGGTGCTCGCTTCCTGTAGGCTCACGAACGCACATGGTGCCTTCCCCGAGACCTCGTCCGGCCGGGCCACCACCGCCGCCTCGTTCACCGCCGGGTGGCCGTATAGCGCCGACTCCACCTCCATGCTGCCGATAGTGTCCTTGGCACTCAGGATCACGTCCTTGGAGCGGTCGCGGATCTCCAGGTAGCTGTCCGGGTGCATGACCCGATGTCCCCCGTGTGGAACCACCCGTCGTCTCGGATCGCCGCGTCGGTCGCCTTTTCATCGTTGAGGTACCCCAGCATGATGCAGCTGCCGCGGAGCACGATCTCGTTCATCATGGATCCGTCGCGGGGCACGCTACGGCCCGTTTCTGTTAGCAGCAAGCCATGCCCGTGATGGCGGCGTCCGCGTCGGGTGCACCAAGCGCGTGCATGGGCGTGCATCGGGCGCGGCCGGCTCCGTGGCGTAGGTGTTGTGTGTGTGCGTGTGTGGGTAGTGTCTTGGGCGCGTGTGTGCGTGTGTGGGTAGTGTCTTGGGCGCGCGTGTGCATGTACACGGGACGCGTCGTAGCAGGCGTAGTCAGTTGGCGACTTGGTCCGGGGAGAGCGAGGCGATCGGGGTGGGCTCGCCGCGGTACGTGCGTATGGGCGCGCGTGGTGGACGCGGCCAGGGCGGACCGGATCGTGGGCTCGCACAGGTGGGAGCGTGGGGATCGTGGACACGCTGGCCTGGGTATAAATCCCGTGTGGAGGTCGTTGTAGACGAGTGTGGTTGTAGCTCGAGTTGTTGCTTGAGGATATACACAGCCGTTGTTGCGGCTGGGGCGTTCGTGCGCCAGGAACACCACCGTGCTCTCTCATTCAGTCAGTTTCCTTCGGTCTTCTTCTTCCTCGGGTCATATCAGGGAGAGAGAGAGAGGGGTGTTAAACCCACTTGGATTGTGTAGGCTAGATCTTTCCGGTAACCTACCTTCCTTGGGTGCGGATGAGCTCGATCCAGAACCGGCCATGGTGAAGTAGATGCCGGTGATGGCAGTGGGATCGAGATGGAGAGGTGGCAGTGGTGCTTCCCGTGAGCACTGCGATTGCCCTAGATCGGAAGGGGATTTCGGTGGGGAGTCTGGCGGCGCGGTAAACCTCGTACCGTGTGCCCCGGCCCCCATCTCTCTATATATATCGCAGGTCACAGGGGCCCACCAACCATAAGAGGGTTGGGCGCCCCCGATCAGGGCGCGAATAGATCAGGGCCCGATGGGCCGTTGGGCCCACTTGGTGGAGAGATCAACCTAACATTCTCCCCCTTGATCTCAACTTTTACTTTTAACCTTATACTTTCTAGTTTATTTGTTTCATCACATATTGGTACATAGAGCATGTTTCATCGTCACAGCTTAATTGCCGTTAGAATCATACAGCTACAACATACGTTATGATCAGAAGCAAATTCTGTTCCTTTTGGGTCTATCCAGGAATCATAAGGCTTTCCCTTAAACCCATGCCGGCTAAGTGTTCCTTGAACACATTGGGTGGTAAGCCTTTCGTTAGCGGATCCGCAAGCATATCTTTTGTCCTTATATGCTCGAGACTTATAGTTTGATCCTGGATTTTATCTTTCACAACATAATACCTTATCTCTATTGTTTTGGCAGCATTACTCGACTTGTTGTTGTGAGCGTAAAATACTGCGGGTTGGTTGTCACAGTACATCTTTAGTGGTTTGTGAATACAATCTACCACTTTCAAGTCGGGTACAAGTTTCTTTAGCCCTATCGCTTGCCCCGTGGCTTCGAAGCATGCTATGAATTCTGCATACATCGTGGATGATGCAACTATTGACTGTTTGGAGCTTTTCCACGAAATAGCTCCCCCAGCGAGAGTGAAGACGTATCCTGACGTGGATTTTCTATCATCTCTGTCCCCCGCAAAATCTGCGTCTGAATACCCTTTTCTCTCTAGGGAATCACTTCTCATGTATATTAGCATGTAGTCCTTCGTGCCTTGCGCATAGCGCAATGCTTTCTTTACCATCTTCCAGTGCTCCATGCCTGGATTATCTTGATATCTACCGAGTACCCTGGTGATAAAAGCTAAGTCAGGGCGAGTGCACACTTGTGCATACTGTAAGCTGCCAACTGTCGAAGCATATGGTACTGCTTTCATTTGATCGATCTCGTACTGGTTCTTGGGACATTGGAATTTCCCAAAACTATCGCCCTTAACTATAGGAGCAGGTGTGGCTTTACTCGCATGCATATTATATTTTTTAAGAACCTTTTCTAAATATGCTTTCTGCGATAGTCCTAAGACTCCATTGTTTCTATCTCGGTGAATTTCTATGCCCAAAACATATGATGCTTCACCAAGATCTGTTATGTCAAAATTTGAGGATAAGAACTTCTTTGTTTCTTGTAGTAGACTAACATCACTACTAGCAAGCAGGATATCATCCACATACAAGATTAGGAAAATATATTTCCCATTTTTAAACTTTGCATAAATGCAATTGTCCTCAATATTTTCTTTAAATCCAAAACTTTTAATCGTTTGATTAAACTTTAGATACCACTGCCGAGAGGCTTGTCTTAATCCATAAATGGATTTCTTCAGGCGGCATCCCATATTTTCCTTGCCTTCCATGATAAAACCCTTGGGTTGTTTCATGTAGACCTTTTCTTTTAAATCACCATTCAGAAATGTCGTCTTAACATCCATTTGATGTAACTCTAAATCAAAATGAGCAACTAATGCCATTATGATTATGAAGGAATCCTTACATGAGACTGGAGAAAATGTCTCATTGTAATCTATCCCTTCTCTTTGTGTAAATCTTTTTGCCACGAGACATGCTTTATACTTTTCTATATTCCCTTTGGAGTCATACTTAATTTTGTAGACCCATTTACAGCCTACTGTTTTGGCTCCTTTAGGAATTTCCTCTAAGTCCCAAACATCTTTGGAACTCATCGATTTCATCTCGTCTTCCATTGCCTTCATCCACATCGATGAATGAGGGCTTCTCATGGCTTCTTCATATGAGGAGGGATCTTTTTCCATATGAACCATTTCTGTGTTATAAACTTTAAAGTCAGTTGAAATAGCTGACTTTCTTGGTCTTGTAGACCTTCTAAGGGCCTCAGTTTCTGGCACGTTCTGTGCCTCAACTTATGGCACTTCTTCTAAAATTTGTTGTTGCACCTCCCTTTCATGCTCAACAACGAGTTCAGTCGGCTCCTGACGGACAGGTTCCGGGTCAAGGTTGTCATGGGTGGAGTTGCAACTGGTAGTGAGAAAAATGGCTCCTGAATCATCGGATTAGGTGCATGCACCCTCTTCTCCTCAAGATCAATTTTCCGAGCTACCAAGCTCCCCCTCATCATTTCGTCCTCAAAGAAGACCGCATGTCTCGTTTCTACAAACTTTGTATATCTGTCTGAGTAGTAGAAACAAAAACCTTTTGATCTGTCTGGATAGCCAATGAAGTGGCAACTTACTGTTTTGGTATCTAACTTTGCAATGTTTGGATTAAATATTTTGGCCTCAGCAGGGCACCCCCACACCCTGAAGTGATGTAGGGAGGGCACCCTTCCTGTCCATAGCTCGTACGGTGTTTTGGGCACCGACTTGCTTGGTACTCTATTGAGAATGTGAATGGCGGTTTTAAGCGCCTCCATCCATAATCCCAATGGTAAGTCGGAATAACTCATCATGTTGCGCACCATATCCGTAAGTGTACGGTTGCGCCTTTCAGCTACTCCATTTTGCTGAGCTTCACCCGGCATTGAATACTGGGCAACTATGCCAGCCTCCTGTAAGAACTTTGCAAAAGGTCCAGGGACTTGGCCATATGGAGTGTGCCGACCGTAGTACTCTCCCCCACGGTCGGACCTTACTATCTTTATTCTTTTATCATGCTGATTTTCAACTTCAGCTTTGAATATTTTATATTTATCCAATGCTTCAGATCTTTCTTTGATTGGATAAATATAACCATAGCGAGAGTAATCATCTGTGAATGTTATGAACGAGTCATATCCATCCACACTTTTCACCGGAAATGGTCCACAAATGTCGGTGTGGATGATTTCTAGTGTGCTTGAGCTATGGATTGCACCTTTTTTGATTTGTTTTATATACTTTCCTTTAATGCAATCTACACATTGTTCTAAGTCTGAGAATTCTAACTGTGGAAGAATTTCACTTTTGACTAATCTTTCTATTCTCCCCTTCGAAATATGGCCCAAGCGACAGTGCCATAATTTCGATGAGTCGAATGTTCTCTTTCTTTTCTTTTGTTCTTTATTCGACGCGGAAACATGTTCATTCACATTGCATACAGAATGCACTTTTTCATGAAGTGATAACAGATAAAGCTCATCATGTAGTAAAGCATTACCAACATAAGCATTATTATACCAGATGGCACACTTGCCATGTCCAAAATAACACTCATAATTTTCTTTGTCCAAACATGAAACGCTAATTAAGTTTCTATTACATGAAGGAACATAAAGAACATCTCTAAGTAGAAGCTTGAATCCATCCGCTAACTCCAAGGAGATGTCGCCGACAGCTTCAACTTCTGCTTTTATTCCACTGGCTACTTCAATGCCTCCTTCTCTTCTTAGCGTAGTCCGGGTCGAATGGAATCCCTGTAAACAATTTGCAACATGAACAGTTGCCCCTGAGTCAATCCACCAAGTAGATTTCGAAAACTGTGTGTACAAGGATTCATTTACTAAGGAAACAATGTTGTTACCTTGCTTTGCCATTAAGGACTTCAGCCAAACAGGGCAGTCTTTCTTGTAATGCCCGGGCTGCTTACAGTGGAAACAAGTGTCTTTGTCCACTGGGAAAGACTGTTGCTGACGCTGATGCTGATAGGGAGTTTTTCCTTGTGGCTTTAAAGGAGAACTTTTGTTGTTTTGATTGTAGTTCTTTTTCTTATGATCCTTCACATAGTTGAGTGTTCCACCATGTGAAGCTTTTAGTCTGTCCTCTTCTTGGACACACATAGCAATTGTCTTTTCTATGTCCCATGTTCCAGGTGACATATTATAATTCACAACAAAAGTTTCAAATTCCTTTGGCAGTGAAGCCATGACAAGGTGGACCAGGAGCTTTGGTTTGATCTCCAGATCCTCATCCATAGGCTTTAACTTTGCTGCCATATTGCTCATCCTCAAGATGTGCTCTCTTATTCCACCACCTGTGTATTGTTCCGTCACAAGTTGTTTTAACAGCTGGGTGGCATATATCTTTGAAGAGCCAGTGAACTGGCTCTTTATCTTTGTCAGCAACTCCGCAGCTGAAGCGCACTCTGCAATGGAGCCCACAATGGTGCTCTCAATTGTATTCTTTATAAAGGCCATGCATTTTTTATTTGCATTGACCCATTTTTGGTTGGCTATGATGTAGGACATCTCCAAAGGAGCATAATCCCTTTTCCTTTTAGCCCATGCAGCATCATCCTCAGTAGTCTCTCTTACTGGCTCTGTAGGTCTGACCGGCTGTGGTTCTTCCAGAACCCAGTCCAGATCAGCACAAACAAATGCCAGTTCAACTTTCTTCCTCCACTCAGTGTGGTTGTCACCTCTGAGTGTCGGAACTTCTTTTAGGCAACTCATCAAGTGAAAGCCTCCTGAAATCACAATTTAAGTGACATCAATATAACAACCATATGCATTAATCTAACATTGGTCAAATTAAACATATAATTGTCTATGCAATTAAATCTATCTTACCGTTGGGCAAAATACTAGAAATAATGCACCTTTAAATTTCAATAATAAAACATGATCATGTTATTAATAACGTTGGTCATAAACAATAACATAATCATATTCATTTTAGTAATCACTTTAACATGCTCTTAAAAAACTTAATACTATATATTAACTTTTATTTTCTGTGTAAAAGAGCATTAATTATTTACGCAGCGGAAAAATATTCAAGAACTTTTAATTCTTTACAGAAACTTTTCCTTAAAAGATTCATGAACTTTATTATTTTCTATATAAAATTCATGAACATTTCTTTTTCTGAAAATTTTCTATTTTCATTTTCAGAAACTTTTTCTGTTTACTTTTCTATTTTCTAAGCAAAATTTTCGTTGCACAAGTTTGCACAGAAAAAACTATGTAAAATTTTGCCCAAAAGACTGGACAAAAACTATTAAAAAATGAAAACAAAATGCAGCACAGCCGGCCTCGGCCCAGCTCGCGTGAGAACGCCCACGGCTGCTGGCCTTGGCCCAGCGCGCGTGGCGGCGCCCGCGGCTGGCGGCCTCGGTCCAGCGCACGCCTCCTCTTTCGGCCCAATGGCCGTCGACCGCACTAGGGTTTCGACCTGGGCCGTCAAAAGCAATCCGACGGTCCAGCGTCGTTCTCGCGGGATCAAAACTCCCGATCCCTTCACCGCTCGAGAAACCCTAGCCACTTTCTCCCTTCGCCTCTCTCTGCTTCTCCTCGTGACGGCGTGGCTTCTCTCTCGCGCCGGCTGTTGCTAGACGGCGAACGCCCCGGCCGCCGGCGGCGGTGGCCACCGCGAGCACTTCTTTTTCCCTTTTCTTTGTTTTTATGTTTGAAGCCCCCATCACAACCCACTGTCCAGTGGTAGAGAGGGCCAAGGCCACCGCGGCTTCGGAGCACCAGGCGGCTGTGCCGTGGCCATCCTCCTCGCCGGTCGCGCGTCCTCCCTTGCGGCGGGCGCGCCGCCGTCGAGGGACTTGGCCGCGGTGCTGTCCCACCCCCCCTTTTTTTGTCTTTCTTTTCCGGTGAACTTTGTGGCTCCGGTGGTTCTTCGTCCCCGCACCTCGGCTTGCCGATGCTTGTGGGGATCGAGAGGAACAGGCGCGGCCTGACGGCGGCGCTCATTGCCGGCGGCCCAAGGCCTTCTCCGGTGATGCACTTTGCCCGATCTAGGGTTCTTGGGGAGGAGGGAGTTCTTTTGCTTTCTCTGTTTTAACTTTGTACCGAAAAAACATCTTAGCCTATGTATGGATCTGATACCATTGTTAAACCCACTTGGATCGTGTAGGCTAGATCTTTCCGGTAACCTACCTTCCTTGGGCGCGGATGAGCTCGATCCAGAGCCGGCCATGGTGAAGTAGAGGCCGGTGATGGCAGTGGGATCGATATGGAGAGGTGGCAGTGGTGCTTCCCGTGAGCACTGCGATTGCCCTAGATCGGAAGGGGATTTCGGTGGGGAGTCTGGCGGCGCGGTAAACCTCGTACCGTGTGCCCCGGCCCCGACCTCTCTATATATATCGCAGGTCACAGGGGCCGACCAACCATAAGAGGGTTGGGCGCCCCCGATCAGGGCGCGAATATATCAGGGCCCGATGGGCCGTTGGGCCCACTCGGTGGAGAGATCAACCTAACAAGGGGTAGAGACGAGCTAGGGCTAGCTAAGGTTCGGGCGCGGTTTCAACAGTTTCGCTGTCAAGGATGTCCACCTCGGCCATCACCGGCGTGCGCACGCCCTGGCTCGCCTTGAGCCGCGCGCACTCGGGCGCCAGCAGCTTGTTCCACTCCTCCTTCCACACGCACGATACCACCAGCCCCCCGGTCTCGCTCAGCCCGTACACGTGGCTGACCTGGAAGCCGACGGCCTTGGCTTGCTCTAGAACGGCGGCCGGAGGCGGCGCGCCGCCCGTCAGGACTCGCACCTTCCCTGCTACTAGGAGCCTCCGCACGCCCTCGGGTGCATTGGCCAGCACGTTGAGCACCATCGGCGAGGCGCAGAGGTGGGTGACGTCGTGGCGAGCGATGGCGGCGTAGACCTCGGCGGTGTCGACGAGGCGGAGGCAGACGTTGGTGCCGCCCACCATGGCCATCCCCAAGGAAAGCTCGAACCGTTGGCATGTAACATGGGCAGCGTTCACAGGAACGTCGGTGGAGAAGGCACCACCCAGTCAATGAGCGCGTTGACGGTGATCAAGAAAATCCCACGGTGGCAGTTGACCACCCCTTTGGGCGCCGACGTCGTGCCGGAGGTGTAGTTGAGGATCATGGGATCCCACTCAGTCGCCGGCCGGACCCAAGCAAACTCCGATTCTCCCTTCTCTAGAAGCATCTCGTACGTTGTGAGTGCTGCCAACTCCTTATCGGTCGTCGTACTCTCCTCTTCCTCGTAGTAGGGGTCCTCCACGAGGATGACACGCGGCGCAGGTTGTCCCCTCGCGACAGAAGGCGGACTGCGTCCGTGAGGAGCGGCAGGAACGCCGTATCAGCGAATATGATCTTGGCGCCGGAGTGGGCGAACAGGACGGCCACCGTGGGCGCGTCGAGGCTAGTGTTGAAGGTGTTGAGCACCGCGCCGCTCATAGGCACGCCGAAGTGCATCTCGTACATGGCCGGCACGTTGGGGAGGAGCGCCGAGACCACGTCGCCGTGGGAGACGCCCAGCGACACGAGCGCGGAGGCGAGGCGGAGGCAGCATCGGAAGGTCTGGCTCCAGGTCCAGACGACGTCGTGGTAGACGACGGACCGGCAGTCGCCGAACGTTGTGGCCGCGCACTCCTGAAACCCCAGCGGCGTGAGCAGGCACGAGTTGACGGGGTTCATTCCCAGTTTCTCCATGGCTTGGCTTGCTTTGTGAATCTGGGACGCTATAAAATGTGCAAGTGCGCTCTGAGGGACCTTTGAGGTAGGATTTATAGAACGATTCGGCAGATGGGATGCCAATCAATGGAAAGACTGCCACAACATTGTCATCTTCTAAACTAGCAGGGTGGCCCCTGCATGCACATGCGCGAGCAAGAGCAACATCTTACAAAACATATAGAATTTTCAAAAATCCTACATCTACATAGGGCTACGAACGTTTTACGTAATATCCTAACAAACTCTCTCTCGGCCCCCCTATTTCCAAGCGGGTGGGCCCCTTGCTTCCCCAATCTCCAATCACAAGCGTCCAAATTGCTCATTACGTAAATCACGTAATAAGAATTACGTAAGTGTAGTATTGCTGAAGAATTTTTATCGCAAACCAACCTGTGATTGAATGGTTAGAATGGTAGTGGTATTCTCAGCTCATCAGGATTCAAGTCCTGATGTTCGCATTTATTTCAAGATTTCCGGCGATGCGCGTTCAGCTGGAGGAGACGTTTCTTTCGACGGCTCAGTCTCTCGGAGGTGCTTATAGAGAGGTAGGGTGGTTGTGGATTCAAAGCGTTGGTCCTTATGGGCACTTGCACAAAGAATTTTCGGCTGTTATCGACAAGGTCAAACCGGCTATGGTAGGGAGTGGCGCGTTGGTGGTCTAGAGACCTTGATGAATTTATTTTTTATGTATGAGGTGCATTGTACTTTAGATGAAATTTTATAATATATCCGATTACTTTTCAGAAAAAAGAGCTAGATCTTGGATAATTTGTTATGTATCTTTATCTTCCTAAATACTTAACAGTGCAGCTGCGCTAATTGGGCTATGCGAGCGCACGCAATACATGACAAAAAGCTCACACTATAAAAAAAAGTAATTAACATTCTGTGTCATCACTACACTACGAAAAAGGAAAATATATGTTCCTCGTTCCATACGCTGCCTACTTTACACAAATCAGTCAAGGGAGGACAAGTACGTGCATTTATTTGGGCTTAATAAAAATTTAAAAAACCATAACTTTTAATTCAAGTATCGAAATTCAGATTCTCTTTCACCGTTGGGTTTCTCGCAACGAGTTCTTCAAAACTAGATCCCATATGAATATGTTTTGACAAACTTTCTGTTTTGAGCAACTTTGGGTGCTAAAGAGGCAACTTTAGTGCTATAGGAAAGCAACTTCTTTTAAGGTTGCCTACTATGATTGCCTATCAACGAAAAGTCATTATAAGCTGCCTCCCATGACTATCATGTTCACTAAATTCGCATATAAGTTGTCCCCAACTGCTTATTAGTGCAGCTGCTGTTGGAAATATGCCCTGGAGACAATAATAAAAGCATTATTATTATATTTCCTTATTCATGATAATTGTCTTTATTCGTGCTATAATTGTGTTATCTGGAAATCGTAATACATGTGTGAATAACAGACAACAATATGTCCCTAGTGAGCCTCTAGTTGACTAGCTCGTTGATCGACAGATAGTCATGGTTTCCTGACTATGGACATTGGATGTCATCGATAACGGGATCACATCATTAGGAGAATGATGTGATGGACAAGACCCAATCCTAAACATAGCATAAGATCGCATAGTTCGTTTGCTAGAGTTATCCAATGTCAAGTATCCTTTCCTTAGACCATGAGATCGTGTAACTCCCGGATACCGTAGGAGTGCTTTGGGTGTGCCAAACGTCACAACGTAACTGGGTGACTATAAAGGTATACTACGGGTATCTCTGAAAGTGTCTGTTGGGTTGACATGGATCGAGACTGGGATTTGTCACTCCGCTTGACGGAGAGGTATCACCGGGCCCTCTCGGTAATGCATCATCACAATGAGCTCAATGTGATCAAAGTGTTTGATCACGGGATCATGCATTACGGTACGAGAAAAGTGACTTGCCGATAACGAGATTGAACGGGGTATTGGGATACCGACGATCGAATCTCGGACAAGTAAAATACCGATTGACAAAGGGAATCATATACGGGACTAATTGAATCCTCGACATCGTGGTTCATCCGATGAGATCATCGTGGAGCATGTGGGAGCCAACATGGGTATCCAGATCCCGCTGTTGGTTATTGCCCGAGAGCCGTCTCGGTCAGGTCTGCATGTCTCCCGAACCCGTAGGGTCTACACACTTAAGGTTCGGTGACGCTAGGGTTGTAGGGATATGTATGTGCAGTAACCCGAATGTTGTTCGGAGTCCCGGATGAGATCCCAGACGTCACGAGGAGTTTCGAAATGGTCCGGAGGTAAAGAATTATATATAGGAAGTGCTATTTTGGCCATCGGGACAAGTTTCGGTGTTATCGGTATTGTACCGGGACCACCGGAGGGGTCCCGGGGGTCCACCGGGGGGTCCACCTGCCCCGGGGGGGCCACATGGGCTATAGAGGGTGCGCCCTGGCCTACATGGGCCAAGGGCACCAGCCCCAAGGGCCCATGCGCCAAGGAGACTTGGAGAGGGGAGAGTCCAAAGAGGGGAAGGCACCTCCGAGGTGCCTTGGGGAGGATGGACTCCTCCCCCCTTCTTGGCCGCACCCCTTCCTTGGAGGAAGGGGCAAGGCTGCGCCCTCCCCCCATCTAATGCGCCTATATAAAGGGAGGGGAGGGAGGGGTGGCCGCACCCTTTGCCCTGGCACCCCCTCCTCCCTGCAACACCTCCTCCTCCTCCCGTAGTTGCTTAGCGAAGCCCTGCCGGAGTTCTGCTGCATCCACCACCACGCCGTCGTGCTGGATCTTCCTCAACCTCTCCTTCCCCCTTGCTGGATCAAGAAGGAGGAGACGTCTCCCGTCCCGTACGTGTGTTGAACGCGGAGGTGCCGTCCGTTCGGTGCTAGATCATCGGTGAATTGGATCACGGCAAGTACGACTACCTCATCCACGTTCACTCGAACGCTTCCGTTGCGATCTACAAAGTGGTATGTAGATGCTATCTAATCTGAATACTCGTTGCTAGATGAACTCATAGATGGATCTTGGTGAAACCGTAGGAAAATTTTTAATTTTCTGCAACGTTCCCCAACAGTGGCATCATGAGCTAGGTCTATGCGTAGTTCTTCTTGCACGAGTAGAACACAAAGTAGTTGTGGGCGTCGAATTGTCAATTCTTCTTGCCGTTACTAGTCAATCTTGATTCAGCGGTATTGTGGGATGAAGCGGCCCGGACCAACCTTACACGTACGCTTACGTGAGACCGGTTCCACCGACTAACATGCACTAGTTGCATAAGGTGGCTGGCGGGTGTCTGTCTCTCCTACTTTAGTTGGATCGAATTCGATGAACAGGGTCCTTATGAAGGGTAAATAGAGATTGACAATTCACGTTGTGGTTATTACGTAGGTAAGAAAACGTTCTTGCTAGAACCCTAATTCAGCCACGTAAAACTTGCAACAACAATTAGAGGACGTCTAACTTGTTTTTGCAGCAAGTGCTTTGTGATATGATATGGCCAAAGTTGTGATGAATGATGAATGATCTATATGTGATGTATGAGATGTTCATGCTATTGTAATAGGAATCACGACTTGCATGTCGATGAGTATGACAACCGGCAGGAGCCATAGGAGTTGTCTTTATTTTTTGTATGACCTGCGTATCATTGAGAATCGCCATGTAAATTACTTTACTTTATTGCTAAACGCGTTAGCCATAGTAGTAGAAGTAATAGTTGGCGAGCAACTTCATGGAGACACGATGATGAAGATCATGATGATGAGGATCATGGTGTCAAGCCGGTGACAAGATGATCATGGAGCCCCAAGATGGAGATCGAAGGAGCTATGTGATATTGGCCATATCATGTCACGTTTATTATTTGATTGCATGTGATGTTTATCATGTTTTGCATCTTGTTTACTTAGAACGACGGTAGTAAATAAGATGATCCCTCATAATAATTTCAAGAAAGTGTTCACCCTAACTGTGCACCGTTGCTAAGGTCGTCGTTCCGAAGCACCACGTGATGATCGGGTGTGATAGGTCCTTACGATTCGCATACAACGGGTGTAAGATAGATTTACACACGCAAAACACTTAGGTTGACTTGACGAGCCTAGCATGTACAGACATGGCCTGGGAACACAGAAGACCGAAAGGTCGAGCATGAGTCGTATAGAAGATACGATCAACATGAAGATGTTCACCGTTGTTGACTAGTCCGTCTCACGTGATGATCGGACACGGCCTAGTTGACTCGGATCATGTAATACTTAGATGACTAGAAGAGGGATGTCTATCTAAGTGGGAGTTCATTAATTAATTTGATTAAATGAACTTTATTATCATGAACTTAGTCTAAATATTTACAATATGTCTTGTAGATCAAATGGCCAACGTAGTCCTCAACTTCAACGCGTTCCTAGAGAAAACCAAGCTGAAAGACGATGGTAGCAACTATACGGACTGGGTCCGGAACCTGAGGATTATCCTCATAGCTGCCAAGAAAGATTATGTCCTAAGAGCACGGCTGGGTGACGCACCTATTCTCCCTGCAGAACAAGACGTTATGAACGCTTGGCAGTCACGCTGCGATGATTACTCCCTCGTTCAGTGCGGCATGCTTTACAGCTTAGAGCCGGGACTCCAAAAGCGTTTTGAGAGACATGGAGCATATGAGATGTTCGAAGAGCTGAAAATGGTTTTCCAAGCTCATGCCCGGGTCGAGAGATATGAAGTCTCCGATAAATTCTTTAGCTGTAAGATGGAGGAAAATGGCTCTGTCAGTGAGCACATACTCAAAATGTCTGGGTTGCACAACCGCTTGACTCAACTGGAAGTTAATCTCCCGGATGAAGCGGTCATTGACAGAATCCTCCAGTCGCTTCCACCTAGCTACAAGAGCTTTGTGATGAACTACAATATGCAGGGGATGGTAAAGACCATTCCTGAAGTATATGCTATGCTGAAATCAGCAGAGGTAGAAATCAAGAAGGAGCATCAAGTGTTGATGGTGAATAAAACCACTAAATTCAAGAAGGGCAAGGGTAAAAAGAACTTCAAGAAGGACGGCAAGGAAGTTGCCGCGCCCGGTAAACAAGTTGCTGGGAAGAAGCCAAAGAATGGACCCAAGCCCGAAACTGAGTGTTTTTATTGCAAGGGAAGTGGTCACTGGAAGCGGAACTGCCCCAAATACTTAGCGGACAAGAAGGCCGGCAAAACCAAAGGTATATGTGATATACATGTAATTGATGTGTACCTTACCAGTACTCGTAGTAGCTCTTGGGTATTTGATACCGGTGCAGTTGCTCACATTTGTAACTCAAAGCAGGAGCTGCGGAATAAACGGAGACTGGCGAAGGACGAGGTGACGATGCGCGTCGGGAATGGTTCCAAGGTCGATGTGATCGCCGTCGGCACGCTGCCTCTACATTTACCTACGGGATTAGTTTTAAACCTCAATAATTGTTATTTAGTGCCAAGTTTGAGCATGAACATTGTATCTGGATCTCACTTAATTCGAGATGGCTACTCATTTAAATCCGAGAATAATGGTTGTTCTATTTATATGAGAAATATGTTTTATGGTCATGCTCCGATGGTTAATGGTTTATTCTTGATGAATCTCATACGTGATGATACACATATTCATAGTGTGAGTACCAAAAGAGTTAAAGTTGATAACAATAGTCCCACATATTTGTGGCACTGCCGCCTTGGTCACATAGGTGTCAAACGCATGAAGAAGCTCCATGCAGATGGACTTTTAGAGTCTCTTGATTATGAATCATTTGACACGTGCGAACCATGCCTCATGGGAAAAATGACCAAGACTCCGTTCTCAGGAACAATGGAGCGAGCACCCAACTTATTGGAAATCATACATACCGATGTGTGCGGTCCAATGAGTGTTGAGGCTCGCGGTGGCTATCGTTATGTTCTCACCCTCACTGATGACTTGAGTAGATATGGGTATATCTACTTAATGAAACACAAGTCTGAGACCTTTGAAAAGTTCAAGGAATTTCAGAGTGAGGTTGAAAATCAACGTGATAGAAAGATCAAGTTTCTACGATCAGATCGTGGAGGAGAATACTTGGGTCACGAATTTGGCACACACTTAAGAAAATGTGGAATAGTTTCACAACTCACGCCGCCTGGAACACCTCAGCGTAATGGTGTGTCCGAACGTCGTAATCGCACTCTATTAGATATGGTGCGATCTATGATGTCTCTTACCGACTTACCGCTATCTTTTTGGGGCTATGCTTTAGAGACTGCCGCATTCACTTTAAATAGGGCTCCGTCGAAATCCGTTGAGATGACACCGTATGAATTATGGTTTGGGAAGAAACCTAAGCTGTCGTTTCTAAAAGTTTGGGGATGCGATGCTTATGTCAAGAAACTTCAACCTGAAAAGCTCGAACCCAAATCGGAAAAATGCGTCTTCATAGGATACCCTAAAGAAACTGTTGGGTATACCTTCTACCTCAGATCCGAAGGCAAGATCTTTGTTGCCAAGAATGGATCCTTTCTAGAGAAAGAGTTTCTCTCGAAAGAAGTAAGTGGGAGGAAAGTAGAACTTGATGAAGTGTTACCTCTTGAACCGGAAAATGGCGAAACTCAAGAAATCGTTCCTGAGGTGCCTGCACCAACTAGAGAGGAAATTAATGATGATGATCAAGATGCTTCTAATCAGGCTCCTACTGAAATTCGAAGGTCCACAAGGACACGTTCCGCACCAGAGTGGTACGGCAACCCTGTCTTGGAAATCATGTTGTTAGACAACGGTGAACCTTCGAACTATGAGGAAGCAATGGCGGGCCCAGATTCCGACAAATGGCTGGAAGCCATGAAATCCGAGATAGGATCCATGTATGAAAACGAAGTATGGACTTTGACTGACTTGCCCGTTGAACGGCGAGCCATAGAAAATAAATGGATCTTTAAGAAGAAGACAGACGTGGATGGTAATGTGACCATCTATAAAGCTCGGCTTGTCGCTAAGGGTTATCGACAAGTCCAAGGGGTTGACTACGATGAGACTTTCTCACCGGTAGCGAAGCTGAAGTCCGTCCGAATCATGTTAGCAATTGCCGCATACTATGATTATGAGATATGGCAAATGGACGTCAAAACGGCATTCCTTAATGGTTTCCTTAAGGAAGAATTGTATATGATGCAGCCGGAAGGTTTTGTCGATCCTAAGAATGCTGACAAGGTGTGCAAGCTCCAACGCTCAATTTATGGGTTGGTGCAAGCATCTCGGAGTTGGAACATTCGCTTTGATGAGATGATCAAAGCGTTTGGGTTTACACAGACTTATGGAGAAGCCTGTGTTTACAAGAAAGTGAGTGGGAGCTCTGTAGCATTTCTCATATTATATGTAGACGACATACTTTTGATGGGAAATGATATAGAACTCTTGGACAGCATTAAGGCCTACTTGAATAAAAGTTTTTCAATGAAGGACCTTGGAGAAGCTGCTTATATATTAGGCATCAAGATCTATAGAGATAGATCGAGACGCCTCATAGGTCTTTCACAAAGCACATACCTTGATAAGATATTGAAGAAATTCAATATGGATCAATCTAAGAAAGGGTTCTTACCTGTGTTACAAGGTGTGAAATTGAGCTCAGCTCAATGTCCGACCACGGCAGAAGATATAGAAGAGATGAGTGTCATCCCCTATGCCTCAGCCATAGGTTCTATTATGTATGCCATGCTGTGTACCAGACCTGATGTAAACCTTGCCGTAAGTTTGGTAGGAAGGTACTAAAGTAATCCCGGCAAGGAACACTGGACAGCGGTCAAGAATATCCTGAAGTACCTGAAAAGGACCAAGGAAATGTTTCTCGTTTATGGAGGTGACGAAGAGCTCGTCGTAAAAGGTTACGTCAACGCTAGCTTCGACACAGATCTGGATGACTCTAAGTCACAAACCGGATACGTGTATATTTTGAATGGTGGGGCAGTAAGCTGGTGCAGTTGCAAGCAAAGCGTCGTGGCGGGATCTACATGTGAAGCGGAGTACATGGCAGCCTCGGAGGCAGCACATGAAGCAATTTGGGTGAAGGAGTTCATCACCGACCTCGGAGTCATACCCAATGCGTCGGGGCCAATCAAGCTCTTCTGTGACAACACTGGAGCTATTGCACTTGCAAAGGAGCCCAGGTTTCACAAGAAGACCAGGCACATCAAGCGTCGCTTCAACTCCATTCGTGAAAATGTTCAAGATGGAGACATAGAAATTTGTAAAGTGCACACGGATCTGAATGTCGCAGATCCGTTGACTAAACCTCTCCCTAAGGCAAAACATGATCAGCACCAGAACTCTATGGGTGTTCGATTCATCACAATGTAACTAGATTATTGACTCTAGTGCAAGTGGGAGACTGTTGGAAATATGCCCTAGAGGCAATAATAAAAGCATTATTATTATATTTCCTTATTCATGATAATTGTCTTTATTCGTGCTATAATTGTGTTATCCGGAAATCGCAATACATGTGTGAATAACAGACAACAATATGTCCCTAGTGAGCCTCTAGTTGACTAGCTCGTTGATCGACAGATAGTCATGGTTTCCTGACTATGGACATTGGATGTCATCGATAACGGGATCACATCATTAGGAGAATGATGTGATGGACAAGACCCAATCCTAAACATAGCATAAGATCGCATAGTTCGTTTGCTAGAGTTATCCAATGTCAAGTATCCTTTCCTTAGACCATGAGATCGTGTAACTCCCGGATACCGTAGGAGTGCTTTGGGTGTGCCAAACGTCACAACGTAACTGGGTGACTATAAAGGTATACTACGGGTATCTCTGAAAGTGTCTGTTGGGTTGACATGGATCGAGACTGGGATTTGTCACTCCGCTTGACGGAGAGGTATCACCGGGCCCTCTCGGTAATGCATCATCACAATGAGCTCAATGTGATCAAAGTGTTTGATCACGGGATCATGCATTACGGTACGAGAAAAGTGACTTGCCGATAACGAGATTGAACGAGGTATTGGGATACCGACGATCGAATCTCGGACAAGTAAAATACCGATTGACAAAGGGAATCATATACGGGATTAATTGAATCCTCGACATCGTGGTTCATCCGATGAGATCATCGTGGAGCATGTGGGAGCCAACATGGGTATCCAGATCCCGCTGTTGGTTATTGCCCGAGAGCCGTCTCGGTCATGTCTGCATGTCTCCCGAACCCGTAGGGTCTACACACTTAAGGTTCGGTGACGCTAGGGTTGTAGGGATATGTATGTGCAGTAACCCGAATGTTGTTCGGAGTTCCGGATGAGATCCCGGACATCACGAGGAGTTCCGGAATGGTCCGGAGGTAAAGAATTATATATAGGAAGTGCTATTTTGGCCATCGGGACAAGTTTCGGTGTTATCGGTATTGTACCGGGACCACCGGAGGGGTCCCGGGGGTCCACCGGGGGGTCCACCTGCCCCGGGGGGGCCACATGGGCTATAGGGGGTGCGCCCTGGCCTACATGGGCCAAGGGCACCAGCCCCAAGGGCCCATGCGCCAAGGAGACTTGGAGAGGGGAGAGTCCAAAGAGGGGAAGGCACCTCCGAGGTGCCTTGGGGAGGATGGACTCCTCCCCCCTTCTTGGCCGCACCCCTTCCTTGGAGGAAGGGGCAAGGCTGCGCCCTCCCCCCCTCTAATGCGCCTATATAAAGGGAGGGGAGGGAGGGGTGGCCGCACCCTTTGCCCTGGCACCCCCTCCTCCCTGCAACACCTCCTCCTCCTCCCGTAGTTGCTTAGCGAAGCCCTGCCGGAGTTCTGCTGCATCCACCACCACGCCGTCGTGCTGGATCTTCCTCAACCTCTCCTTCCCCCTTGCTGGATCAAGAAGGAGGAGACGTCTCCCGTCCCGTACGTGTGTTGAACGCGGAGGTGCCGTCCGTTCGATGCTAGATCATCGGTGAATTGGATCACGGCAAGTACGACTACCTCATCCACGTTCACTCGAACGCTTCCGTTGCGATCTACAAAGTGGTATGTAGATGCTATCTAATCTGAATACTCGTTGCTAGATGAACTCATATATGGATCTTGGTGAAACCGTAGGAAAAATTTTAATTTTCTGCAACGTTCCCCAACAGCTGCAATATTTGGAGACGTCGAGCACACCCTCCCAAGCCATTCGATTTGGCACACATCGCGCGCAGGTGCTTTCTTGACCGGTGTGGCAACTAATGGTATGTTGAGGCCCCTTAAAAAATAGAAAAGAGATAACCACTGCAGTTCACGGAAGAGCCGCCCCCACCCCCACCCCATTTTTCTGTCGGTTACCGTCGAACAGACGAAGGGAGAAAGGGGAGGGGAATCACTGTCTCCTCACCGTGATTCGCCATCAGAGGGAGGCAGCAGGCGACCTCGGCGACCACACAAATCACGGTTGGATTTCGGAAAAACTATCACACAATAAAAGCAATAAATATACACAGAAAAAAGATACTTGGAACCTCTTTTTTATGCACTATACATGAAAGATAACATAGTTACCCACAATTAATCATACAGTTGCCTAAAACCATGTATCCCATTGCTCAATCCTCATGAACAAAAACATTACCAAGACCATGATTTGGCCAATATCTAAAGGTTTTAGACACCTTTTAATTAAGTTTGTGTCACAGTGGTGTGTCGAGAATTTCTTCTCTTCTGGTGGGATCCAATTGCATGATCCTAAACACTTGGCGAATGATCATAGAGGGTAGCGGGGTGGAGCTGGTCATGGGGACATAACTAAATCCATGAAGTTTTTTATGGGATTAAGATTATCTGTGAACCCCTAAAAAACAAACATGTGTATGTTCGTTATCACTTTTTCAGGTGTCATAGTTGCCCACAATCAGCTATAAAATTGCATAGAACCATGTATTTAGTTGCCCAATTCTCATGAATAGAAACATTACCAAGTCCATACTTTGGCTAATATGTAAAGGTTTTAGATTCCTTTCAATTAAGATTTCTGTCATAGAGATGCATTAAGAATTTCATCTCCTCGGGCTGGGATCCTTTTGTACGATCGTAAATACTTGGAGAAATGATCATAGAGGGGGAGCAGTATGAGCTAGTCATGGGGGCATAACCACTAGTGCAGAATCGGGCAATAGCACCGGTTCGTAAGGCCCTTTAGTGTCGGTTCGGTAACCGACACTAAAGTGTGGGCACTAAAGCCCCCCCCCCTTTAGTACCGGTTCAGCACGAACCGGTGCTAAAGGGCAACCACGTGGCACGAGCCAGCTCCGGGGGCAGGGAGCCCTTTAGTACCGGTTGGTGACACCAACCGGTATTAAAAGGTTGGGGGGTTTGGGTTTATGATTTCTTTTTCATTTAATTTTGTGTTTTCCATTTAATTCTTTTTCGTTTGCTGGTATTTTACGATACTACACATTGTACACGTTATGCATATATATAAATAGAATTTCTAGTACAACCGATCATATATATATCATCAAATGTCTCACAAACCACCACATATTAATTCACACATACACACATGTATATATATATACAATTAGCTAGCTATATACAATTTCTCCTACATGTTGCCTTCGGAGCCAGTGGCATTAGCCTAACTGGTGCCTTCGGAGCACGATGACAATTGGAAGTGGTTCATGGGGGCGGTAGCGGGTAATGGTATTCTCCGTTCGGATCTATGACCTGGTCGAGCAAAAATCCCGTTATTTCCTCTTAAAGTGCTTGTACGCGCTCCATTGGTAGGAGCTTCTCCCGCACCTCTGTGAACTTTTAAGAAGGAGACCAATTGCATGTGTATTAGTTGTGTGACTAGATATCGATAATGGTGTAAAAATTGTGAATAGTGTTCTGACAAACGTACCCATTCCTGTCTTTGAGATCTGCTCCTTTCGAACGCCATCATGCAAATGTTCTCGCAAACGCAGTATGCACACAGATCAGTCCCCTGCGCCTGCTCAAGGGCCTTTACGAGAATGGAATTTGATCAGATAATAATTAATCAAGCATGATAGTTAAAGAGATGGCAGCTAGCTAGCTAGCTAGTACTACTTAATTACTTACCTTGGGTCGAAACCATTTCAGCCTTCGTTTCCATTTGACTGGAGTGACGCTGATGAACCTTGCCCAAGCCCTGCCCGCCGACAAAGAAAATGAATAAAGGGGTTATTAAATAGTTCATATCAGGAAATGACGAACTAAATAGGCTGAGATATATAGTTAATAATGATTGAAATTACCTGTTGACTATCCCATACAAGATGTTGTAGTCAGTTTTGTTTTTGAGTAGTGAGTCCAGTATTTCAACTGTTCCGGCGTCAACTTTAATGATACACAAGATCCAGTGAAATCTGCATGCACACACGTTTGTATGTCTTAATTAAGCGGGCATATGTAAGCAAAAACATGTAGCTAGCTAGTAGGCAAAAACAGAGAATTTGTAGTACAAGACAGTGTGACTCACTGGGAGTCGTAAGGAAGTAGTATATCTTCATTTGTATTGAGGCGCTTGAAGAACTCTAGCATGCTGTCCTCTACATTATTTTCATGATATTCATCTAATTTCCATGTGTATTCATTAACGGTGTTTGGATCAATGAACCCAATGCCATAGCGTCCACCTTTTTTCATTTCATACATCTTCATCCTGCATAATATCACAGAAAAGAATATAGTGAGGATAATTACAGGTAATGATTGATCAAAAGAATCACTACAGCTAGCTTGAGACTTAAATTACAGAAAGAAATCACTTACAGACAATAGCAACTGATGATAGATTTGTCGAGTGCGTCTTGATTGTATAACTGAAACAGTTCAGAATACTCAATGGCCACAGCTTTCTCATGGTAGTAATGATCCTTCTTGACATCCACCATGAGGGACTCTCGATTGGAAATCTTGGTAATGTTCATGTACCATTGATGCAATTCATACATTCTCATTGGGAGCTTCTTGACCTCGTCTGGCTCGACCAAAGGTTGGCCCCGGACATATTTTCGTTTTATTTCCTCCTCTGTAAGCAGAGGCATGGGCTCGATCTCGAGGAGTTGTCCAACAGTGTTCTTGAGGATTTCAGCCTGCCTTATATGCTCCTCGGTTATTACCACATCGCCCAGCTGGGGAACGTTAATAGTTTGCCCACAATAATATTGGGCGCTTATACTCTTATGTGTTGTTGGCACAACAAGCGGGGGGATTGATTGCGCCGCCTGTTCTCCCAGCTGGGGAACGGTTTTAGCACATTTTTTGCCAGCTGATTTGCTCGAGCTCGAGCTCGCCTCTTTCTGTAGATGTGCTCGATTTAACTTCCTGATGTGGCGCTCATAGTCTTTGTCAATAGGCTTGGGAGCTGGTGGTGTAGCCATACGAATGAAGTGGTCAATCTTTTCCTCAGGCACTTTCTCCCTTGGCGGCGGTGGCGATTTCGGTGCAAAATGAGCTTCCACCTCGGCCTTCGATATGGCTGTGTTTTCCTCCTCGGACTTGTCGTAAGGCCTCTGCGGAACAGGCGCAAGGCTGCTTGGACCATATTGAAATCGCTTGCCTCCGCCTGTACCTCCCGTACTACCTCGACTTGTACGGCTACGCACCATAGCTGCGGCGGCTCTCTTCCGTGATTGCTGAGGCGGCGGAGACGGCTGACGTGGCTGAGTTGGACAAGGAGGAGTGGCCTGAAGCTGTGCCTGACTTGGAGGAGGAGTGGCCTGAAGTTGTGCCGGACTTGGAGGAGGAGTGGACGTCTGACGCTGTGTCAGACTTGGAGGAGGAGTGGCCTGACACTTTGCCGGACTTGGAGGAGGAGGAGTGGCCTCACGCGTTGGTGGACTTGGAGGAGCGGGAGTCTGCTGACTCGGTGGCGGACTTCGATGAGGAGTCAGGTGACGCGGTGTGGGTGGCCTTCGAAAGACGATGCAATCCTTTCTCCATAGGATGATACGATGTATGGTCTCTCCCAATGTGTGCTCGTCGTCACCTCCAGGAATGTCAAGCTGTAGCCCCGAATATGGGCCCACCACCTCATCAACCAAGACACGAGCATAGCCCGCTGGAATCAGGTTGCAATGGAAGGTTGCCTCGGGGGGATTTGTAAAAGCAACGGCGTCCGCCACCTTCATGGATATGTTCTTCATTTTGAAGTGTAGCTCGCAGTTAGTGTTCTCCATGATGTCATCCACGGGGTATCTATCCAGCATTGCGTCGTCCGGGGCGGAACCCACGCTGCTTCTCGGCATGGATGGGGCGGTGCTATCCAATGCTGGATCATCCGCGAACTGCTGCAGCTGCTGAGACCCCCTTTGCTGGCTAAGTGAGTCGATCTGCTCCTGCTGCCGCTGGAATTTGACTGCCAAGTCCGCGTGCGCTGATTCTAGGCCTTGAAGGCGTTCATAGTCCAGCTTCCTCTGCTCCTCCTCCATCTTCCTCTTCTTCTCCTCCGAAATCTTCTTTCTCGCACGGGTTCTGTAGTCGGCGTTCCAGTCCGAAAACCCCTCATACCACGGAATAGCGCCCTTGCCTCGTTGAGGGAGTCCTGGATTAGGGGGTGTCCGGATAGCCGGGCTATAACCTTTGGCCGGACTGTTGGACTATGAAGATACAAGATTAAAGACTTCGTCCCGTGTCTGGATGGGACTTTCCTTGGCGTGGAAGGCAAGCTTGGCGATACGGATATGTAGATCTCCCTCCGTTGTAACCGACTCTATGTAACCCTAGCCCTCTCCGGTGTGTATATAAACCGGAGGGTTTCAGTCCATAGGACGAACAACAATCATACCATAGGCTAGCTTCTAGGATTTAGCCTCTCTGATCTCGTGGTAGATCTACTCTTGTACTGCCCATATCATCAATATTAATCAAGCAGGAGTAGGGTTTTACCTCCATCGAGAGGGCCCGAACCTGGGTAAAAAGATTGTGTCCCTTGTCTCCTTTTACCATCCGCCTAGACGCGCAGTTCGGGACCCCCTACCCGAGATCTGCCGGTTTTGACACCGACATTGGTGCTTTCATTGAGAGTTCCTCTGTGTCGTCGCCATCAGGAAGGATGCCTCATCCCGTCTTTAAAGACGGCACCCTTGCCAAGGGAGCTTTGGCTATCGGCCAAACTCTCCGGCTAGGTGGTTTTCTTATGACCGCATGTTCGGCTGTTACGCCGATGATGACTTCTCGGGTCATCAAAAGCAATCTTCACATCAACTCGGAATTCGCCGAGCAGTTAGATCCAATAGAGCTCTCCTCCCTAAACGAGCTCTTGGATCGCATCGCAGCCCTGGGAGTCGCTACAGACTACGGTCAGATTGGGCCTAAAACCGATCTAAGAGAGATCAACTCTCCCCAGGTCACCCATCACGTTGCAGTGGTGGAGAAACAATGCGGCGAACCTTCATCCATCTTAAGGACTAGCTATGTCCGGATTCCCGATCCCTCCAAGCCGGATACTCGCGGAGGGGAGGACGTCACTGAAACCCTGAACCTAAAGTCAGGCAGCGGGCTAAATTCATTGGACAACATCCAAGAATCCGAGCTTCCGAATTCGGAAACTGCGTGGCCCTTGAGTCTCAGATCGGGTGAGGCTTCAGATTCAATTCCACCCACCCACCCAAACATAAGCGATCTATCCCAAATTAGGCAAGCGTCCGACAAAACAGTACAGCATTACTGGGCCAGATTCCTCCTGGTCATGAACAGGACAAGGGATTGCCGCGAGGAAGACGCGATTTTATTCTTCTGCAATAATTGCACGGACAAGGGAATTCTCAACGCCATAAGTCGTCGTGAAATTACACGCTTCGCCGACTTAGCGTCCATAGTACGAAAGCATTGTGCGATGGAAAGCGCCTGGAAAACCAAAATAAAATTTTGGGATAATCCGGCCCTGAATACAAACCCAGTCCGAAATAAAAGAGTGCTTTATCGCTAGACACCCGGGTTAAACACCAAAAAGAAAAAACCCTCTGCAGGGCATGGATGCATACTGCAAGGATGGCTCAATGGACCATGTAAAATTCATAGTGCAGAAGGCGCCACACCAACTCATAGCCTTAGAGCATGTTGGATACTCCGGCAGGTGGCCAAAAGTGGCGAAGATCTTCTAAACCCAGAAGCCACAGAGCACGAGCCCTTGGATACCAGTACGGTATTAACAGTCTTCGAGACTTTCTCGTCAAATAATATGCGAAAACGAACACTCCGCAGCCTTGCCGAAGTCTACCATGTGGCAACAATAAACCCATGGAGTGACACGGCTGTTACTTTCAATGCCAGTGACGAACCTAAAATCCGAACAGCCCGAGCACCAGCCGCATTGGTCCTCGGTCCAATAGTGGACGGCTTTCGACTCACCAAGGTACTCATGGACGGCGGCAGCGGATTGAAACTCATTTATGAGGAAACCTTTCAAAAAATGGAAATAGACTGGAACCGCATTGAGCGAAGCAGCACAACCTTTAGAGAAATAATCCCCAGTCGGGAAGCGCGCTGTACAGGAAAAATCACACTAGATGTGGTGTTCGGCACGCCGGACAATTATAGGTCCGAAGAGGTCACGTTCCAAGTGGCCCCGTTCAGTAGCGGATACCACGCTCTATTAGGGCGGGAGGCGTTTACAATCTTCCAAACCATACCCCATTACGGGTACATGAAGCTCAAAATGCCCGGGCCCAACGGAATCATCACTCTTGCTAGTGATCCATACACAGCACTCCGTGCTGAAAATAAGACAGCCGCACTAGCCCTCGAGGCACTATCCGAAGCCCTAGCGGCTAAGGATCTGACTGTGTTGCGCTCCACGGTGAACAGGGACGACGTGATACTCGATAAAAGATCCAAGTCCACCTCCTTTAAACCAGCGGACGAAATAGTCAAATTCCAAGTCCATCCAACGGACCCTACAAAAACAGCTTCCATCAAGCCACAATTAAACCTTGATGTAGACGCCGCACTACGAGAGTTCCTACGCGAAAACTGGGACATTTTTGCCTGGCACCCTTCAGACATGCCAGGAATCCCACACAGTTTGGCCGAGCACAGCCTAAATATCCTAAAAGGATTCAAACCAGTCAAGCAGGCTCTTCGGCGTTTCTCCGAACCTAAGAGACAAGCCATGGGAGAGGAAATAGCCAAGCTATTGGCGGCCGGATTCATCAGAGACATAAAACATCCGTACTGGCTAGCAAACCTGGTGATGGTACCAAAGAAGGACAAATCCTGGCGCTTGTGCGTCGATTTTAAGGACCTCAACAAGGCTTGCCCAAAGGATCCCTTCCCCCTCCCCTGCATCGATCAAATTACCGACGCTACCGCAAGACACGACTCATTGTGTTTCCTCGACGCATACTCCCGCTACCATCAAATTAAGATGGCAGAGTCAGATCAAGCCGCAATGGCATTCATCGCACCATACGGCCCATTCTGCTTCAACACAATGCCCCTCGGGCTCAAAAACGCCGGCGCAACATATCAGCGCATGATTCAGATATGTCTGGCAAACCAAATCGGCAAAACAGTGGAGGCATACGTGGACGACGTGGTCGTCAAAACATGGGAATCAATGTCAGGCATTGGTGCAATGACCAAATCAGTAGGCTCATCTAATTCAACTACATTCCAATCAACAGTTGCTGCAGTTTCAGTTTCAGTTCCAGTCACCTGTCCCTCTTCGGCTATTACTGTAAGTTCAGTACACATGGGAATCAATGGCCTCTGTGTAGCCCAATCATCATCTACCATCTGCGCAGCCAATTGTGATGGAACATATCCAACCTTCGAAAAAATGTTTAGATCAACGAGCTCAGCAAAAAAATTAGCCCGTTTGCTCATCCAGCCGTTTTGCCGATCGATTTCTTCAACAATCTGTTCACCATCTTCTATTCTCACATACTCTCCTTTCCAATCATCAAACCTCAACAGTGATACTTCTTGCTCTGGACCCCAAACAACATTCTCCCTAATTTTTTCCACCCATTTCTTCACTGCCGTCTCTCCCATGTTCTGTAGAACTTGTGGATCAATCTCTCTAAACTCAACCTCCCATTTAACAATTGTGTCTCTCTCAATGTTCTGTATGCTACCATCAACTAATTTTGCCTTTGATGGAAAGGAATTGACTGTCAATTCGAAGGTCCGAGCGGCAGCATCCCCTCTGTCAGCGGCGGACAGTGTGAGCCCGTGAGAAAAAGCAGACGAGGCCACCCCCTAATTGCATGCAAAATTGGATCAGGGCGAGGCGCATTACCTATTCGAAGTTGAATCTGGCGGCTCCATCTTAGTATGCCCACGTGCTCCCCTCACAACCTACCGATTCCGCAAGCGAAAACAGAGGAAACGAGCTAAGATCTACGGGCCCGAGAGAGGAACGGGAGGGCGACTAGGGTTTGAATTCACTCACCATTTTCTGAGGACGAAGGCCCCTCCGTCGTTGAGAACGAGGGCTCCGCCGTCGCCACCGAGAACGCAAGATCCGCCGCCACCGGAGAAGAAGGGGGGCAGAGTGGCGGGCCCGGCACGGTCGGGTGGCAGGGCACGGTCAGCTGTTTTGAGGAACAATTAAGTTGGACCCACATGTCCTAACATAAACAGGCGGGCTTGGTTGACGACCAATTTAACCACATTTAACAACCATGTCGTGCGAGGGCTATTTACCTGCTCAAAATTGTCGCACCACAGCCATTCCCTCGAACAACGTCGCACTCTTGCCAATTTACCTAAAATGTGTCGCACAGGAGCTATTGGCTCCGCCCTAGCGGACACCACTTCCTAGTCGAACTCATCACACCCTGCCTGGTACAAGAGCTTGCAAAAGTTGATTTGCCGCATCATATTAGCCTCGTCCGCTTCATATACACGATGGCGACCGCACCGCAACAACGCTCCCCACAAAGTTCATCCATGCCGGAGGCTCCAGCTTCAATGACGCCGATTGAGTGGACGCTCCCAACAGATCTCCTGCTAGAGATCGTCGCACGCTCCAACATCCACACCTTGGTTTGCTGCGCCGCATCATGCAAGCTCCTCCGCCGCGACATACTTAGCCCGTCCTTCATCCATCGTGTCACACAACAAGGTGGTATCATGCCCTCCTGCATCCTCGCCTACTTGGATATTCGCGACGCGGGCGATCTACGGCCACCCGTCTCTTTGGTCCACCCGACCACGCCCACCGCCAGGTCGTTTATCCGCAACTCTCTGGCGCCTTTCATGTCTCGCAACGCTAATGACTTCCTTAGAGAGTACTATTCCGTGACGTCTCGCGGCGGTCTTGTCCTCCTATGCCACCGCCACCCTTGTGGCAGACCATCTGACATGTGTGTATGACCCCGCACTACAAGAAATATGTCAACTTATGACCATCTCTTAGTGACCCCAGCTGAATTGGTCGTAAATTCACGGCCATTTCGCTTGGAAGGGCTCAAACCCTGAAATTGCTTACACCAAATGGTCACAAAGTAGACAAGAGGCGCCAATGGCCTTATTTCTACCCGATTACGACCAATATAAATAGTCATGAGGTTGTGAACGTGGATGCATTGGTACTTATTGCTATGACTAGGCGCCACCTCATCAGTTTTGCCTATGTGTCATGTCCATGTGTCAATTTTTGCCCTAGGTTGTGAAGCAACATATATTTCTGTAATTCCCAAAATTTCCAAAAAAATTGGACATTCTTTACTGTCCAAATCATTGCCTCATGACAATATTCAACTCCATTTGCCTGGTAAATCTTCCACGGCAAATTCCCAAAGTTTTTGTTCAACTCGAACTATTGTGAAGGAAGTACTAGCTAGGCATATCCTAATGAGCTGAATTTTTGCCACATCTTCTATATTCCCAAATCATTGCTCTCCACAAAATTTGAGCCCCATCTAACAATACATGTGAGTGTGGCTTCAACATTCATATTTCTGTCCAGTGTGGTACATTGCAAAGCAAGTGACACCTAGGCTCCTCCATTTTAGCTGCAAATTTTCCAAGATAGTGTCCTTAGTAGATGATCATCCTCGGCCAAAACTCACGCCCATTGGCCATGTACATTTCCCGTACGACTAATCAAACACTTGGGGTGCTAATTAATGTTTGAGCATTGTTCGGTCTCCTCGTGAGATTCTTCTGTTGTTATTTTCTTCCAAGCATCTACCTGGGGAGTGCCAAACCTACTAGACATGCCTAGGCTTCCCAAAACGCATGGCAACGCCACGGTCAAGCGGTGACCACGCGGCGGGCATGCAAGTCTACGCGCTTTGGAGTTGGGGCCCTGGGCCACCATCCAAACCTCAACGTATCACCACCAAACCATGTATTTATGCTTAAATAGATACTTATGTACCTTGAAATGATTTTTGGAAAAATAAAGAGCAAACTATAAGGCAGCCACAGTTCAAATTTTACCCGCTTCCTACTGAATCGGTGGAAATTTGTCTTTTTCACCAGAGGTGGATATTTTTTTAACAGCCAACCATTTTTTCATTTGTGAATTAAACATGGCCTAGTATTTCATAAAATTAATTTGGTCCATTTTTGCAACAATTATTTGGTAGTTCCTTCACAAAAAAAAACCTCATTTCGGGCACTCGAAAAATGGAAAATGAATTTCCGTGCAAAGAAAGTGAAAACTCCCGTAGGCAACATTTTTTTCCATTCCAAGATGCACCCATGTGCACAATATGAGATCATTTTAACAAACTATGCCATGAATGTGGCCATAAGATTGATCATTTGGCTTCAAAGCCATGAATCTTCACGCATGATAGCTCATTTCTGAGAATACTTTTTAAAAATAATTGCCGTATTACAAGTTTATTATTTTTCCTGGTAACTTGGTCACATATGATGACACAATGCGAAGGTTTTCCAATTTTTTATTTTTTTTGAAATTTTTATGCCCGTTTCAAAATGCGGTCAAAACGGCGGGCTTGACCGTTCCTAGCTAGTGGTTGAATCTTGGAAAACTTTTGGTGTTTCTCTGATTAAATAGATACTTTTGTACCTAAAATGATTTTTATGAAAAATAAAGAGGAAACTATGAGGCAGCTGCAGTTCTAATTTGACCCGCTTCCAACTGAATCGGCAGAAATTTGTCTTTTTTACGATAGGTGGATCAAGGCTTTTGACACCCAACCATTGTGTCAATTGTGCATTAAACATGGCCTAGTATTTTAGAAAAATGATTTGGTCCATTTTTACAACATTTATTTGGTAGTTCCTTCACAAAAAAAAGCTCATTTCGGGCACTCAAAAAATGGGAAATGAATTTTCCATGCAAAGAAAATGAAAACTCCCTTAGGCAACATTGTTTGCCATTCCAAGATGCACCCATATGCACAATATGAAATCATTTGAAAAAACTATGCCATGAATGTGGCCATAAGATTGATCATTTGGCTTGAAAGCCATTGATATCCACACAAAATAGCTCGTTTCTAAGAACACTTTTTTAAAATAATTATCGTATTACAAGTTTATTATTTTTCCTGGTAAGTTGGCCACATATAATGACACAATGCGAAGGTTTTCTAATTTTTTGATTTTTTTTGAATTTTTTATGTCCGTTTCAAAATGCGGTCAAAACGGCGGGCATGACCGTTCCTAGCTAGTGGTTGAATCTTGGAAAACTTTTGGTGTTTCTCTGATTAAATAGATACTTTTGTACCTAGAAACGAATTTTGGAAAAAATAAACAGCAAACTATGAGGCAGACGCAGTTCAAATTTGACCCGCTTCCAGCTGAAACGGCGGAAATTTGTCTTTTTCACCAGAGGTGGATCAAAGCTTTTGACACCCAACCATTTGGTCAATTATGCATTAAATATGACCACATATTTTAGAAAATTGATTTGGTCCAATTTTACAACAAATATTTGGTAGGTTCTTCACAAAAAAAACCAATTTTACCACAAGAAAATGATTAAAAATATCTAGAAAGATAAAAAAATGCATGCAAATCGGTGATCATCCATAAAAATGGGGTCTAACTTGAGTGAAAAATTTAGTTGTGCCGTTTTGCAAAATATTTTGATAGTTGCTTCACAAAATTTCCTTATTTTTAGTACTTAGAAACTAATTTAAATCACTGATTTTCCAAACCAATCAGGGCTCTTCCCACGGATCGATGTCATGGCGTCCATCCATGCATCCATCCATCTCTCCATCCCACATCCATCCATCCATCTATCCCCCAACCCTAGATCAAACCCCTCCCCCATCGCACCCCTCCTCCCTCCTCCCAATCTCCTCGCCCCCGCCGCCACCTCCTCCTCCCCGTACCCGGCCCCTCCCGATCCACCTCCTCCCCGTCCTCTCCCACCCACCGTTGACCTCGTCATCCTCCTCACCGACGCCGACCTCGTCCCTCCCCCCTACCCTAGCGACGTGCCCTCCCCGCCAGCCCCTCTTCAATCACACCAACCCCATACGCACGGATCCGGCTCTCCGACCTCGATTTCACTTCCCATCCGCCTTCCCCACGCTCCTCTCGAGCTCCAGATCCCCGGCCTCGACGACCCCTTCCTCAGCTTCCTCCGGGAACCCTATCCCCTCAGATCTGCACGCCGCCACGTCATGGTCGAGTTCTACGCGCCCTGGTGTGGCCACTGCCGCGCGCTCGCGCCTCACTGCAGGGGATCGACGTCGCGCTGGCCAAGGTGGACGCCATCGAGGACCACGACTTGGCGCAAGCGCATGACATGCAGGGCTACCCCACCCTCCTCTTCTTCATCGACGGCATGCCCAGGGACTACTCCGGCGAGAGGACCATGTGAGGATCTCTGCAGAGCCCCAATTCCCTCCCTGCTCCGGCTCCACGGCTCACTACTAGAAAAACCGCTACTAATGGCGCACCTAATTTGGCCATTAATGGCGCATCACTGGTGCGCCATTACTAGCACGCCATTAGTAATTTTTACTAATGGCGCACCACTGGTGCGCCATTAGTATCTGGTATACTAATGGCGCACCACTGGTGCGCCATTAGTATAGGCCACGGTGCGCCATTAGTATGCCTCCCAGGGGCCATGTATACCCAGGTGCTTTGGCATACTAATGGCGCACGACAACGGGATGCGCCATTAGTAACTTCGGCATACTAATGGCGCACTATTTAGTGATGCGCCATTAGTGATGCGCCATTTTGAATCTAGATCTGGATCGTGATTTTTTGCCCATTTTTTGCTCGTTTTTTTTGCTCGTTTTTTGGCACGACATTATTTCAAATTTTGTTCCTGTTTTTGGATCTTGTACGTTCTTTTGTCGTGTTCTTTTGCCGGAGAGGAGTTCGCCGGAGAGGAGTTCGCCGGAGAGGAGTTCACCTACATCGCCGGAGAGGAGGAGGAGGAGGTCGCTGGAGAGGAGTTCACTGGAGCATCGGAGAGGAGGAAGGAGAAACCATGAGAGGATGGGAGGAGAGGAGGGAGGAGGAGCTCACCGGAGAGGAGGGAGGTGGAGCTCACCGGAGAGAAGGGAGGAGGAGCTCACCGGAGAGGAGGGAGGAGGAGCTCACCGGAGAGGAGGGAGAAGAAACCGTGAGGGGAGGGGAGGGGAGGGGAGGAGAGGAGGGAGGAGGAGGTCTCCGGAGAGGAGGAGGTTGCCGGAGAGGAGGAGGGTAGTATGGTGGAGGAGAGAAGGGAAGATGGAGTGGAGGAGAGGAGGAGATGGAGTGTAGGAGAGGTGAAATGAAGAGATAAGGAGGAGAGGACCACAGCCAGCCATATATACGGCATACTAATGGCGCACCGCGGGCAGGTGCGCCATTAGTAACTTTTTTTTATTTTTTTGATTTATTTTGAATTTTGAAGGCGGGAAGATACTAATGGCGCACCATGGGCAGGTGCGCCATTAGTAAATTTTTTTTTTATTTTTTTTATTTATTTTGAATTTTGAAGGCGAGAAGATACTAATGGCGCACCATTGGCAGGTGCGCCATTAGTAACTTTTTTTATTTATTTTTTTGACTTATTTTGAATTTTGATGGCGGGAAGATAGTAATGGCGCACCATGGGTAGGTGCGCCATTAGTAAGTTTGAATTTTTTTGATTTTTTTTGCCTCTCCAGATCTTAAAAGCCCCGTATCTTTTTTTCTATTAGGTTTTTGAGGATTTTGAAAATGTTTAACGGGGTTCCCCCGGTTAAATTCGGATGTAACTTTTCGAGTAGATGATTTTTCATATAAATTTTTTTTTCATCCGAGTTAGTATGCAAAAGTTATACCCATTTTTACAAATTCTCGCGAGATTTTGCAAATGAAGTCGAATTCATATTTGCAAATTTTCCCAACAACTAGACCACATATCACATGGGAAACTTATTTTCTTTTATTTTTTTGACATTTTCATCATTTTCTTTTATTTTTTTTTAAACTGAAAAGGCGATCAGGGGGGGTGTGCATTCGGTGGAAGTGGTGGCCAAGTTACTAATGGCGCACCGTGGCATGGTGCGCCATTACTAGTTTGAACTAGTAATGGCGCACCACCCCACGGTGCGCCATTAGTAGTTTTGAAAAAAAACCAAAAAAATGTTTTGCAAATTTTTTTTACTAATGGCGCACCGTGGATGTGGTGCGCCATTACTAGTTCAACTAGTAATGGCGCACCATGCCACGGTGCGCCATTAGTAATTTTGAAAAAAAAATAAAAAAAATATTTTTACTAATGGCGCATTGTGGATGTGGTGCGCCATTAGTATTTGAACACTAATGGCGTACCAACACATGGTGCGCCATTAGTATATAGTAATGGCGCACCGCATGTCTGGTGCGCCATTAGTGTCAACTTCATCTATAGCCCTTTTCCTAGTAGTGGCTGTTAAGAATGAATTTTTGCTTTGCTGCAGGGACGCCATCGTGGCTTGGGTCGGCAAGAAGCTGGGCCCTGCTGTGCAGAACCTCACAGCAGTCGACGAGGCCGAGAAGGACATCACCGGTGACGACGTGGCCGTGCTCGCCTACCTCCACCACCTCTCGGTACGCTACGGAATGCGCCTTCTCCAGTGGTAGCAACGTCAACCAACCCACCCAAATTGCTTCAATTGCAACCCATGTTACTCAGTTAGCTGGATGAGCTTCGTATGCTAGTAGTGACTGGATGAGCTTCGTATGCTAGTAGTTATTTTGCTGTCTGCTCTCTTGACATTGTGTGTTGTGTTGGGAATAACATATTCCACTAATCGTTGCCATGTTTTGATAAACTCTCGGTGAATCACCTGACAAACACCTGCTTGAGAAAAACTAGACAAAACTACTAGTTCAGTTATCCTTGATATAACTAAGTTGGTGGAAGAATTGAACTGAGAATTAATGTTTGGATTTCAGTTTTAAGGAAGGTAATTTTTTAGAGACGAGAGTTCTTGTTGAATAACGCTACAATTGCATTGTTGTATGTTATTTAGGGTTGTCCTAGTTGCATTAGACCTGGAGTAAGAACAGGTCCAGTACTAATTTTGTGTCTGTGTGCATGTACATGTGCACTTGGGCCTTCTATATACACATAATTCAGAACATCTTTTACTGTGCATTTTGTTTCTTTGCTCAGTACAGAATGTATTGCAAGTGTTGTTCATTATTTTTTCCTTTTGTCTAAATATATCACAAAAAGTTATGTATGGAGTAGTGATTGTCTAATGACCTCTTAGATTACCAAATGGATGAAGCGAAATCTTGTGTGACCCCGTAGCGTAGCACTGGCATCCTACTAGTTGGTATGATAAGTATGTGTTAGGTTTGTCCAGTCCATCAATGTCGGTAAATGTGTTGTGGTCTGTGAATGTGTATAGATTTTTTTAAATTTTGTTGGCTGTTGCAACACTTGGATTATTTATTAATATAACCCAGCAGCGATGCTTCCATTTTAAGACATGTACTAGTGTGCTAAAACTACTACTGTACCTGCTTCTTCTTAGCCTGAGTAGTACATCAGGCATGTATTAACTTGTGTAAATTGTATTAACTTGTAGCCTAGTCACTGCAGTCATCTTGTGCTTTTATCTTCTCTGTGATGTCATGTGCCTTTGAGTCTACTTATTGAAAACCTTATGCTCATATATCTTTTTAGTCCCTCTATTTCCATAAATGTGACACTATTTTGTTTCTAAATACTTGACACATACAAGTTTGAGGGCATTATCCTAAACCCCTGCTATGATTGATCCATCTCCTCTACTTTGTTACTTGTGCTTAATTGAGATGTTACTCAAGGGTAGTGTTTGTGCCAGCATATATAAATGATATGGTCGCTTACTTTAATATGTGTGTTGACTCAAAACTGTCAAAATATCTAGAAAGAGAGTGAACTCACTTCATAGATTCTTTCAATCTTCAATGGTTATGGTTTTTACATTATAGATTCTTAATCTCGGCTGATTCTAGATTCTTCCAATTGCTAGCTAGATCCAAAAGCAAATCATCTTCATTTGGAAGATGCAACATTCTATCAGAATCCATTCTCCTGCTCTTTTTCTTGTACTGTATGTCATCCATTGTTCAAACCTATTGGCAAGTTCTTGTATTGTGTCGTTCTGTTCAGAAGTGCATTTTTATTTTAGGATTTGCTTCCTGTGTGGTACTGGATGGCTGAGTATTAAAACAATTTGGTTACTATCAGAAGCACTATAATTCTCTGGAATTAAACTTTGACAAGCATGTATATATGTGTTCGTTTTTTTGGATTACGTGACGGCATTCTACCATTCTGTTTAACAACTTCCGTATTATCTTCTTATTTCTCTTGTCCTTGTGCAGCAGGATTTGATTCGGTACAATGGGTTCATCGTGCCAGGCTCCTCTTTTCTGCTGCTTCCATGCAACGGTGGTGGCGGTGGTGCTGTTTGGCATTGGCTAAAAAAACACCCAAGGTGAGATCCTTTCCTTCCTCTGCTCCCCACCTCTGTGGTTGGTTTGAGCTTGTCGTGGTCATGGAGCCATGACTATGTTGGTCGCTCTGCGTTCATGTCCATTGTGCCATGTGTATGCCTTCTACATCAAGTTAGCATCCTTCTACACAAAATTTTGTATGTGTTATTGGTCTGTAGAGAAAATGCTTTGTGTCACATGCTCCTGGTTATTTAACACACTTACTGAACTAATCAGCCTATTGACTAACTACCATCAGTATCCACCAAACGGCTGTGGAAATAACTTTTGCTGATAATCCTTTGTTTTAAACAAGTACTAATGTTTTGGTAGGACAAGAAGTTTCAAATTCTTATGCTGGTTTATGTTCTCTTTTTAGGTTATGAGAAGATATGTTGCTGGAAAGATGCTCTTAGCAAACTGGAAGGGTTGCAACCAAATCCAATTGACAACATGGCAGTGGTCTCTGAATATCTAAGCTAGTGATCATCTTTTCAGCGATTCCTTTTCTGTTTGGCCTTCTCGTAGGTAGTGTACATTAGTTGTCTGTTGGAGTTGTGATGGCAGTATATCTTCTTTGTTGCTTCGCTGTCGTTTGATAATCTGATGAAGATGTACATATGATATATGATTGTACGGCGAAACAAATATTGCTTTGATAGCAAAATAAAAAAACTCATCTATTTCTCTGTTGTCCAGTCCTATGAATTAGCGGGCTGAAAATATTGATGGGTTGGAAGAGGCTTTGGCCCAAACAATGTTGGACAAAGATGGAACAAAAAAAGTCTCAAAAATAGAAAATGGACCGCAAAAAGACTGAGGCCCAGAAAATGGAAAAGGCTTAGAAAACAAAAAACGCCATGTTGGGCTAGGCCCATGTAGCTAGCGAAAATTAACTGAAAAAAACATAAATGGGCTGAATTAATGGGCTCGGCCCATGTAAAAACCCCAATTGGACCGGGCTGATTTTAACCAACGACCTTTTCAATTCGTCGCAATTTTGCCACGTCAGATTGCCACGTCGGATCCGACATGGCCTGGGGAGAGAGCTAGCGACCAAAACAGAAGGTCATAGGATCAACGACCTTTTGTTAAAGGTCGCTATAGTCAGTTTACGACCGCCAGCTTTTGACCTTCTGTTTTTGGTCACAAAAAGGTCGTAAATGGAAATTTGTGACCTTTCATTGACCAATAGTGGTGGTCACAAGTTGACATATTTCTTGTAGTGCCCATCACTGGACAACACACCTTCCTACCCACGCCTCCTATCACCCCGGATTCTAATGGATGCATCGGTAGGTGTGTCTTGCTCACCGCTGCGGACGACATTGACTGCTACTTCTTGCTATTCGCCGGCGAACTTAGCAGTAATGGACGTGCCATCAAAATCCAGACATTCACATCGTAATGGACGCGCTCTCAATTGTATTCTTTATAAAGGCCATGCACTTTTTGTTTGCATTGACCCACTTTTGGTTTTCTATGATGTAGCACATCTCTAAAGGAGCATAGTCCCCCCTCTTTTTAGCCCATGCAGCATCATCATCAGTGGCCTCTCTTACTGGCTTTGTAGGTCTGACTGGCTGTGGTTCATCCACAACCCAGTCCAGCTCAGCATAGACAAAAGCCAGTTCAACTTTCTTCCTCCACTCAGTGTAGTTATCACCTCCGAGTGTCGGAACATCTTTTAGGCAACTCATCAAGTGAAAGCCTACTGAAATCACAATTTAAGTGACATCAGTATAACAATCATATGCATTAATCTAACGTTGGTCAAATTAAACATACAATTGTCTATGCAATTAAATCTATATTACCGTTGGGCAAAATATTAGAAATAAATGCACCTTTAAATTTCAATAATAAAACATGATCATGTTATTAACAACGTTGGTCATAAAAATAACATAATCATATTCATCACTTTAACATGCTCTTGAAAAACTTAATACTATATAGACTTTTATTTCCTTTGTAAAAGAGCATTAATTATTTACACAACGAAAAAACATGAATAAAAATTCAAGAACTTTTTAATTTTTACAGAAACTTTTCTATGACTGAATAAAAAATCATGAACTTTTTTAGTTCTACAGAAACTTTTACTTTATAAAATACATAAACTTTTTCTTTTTCTGAAAATTTCTATCCTCTGAATAAACAGAATTAGCTGCAGCAGAGAAAAAATGCAGCTGGCCTGGCCTACCGCAGCCCAGCCACCCTTGGCTCAGCGCGGCCCAGCCGCGCGGCGGTGCCCACAGCTGCTGGGCTCGGCCCAGCGCGCGTGGCGGCCTTGCCGCAGCCAGCCTCCTGCCACTTACGGCCCAGAGGGCCCGTGGCCAGCTAGGGTTTGGCTCCTGGCCGTCAGATTTAATCCAACGGTCCAGCGCGCGGATCGGGCGAACAAAAACGCCCCCCGGTCGATCCGGCCATAATCCTAGCGCAGTCTGCCCCCACGCGCCTCTCTCGCTCGCTCTGGTGTGAGCACGGAGCTGCGCCCGGCCGTCCTGTCCGTCTGCCGGTGGTGGCGGCGAAAGCCACCGCGCCGCGCGCGCATCCTCTTCTTTCCTCTTTCTCTGTTTCTCCCCATCTCCCACAACAGAGAGCGTGAGAGAGAGCAGAGAGGCGCAGCCGGCCTTCCCGATGCAGCGGGTGGAGCCACAGCGGCCACCGGCGACGGCGTCGAGCCGCGCTGTGCGAGCCTTCCCTTTCCCCCTTCCTTTCTCTTTCCCTTTCTCCGTTTCACCCATCCACCACCTCCTTCTATTAGAGAGAGAGAGAGAGAGAGTCGAGCCGCGCTGTGCGAGCCTTCCCTTTCCCCCTTCCTTTCTCTTTCCCTTTCTCCGTTTCACCCATCCACCACCTCCTTCTATGAGAGAGAGAGAGAGAGAGAGAGAGAGAGCCGTGAGCTGCGGTGCGCGATACGGCGGCGCCCTCCCTGTCCCCTTCGCCGGCGTGCGCGAGCACCTCGATGGTGAATGCGCCGCCATCAAACGGCTTGGTGGTGGTGCCTGTACTTTGCCCCTGAGGGGGTGGTTCTTCGTCCCTATCGCCTCGGCTTGCCGATGCGCGACGGAATCAAGAGGAACAGGCGCGGCCTTACGGCGGCGCTCTTTGCCGGCGAGGCCCGAGGCCATACTCCGGTGAACTTTTGGGATTTTTTGTTTGCTTATCTCTGCCCTGCTAGGGTTCTTTGGGGTTTGCGATCTTTCTGTTCTTTCTTCTCTTACCGTAAATATCACTAGAACCCAGTGGCATCTGATACCATTGATATCCGGTAAACCTACCTTCTGCCTTGCCTTGCAAGCTCGAACCAGCGCCGGCCATGGTGAAGTAGCGACCGGTGATGGCAGAGAGATGGCGGCGGTGGTGTGCTTCCCGTGAGCAGCGCGCTAACCCTAGATCGGTAGGGATTGTAGGTGGGGATTGTGGCAGCGATCAACCTCGTGAGTCGTGCCCCGGCCCCACCTCTGTTTATATAGCGCCAGTCACAGGAGCCCACCAACCATGGTTTGGTTGGGCGCCCCCGATCAGGGCATGAGTCAGGGGCCGTTCGACCTGTTGGGTTCGAACGAGAGAGAGAGGTCAACCTAACATGATTCATTCCTACTGGCTCAGGAAAAAACAGGCTATCATGTATCATTTTTAGTTTTGAAAAGTTGGTGAAATAAATAATGTTCACTAACAAAAAAGGAAGCCCGTTTGTTTGGGTCGTCACATTGGTTTGACTTTTGTGTTGGTTTTGATTCAAACAAATACGCGCGCACAGTTTGGATTGACGCATTGGGTTGCTATAAAGACAACTTTTCTGACTCGAACACGTCAGCGTACATGGTTAATTTGTGTCAGACTCCATTACGCAGCAGAAATTAACCCACGTGCGTGCTCTTTCCGTGAGAAAGGATCAGAACCCTTTCTCTATTTAAAAGAAGAAAGAAAATCAAGAGAGCCATCGACCCGATCCGGTGGCGGCCGTAGCGGACACCGCTTCCTAGTCCAACTCATCACACCCTGCCTGGTACAAGAGCTTGCAAATTTTGAGTTGCCGCATCAGATTAGCCTCGTCCGTCCGCTTCATATACACGATGGCGCCCGCACCGCAGCAACGCCGGCCACAAAGTTCATGCACGCCGGAGGCTCCAGCTTCAATGGCGCCGATAGAGTGGACGCTCCCCGCGGATCTCCTGCTAGAGATCATCGCGCGCTCCGACATCCGCACCTTCGTCTGCTGCGCCGCATCATGCAAGCTCCTCCGCCGCGACATACTTAGCCCGTCCTTCATCCGCCGTGTCACACAACAAGGTGGTATCGTGCCCTCCTGCATCCTCGCCTATCTGGATATTCGCGACGCGGGCGATCTACGGCCACCTGTCTCTTTGGTCCACCCGGCCACGTCCACCGCCAGGTCGTTCATCAAATACTCTCTGGCGCCTTTCATGTCTCGCAACGCTAATGACTTCCTTAGAGACTACTATTCTGTGACGTCTCGCGGCGGTCTTGTCCTCCTATGCCGCTGCCACCCTTGTGGCGGACCATCTGATATGTGTGTGTATGACCCCATCACTGGACAGCGCACCTTCCTACCCACGCCACCTATCACCCCGGATTCTAATGGATGCATCGCTAGGTGTGTCTTGCTCACCGCTACGGACGACATTGACTGCTACTTCTTGCTATTCGCCGGCGAACTCAGCAGTAATGGACGTGCCATCAAAATCCAGACATTCACATCGTCAACCAGCACCTGGGGACCCATCGTGACCCATGACGGCTTCTTCCCGCAAAAGTGGCCCGATAGGCACCCCAAAGCCATTGTTCTCCCTGGTGGCATTATCCACTGGTTGTTGGACGGTGGCGGCAAGATCATAACCTATGACGTCCGCACAGCAAAACCAGGCCAGCTAGAGGTCCCTGTCCTTGCTTTTACAAACTTCAAAAAAGGACGACTCTACCTAGGATCCTACTCCTCCCCAGTCGGGTGCGGGTCCAAGTTACTAAGACTGTTCTGTGCCGATGGTTTCACTATCTCCATGTGGCACCAGCTCCGTGACGGCGGTGGATGGGCCCTAGAGACTGTGATCGATGTGTGGGAGAAGGTGCGGTCTCTAGACCCCGACATCCCTGCCCACCGACATCTTGAAACTACGTTCATGCACCCGAGTGAGAGAAGCACTATCGTGGTCCTGCAGATAAGCCTACGCGAACGTGATGTGATGAACTATTTCCATCCTCGGCTCGTCGTTCTTGATCTGGAAACGAAGGAGATCCGTGTTATGCCGCGTTGGGCTCTCTTCTTTAACCTATTTGAAATTGACATGCCTTCTCAGTTACGAGCCATGAAAATCTTTTTGTAACTAACTAGTATGCATCCTAGCAAACTTGCACATTAAGGTCACTATGCCGTGTGGAAAGCAATGATTTGTACTGCGACAAGACTATATATATGCATGTATATGGGTGTTCGTTTCTCATGTGGGTTGGAAACACTTATTTTTAAGTCTCAGAGTTTGTACATTGATTTTTCATTGGATGGCCAATTATCTTATTGCATGTTTCTGATGCATTATGTGGGACTATGTGTTTGACATGGGCGGCATATGAACATTTGTACTAATTTTTTTGTGCAATTTAGTTGAGTTCCTATGCCTACTGGCACGGGTTTAGAAATATGCGTGAGCTTGAGTTTTTTTTAACAGGGCAATCACCCCTTTCCATTAATTCATAACGACCAGAATTCACAAACAGGAAACAAGAAAGGGGAGAGAGCAAGTTCAACATACTGGCAAAAGATCCAATGTATGCACTTGCAATCAAAACATATAGACAAAAACATGCGCCATAAAAAATAGAGACTATCCTAACAATCAGTAGTGAAACACAAACCAAGCACGGGACAACTCCCAGACAAATAAAATCACAGTTACTAATGGCTAGTGTAGAGCAGATGTAAAACGATCATCAAAAACAAGACACCACAGGCAAGCCCATCATGAGTAGAAGTGGATCTTTCACAGCATCTGAAGGTTGATGGCGTGAGTATGTACGTGAGCTTGAGAGTTGGAACTGAAGTACTTCAGTTGGGGGCAGGAAGGTTGTTGGAAACAAATAGTCCTAGTTGTTTACTTGCGTTTGAACCAGGAATGTGAAGTTTCAATACACTTACACTGACATCATTTTGCGCTTGTTTTTGCAGGGTAAGACATGGGTTTTATTCCTTGTAAATAGTGTTACATTTTGCTAATACAAACTCTGAAGCACTGTCTCGAATGTGCCACAATAAACAAGCGGTGCTACCTCTAGGTCGCCCAAAAGCTTGTTGATCTCTGGCATCAGATGACCGTATGCCGACCGGTCAAGGCAGCAATTGCAGTCGAGCTATCAGATTTAATAATTATTGGCAGCTCGGCCATTTCATACTCAATGACATGCCTTCTAGGATAACACTAATTTTCGCTTCAAGGCCATTTTAGCAGTAGAATAAGTAGCGATGTGCTTAGAAAATAACTCTACCATTATTGCCCCAGTTTGCCAGGAGGCGGCCTAGGCCAGGGGAGGCATTCCTTCTGTACTGGTATAGGTTTGGGAGAGATGTCAACCACCGGGACTTGCCCTTGATAATGTCTTCCACACTTTGCAACTCGGCCTGTTGAATCGAGAAAAGGTAGCTACACGGGAAAGTTTTCGCCGCATTAGGAGGTGCCACTGCCTTTCCATGCGTCAGCTCTTTCTGCAAGATCCAAATCCACCATCAGAGCAAAATGATCATCACACACGTTGGCAGGCTTGTCGACCAGTAGAATGAAAATCCATTCGGGTCTGGAGTTGATGATTTGATGGGCAATAAGCCACGGCGACTACATCCAGAGCGTGTGCGTGCGCGAGCTGGGTGTGTCGGGTACTGTACATGGCTTTGACTAGGGCATGGTCTGACTAGGGTATAGGCATAGTCTGGGGTATGTCCGTATACAGGCTGTGTGCGTGCGTGCATGCGTGATTCAGTTGGCGATAGTGGCGGGGCTGCCCGTGGCGTTCTGTTGGAGCCCGGCCGCGTTGATCACGTCAGTGCGCGACGGGGGCGCGGGCCAGGGCGTGCGCATCGCGTAGGACGTGGAGGAGTGGGGAGCGCGGCGTCGTGTAGGGCGTTCCTGCATATAAAGACTCCTCCCCGTGTACTGTTGTAACTGTGGGTTCGAGTTCGTGCTCGAGGAAGAATTTGTTCGTGCGGCAGGCGTATGTGCGCCGGAAATCCACCTTGTCCATGTGTTCTTCCCTTCCTCCTTCTTCCTTCTGCCGTTCGAGCACAGCAAGCAAGAGAGAGAGAGAGAGAGAGAGAGAGAGAGAGAGAGAGAGCAACGTGAGGGAGAGAGCTAGGGTTCAAGGGCTAGACACCAACAATTGGCATCAGAACGACCAGGTTCGGGGGTGCTGTGGCCGGTGGCGTCCGTGGCGAGCACGGCGAGCACGGCAGACATGGAGCCCGCGGCTGCGGCGCTTGCATGGCACTGAGACGCAGCATGGCGGTGCGCGGAGCTGTGGGCTGCTGCGGTGGCAGCAAGTGGCGCTCGATGGGGCATAGCGCGGTGAAGTGTGGCTGTAGCCGCATCAGCGGCGGTGCGCGACAACGGCCGGCGAGGTGGCCGCGTTGCACGGCGTCTGCGGCGGCTCATGCTGGAGGCACACAGTGGCGTCGGGCGGCGGCAACCATGGCGACGTTGATGTCGGGCCGGCACTCCTCTAGGCCTTGGCTTAGGGGGTGAATGATGGGCAATAAGCCACGGCGACTAGATCCAGAGCGTGTGCGTGCGTGAGTAGGGCGTGTCGGGTGCAGTACATGGCCGACCCGAGCATTGTCTGACCATAGTCTGACCTTTGTATGGGCATGGTCTGACTAGGGTATAGGCATAGTCTGGGATATGTCCGTGTACAGGCTGTGTGCGTAATTCAGTTGGCGATAGTGGCGGGGGTGCCCGTGGCGTTATGTAGGAACCCGGCCGCATTGATCGCGTCAGTGCGCGACGGGGGCGTGGGCCAGGGCGTGCTGATCGCGCAGGACGTGGAGGAGTGGGGAGCGCGGCGTCGTGTGGGCGCGCCTGCGTATAAAGACTCCTCCCCCTGTACTGTTGTAACTGTGGGTTCGAATTCGTGCTCGAGGAAGAAGCCGTTCGTGCGGCAGGCGTATGTGCGCCGGAAATCCACTGTGTCCCTGTGTTCTTCCCTTCCTCCTTCTTCCTTATGTCGTTCGAGCGCAGCAAGCAAGAGAGAGAGAGCTAGAATTCAAGGGTTAGACACCAACATGAATGACTCTCTAGGAGGGACCGGACAAACCTGTCACATAGTGTCCCATAGCAGCGCTGCATGTGGCCAAATATATAGTTCGTGGAACACATCTTTTAACTCCCCGTCGCACATCAATGAAAACCAGAGTCGCATATGTGTCTGTTGATCTTGGTCGGCTACGCTTTTTTATTAGATATAAAAGGTGTTGAGTATAATGTTTATTAGGAAAAGATAAGATACTATAATTTATTTTGACTTGTGTTGTACTCCAAATAGATGATAATACTCATATATATGCCTACAAGGCTCAAACAATAAATCAAACTATTCCACCAATTCCTCTCTCTTCGTTCTAACATGGTATTTATAGCAAGTTGATCCTAAACTCTACCCGCCGACGCTTCCGCACCTGCGCGCCACCCCCGGGGCGGTCGGCCTCCATGACCGCCGCCTGGGGCCGCGCCACCCATACCTAGGGTCTGTCCGCCGGTCGTGTTGACCGGCTGCCCTAGAGAGTCTTTTCCCCGAGCCTTGCTCCGAGGTTTTCTTTCTCCCGCCGGTTATCTTGATCGCGCGGTTTGTTTTTGGTTTTTCAATCTATTCTTGATCGGTTTGCGTCGCCCACCGCTGCCGTCGACCTGAGCGCCTCTACTCCGACCCCATCCTGACCAGCCGGCCTCTCCTTCGACCCGGCGGCCAAGCGCGCCGACGCGGGGCCGGCCGCCGTCCGCGCGTCGGTCCGCCCGTCGCCCTACGCCGACCGTCACCGCCCTGCTTCGACCGGGACACCTGCATCGCCCCAACCCGGCGGCCTCGCGCCATGCGACAGCCAATCATAGCTGTCGCGCGCCGGCCCGCCCATCGATCCACATCACCAGCCTCCGCCGCGTCTGCACGGCGGCCCGACAGTCTACCTTGCCGGACTCGTCCTCGGCTACGTCGGGACGGCTGCGTTAGGCTCGTCGGCTGCCTCAACTCGAGCACCACTGCTCCGTTGGTCGCTCGGGCCTCGCTGCCCGTGCGCCGGCGTTGCTTTGGCACCCCGGGTGCCGGTGCTGACAAGCTCGTCCGCAGGACGTCCCACGCCGTCCGTCGTCGCCGGCTTCATCTCGGACTCCGCCGCCACCACGCCTCCACTGAGCGGCGTCCCCGACCTCGTGCGCGATCGGCTTGATCACCCGCTCGCCGCCGCGATCCGCCTCATCTATGCCGCGCGACCGACCTAGCCCGTCAGTTACGCGCGCCCCCGCGGGTCCCGTGAAGATCGTCCCTGAGTTCAGCGTGCCTCTCCACCGATTGAGCATCGGGCTGCCGCTGTGTCGCCCAATCGGGCCGCAGCGCCGCCGCCCCGTGGTTCTCCTCGCGGCTGCATCGACTCGTGCGTCGCCGCTGCGTCGCCCCTTCGGGTCGTAGTGTCGGCATACGCGGTCCCCGCCGCCGTCCCGAGGCCGTCCCCGCGGTTGCACCGACTCGCGAACCGCCGTTGCGTCGCCCCTTCAGACCGCAGCGTCGCGGCCCGCGGTCCCCGCTGCCGCCTAGAGGTCTTCCCGCCGTCACCCCGACCCGCCTGCCGCCGCTGCGTCGCCCCTTCGGGCCGTAGCGCCTTGGCCCGCGGTCCGCTCCACCGTCACCGCGCGTTGACCTCCCGTGGTATGCGTCGCGCCGTCTTCCTTGACGCAGGAACGCCACCGTCCGCGCCGGTCTTCGTCACGCTGTCAGGGTTCTTCGCCTACTTCGAGCATCACCACCGCACTCCTAACCTAGCCGCCGCCGTCAAGCCGTCGCCGCCGCTCTTCTTTGGCCGCCACCACCCGTCCACCCCCTTCGTCTTCGTCCAAACACCAGCCCGTCGCTAGCGTCGCCGTCATCTACCCCGACCACCATTGGTGACATAGGCCCCGCGCCGATGGACGCCGCAATCGTCGTTGAGTTCTTCTCTGCTGGCCCCTTCGACTTCTCCGACATGGCGTACAGCTCGTGCAGGTCCCTCATCTACGCATGCCCGGTGCTGGCAACACCGATGCGTGCCTTCATCCACGACGTGTCCCCGGGCCTGGCAAGCCTGATCGGCGCTTCATCAACTTCTTCTTCGTCCGTCTACGCATGCCCGGTGCTGGCAACACCTTTGCGTGCCTTCGTCCACAATGTGTCCCCGGGCTTGGCAAACCCGCCGCGACGCGTCGTCAATGACATTTTCTTCCAGGCGCACCCCTACTTCGACACCACTGCGCCCATGCTAACTCGGCGCCCCCTTGCGCCCGCGGCTCCACAGCGACTTCCTCGACATCGGCCACCCCGACTCGACATCGACCCCGGCATTATTCGCACGGTTACCTCGACCATGGCTCCACCACACACGCTCTTGGCTACCTCGACAAACGGCACAAAGGGTTACCGCCTTGCTTGAGCAACCTCGTCGGTTGCCAATCCAGCCACGACTCCGCGATGCGTCGACCTTTACGACTGTGGGGGGGTGTCCGTCGGCTTGCCTTCGGATTCTTCTCCAGTCTCACCGTCTGCGTCGCTACCGTTGTGACTGCGGGGGATGTTGAGTACAATGTTTATTAGGAAAGACGAGATAAACTAGGATTTGTTCTGGCTTGTCTTGTACTCCAAGTAGATGATTGTACTCCTATATATATGCCCACAAGGCTCAAACAATAAATCAAACTATTCCACCAATCCCTCTCTCTTGGTTCTAACAAAAGGCTTCAGGTCTGACTTTATAAATAACGCATTGGTCGGCTATGCTTCAACTGCAATCTTTCCCACTACATTTGTGCATTTTGTGAGCAACCTTGGTATGCCCGATAAAGTTCATTCATGACATTAATCCATTTAAATGTGTCAGCAATGATGTGAGCCTCTTGTTTCCCATAAATTAGTGCTAGAAAGCAAGATTGAATAGAAATCATGGAGAGAAACTGTGAAATTTATGTGGCCATCATGTGGTAGTAGTTGGGTGGCCCGGTGAAACCAGACTTTTGAAACTTCTCGGTGTACCGACCCAGTTCTTCCTCGGTCATCCAAGGAAGTGGGGATGATAATGCCTCCAAAAAGTATATTATCTCCACTCCAGGAGGAGCAGTGAGGTCATCTAATTCGATGGAGTAGAACTTCTTTAGGACGGTTGCAGCATCGTACCGATCAAATGCCCTTTCCGCTCTTCCGGGTTCCTACATGGTTGATTTTGAAACAAGTTGGTCCTTTGCAACAGCTATGGTGCTCAATACCTACAGACCAATATATGACGACTACAAGTCGACAACCACCAGGTAAAGAGATATGATGTGTCTGAAAATGAAAATTTGGACCCCCCAAATAAATGTAGGGAGTAAATGAAAGCCAACTTAGTGTATGTGTCCAAATCATCGAATCTCTCTTGTGTGACTAATATATTTTTGGAAACATTATTTTTCTAATTTCGGATTAAAACAATTACTTTTGCAAATCAGGTTTGCTATTTCACATCTAGATGTGAAATAGTATCTCGCATCTAAATTGTCCACCACACGATCTAATTACTGAAAAAATCGTGTAAATGTCTTGATCTCTTGTCGCTGTCTGCTATCCCCAGGCCGCGCTTGTCGTGTTTGTCGATTGCACGTTGTGTTCCTGTTGCCTGTTCGTGTCATGCGTGAGGGCCTTAGCCCATGTCTGTTTTTTTTTTAGAAGATAGCCCATGTCTGCTGCATGTGATGTGACTCTTTGGGTTTTTTTTTCTTTGTTGGTTGCAAGACCGTACTAATAAGAACTGGGAGAATAATCAAGGCTTTTGTTAAGGGTTTCTTGCTGTTGTTTTCTGTTGGGTTTCACGCAAATTCTTGATCTCGCATCATCAGCTAATGTATTTCTGTGTCTCTTGTTCTGTTCTGTCCACTTTTTGTTGTCCCGTTCGTGGTGCATGTCTGTTTTTTTGTTGGACTTTTGTTTTTGCTTGCCCTCTTGTGGCTCACTTTTTATCTGGTTTGTAGGCTATGTCGCTTGTTGTTGTCTTTTGCTAGATGTGAAATAATTACCTCATATCTAATTCTATCGTCATAGGATGAAATCCCTTTAAGATTTGTTCTCTTCTCTCAGCACAGTGCGTTTTTTTCTCGTTGTTGTTCTTGCACGGACTGCACCTGTACTAGCTTGTTTCACGTATCGGCCCATGGGACTTCATTGAACGTCTATTCTTTTTTCACATCGTTTTGGGGATGTGACCGATTTTGCACGTATGTGTAGCTGCATGCATGGGCTGTAATTCGTGCAAACACACCCTGCAGCACACTATTAGTTGCATTTTTTTCTATTTTATTATTTTTTATCTTACCACAACAAGTGAAAATTGAAGAAAAAATATGAAAATTCCACGCGTGTTTTTGTTTTTTTTGTTTTTACTTTTATTTTAAATATCGTTATTTTCATATATTTTTTCTTCTGGATTTGCTAATTCGCATCTAGATGATTTTACAACTAAGTTGTTCACCACTTGATCAAACATGTATGTTTCGTGCAAAAATGCTTTGTTCACATGCATGTACCTTGGGTCGTGCTGGTGTTTGCGTAGCCGGGCCGGTTTTTCGTGTGGTATTAGTGGTCCTTTTTCTCATTGTCTTCCATGTTTGCGTAAGTGTGAGTATACGATCCTCCATAGGTTGTGACTCATCGGGACGAGATTAGCAATGTTGTCTCATATAAATTTTCAAATGTACAATCTTTTGTTGCTGAAATTTTCATGCAGTGCTTTGATCTTCGTCACGTTGTCGACCCGTTTCACGGCTTCCATCCATTGTTCACCGGTTATGTGACGTCACACGTTGGAGGCGTTTCGCGACTCGCATTTGTTGTCGGGTGTGTCAATTTTTAGTTTGCGGGGACAGCAACTTTTCTCACTCTATGTGGTGGGTGCGGGTTCAATTTTTTGTATAGAGTAACATGACTTGTTGCTCTCACTCTCTTTCTTTCGTTGAGCTACGGTTCAGTTTTTTATTTTGCTTTCTGTTTTTTATTTCCTTTTTTCTTTTTAGTTTCGTGTAGTTGTCCTAGTTATAAATTCACTCTTGACTGGCATTTAGGCCCGTAATTTGTTTCCAGTTGCAAACCCATGCTTGACTCACAACTAAGCATGTGGTTTGTTTTTTATCCCGATCACAAGTCCACCCTAAACTCGCAACTAGGCTCGTAGTTTCCTAGTTGTGTCAGTTGCAAGTCCACCCTCGCGACTCACAACATGTATCGTAGTTTTGTATAGTTATCTCAGTTGCAAGTCCACCCTCGACTCGCAACTCGTATCATAGTTTTGTGTAGTTGTCCCAGTTGCAGGTATAACATCGACTCACAACTAGACTCATAGTTTGTTTAAACCTAGTTGCAAGTTCACCCTTGACTCGCAACTTGGCTTGTGTTTAGTTTTTCATCCAGGTTGCAGGTCCACCCCTTGACTCACAATTCGGCCCATGGTTTGTTTCATCCTAGTTGCAAGTTGATCATTGACTCGCAACTGGGCTCGTTGTTTTGTAGTTGTCAGGGGGGAGTGGTTGTTTGTTTTGTTTCTTTTTCTGTTTTCATGGTAGTTGCAATCAGGCCCTTAACCCGCAACTAGGGGGTATCCGTCACCCTAGTTGCAAGTCCAACATCAACTCGCAACTCGATGGGTGGGGTGTTTTCTTTTTCTTTTTCGTGCCATTGTTGCAACTCCACCGCCGACTCGCGACTCGAGGGTTGTAGTTTTGTTTTGTATTCGCCCAAGTTGCAACTCCACCGCCGACTCGCAACTCAAGGCTTTTGTATTTGCCCCAGTTGCAAGTACACCATTGACACGCAAATTGAGGGGTTGTGTGTTCACCCTAGTTGCAATTCCACCCCCGAGTCGCAACTCGAGCGGGTGTAGTTTTGTAGTTCCCTAGTTGCAAGTCAACCCTCAAGTCGCAAATCGGGGGGGTGGTGAGTGGTTGTTTGTTTTGTTCTTTTTTGTTTTCATGGTATTTGCAACCATGCCCTTGACCCACAACTAGGGGGATTCCATCGCCCCAGTTGCAAGTCCAACATCGACTCACAACTCATAGAGGGGGGGTGAGGTTTTGTAGTTGGCTTAGTTGCAAGTCAAGCCTCAAGTCGCAACTCATAGAGGGGGGAAAGTGGTTGTTGTTTGATCTTTTTTGTTTCATGGTAGTTGCAATCAGGCCCTTGACTCGCAACTAGGGGGTTTCCGCCGCACCAGTTGCAAGTCTACCGTCGACTCGCAACTCGAAGGATGGGGGTGTTTTTTGTTATTGTTTTTCGAGCCACAGTTGCAACTCCACCCCCGACGCGCAACTCGAGGGGTGTCGTTTTTTTGGTAATTTCTCAGTTGCAAGTTTACCGCCGACTCGCAACTCAGAAGAATCTGTATTCACCACAATTGCAAGTCCACCATCGACTCGCAACTCAAGGCTTTTGTATTCGCCCCAGTTGCAAGTCCACCGTTGACATGCAAATTGAGGGGTTGTATGTTCACCCTAGTTGCAACTCCACCCCCGAGTCGCAAATCGACCGGGTGTAGTTTTGTAGTTGCCCTAGTTGCAAGTTAACCCTCAAGTCGCAACTTAGGGGGGGTGGGGAGTGGTTGTTTGTTTGTTTTCTTTTTTGTTTCATGGTAGTTGCAATTAGGCCCTTGCCCCGCAACTAGGAGGGTATCCGTCACCCCAGTTGCAAGTCTAACATCGACTCGCAACTCAGGGACAAGGGTGTTTTTTGTTTTTTGTTTTTCAAGCCACGGTTGCAACTCCACCCTCGACTCGCAACTCGAGGGTTGTAGTTTTTTCGTATTCTCTCCAGTTGAAAGTCCACCACTGAATCGCAACTCAAGGCTTTTGTATTCGCCCCAATTGCACGTCCACATCAACTCGCAACATAAGGCTTTTGTATTCGCCCCAATTGCCCGTCTACCATACACCCGCAACTCGCAACTGTGGGGCTCCCATGCCACTTGCAAGTAGATCATCGACTCGCAACTGGTCTGTTTTTTTGTAGGTTTACAATTGCCCTAGTTGCAAGTCCACCCCCGACTCGCAACTCAAGGCTTTTGTATTCCCCCCAGTTGCAAGTCCACCATCGACTCGCAACTCAGGGCTTTTGATTTCGCCCCAATTGCACGTCTACCATAGATCCACAACTCGCAACTATGGGGGCTCCCATGACACTTGCAAGTAGCCCATCGACTCGGAACTGCTCTATTTTCTATATGTGGTTTTGTAATTGCCCTACTTGCAAGTCCACTATCGACTCACAAATGTGAGGGCCCCCATGCCACTTGCAAATAGACCATCGACTCGCAACTGGTCTGTTTTTTTGTTTGTAGTTTTGTAATTGCCCTAGTTGCAAGGCCATCATTGACTCGCAACTGGTCTATTTTTTGTTTGTAGTTTTGCAATTGCCCTAGTTGCAAGTCCACAATCGACCCGCAACTGTGGGCGCCCCCATGCCACTTGCAAGTAGACCATCGACTCGCAACTGCTTTGTTTTCTGTATGTGGTTTTGTGATTGCCCTACTTGCAAGTCCACCATCGACTCGCAACTGCTTTGTTTTCTGTATGTGGTTTTGTGATTGCCCTACTTGCAAGTCCACCATCGACTCGCATCTGTGGGGCCCCCCATGCCACTTGCAAGTAGACCATCGACTCGCAACTGTGGGGGCCCCCATGCCACTTGCAAGTAGACCATCGACTCGCAACTCGTTTGTTTTTTGTTTGTAGTTTTGTAATTGCCCTAGTTGCAAGTCCACCATCGACTCGCAACTGGTCTGTTTTTTGTTTGTAGTTTTGTAATTGCCCTAGTTGCAAGGCCACCATCGACTCGCAACTGGTCTGTTTTTGTTTGTAATTTTAGAATTGCCCTAGTTTCAAGTCCACCATCGACTCGCAACTATGGGCGCCCGCATGCCACTTGCAAGTAGACCATCGACTCGCAATTGCTCTATTTTCTATATGTGGTTTTGAAATTGCCCTGCTTGCAAATCCACCATCGACTCACAACTGTGGCCCCCCGTGCCACTTGCAAGTAGTCCATCGACTCGCTACTGGTCTGTTTTTTGTTTGTAGTTTTGTAATTGCCCTAGTTGCAAGGCCACCATCGACTCGCAACTGGTCTGTTTTTTGTTTGTAGTTTTGCAATTGCCTTAGTTGCAAGTTCACCATCGACTAGCAACTATGGGGACACCCATGCCCACATGCAAGTAGACCGTCGACTCGCAACTAGTTTTTTGTCTGTAGTTTTGTACTTGCCCTAGTTGCAAATCCACCATCGAGTCGCAACTTATGGTTGCCCGCATGCCACTTGCAAGTAGACCATCGGCTCGCAACTAGGGTTGTTTACTCGATGCCACTTGCAACTCAACCATCGACTTGCAATTGCTCTACCTTTTTGTAGTTTGTAATTGCCCTAGTTGCAAGTCCACCATCGACTCACAACCGTGGGTGCCCGAATGCCACTTGCAACTCGACCATCAACTTACAACTAGGGATGTTTACTTGATTGCCATTTTGCAACTCGACCATCGAGTTGCAACTCGTTTTTTTGGTATGTTTGTAATTGCCCTAGTTGCAAGTCCACCATCGACTCGCAACCGTGGCTACCCGCATGCCACTTGCAACTCGACCATCGACTTGCATTTGGTGTTGTTTACTCGATGCCACTTGCAACTCGACCATAGACTTGCAATTGGTTTGCTTTTGTCTGTAGCTTTGCAATTGCCCCAGTAGCAAGTCCACCATCGACCCGCAACTGTTGGGCCCGCATGCCACTTGCAACTCAACCCTCAACTTTGCAATTGGGCTTTTTTGTGTAGTTTGTAATTGCCACAATTTCAAGGTCACCATCGACCAACAACTGTGTTTTTTTATTTAGTTTTGTAATTGCATGTGACTTTGCAAGTCGACCCCTTGACTTGCAACTGGGGTTGTTTTATTTGATGCAACTCAAGCCATTCAACTCAACTCGCAATTGTGGTTCTCTTTTGTCCACTTTTTTAATCGTCCCAGTTGCAAGTCCATCATCGACTCCACTACTAGTGGGTGTTGTTCTTGTTCATGCCACTTGCAAATATGCCCTCTGATTTGCATCTATCATTCTTTTGTGTAGTTTGTAACTACGATCAGTTGCAAGTCCACCATCGACTCAGAAGTCAGGCGCCTGTAGTTTGTAATTGCTCCAATTGCAGATCACCCATCGACTTTACAAATTTGGGCCCTTTATTTTTTTCTAATGGGGTAGTCAAACATCGGCTCGTAACTTAGAATCTTTGTTCTTTTGTTTCATCGCTCAAACAACTTATTTTTTAACTTAAAGTTTGTTATTTTTAGGTTTTCGTATAGTCGCCCATGTTGATAGTTCACTCTAGTCTCGAAACTGAGTGACCCCTAATTAGAAGTCAGTTTTTAATTACTGAGCAAAGCAAATCCAAGTTATAAGTCAAAAAGTGAACACACAACTACTTTTTTTCCTTTCTAGTTTGTTTGTTGTAATCAGTAGGTGCACTAGTTTTTTCAATGTCACCATTTTTTGGTCCTTTACTCGTATCTTTGAAGTATTTTTCGCCACCTACTCACTAGTTTTTTTTTCGGGAGTATGTCAATGGCGTACCTTAACTTTATAGAAGACCACCTACTTACTAGTTGAAAACCACAAACAAGTGGGGGTTTTGCTACTAGGGAGGCCTCAAATTTGTAATTGGAACCAGCACTTAACTTTTTGTAGGGGGTTTTCTGCAAAATATCCCAAAGCACCAACGGATCTCCAATAATTATCCACACCGGCACATTTATGTCCATTTTTTTCATGTGACACTGTTTGAATCGGTGGGGACCAGAGGAGGAAGACACGGGGGCGACTAGCTCGAAGGCGATGGCGACCGAGCTCGCCGCCGACGAGCCCCCCGCAGTGCACCTCCGCGCGACGGAGGAGGCACTCGCCACGGAGCCGATGGACGAGAGTTGCGCGGCCGGCGAGGCGCGCGGCCTGAACACCGTCGACGACCTCCGCACCGCCTACAAACCACCGTCGTTCGGCTCTGCCGGCGAGCTCTGCGCGGCCATCAGGATCTGCGGTATCCCCACCGTCCCGGAGTACTCCGCAGCCGAGGCGCGGCAAAAGCCAGTGAGCAGCACACCTCCCTCCCCCTCTCTGAACCCTGCTTCATTTTGTTCGTTCACATCGTGGGAATCAATCAAATTTGTGTCCGTCCAACTCGAATTCGTCCTGGCGGTGTGGATCCTGTTGTTTTGTAAGCCGGTGGAATAGCTGTGGGGTAGCACACAGGCGAGTGGGAGGTCTGTGTATGTATGTATATACCCATGTATGTAATGTACGTATGCTCTGCTCTCCTGTGTCCTTAAAGCTCCAGCACTAGAATGCAATATGAACTATAGGAAAAATCAATGCTCAACTCCAGGTTCAGTATTTGCATTACTGGAGTGGAAGAAATGCATATAATACTGAAAGCACTAGAATGCAATACTGCACTAGAATGGAATACTGTTTTACTTACATGGAGTGGAAGAGATGACTGGTTTTGATGCATTCCAAATTTTATTTATTGACTGAATACAGATTTGTTCTGTGATATTTGTAGACTTCAGACATGAAGTTGTGGCACGCCTCCTCTGACATAGTTTGTTATACTTCTTATTAGTATTATTTAGTATTTCTATTTTTCCCAAGTGGAAGGTGGCATGTTATATGCTTATGGCTTTGCAATTATTTTGGCTATCTAGCAATTTCAGAGTAAAGAGCCCTTTGAGCCAACAGGAGGTTGTTTGCAACACCTAACAAACGAATGGCAGTAGGCATATATGTTGATTTTTGGGTTTGTTGTTTTCTTTGAAGTGAGCAACAAACAAATCATATAGTGTGTTTTCGAAGCTAGCTTTCTAAAGTGATTACTTCAGCCTAGCTTGTGGTTGTTGTTTCTTATCCAAACATTTTTGTGCTAGGGGGTGGGGGTGGGGATGGGAGGGATGTTTAGTCGATGAACAATGATGTTATGCAGGTTGTTGAGTATTTAAATTTCAGAGCTGACTTTGTAATTTAAGTTACTGTATATTAATTTTGTAAGTTTTCAGACTTGACTCTGTAAATCAAGCCAGCAAAATGTTATCTGCCCGTCAAACAAAGCCCAGTCCTTTTTTGTGTCCAACAAACAAACAGGCAAAAAAAACAAGGCCCAGGAGGCGGGGTAGTTGGGCTGGGCGGGTTGGCAAAAAAAAGGCCCAGAAGACGGGGTAGTTGGACTGGATTGGTTGGCTGGGTGGGAGGAACAAAGAAATACAGGCCAAAACAAACAAACAAGTCACGTGGAAGGGTGGGATCGGGAGCCTGCTGTTTGTCAACCGATGGCAATTCCTGGGGTGACGTCACATTTAGATGTGAGATATTATCTCACATCTAGATGCAACATAGACAAACCTTTTGCAAATATAAGGTGCATTGTTCCTTCAGCTTTAAGAAAACAAATGGTATCATCATGTAAGACATGGAGTATCAATTAGCATAGCAAATTTAAATTTCTTGTTAGCACAAAAGTTAAGAAATTCGTTAGCCCCCCTTAAATCATTGTATGCTTGTTCTCTCTAAACACTAATCCATCATCTGATTCAGTTTGTATGTGATGTCACACAAGTCAATTCACTACTTCCAAGCAGATGGCGTTGGCAATAAGAAGAATTGATGGTGAAAATATATAGGACAGAGTGTCAGAGTCACCTGGTACTGAGTGATGTAGAAGCTGTCGCCACATGTTGCGAACATCTCCATTGCAGGTCAAGGGGGGCGTGGGAAGAATGACACCCCCAGCGTGACAAGGGAGTGCACCCGGTCCGGCCGGAACAAGCACAGATGCCACGCCGTCTGCACGCCGAAGTCGTGCCCCACCATCACCACTGTACGTCCACCGGCGCCCGGTATCAGCGCGTCACTCGTGATGGCCGCGGTGTTAAAAAGAAAAAACAAGCTACGGCGGTGCAGAGAAGGGCGCACCTTGGGGAGGCGGAGGTGGTCCAGGAGCACGACGACGTCGCTGACGACATGGAGGACGGTGTAGGCGCCGGGGTCAGCCGGGGCGCTGGAGTCGCCGAAGCCGTGGAGGTCGGGGGCCAGGGCACAAAAGCTGTGCGTGGTGAGCGCGGCCATCTGGGGGCGCCGCAGCAGCCAGAGCTCCGGGAAGCCTTGCGGGAGGATCGCCGCTTGGCCGGCGGCGGAGCCCTGCTCGGCCACGTGGAGGGACACGCCATTCACGTCGGCGTTCCAGTGCCGCACACCACCGTTCTCCTCCATGGCTTAATTGACTAGCTGGTGGGCTGAGGATACCGCTGGCCACCTAACCATCGAACACAGGTTGATTCGCGTGTCTTGATCGATGTGGAATGGGGTGCAACGGCGCAACGCACCAGTCTGCAGGCACGTCTCCGGTGATTTGCACCACTTCCATCCATTCTCGCACATTGCAGAAACAATAGAAAAACAAATGCATGCGATGCGTTCCCTACTCCACTCCATCCTAAAACCATACGTTATCATTCCCGACAGCAGCTACTTTGACGTACATATTCCTCGCTTCCTCACGGCTCCGGCCAGATGCTCCCCCTAGCATCTTGTATGGACCACATGCAATAAACAATAGACCATCATATATGGACCCCTTCCTGATATGGTAATATGGAGTATATTATGTGGCATGCAATGCAAGTAACCTTTATTGCATAGGCAACGTATATGGCGGCCATCATCTTTATATGTCTATATATAGCTTGCTAACCTCCCCTGCACGAACACATCTACTAACCTATCCATAGCAATCACATATCTTAAACAGATCAATCAGAATGGCGGCGGCCGGCGGCAGCAGCAAGAGGACGTGGGTGGTGGACGTGGAGAAGAAGCTCAAGGAAGCCGGCAATTCGTTCGCGTCGCGGTGGGAGCGCCACTGCATCTACCGCGTGCCTCCCTGCATGACCAACATCAAGAGCAAGGCGTACCAGCCGCAGGTAGTGTCGCTCGGCCCCTTCCACCACGGCGACCTCGACCTGCGGCCCATGGAGGAGCACAAGTGCCGGGCGCTGCGGCAGCTGCTCCAGCGCGCGGAGCGGACCTTATGCATGCCTGCATTACAATTAGTACATTGGTAAACATAAATTTAATAAAAACAAGAACATTAATTGGGTGTTTTTGCAAATTACAAAAATTATTCGACTACTCACCATCTACCTTGGTTGGTGAGATTATTGAATTGAGCCTTATAAACCGGAAAGGAGGGAGTATGTTACATACTTTGTTGTTCCTATTTGCGGACGTTAAGACCGCTCCATGGACGGGACCGACAGGTACGGCACCCGTCAATACTTACTGCCAGAATGATTCCTTAGTTTCTCACAAGCCACACACAGATAAAGAAACTGGGAACCACAAAGGGACCCTATAACAAAAGTTCTCAGGGCATCATATAAAAACATCTTCACAAACCATCACATTCACACATTCAGCGATCTCTCATAGGCCATAGCTTAGCTTCCTTGCATACTGTCAGCATCCATGCTCTGAACCCCATCAAATCCATAGTGTCATCCTCTCCCGTCTCATCACTAGCATTGTAATCAAGCTTCTCTCCTTCCCCCTTGAATTGGTCTGGCTGGGATCTCTCTCATTCATCTCCCTATCCTGATTTAAGTTGTCGAAATTCAGCTTATCTAGTGCCCTTCCTTTGGACTTCCCTTATTACAGTCTTTCTTTCGTTCTCAACATCATTTTTTGTCCAAGATCATCCTCCATTTTCTTGACCAAACTGACTTGACTTGACTGGATCTCTCCCATTTCCAAGTTATGACCATTTCCGCCATTTCTTTCACAAGTGCCTTAACTTCCAAGCACATGGAAATAACAGTTTTGTCCCTCCCTGCTCATTCCTGATTCTTTTAAGATTTGTCACATCTCCGTCCTGCTGCAAATTCCATCGAGAATAGTTAACTCAAAGCAGTCAGTCTACTCTGTACATTGCACTAGATCGTTGCTGACGCTAAGATTAACTACTCCGCGCGACTTTGAAAATAGTTTGGTCATTGCATAGGGGAGCCTTTTTATGCTAGTGGGCGCTGGGGTGGTTCCAACCAAGACCATACTCTTTGTCTGCTTCCTCTGGGCCTCCTTCACAATCTTACAAGAAGGTTATTAAAAAAATCTCGAGGTTAATTAGTCTCCCTCAATAGCAGCTACAAAGAACACTCACTCAATCCTAGCAAAGTAATACCTCCGTATCTAGACAAATTTAAGACAATTAATTTGGGACATAGTAGGAGTTAGCTGACGCCCCACACTCTGCTTATGATACAACCGATCTTAATTTGCATACAATAAGACATTTTAATAAATTCTTTACCAAAAAAAGAACCTAATGCAATGCTCTTAAACAGCACAAAAATTGCCAAACCCAGAAAATATAGCACAGATCTCAAATCGACGATAAACAGCACTGGGCCAACTTGTATATTTGTCGGGTTTCACTTGATTACCGAGTTCATTTTTATCCGTTCCCGCCATATATCAGGTTTTTTCCTAATGCAACGTTCTACGACAAGACAAAAATTGTCAACCCCTGAAAATATAGCGCATATCTCAAAGCAATGATGAACGGTGAACCCACATGCACATATTCGGTTCCGTGCATGGTAGAATTGCTTTTCTCCACAAAAACACCAATTCTTACTTGGATTCGATTACCGTTTAACTAGGGAATAAATGACTGAGTAAGGAGTAAGGATGACATTGCTGAACTGAGATCGGAAGATAGACATGGAGGATACATGCTATGCATGACACTGCACTGCCATGCTGCTGACATATGGCCAAAGGGGAGCGAGAACATAGACCTACATCTCGGAGCTGCCGCGAGTGGGTCCCATCCCGTTGGCGAGGTCGCGGAGCACGTACTTCTTCATCTTCCCGGTGGACGTCTTGGGCAGCTCGGCGCGGAAGACGACGGTCTTGGGCACCATGAAGTGCGGCATGCGCTCCCGGCTCCACGCGATCAGCTGCTCTGCGGTCACGGTGCTCGCTTCCTTGAGGCTCACGAACGCACATGGTGACTCCCCCAAGACCTCGTCCGGCCTGGCGACCACCGCCGCCTCGTTCACCGCCGGGTGTCCGTACAGCGCCGACTCCACCTCCATGCTGCTGATGCTGTCTCCGCCACTAACGATCACGTCCTTGGAGCGGTCGCGGATCTCCAGGTAGCCGTGAGGGTGCATGACCCCGATATCCCCTGTGTGGAACCACCCGTTGTCTCGGATCACCGCCTCGGTCGCCTTCTCGTCGTTGAGGTACCCCAGCATGACGCAGCTGCCGCGGAGCACTATCACGCCCATCGTGGACCCGTCGCGGGGCACGCTACGGCCCGTTTCGCTGTCGAGGATGTCCGCCTCGGCCATCACCGGCGTGCGCACGCCCTGCCTCGTCTTGAGCCGCGCACGCTCGGCTGCCGGCAGCTTGGTCCACTCCTCCTTCCACACGCACGACACCACCAGCCCCCCGGTCTCGCTCAGCCCGTATCCGTGGCTGACCTGGAAGCCGACGGCCTCGGCTTGCTCTAGAACGGCGGCCGGAGGCGGTGCGCCGCCCGTCAGGACTCGCACCTTCCCTGCTGCTGGGAGCCTCCGAATTACCTCGGGTGCGTTGGCCAACACGTTGAGCAAAATAGGCGACGCGCAGAGATGAGTGACGTCGTGGCGAGCGATGGCGGCGTAGACCTCGGCGGCGTCGACGCGGCGGAGGCAGACGTTGGTGCCGCCCACCATGGCCATCCCCCAGGGGAAGCTCGACCCGTTGGCGTGGAACATGGGCAGCGTCCACAGGAACGTCGGTCGAGCGGGCACCGCCCAGTCAATGAGCGAGTTGACGGTGATCAAAAAAATCCCGCGGTGGCAGTTGACTACCCCTTTGGGCGCCGACGTCGTGCCGGAGGTGTAGTTGAGGATCATGGGATCCCACTCGGTCGCCGGCCGGGCCCAGGCGAACTCCGGGTCTCCCTTCTCGAGGAGCATCTCGTACGTTGTGAGTATGGCCAACTCATGAGTCGTCGTACTCTCCTCCTCGTAGTAGGAGTCCTCCACGAGGATGACACGCGGTGCAGGTTGGGCCCCCGGCGCCAGAAGGCGGAGCGCGTTCGTGAGGAGCGGCAGGAACGCCGCATCGGCGAAGATGATCTTGGCGCCGGAGTGGCCGAGCAGGACGGCCACCGTGGGCGCGTCGAGGCTCGTGTTGATGGTGTTAAGCACCGCGCCGCTCATGGGCACGCCGAAGTGCATCTCGTACATGGCCGGCACGTTGGGGAGGAGCGCCGAGACCACGTCGCCGCGGGAGACGCCCAGCGACACGAGCGCGGACGCGAGGCGGAGGCAGCGTCGGAAGGTCTGGCTCCAGGTCCAGACGACGTCGTGGTAGACGACAGACCGGCAGCCGCCGAACGCGGTGGCCGCGCGCTCCAGAAAGCCCAGCGGCGTGAGCGGGCACGAATTGACGGGGTTCATTCCCAGCTTCTCCATGGCTTTGGCTTTGTGAATCTCGGACGGTGTAACAAGTGTGTAAGTGCAATCTGGGGTAGGTGGGATTTATAGAACGGTTTGGCAGATGGGATGCCAATCAAGGTTTTGGTTACCGGTCGAAATTTCGAGATTTCCCATGGTTACCGCGTATTTTCGTGCCCCTCGGTAAATCCATGTATCAAGCAAAAAATACCAGTTTTTTAAATTTTTTGAATTTAAACACTCGATTTGTAGTAAAGTACGTAGGATCTAATTAATGCCATGAGAGTTGGTTCTGCCATGTTGGTAGCAACCTAATTCTTGTTTTGAGAGGTCTCTGGTTCAAATATTCGTTCATTAACTTATTTGAATTCAAAATTCAACTATAAAATTCGTTCGAAATATTCTCGGTATTTATGGGTATTTTTCGGTAACCGTGGTAACCGCGTTTACCAGTCCACTGGGTAAAAATGCCTCATTCGGTAACCAAAACCTTGATGCCAATCAATGGAAAGACTGCCACAACATTGTCATCTTTTAACCAGCAGGGTGGCCCCTGCAGTGCACATGCGCGAGCAAGAGCAACATCTTACAAAACATATAGAATTCCGGTTGCAGCCCAATCTGTGGTCGAATGGTTAGGAGGATAATGATATCCCCAGTTCACCAAGGATCAATTTCTAGTGGTCACATTTATTTCTGGATGTCTCTCGGAGGTGCTCACAGCGGTAGGGTGACCGGTCCTTAGGGTCACTTGCACAAAGAATTCCCGGGTGTCATCGACAAGGTCAAACCAGGTATGGTAGGGAGCGGCGCTTCGGTGGTCTAGAGTATTACATATGAGGTGCAATGTACTTCTGATGAAATTTTATAATATATTTGATTACTTTTTACAAAAAGGAGCAACATCTTGCATAATTTGTTATGTATCTTTATCGTATACTTAAGTTGCCTTAAATTTTGTTTTGGATAAGTCAATTTTATGGGCCATCAGATTCAGATCCAACGACCGTCTTTCTTTCTTTCTTTCTTTTTCCTTCAGCTTTTTTCCTCCTCCAACCGTTCCTTCTTCCACCAAATAGACCTACCCAATTGCTAATTCAATCAACTTACATATAACTACCGTAGACAAAAATAATAATGAAAGGATCCAATCCTATATATACCTAAGAGATCCATCCTTACTAAATTATTTATCTCAACATGCAAGCATGTCACCTCACCATACAATTATGTACGGGATAAGACCCGCCTCAACATGCAATCATGCATGTGAAAAGACCCACCACAACATTCAACCATGCATGGGAAAATGTTTTCATTCAATTATTCTACTTATATTCCATAAGTATTGCTACAACTACACATAATCAAATATAGTAAGTCATATGTATTTTAAAATTTGGTTCTCGTGTTAGCAACCAAAATTTTCAACAACCAATTCCTGCAGCAACGCGCGGGGTATCCTCTAGTTTGTTATAAGATTCACACAAAGCACCCCAAAAACATAAAAAAATACATCGAGAATCTTAGACCACCGCCGATGGGCCACTGTCGCCCGCTCCCCTATCAAAGCACACCTAAACTTGTCGATGACAGACAAGAAGTCTTCGTGCACGTGCCTCTTAGGATGAGCACCCCATAGCCGCAGTCATGCCATTGAACCCTTGAAGCACCTAACACCAAAGCTCCCCACTACACACACATGGCGAGAAACCCTAACCTTGTCGCCCTAAGGAGAGAGCCGACATCTACACCTGAGCTCTCTTGACTCTGTCCCAGCGGATGAAAATCGAGGAGGATCGGAGTATAGAGGACCATCTTCAAGATGAGGCGTTGCCCCTGTGAGGAAGAAATCCTAAACTGAACTACTAGTCAGAGCCAAGGCATTGGTATTGCCCTCCCTGCCACCTACCGCCTAAATGGTAGACAGCGGGGATGTGGATCCATGGATTCACGACATAGCTTGAGCGGAGAAGTGCCCTAGCCACCACACGTATAGGAGGGATGGAGTCATGAGACAAAACGTCTATGGTTCTACTTGACATAGGACCAAAGAATTATATGCAAGACTTCTCAGTACATCAAAATTGCACTCCATGAAATTATTAGGAATATCCCAAACATCTTCACATCCCTATAAATTCAACGACATAAGATACCTATCTAGTTGAACCAGATTGACCAAAGCCAAAATCATGTTTACAAAATTTAAAAATTGCATAGATATCGTATTTCTAAAATTTTAAAAATTGCTATCCGACTAGTTTTTACTTTAACAGACATCATTGCTATGCCACATAATATGGCAAAAAAATGGGTTTTTAATATTTTTAAATACATGGACTTGAAATGGCCAAAAAAACGTCACCTTATTGTCAAATATTTTATCACAAATTTTAAATACTATATTTTTATTTACATCATGTCAAAGCTGTTTACACTCTTTTTATTTTTTGTGTGTAAAAGAGAATGGTGTTGGGCCGAGAAGCTGCCTGACTAGCGTGAGGTTCTTGCGGGGAAGGTTTCCTAGCAAACCAAAACATTCATGAGAGGCTTCCTCATAGAGAACCAAATGTTCACAGTGACCTCGCGGCGTCAGTCAACCAACCATTGGGGTCACCAAATAAAAATTCTGGGGTTTCGACTCCGAACCTTGGAAAAAAACGGAGGCCCATAAAAGACATAAACCTCAATCCAATAGAGGCCACACACCGCTCATTAACGACCTTCACCCACAAGATCTATATATCGCTTATAGCGAGGCGACGTTCCGTCTTCTTGAGGTTCCTGCATGCGTACAATACTGGGTCGACCTATTCGTTTCACGCGCGTTCGTTTGTTGCCTGTGTGCTCACTATGTTTTTCATTGTTTTTTTGCCTCTTTTTTATTTTTGGTTCTTTGTTTCCTCTCCAGTTTTCTCGGTTTCTTCACTTGGTCTCTCCTGTTTTTCTTTGTGTTTTTCATCGGTGTTCTTCATTTCTTTTCATGGTTTTCACTGATTTTTTTCTTTTCTTTTTGCTTAGTTTCTTTTCGGGTTTTCACTGGTTTTATTTCTTTTTCTTTCTTTCTTTGTTTGCTTCTTGTTTATCATTGGTTTTTTTATATTTTTTTCTTTCTTCCATTTCTTCGGTTTTCATCATCTTTCTTCACTTTCTTTTTTTATTCTTCAACACATGTCTACATTTTTCATATTTGTATACTTTTTGTGTACATCAGGAACATATTTTGTATACATATTTAACATTATGAAATACATGATTAACATTTTCTAAAATATATTTTGATGAATACTTTTTCATAAAAATTGTACATTCTTATATATTAGGAACATTTTTTAATACATGTTTACTTTTTTTTTCAAAATATATGATTACATTTTTTTAATGTGATCAACATTTTATATAAACTTTTGTTTTTATGTTCAATTTTTTAAATACATGTTCTACAGTTTACGTATGCATCTAGAATACTTTCTTATACACATTTAACATTTTCAAATACATGATTAACATTTTTATACATGATCAATAATTTAATATATTTATATTTTTACGCTCATTTTTTAATTAACGTTCTACATTTTTCGTAGACATCTGATATATTTTGTATATTCTGTAAGTACATGTTTAACATTTTCTTTACATGATGAACATTTTAGAAAATTTATATTATACTTTTAAGTTTTCATTACATGCTCTACATTTTTTGTATACCTCTGAACATTTTTTATTCAGAATTAACATTTTGTAAATTCATGATTAACAATTTTTTTGATATGTATGGTTTGATATCTACTTTTTATCATACACGTTGTACACTTTCCATATACATTAGATACAAATTTTTATACACATTTAACATTTTTAAATACATGATTACATTTTTCTAACATTTGTTATTTGAATATGTCTTTATTTTATTTCCAAATGGTCTCAAAAACAATTTTTAAGTTGCACCAACATTTTCTAGCACAACACAAACTTGGCTTCAAACTTAAGTATTGTTAGATATATATTTTATTACTTTTAAAAAATACAATAAAAAGTGAATAGGGAAAAGAAAAAAAGAGAAAGAAAAGGCAAAATCAAGGAAAGTACTAATAAGGAAATCAAACGAACAAAATCCAAAACGCATGAAAATTGCAACTAGGCCAACCCATTCCTCACTCACCTTGACCACAGATACGCACTGCCATTGCAAACTTGCTAATCCCATAGGAAATTTCTTCCTCGCCGTCGGAAATTTTTGTCGTGTTTTTAGGATTGCCAGTTTTCTAACACCAAGATCTTTAAATGGCCAAAAAAACTTTAGCTTATAGCCAAATTTCTTCCACCAATGCAGCCTGCCAAGATGGTGCTCTGTGAGATCAAACTTCTTCCACCAAGAAGGGCATTTGGCCTCAAACTCTGCTTTTTTGTTTTTGTTTTTTTAGAATTACTCCTCAATTTATCTGGTAGACATCCTTTTGTTAGTAAGAAATCGATCTATTTTTAACGTGATTTAGGTATGCTTCTTCCAGTCATTCGTTGATTTCGTTACTGAAATCTGCCTTTACTTCTCTTTGTGTCATTGCTTCATTCCACAGAATAGTTTGTGAAGCACTGGAACAATATCATGTGAAAATATTAGACTATTAGTGTCCTGGTTATATTTTGCCCTTTCTTTTACGCAGTCCTGTTTTCTGCTTGCCATCTTGTTTACGGATTATTTGTTAGTGATCTTTTTCATTGCAGTCTTGTGCTTCGGTTGTCAGATTGCCGTTGTTTGTGATCTTGTAACAGATTTCCGTGGTGTTGCTTAATTTGCCCCTGGTGTTTTCTGTTGTTTCCATACAGGTTTTATAAGGAGTACATACAAATGAAAATACTGTTTTAATCCGTTTCAAAAAAAGAAACTGTTTTAATTGCTGCCACAGTAATGTTTTTTTTTTTTGCGTGGGTGCCACAGTAAAGTTGCTGTGTAGGTAATGGTCACAGCAGATTTGAAGAGCATAGTTTTTCTATTTGCACGATCTTACTTGGATATAGACCTGGAGATAGATAGCATTCGGCACGAAACTGGAGAGTGCCTTGACTTTAATACACACGAGCTAGTGAATTCCACGATCTTTATTTTCGTCTGAAATTTTAATTAGTGGTGTTGATATTTGAAGCTAGGCTCCGGCTTACTCAAATGATAGTGAGGTTCGGTGGTTCTTTACATACAATGGATAGTAGAGCATAATATGGTGTGATTTGTACACAAAAAAATATGACAAATTCTGTAAGTTATTAGTGGTGAGTTTTAAACAGCCCCAGATTTGTTTTTTTCGCACAGCCCTCATTTCAACGTATTTTGCCCTGAAAATTTACACACATGTGTGTTATGCCTTCATGTATATCTATGTTTTTTTCAGAAATTTCATAAAAATATGAATTTTGATGAAATTTGGAATTTGAATTTAGATGCCTCATTGGAGGCCGAGCTCCAAAAGGGATTTCCGCAGCATAACATGGTTTCTAACGTTCAATTCTAACTATACACCGCTGTCCATAATTTAGTGCCTAATATGCACTGCCCTGAATTTTGAGGTCTGCTGTTGATATATTCATATTGTTTAAACGCATTGTGGTAGATACACTATTATGAATTTTTAGGATGTCGGCTGCTGTTTATATCCCTGAGTGGCTAATTTCGAATTCAAATCCAGATCATTACCTTGGCCAACATAATTTAGTCCCAACAATGCAGGGTGTGGAGTGATTTCATCGTCTGGATCCCTTTAGGCAGTGTTGTACCAATTGGAATTTCCAGATGAAATAGGTTGGCCAAGCGAGTTATATCTGAAGGAAAACTTTGTGCAGATCCACAAACCAACTCCAGAGTTTCCAAATGCACAAGTCCTTGGATTTCAGCAGTGAGCGCTACACGTGTTAATGTGGCTAAAACCTTCAAATACCTTAGAAGAAACAAATGGCCAATTGCAGTGAGGTCAACTGTCGAATACCATTGATCTAGAAATTCAAACAAAAGCACTAGCAGGTACTTGAACCGTGAAAGATGAGGTCTGTACATGGACTCCCTGAACCATGCACATGATCGAACTTGTGAAATGCTAGTAGCAAGGGTCTTTGATGTTGCACCACATTCCATGCCGACCGGTGTGGCGCCTCTCCCCTCCGCGCAACCGAATTCGATGGTGAGCGTCTGTACCTTGGGCATAGCTCCTGCCTCGAAGCTCAGACATGCTGTGACATCTTCATCAAATCAGAACTCAAAGTACTCCAAAACTGGGAACAACCCCGTGTCGACCATCACTTTTTCTTGGGAGACATAACATGTGGATCCTGGCATCGACCATGATGGGAAGCTCTCCAAGAAAACCCATATTTACCCCTATACCCTCACGAATAATTATTCGAGAGAACCTCCAGTTGTCGTGTGTTATTCCTGTTGCTTCATGATATATTACAAACAAAACTAAAATCATGTTTACAAAATTTAAAAATTGCATAGATATCGTATTTCTAAAATTTTAAAAATTGCTATCCGACTAGTTTTTACTTTAACAGGCATCATTGCTATGCCACATAATATGGCAAAAAAATGGGTTTTTAATATTTTTAAATACATGGACTTGAAATGGCCAAAAAAACGTCACCTTATTGTCAAATATTTTATCACAAATTTTAAATACTATATTTTTATTTACATCATGTCAAAGCTGTTTACACTCTTTTTATTTTTTGTGTGTAAAAGAGAATGGTGTTGGGCCGAGAAGCTGCCTGACTAGCGTGAGGTTCTTGCGGGGAAGGTTTCCTAGCAAACCAAAACATTCATGAGAGGCTTCCTCATAGAGAACCAAATGTTCACAGTGACCTCGCGGCGTCAGTCAACCAACCATTGGGGTCACCAAATAAAAATTCTGGGGTTTCGACTCCGAACCTTGGAAAAAAACGGAGGCCCATAAAAGACATAAACCTCAATCCAATAGAGGCCACACACCGCTCATTAACGACCTTCACCCACAAGATCTATATATCGCTTATAGCGAGGCGACGTTCCGTCTTCTTGAGGTTCCTGCATGCGTACAATACTGGGTCGACCTATTCGTTTCACGCGCGTTCGTTTGTTGCCTGTGTGCTCACTATGTTTTTCATTGTTTTTTTGCCTCTTTTTTATTTTTGGTTCTTTGTTTCCTCTCCAGTTTTCTCGGTTTCTTCACTTGGTCTCTCCTGTTTTTCTTTGTGTTTTTCATCGGTGTTCTTCATTTCTTTTCATGGTTTTCACTGATTTTTTTCTTTTCTTTTTGCTTAGTTTCTTTTCGGGTTTTCACTGGTTTTATTTCCTTTTCTTTCTTTCTTTGTTTGCTTCTTGTTTATCATTGGTTTTTTTATATTTTTTTTCTTTCTTCCATTTCTTCGGTTTTCATCATCTTTCTTCACTTTCTTTTTTTATTCTTCAACACATGTCTACATTTTTCATATTTGTATACTTTTTGTGTACATCAGGAACATATTTTGTATACATATTTAACATTATGAAATACATGATTAACATTTTCTAAAATATATTTTGATGAATACTTTTTCATAAAAATTGTACATTCTTATATATTAGGAACATTTTTTAATACATGTTTACTTTTTTTTTCAAAATATATGATTACATTTTTTTAATGTGATCAACATTTTATATAAACTTTTGTTTTTATGTTCAATTTTTTAAATACATGTTCTACAGTTTACGTATGCATCTAGAATACTTTCTTATACACATTTAACATTTTCAAATACATGATTAACATTTTTATACATGATCAATAATTTAATATATTTATATTTTTACGCTCATTTTTTAATTAACGTTCTACATTTTTCGTAGACATCTGATATATTTTGTATATTCTGTAAGTACATGTTTAACATTTTCTTTACATGATGAACATTTTAGAAAATTTATATTATACTTTTAAGTTTTCATTACATGCTCTACATTTTTTGTATACCTCTGAACATTTTTTATTCAGAATTAACATTTTGTAAATTCATGATTAACAATTTTTTTGATATGTATGGTTTGATATCTACTTTTTATCATACACGTTGTACACTTTCCATATACATTAGATACAAATTTTTATACACATTTAACATTTTTAAATACATGATTACATTTTTCTAACATTTGTTATTTGAATATGTCTTTATTTTATTTCCAAATGGTCTCAAAAACAATTTTTAAGTTGCACCAACATTTTCTAGCACAACACAAACTTGGCTTCAAACTTAAGTATTGTTAGATATATATTTTATTACTTTTAAAAAATACAATAAAAAGTGAATAGGGAAAAGAAAAAAAGAGAAAGAAAAGGCAAAATCAAGGAAAGTACTAATAAGGAAATCAAACGAACAAAATCCAAAACGCATGAAAATTGCAACTAGGCCAACCCATTCCTCACTCACCTTGACCACAGATACGCACTGCCATTGCAAACTTGCTAATCCCATAGGAAATTTCTTCCTCGCCGTCGGAAATTTTTGTCGTGTTTTTAGGATTGCCAGTTTTCTAACACCAAGATCTTTAAATGGCCAAAAAAACTTTAGCTTATAGCCAAATTTCTTCCACCAATGCAGCCTGCCAAGATGGTGCTCTGTGAGATCAAACTTCTTCCACCAAGAAGGGCATTTGGCCTCAAACTCTGCTTTTTTGTTTTTGTTTTTTTAGAATTACTCCTCAATTTATCTGGTAGACATCCTTTTGTTAGTAAGAAATCGATCTATTTTTAACGTGATTTAGGTATGCTTCTTCCAGTCATTCGTTGATTTCGTTACTGAAATCTGCCTTTACTTCTCTTTGTGTCATTGCTTCATTCCACAGAATAGTTTGTGAAGCACTGGAACAATATCATGTGAAAATATTAGACTATTAGTGTCCTGGTTATATTTTGCCCTTTCTTTTACGCAGTCCTGTTTTCTGCTTGCCATCTTGTTTACGGATTATTTGTTAGTGATCTTTTTCATTGCAGTCTTGTGCTTCGGTTGTCAGATTGCCGTTGTTTGTGATCTTGTAACAGATTTCCGTGGTGTTGCTTAATTTGCCCCTGGTGTTTTCTGTTGTTTCCATACAGGTTTTATAAGGAGTACATACAAATGAAAATACTGTTTTAATCCGTTTCAAAAAAAGAAACTGTTTTAATTGCTGCCACAGTAATGTTTTTTTTTTTTTTGCGTGGGTGCCACAGTAAAGTTGCTGTGTAGGTAATGGTCACAGCAGATTTGAAGAGCATAGTTTTTCTATTTGCACGATCTTACTTGGATATAGACCTGGAGATAGATAGCATTCGGCACGAAACTGGAGAGTGCCTTGACTTTAATACACACGAGCTAGTGAATTCCACGATCTTTATTTTCGTCTGAAATTTTAATTAGTGGTGTTGATATTTGAAGCTAGGCTCCGGCTTACTCAAATGATAGTGAGGTTCGGTGGTTCTTTACATACAATGGATAGTAGAGCATAATATGGTGTGATTTGTACACAAAAAAATATGACAAATTCTGTAAGTTATTAGTGGTGAGTTTTAAACAGCCCCAGATTTGTTTTTTTCGCACAGCCCTCATTTCAACGTATTTTGCCCTGAAAATTTACACACATGTGTGTTATGCCTTCATGTATATCTATGTTTTTTTCAGAAATTTCATAAAAATATGAATTTTGATGAAATTTGGAATTTGAATTTAGATGCCTCATTGGAGGCCGAGCTCCAAAAGGGATTTCCGCAGCATAACATGGTTTCTAACGTTCAATTCTAACTATACACCGCTGTCCATAATTTAGTGCCTAATATGCACTGCCCTGAATTTTGAGGTCTGCTGTTGATATATTCATATTGTTTAAACGCATTGTGGTAGATACACTATTATGAATTTTTAGGATGTCGGCTGCTGTTTATATCCCTGAGTGGCTAATTTCGAATTCAAATCCAGATCATTACCTTGGCCAACATAATTTAGTCCCAACAATGCAGGGTGCGGAGTGATTTCATCGTCTGGATCCCTTTAGGCAGTGTTGTACCAATTGGAATTTCTAGATGAAATAGGTTGGCCAAGCGAGTTATATCTGAAGGAAAACTTTGTGCAGATCCACAAACCAACTCCAGAGTTTCCAAATGCACAAGTCCTTGGATTTCAGCAGTGAGCGCTACACGTGTTAATGTGGCTAAAACCTTCAAATACCTTAGAAGAAACAAATGGCCAATTGCAGTGAGGTCAACTGTCGAATACCATTGATCTAGAAATTCAAACAAAAGCACTAGCAGGTACTTGAACCGTGAAAGATGAGGTCTGTACATGGACTCCCTGAACCATGCACATGATCGAACTTGTGAAATGCTAGTAGCAAGGGTCTTTGATGTTGCACCACATTCCATGCCGACCGGTGTGGCGCCTCTCCCCTCCGCGCAACCGAATTCGATGGTGAGCGTCTGTACCTTGGGCATAGCTCCTGCCTCGAAGCTCAGACATGCTGTGACATCTTCATCAAATCAGAACTCAAAGTACTCCAAAACTGGGAACAACCCCGTGTCGACCATCACTTTTTCTTGGGAGACATAACATGTGGATCCTGGCATCGACCATGATGGGAAGCTCTCCAAGAAAACCCATATTTACCCCTATACCCTCACGAATAATTATTCGAGAGAACCTCCAGTTGTCGTGTGTTATTCCTGTTGCTTCATGATATATTACAAACAACCGAGGTGAGACGTATCGGCATCCCAGTGGATCAACACTTCTCCACTATGCCAGTTACCTCGTTACCGGTTTGTTCTATTTTCTCGTTTCCTTGTTCTGGCATCCTTGTGATCAAATCACATTGTGTCCAGCCAGACGATGATGGATACGGTAACACCGAGAGGGCCCTAAGAATATCTCTCCATCGTCGGAGGAGCAAATCCCAATCTTGAGCAATCTTGTTCCTTATCATACCTTTCCGTGAACCCGTAAGCCGCCGTAATAGCCACCCAGTTACGGATGATGTTTAACAAACCCCAATGTTCACGAAGCAAGAATGAAGGAATTCAACACTCTCATGGTATAAGGAATTATGCAAACATTAATTTTCTTTGTGTTATTAACCATTTACTTGTGACGAATGTATTTGATAGCATAACATCAATTCGGGTCGATTCAACACAAGTGTTCTCCTAACATGTGCCCTCAAAATTGCCGGCATAGTCATGCCCATGATCAGGAAAACAGGATCATCATGCAATACTTGAGCTAGTCTTAGAGGCATGACTAAGAATACATTTTACCATTTATTATACCACACGTGCATATGATTTTCTCTCTGAGCCTCATTGATATTGCAAACTCGAGAATCATTGCAGTTATAGCATGGAACATAAACATCCATTACAAACTTGGAGATACAAAATAACTGTTATTACTGCCTCTAGGGCATATCTCCTACATACTGCCACTTGCACTAGAGTCATAATCCAGTTACATGGCTTCCCTAATACCAATGGCTATCCGGTGATGCTCATGCTTTGCTCGTGCTAGAGGCTTTGTCATCGGTTCTGATGCGTTCAGATCCAGGTGAACTTTGCATACTTTCACTAAATCTGTTTCGACATGATGTCGAATGAGTTTATATTTGCGTTCAATATGTCTTGTCTTGTGGTGCGAAGATGGCTCCCTAGACTGAGCCATGGTGCCACTATTATCACAATAAATCTCCACCGGGTCCAGCGCACTTGGAATCACACCAAGGTCTTCAAGAAACTGCTTGATCCAGACCGCCTCCTTGGAGGCTTCTGAAGCTACAACATATCCCGTCTCCGTCGTAGAATCCTTCATAGTCTTTTGTTCGGAAATTTCCATTCAACTGCGCCACTCAATATGAAAACATAGCCTAATTGAGATTTGAAGTCATATGGGTCAGTCATGAAGCCTACATCAGTGTAACCACTTACAATGAGTTCTTCATCACCTCCGTACACAAGGAGTAAATCCTTGGTCCTTTTGAGGTACTTAAGAATATTTTTGACTGCGACCCAGTGTTCCAATCCTGGATCACTTTGGTACCGGCTGCTAACACTTAGCGCATAGGAAACATCTGGTCTTGTACATAGCATGGCATACATAATGGAACCAACTGCTGAAGCATACGGAACATCATTCCTTTGTACTCTCTCATCAAGAGTCCGAGGAGACTGATTTTTGCAAAGCACTGTGCCAGGTGACATGGGGAGTAGGCCTTTCCGTACCTCCTATGTTTAAGGTCCCTAAGGTGGTCAATCACCGGTGGAGCTTAGTAGAAGTCTGAGGGGGCCGTGCCCCCCCCCCACCCCCCCCCCCCCACAGCCTTAGGCAAAAAATTGAAGAAAATTTACTATGCAGGGCTTAGATAAGGAAAAGGTCAATTATTTACCGTGCTAATTGTTCATATTTTGGCTTTGGCCCCCTGAGATTGCTATCTAGCCCTGCCATGAGGTCAATAATGTCTTGTAGCTCGTGAGCATGAGAAGAATCCTCCATCTGAAGATTTAATTTCAGGCCACGAAGAAGGTTTTGCAAATCTGGTCTTTGGGAGACTGAAATAAATGCCTCGCAGTCAAACTGTTCTCTAATCTTATCATACACTTGTTTGGCAAGCGTAGTTTTACCCAAGCCTCCAGAACCCAAGATGGAAACCACTTAGTTTCTTCTGTGAATCTGTCAACCAACTGACAAGCTCTTCTCTCGGGCCATCAATACCGACGAGACCTACCTGCTCGAAGATCGCTGGCACCTGGGGATCCGCGATCACATTGCCATGACTCGAAATGATTATCAATCTTGTAACGCTCGCGCCGAGCATTTGCCTCCACCACAAGAACCTTGAGCTCCTCGATCCGGTTGACAATCTGATGACGCCTCCGCAACCTCTTGAGACGTTGAGACATCTTCCTGACAAAACCTTTCTTTACATGGGCACCGTCAATGTGATGAGTGAAGTCACTGATGCAATTCTCCATATCATAGGACATCTCCTTGACATGATCCCTCCAGTTCTTGGCCGAGGGATCGAGTTCATCCATTAGCTCCATTTTGTCAAGGAGAGCTTTCATGATGCAGAGCTCATCCTTGAGGAAGGAGACCTGCTTCCTCACTCCCGTGAGCTTCTTGTACTCCTCGCCAAGCAGCGTTGCGAGCTTGCTAAGGAGAGGGTTCATCATTCCGGTCGTCGCACTTGCTGCCATCCTGATTGAGGAGGCTGGTGAGCTAGCTATTTCTGTATCGCAAGGCAAGTAAGCTAGGCTGGTAAAGAAAAGCTTAGTGTGTGATGGTACTATCTGTACTCGGAGCTACCCCTACTATAGGCTTAAAAATTGTTTAACTGATATCAGTACTTTTATAGATCCATGCCAAGATTTGAATACGCTAACCATGCATTGGGAAGAATATTTAAGCTATTGTGTTCAAGTGTATAACCTTTTCTTTTGATTTTGAGTGGACCTTGTACGTTCTCGTGGCCAAATGTATAACATGATGCCATATTAGCATATGACACAAAGCGAGACCCTTTACCTAGGACTCTTAGCTATTTTACAAAACAAATAAAGAAAAACAACAACAATATGGATGCGCTGATGACGGTGCCTGGCGCGAGTGCCTTTCTCATGAAGGTACTCGAGGCCTGATGATTTTCATCATGATGGAAGATGCCAAACCTTCTCGACCAAACGTTGAAGGCTTTTCAATATGGTTGGAATGGTTTTTTTGGAGGGATGGGGGTGGGGGGGGGGGGGTCCTTACAAAAAGACCCTTGTAGAAATCGACAAATTCATCTTACATCCACTAACGCCGCCTCTGGGCCTGAAGCAAACTTGTTAAAGCCCAGGAGCTTCTAGAAGCAGTGGCTAGAGCAAACCAAAAGATGCTGGTGACCGTGATTCCCGAAGAAAAAATGTCGTGGATTTATTCAGGCTCTCCGGCGTTATTTTCATTTTTTCAATGGTTTGGCGTGCCTGCCAATTATGAGATGCGTATGACGACTTTATCAATATCAAGATCTGCCGGCTCAATCTCTCCGAAGTACTCATAGAGGTAGGGTTGTGTGCGCGTGTTCATAAGGATGAGTGTGCATGCGTACTGTGAGCATCTGTCCGTATTGTGTTTTAAAGATAAGAATTCTTTAGGGACAAAGAAGTAGAAAATCACACCGTGAGAGAAGGGACAGAAACTCCTTTTTTTAAACCTGTGAGAGGAGAAACTTATTAATATTTTTTGAGGGGTATAAAGCCAAGTTTAATTGATCAAACGCTGCACAACGTGGAATACTTCTCTGATCATGGGGTTGACCTTGCTACACATGGCGCCCCCAACCTAACGAATGCGAAAGTTTGGCTAGACTATGTGGTTTATTGTTCAAATCACGACCTTCGAATATAATTTACAATTAAAAATTGATGCTCGTAGTTGTATCTCACTCATAATGGGACCGTAACGTCCTTGAATTTCCCTTGCTGATATGTCCCACTTTTTGCTTTGAATCAAAAGCAACAATGAGTCGTTGAAGAAGAAGAAGAAAATATTCCGCTATGAATAATGCCTCCTTACAATTGACCGCCTCGAGTGTTGTCAAACTGTTCTCTAATCTTATCATACACTTGTTTGGCAAGTGTTGTTTTATCCAAGCCTCCTGAACCCAAGATGAAAACCACTTAGTTTCTTCTGTTAATCTGTCAACCAACTGACAAGCTCTTCTCTCGGGCCATCAATACTGATGAGATCTACCTGCTTGAAGATCGCTGACACCCGGGGATCCGTAACCACATTGCCATGACTCGAATTGATGCAATTATCAATCTTGTACCGCTCGCACCGAGCATTTGCCTCCACCACAAGAACCTTGGGCTCCTCGTACCAGTTGGCAACCTGATGACGCCTCCCCAACCTCTTGAGACGTTGAGACATCTTCCTGACAAAACCTTTCTTTACATGGGCACCCTCAATGCGATGAATGAAGTCATTGATGCAATTCTCCACATCATAGGACATCTCCCTGACATGGTCCCTCCAGTTCTTGGCCGAGGGATTGAGCTCATCCATTAGCTCCATCATGTCAAGGAGAGCTTTCATGGCGCTGAGCTCATCCTTGAGGAAGGAGACCTGCTTCCTCACTCCTGTGAGCTTCTTGTACTCCTCGCCAACCAGCATTGTGAGCATGCTGAGGAGAGGGTTCATCATTCCGGTCGTCGCACTTGCTGCCATCCCGATTGAGGAGGCCGGTGAGCTAGCTATTTTTGTGTCGCAAGGCAAGTAAGCTAGGCTGGTAAAGAAAAGCTTAGTGTGTGATGGTACTATCTATACTCGGAGTCGGAGCTACCCCTACTATAGGCTTAAAAATTGTTTAACTGATACCAGTACTTCTATAGATCCATGCTAAGATTTGAATACTCTAACCATGCATTGTCTAACTGATACCAGTACTTCTTTTGATTTTGAGTGGACCTCGTACGTTCTCGTGGCCATATTTTGAGTGGAGTTTGCCGGCATTCCTCCTTCAGATACGTGGGCATGAACCAACGCAGCCTGCCAAGATGGTGCTCAGTGAGATCAAACTCCTTACACACAAGAGCATGTACATCACATTAGTCACAGGATATGATGCGATGAAAGCAATGATTTGGCTCCAAGCAAGTAGTGAGTTGACAGCAGATTAATTAATTTTATTTTAAGTAGTACATGTACATCACATAATAAAGGCCAGCACAGTACTTCCAATGCAAGTTTGTGTGTGTGTGTGTGGGGGGGGGGGGGCTAAGACGGTGGTAGGTGGTAGGTTTAGTTTGTGATGACAAGATGTCTCTGAATACTAAAATTATTAAAACGTTTTGGGTATTGTGAATGGTTTTGTTCTGATATGAAAGTGTAGCCGTAGTCCTGAAAGTTTCTGAAATTGTTGCTACTTTGACACTGTCTGCTTCATGCATTGCTTCTGAACTTTATTATGATATCAGTTCAATATTCTTTTTTGTAAATGTGATGCTGTTTCTGAAGGCAGACTCGACATCAGGTTGAATTTTTTTCCCTGGACTCGCTGTTGCCATTGATGAGACACACGCGGATGTCCTTGAGGCAGGGCAAACATTCCATGCCGGCTGGTGTAGCGCCTCTCCACTCCGTGCAGCCGAATTCCACGGTGAGCATCCGTACCTTGGGCACAACGCCTACCTCGAAGCTCCGGCATGTTGTGACATCTTCATCAGATTGGAACTCAAAGTACTCCAAAATTGGGAACAACCCCATGCTAACCATCACTTTTTCTTGGGAGACATCCAACACGTACGTAGGTCCTGGCATCAACCATGAAGGGAAGCTCTCCAAGAAAATGAACCGCGTCACTCGAAAGGTGCAAGACACAGATCGAGGACCCAGAGGGAACTTAGCTCACCAATCCATTTGGGAACTCTATCGAACTTCCATTTCGCTACGTTGAGTACCTTGAGACGCGACGGCGGATCATGCAATGACTCCGGCTGCCTAGCATTGCCATAACATTCACGATGGCAACTGAGGTAGAGGTGTTTGAGGTCTTTGAGCCTTCCAATGGAGGAGACCAAAGCATCTACTTCTTCAACTGTCCAACTGTGGCCGTGACGCGTGCTAAACGTTAACAGCTTCAGGTTGGTCAACTCACTAAGGCCTTTGATATCCTCAACTGAAAATTTTGGCATGTCCCAATAATGTAGGGTGTGGAGTGATTTCATGTTCTGGATCCCTTTAGGCAGCATTGTACGAATTGGAAGTTCTAGATGAAGCAGGTTGGCCAAGCGAGTTATATCTGAAGGAAAACTTTGTACGGATCGACAAATCAACTCCAGAGTTTCCAAATGCACAAGCCCATGGATTTCAGCAGGGAGCGCCACACGTGTTAAACTGGCTAAGACCTTCAAATACCTTAGAAGAAACAAATGGCCAATTGCAGAGAGGTCAACTGTCGTATACCATTGATCTGGAAATTCAAACAAAAGAACTAGTAGGTACTTGAACTGTGAAAGATGAGGTATGTACATGGACTCCCCGAACCATGCACATGATCGAACTTGTGGAATGCTAGTGGTTACAAGGTGCATAGAAAATCATCAAAAGTAAAATGAAGGTAACAAGGGATAATAAAGGATGATGACACACGTCAATACTAGAAATAAAAACTTCGTACCTCTTATGTTTAAGGTCCCTAAGGTGGTCAATCAGTGGTGGAGCTTAGTTGCTTAGTACAAGTCTGAGGGGGGGCCGTGCCCCCCCCCCCCGCCGCCTTAGGCATAACAACAAGACGGTGTTGGTGAAGAACAATCTTCGCAGGGCTTCGCCTAAGCACTACGAAAACTATGACGGAGGATAAACTAGAGGGGACGGGGTTGCCGGCACATGGCTTGGTGTTTCTTGATGTGTCTTTGGTGCTAGCCCTGCCCCTCTATTTATATGTTGAGCCCTCGGGTCAAAACTTGGAGCAAAAGCCTCCTCAAAGTCGGCTTTGCCCGAAAGGCAAGAGTCCCACTCGGACTCCACGACCAAACGCCACAAACCTTGGCGTCTGGCCCAGACGCCATGGGCCTCGGCGTCTGGCCCAGGGCCAGACGCCAGGGTCTCCGGCGTTTGGCGCCCTGGCCTCCGCAAAACTCCTTTTGCACCGACTTATAGCCCTGTGGGTCTGACCCCTTGGCCTAACCATATCATCCAATATATGAATCTTTACCTCCGGACCATTCCGGAGCTCCTCGTCATGTCCGTGATCTCATCCGGGACTCCGAACAACATTCGATCACCAACATACATAACTCATAGTACTATATCGTCAACGAACGTTAAGCGTGCGGACCCTGCGGGTTCGAGAACTATGTAGACATGACCGAGACACCTCTCTTGCCAATAACCAATAGCGGGAACTGGATGCCCATATTGGCTCCTACATATTCTACGAAGATCTTTATCGGTCAGACCGCATAACAACATACGTTGTTCCCTTTGTCATCGGTATGTTACTTGCCCGAGATTTGATCGTCGGTAACTTAATACCTAGTTCAATCTCGTTACCGGCAAGTCTCTTTACTCGTTCCGTAATACATCATCCCGCAACTAACTCATTAATTGCAATGCTTGCAAGGCTTAAGTGATGTGCATTACCGAGAGGGCCCAGAGATACCTCTCCGACAATCGGAGTGACAAATCCTAATCTCGAAATACGCCAACCCAACATGTACCTTTGGAGACACCTGTAGAGCTCCTTTATAATCACCCAGTTACGTTGTGACGTTTGGTAGCACACAAAGTGTTCCTCCGGTAAACGGGAATTGCATAATCTCATAGTCATAGGAACATGTATAAGTTATGAAGAAAGCAATAGCAACATACTAAACGATCGAGTGCTAAGCTAACGGAATGGGTCAAGTCAATCACATCATTCTCCTAATGATGTGATCCCGTTAATCAAATGACAACTCATGTCTACGGCTAGGAAACTTAACCATCTTTGATCAACGAGCTAGTCAAGTAGAGGCATACTAGTGACATACTGTTTGTCTATGTATTCACACATGTATTATGTTTCCGGTTAATACAATTCTAGCATGAATAATAAACATTTATCATGATATAAGGAAATAAATAATAACTTTATTATTGCCTCTAGGGTATATTTCCTTCACAAACGTGTGGTTACCATTACTCTGCTTCCATTATCTTTTTCTGGAAAGGCACAACTAATAATATTCCATGTTGGATGATCCCATAAGTCATCAACTACAATAAAGTACCTATTACAAATTTTGCACGAGTTAGTGGTACATTACATAAGTGGTTACAAGTTGCATAGAAAATCATCAAAAGTAAAATCAAGGTAACAAAGGATAATAAAGGATGATGACACACGTCAATACTAGAAAAAAACAATACTCCGTACCTCTTATCTTCAAGGTGTCCCCTAAGGTGGTCAATAATGTCTTGTAGCTCATGAGCATGAGAAGAATCCGCCAACTGAAGCTTTAATTTCAGGCCACGGAGAAGGTTTTGCACATCTGGTCCTTGGGAGACTGAAATAAATGCCTCACAGTCAAACTTTTCTCTAATCTTATCATACACTTGATTGGCAAGTGTAGTTTTACCCAAGCCTCCAGGACCCACGATGGAAACCACTCCGAGGTTCTTCTGTGTATCTGTCAACCAGCTGACAAGCTCTTCTCTCGGGCCATCAATACCGACAAGACCCACCTCCTTGAAGATCGTTGACACTTGGGGATCCGCAACCACATTGCCATGACTCGAATTGATGCAATTATCAATCTTGTACCGCTCGCACCGAGCATTTTCCTCCACCACTAGAACCTTGAGCTCCTCAATCTGGTTGGCAATCTGATGATGCCTCTCCAACCTCTTGAGATGTTGAGACATCTTCATGACAAAACCTTTCTTTACATGGGCACCCTCAATGGATGAATGAAGTCATTGATGCGATTCTCCATATCATAGAACATCTCCTTGACATGGTCCCTCCATGAACAAATGAGGACCGTCAGGAACACCGCAGGCGGCAGCGCCGCCTCCTCCTCATCGAGGCGGACGAGCTAGCCATGGCGGAGTGGCGCCAGCGCTACCCGCAGGACGTCGCCGACGAGAACGCCTTCTGGGCGAAGAGGAGGGCAAAGCGCGACGCGGACTGGGCGGACAGGCGTCGGCGGAAGGCACTGGCGATACCGCAGTGCGATTTGGGACAGGCATTGTTCTTTGACGACAACGATCCTCGTTGGGAAGACGCATTTCTTGATACCTAGGACAACACCAGCGAGGATGAGGACAACTCGGAGTAGTTTCTAGTTGCACCGTAGTTTTTATCTATTTATTGTATGGGACTAGTGTCTTTTTTTATTTATCTATGCTATGAACTATATATGTATCTTTTTTTATCTATTTTATTTATCTATGCCTATTTTTTTTCTATTTGTTTGGAATACATATGTTGATTGAGATGAGCGCACATGCCATTTTTTTGCAGCGCCTGCTGGAGCGGCTCGGACGCGCTATATTTTGCAGCGGCCCTGGAGCCAGCGCACCGCGTCGAGCAAAAACTCTCCCTCTACTTGCCCTTGCTAATATCTCTCCCACTACTTGCCCTTGCTGATATCTGTCCCACTACTTGCTTTGAATCAGAAGCAACGGTGAGTTACTGAAGGAGAAGAAGATCTTCTACTAGGGATAAGGCCTCGCTACAAGCGATTGCCTCGAGCGTTGCCGGATCTTAGACACCACGAATCACCAAAACCGCGATCGCCTTCTACAAGCGATTGCCTTGAGTGTTGCCGGATCTTGGACACCACGAATCACCAACACCGAGCTCCGAAGAGATCGTCTCCCTACAAGCGGTTGCCTCGAGTGTTGCCGGATCTTGGACCATTAACAGTAGGGAGTTCAATGTCCAACGATTAAAATTTGAAGAGTTATTTTTTTAGATTCATTAAAATTCGAAGAGGTAGGCCTATAGGATGAAAAATGGGTCCAACTAGAGCCCACTGCTGAAGCGAACGACAAGAACAGAGAATGGCAGCCCATTCTCACCGGCCCCCATTTTTTTACTTCCCCACACACAAGTAGACCACCGCCGCCGCCGCCGCCGCCACCGGCCGCCGCCGCCATGCTCCGCCTCCGAGGGCGCATCGTTGCCCATCTCCTCTCTTTCTCCTCCACCTCTGGCCCGGCCATCTCCCCTCTCCACCGGCTCCTCTCCGCATCGGCAGCCGCCGGCTCCATTTCCCCGAACCCCGGTGGATTCGCCGTCGAGGACTACCTCGTCGACACCTGCGGCCTCACCCGGCCCCAAGCCCTCAAGGCCTCCACCAAGCTCTCCCACCTCAAGTCCCCCGCCAACCCCGACGCCGTCCTCGCCTTCCTCGCTGGCCTCGGCCTCTCCGGCGCCGACGTCGCCCCGGTTGTCGCCAAGGACCCGCGGCTCCTATGCGCCAAAGTGGACAAAACCCTGGCTCCGGTGGTCGATGGGCTCACCGGCCTCGGCCTGTCGCGTTCCGACATCGCCAGCCTCGTCTTGCTCACCCCCGGCGGCTTCCGCCGTAGAGCCATAGTCTCCAGGCTGCAGTACTACCTGCCCCTCTTCGGCTCATTCGACAACTTACTCCGGCTGCTCAAGTGGGGAGGATCCCACCTTCCGTCGGCGGACCTCGATAATTTGGTCAAGCCCAATGTTGCCTTCCTGAGGGAGTGCGGCCTAGGTGCTTGTGATATTGCCAAGCTGTGTATCCGGGAGCCGAGGATGCTGACCACTAATCCGGAGCACGTCGGGGCGATGGTCGCATGTGCTGAAAGATTAGGTGTGCCCCGTGGGTCTGGGATGTTCAGGCAGGCACTGCAGGCTGTCGCATTTCTCAGCGAGGAGAAGATTGCCGCCAAAGTGGACTACTTGAAGAATACGTTCAGGTGGTCTGATGCCCAAGTGAGCATTGCTTTCCGCAAGTTTCCGAGTGTGCTGAAGAATTCAAAGGAATCTCTGAAGCGCAGGTCCAACTTCCTGTTATCTGAGGTGGGATTCGAACCTGTGTACATTGCTCATCGACCTGTAATTCTCAGTCTTAGCCTAGAGAGGCGGGTCAGGCCCCGGTACTATGTTGTAAAGTTTCTCAAGGAAAATGGATTTGTAGATCGCAACCTGAGCTTCTATACTGCAGTCATGAGGCCTGAGAAGAATTTCGTGGAGAAGTACATATGCCGTCACAAGAAAGCTGCACCACACCTCGCTGAGGACTATGCAACCGCTTGCAAAGGAGAGATGCCAACTAATTTCATATTTAGATGAACCAGGAACAGGCCATGAAAATTCGTAACGTGTGTATGGCGCAACAAAGTTTTCACTCTGCATAGTAAGCTGGTAACTCCTGCCTTGGTGTTCTATGCCTAACTAGATTTTCGCTACTTTTGTAGTGTGTTTGTTATATGCCAGTTTGCTCATTGCTAAATCTTGATGTAACTGATAAATTGATTCCTGAACCCCGATATGCTGTTGTTGTCATTCCTTAGGGAAGATCCTTCAAAATATCAGTGTGGCAACGTTTATCTAGCATGTTCCCTTTTGATTTCATTGTATTTTCAGTTGCATCATATTTCAGTTAGTACTAAGTTTGCAGTTCAATGTTCAGTATTTGGATTATTCTTACAAATATTATGACAGTTAGTACTAAAGTTTGCAGTTCAATGTTAAGTATATACATGATGGTTAGATATACATATTTCTAATGGATGTCTATTATTTTTTAACCTTTTGTTTTCTTTTTCCTTATTCTTCTAAGGATTTATTATCTCTGTTCCTAAATACCATAGTTGACCTTTCTTTAGTCTGAAAATTTTCAGATTTCTACATATAAGTCAGTCTTATATTTTTTGCATCAGTCAATAAACCAATCTAGGTGCCCTGAATAACAAGCAAATCAGGTGAAGGTTGAACTGACATTTGTTCCCGTGAACAGTTGAAGAAGAAAAGGATATGAGAATTTTCCACCACAACCTACAGCTAGCACCGAGGCGAAAGTTTTTCCTTCATATCTGTTCTGCGATTGCATATGTCAAACCGTTGTTCATGAAACCACATTATATATATTTTTGCACCAAAATTATCCTAGTGAAATCGTAGATTTAAGTATCTATTTTGCAATGCCACAAAATTCAGCCCAGTTTGTTGCCTTGAAGCTACACTGAGACCTTCGACCCGTTGTCCATCCTTACATAAAAGGTTGCAAATTGTTGTGTTTAGCAAAGATTAAGAGTCGGTTGACTAGTACTTGTCTTCAGTCAAACTAGTCGCGTGACATGTCCATGAATCGGTGCCCTGGGGACTCCTAATCCTTGGTGTTTAGTGATGTATATATCTGTTCTGATTATGTTCAATGAACAACAGGGGTAGCTAACCGTGGTACTGTCACCATGCCATTATATACAAACATTTTTCCTGATAAAACACATTAAAGGACACAAGCATGTCGATCTGAAAAAGAAAAATAGTATATCTATATATTCAGTAGAAACAAAATATTAATTCATGAAGTAGTAAAGGTTATACCTGGGCAATTAAGTACCCATCAGTGGGGTGACTCCAACTCGCTTTGTCAGGCGTCGGATGCAGTGTGCTCACTGACTTGAACTGAGGTAAGTTAACTTGCTTTTTCTGAATTTTATGGTCAAAACAGAGAAGAGCTTAAGGGACACAAGAGGGGGGGGGGATGAAACACTTAGCCAAGATGTACATGCTTGTTTTACTCAGATAAATGCATTGGATATTTTGTTCAAATATAGGAGGGATATATCTAAGCATATTGCCATTAGGAAAAAAATCACTCTGCTGTTCAGATTCATAAACTTTCTGTAAACAGGTTTTACTTGATCAAAATTTGGGTTAAGATAGCTTGATTTTTTCACTGGGATTAGACTTATGTTTTACTCAGAAATTCTGGCTAACTATCTCTGAAATAAAAGAAAAATGAACTTATTAGTCTGATGTAAATTTTCTGCTGGACATGTGGACAGAACTTATTCACCTGGTCTATTTCTGAGGAGTATCTCCATACTATTTAACTGTCACAACCACAAATGCCAATTTTTTCAAGACTCCTCACAGGAAGAAAAAGATGTATAGCAAATCTTGAATATTTATGCATGGAAGGTCACTTCATGCAGATAGAGAGCATTCCTTACTCTATTTACACATATCTTATATTCCTTCTGCATGGTCGGCATATATGGTTTGTGGGGTCAGTTCTGTCTGGTCGAGCATATTAATGTATCAGGGGAAGACTGCATTCTGAAATCAGTTGACATGTTAATCTGGAATAGAAGAAAATGGCACTAAGCTTCTGAACATGGACATTCTAGACAGCTAGGTAGTTATATAAAATACGGAAAATGCCAACGGAGGCCGAGCTCCACGGAGCTCGGTATTTTTGAAAAAAACAAAAGTCATATTTCAAAGTTTCAAATAAATTCAAGAAAAATTCCATAGAAACTTATTAGATTTCCGCATGCGCGTGTGAAAAAATCATTTGAAAATTTTGTATTTTATAGGCTGTACAAAAAAGAAAAATTCTGGCCCAACAACAAAAAAAAGCGGCCCATTTTAGAAATACGTTTTTGTCTTCTTTTTATACGCCACGTGTGAAAGTATATGGTTATGAATTTTTGCACACACGCAATACACAGATGTGAGAGTGTATACAAACATTTTCAAATTTTTTCACGCAGTGGAAAATCGTATTTTGAAAACGAGCTCAGTGGAGCTCGGCCTCCAAAAGCCCTCACTCTATAAAATATCCTTATCTACATATACTGAAGTTTATGTATGTATGTCCAATTTATCCATTAATTTACATCCTTGGTCCTCATGGTGCTGCCACTGAAGTAGATCATATGCATTTTACTGAAGTGGGAGTAATACCAGTTCTCCACTCAGCGTAATGTCCATCTAATATATATGAGTCTACTTTCCATTGATGCAACTGATGTACGGCCACACAAGGACAAATACTTTAGTTGTGTACTACAGGAAAAACATGATTCTTCCATCCTGAGACTGAATGGTTGTATTCAGAGAACCACAGCTATTTTCTTATGCTTTCCTTGAATGGTATACTTCAATTCCACGTGCCTAAGAATAATTAACCAAACTAGTTATTTTGTAAGTTTGTAACCCAAGTAAATAATTCTGGAACAGAGGAAGTTAGTAACTGGGACTTATAAACACATTATCACCTCTTGCTTACATAAGTACTCTACACTTTATGTTTCTTCAGTATGAGATAGTTACCACATTGAATGGAAGATGAAAGAAAAAACAGATAATAGCTCAGTTTTTATTGTACTAACATACTTAGTGATATTATGTAAGGTCTCACTAGATCAATACTCTTTGCTGTCTGATTAAGATTCAGCTGGTGGAGCTATCGAATCCATGCCTCTGCACTCACCTGCTGGACAATTTTCCAGGTATAAACATAGTCTCAGTGTGCCCTGTACCTCGAAGTAGTATTTTTCATTACCGACTTAATGTTATCAAATCGTGCCAACAATAGCCAGGGATCAACTTTCATCTGTAAGGCCTACGTTGCATGGATATTTGGATACATATCGGATACGCGATACGGGGATATGATACGCCAATTTTCTAATAATTAGGATACGGGGATATGATACGCCAATTTTCTAATAATTAGGATACGGGGGTACTTTTATATATGTATATTAATTATTAAAAATATGGAAAAAATAAAGAGATTTTAGGGCAAAGCATGCCTCAATAGGATTACACTCCCTTTTTTTCTTGCACTTGGTCCGCTTCCATCAGTCAGCAGTGGTGGATACGCGCATTTTCTGAAGTATCCGCGCAACATAGTGTAAGGCCCTGTTTCACGCTCTAGACTCGCAAGATTACTTCACTGGTATTCTTATGTTTATGGCCTCTATCACACAGAGATTTGCCTTATACACTGTATTATCTATTATTCCATATGCGACTGCCTTCTCTTTCTGTGTAACACTCTGCAATATTTTTTTTGGTTTCTCTGCTGAGATCTACTTCTCTCTGCAGTGCGTTCCCTCATCACAGTTACTCAGCGTACAGTCTATTGGGGTGATTATCGAAATCCGGAGATATGATTTAAAACTTAGCATTTTCTTTTGCCATAAAATACTACTATCCAATAAATACTATAGATACTAAGTTCTGTATACAGTAAGTAGTCTTACCGCTGTTATGGAGAAAACAAGGGGTCCACGAGTTCTCATCTTTGTGCTTTGGTGAGGTGAGCATTGTGCTGTGTCACACCGGTTTATGTTTATATAGTTTCTAACTTGCATCTACAATGATTTCAATTAGCATCCACATCCAGGTCTGACATATAAATTCATTTTTTTTTTGTATACCGCTCACACAACAGGAGACTTATGGTCTGGTGTCATCAGCGCATGTCTTACAGATAGTTCTGCTTTAGTTTTATTCTGTTGCAGTTAATAGTGTATCTTCAGCTCCTTCCATTCATATGTTACTTTTGCAAGACTGTGACTATGAATTATGACCATTAATATGTATATGAAATAACAAAGTGGAAAATATGGTAGAATGTGGCAAGGAAAATTTAATGAGCGATTGCAGGTCTTAGCAAGATGGGAAGTAGAGGAAATTACAACCTAGGAGGGGAGTCAACAGACAACCCAAACTCATAGAAATAGAGATAGTGGTGGATCTTGAAGGACCCGAGAACTCTCTCCCTGCTGTTGTCAGTGGCATGGTATGCCTCCATGAACTCCCAGTACTTGGCCGGATTCCTTGCCTCGTCCACCGTCTCCGGTGTCGGGGGCCTATGCGGCACTCCATCTTGGGCATGACTAGGGAGTTGGTGACCACATGGTGCTGTGCTTGACCCTCGCCATCACCCCATTGCTATTGGTGATTATATCTCAATGACTCCATCTGGTGCCCAAGTTGATGACAAATGCATCGAGTACTGTGGGACGAGGAGCCACCTTCTGTCACCCTGGGATTGGGAGAGCGCGGTGAGGAGGTGGGACCGCAGTGTGGGAAGAAGCCAAGCGTGACAGTGACGGTCGGGTCTGGGCATGGCGGGTAGTAGTTCACGTTTATCTGGGTCACCGCCTCAGCGGTGGGTGAGCCGGAGCGGTGTCTGACAAAAACAAAGTGCGTGACTGTACCTGTAAGAACTAAGAAGCCGAACTCCTTGCTGGCCTGGATGACATGGCTGAATGGTCTCATCTAATTATATTTTTCCAAATAATGGTTGGACGAATTATGTGTTGTCAGTTCCATTTTTTACCATGTTCATTTTAAGAGTGATTTGGGAAGTGATGGGCCATCTTCAGATACTGGTCATTGGCTGACTTCGTTAGTGGAATTCTGCACTTGCTTCTTTTTTCCTCATCACTTCATGTCATTAGTTAATTTCATGCCTTGCAGTTAGCTTTTTCATAGCTGCAGAATTGCAGAGATTTCCATCCAATAGTTTGCAAACTACTGGAAACATTATCATGTGGTAAATTTATATTGTTATGGTGATATTTTCCTCTTTTTATGTTGTTATGTTTCTGCTTGCCTTCTTGTTTACGGATTCTTTGTAAGTGCTCCTTTGTATTGATGGTCTTATGCTTTGGTTATCAGATTGCCACTCGTTTTGATCAACAGCTTTTCTTGGTGTTGCTTAACTTGCCCCTAGTATTTTCTGCTGTTTCCATACAGGTTAATTGGGAGTACTTACTTATACAAAGGAAAAAAATTCTGTTTTAATTGCTGCCACAATGAAGTCGCGGCGTAGGTAATGGTCACAGCAGATTTTAAGAGCATAGCTTTTCTATTTGCATGATCTTATGTGTAGATCTGGAGATACATAACCTTGGACAAAACTTGGAGAGTGCCTTACCACATAATTTAGTGAAGTTCCATGATATTACTTTTCATTTGAATTTTAGTTGATGGTGTTGAGGTTCAAAGCCAAGCTCCAGCTTACTCAAATGGTAGTGAGGTTCGCTGATCCTTCACGGACCATTCATATTTCTTAACTTTGTCTAACCTATACACAAAAATTGTGACACATTCTCTAAAGGTTTAATGGATAATTTTAGTGGATATCTGTTTTTAGATTCCAACTTCCTTGCATAGTAGAGCACAGTATGGCAGTGAGGTCCTGGTAAATCCTTCACATACCATCCATACTTCTTATTTCTTAATTTAAATTCTTAATGGTAATGGATATGTTACTCCATTACTATTATTTTGATTCCAGCCTCCTTGCATAATATAATGATGCTGAATTACCATAATAAAAAATATGGGTATATTTTTCTAACTTCGAAATGATTTGAATTCCAGGGATGGACAACTGCAAGTGGTTTCTAATGTTCAGTTCTGACCAGAGAGTTCTACAGTCAGTCTTTTTTTACCACACTTGACTGGAGAAGTGTGCTTTTCGATGGATGTATCAGCTCAAATACGCACAGGTATACTTGAGGTGAGTTGTGCTTTCTCAGGTTTCCACTGGACTGAATACTGTTCTTAGAACACAAAATGGAATTTATATACATTGGCTCCTGGTTGAAATTACTGGTAGCGTCAGTAGATTATTTTCTATGAATGGTCTGGCTGAACACTAAAAAAGGAATTTCAGTCACAAAAAAAAAGAACACTAAAAAAGAATTGGGCCGTTAGTTTACATCCTTGGTGTGTTTTGGTTGCACATTCTTCTTGGGCTTCGTTTTGTTGCAGAGAATGCTGTTTTTACAGATCCCGTCCCTCTGCCTGGTTGCTATGAGGTGAGCCCTTTCAGAAAAATATATCTCAGCTTTTCATGTCTTGAAACTGGTGTAGTGAACATGTTTTGGTTTTAGTGCTTCACCAATCCAGTGTAGTTTGAATTAGCTGAACTTTATTTGTTTTTGCTGGTGGCCGTGTTGTTGTCTATTGTTCTACTTAATGCCACTCTCATGGTCGTTGGCCACCAATCTGTGTATAAACTGAGAGACGATCATACTGCCTAGGAGTTTCCAACTTCCAAGAGTAACAAGACAAGCAATAAGGATCCAAATCAAGCTCAAACACGAAAGTGATTGGTCAAAGTGTGGGGAATGAGTGGATCTTGTTTTTAATTGGTTTCCCTTTGAATCTCTTCAAGAATCTCCAACAATCAAAGGAATAACGCTTGGGGGAGTAGGAAGAGAAATTGTGGCGGTTATGGCCAAAAAATGCTCAAAGGGCAACCCTAGAACAAAGTGAGCTGGAGTATATAAAGTGGTGCTCCAAATCCAACCGTTACAACCCAAAATTGCTAAAGTTTCTAAAGTTTGACTTGGTACAAAGCTAAAATGCAGAGTAAATTAAAACAGAGGGAGTATATTCGAAAGAAAAACATCATCGTAAACATCAGCCAATATACAAACATCGATCAAAGCTGCATATGTGAGAAATGAATTGAATAATTGATTATAGTTGTTTCACTTGCACACAAACATTGAGTATCTCTTAAACTTCGATTACAGAGAAACATTCACACATAACAGTACAGAAAGACATTTTCTCACCCCCATCATAAACCCGAATACAAACATTACTGAAAATTTTCCCAACAGATACAGATGTGCAACAATCAACCTGGTTGTATGGATGGAGCACACATCACAAATATAGAGCCTGCATATAGAATATAACCATCCATTGAATCGGCATATAAAAATGTAAAACTTTTTAATGACAAATCAGCCACCCAAGGTGGTAGATGGCACCATGGCCTGCAATTCTCTCGCTTCTTTCACGAGGGATGCGAGAGTACACCTATCAAGCTTCGATCTAGTTTCAAACCTGCTGGCGGAGCGGAAAACCATGGAGTGGTCAAGATTCAGCATTTTCTTAGAGGCATGGTAGAGTGTCTCCATAAAGCTCTCAAGGCCATCTTCTTTGACAAACCTGCCGAGGCTGTGTTTCATCATTGATATGACCATCTTAGCAATAACCTTGCATAATAACAGGTTTTGGACTGTATGGTGGTCATTTATTTTCACTGCCAATACAATTTGCCCAAGCTTCTTTAGAAAGCTAGATGCATCCAGCTGAGGAGGCAAATCAGTGATGAATGCCATGTTGTAGGCTGTCCCACAAAGTGAGAACAAGGCTGATAGCAAGGTCTCAGATCTAAATGATGGTCCGAGTTCCCAGAATACGTTTTCCTGGTCGTTTTTAGCAAGTGAAAAGGAAGAAGAACCAATTCCTTTGCCCCAGCCATCAACACTTTGGCTTTCAATGTCAATATCTTGTTTGGTGGGCCCATATTGGCAAGCTTCTTTTATTGTATTTGTTTCGCCTCCATAAGTAAATATTTGTCCAGGCACCTGTGATGGAAATGAATTAACATTCTTAATTAGTCTGACTTAAAACAAGGTTGATTACTATTTGACAAGGATTAGTTAGCTTTTCCTCATTCATTTGCGGATGTGAAGAGGAAGAAGAGCTAATTCCTTTGCCTTGACCATTACCCCATTGGTTCTCTATGTTTGATTCTGGTTTAGCAAACCCGTCTTGGTCAACTTTTTTCCTTGTGTCTGCCTTGTCTACACAAGTAAATATTTCTTGAAGCACCTGTGGTGGCAATGAATTAACATTCTTAATAACTAATCTAAAGGAGATAATACTTCAACCATATATATTTGCAATAATTGGTAAAACATAGGTTAATTACTATTTGGCAAGGATCATTGTCATTTTCCTCATCATTTTGTGGATGAGAGGATGACGAAGAGTTAATTCCATTGCCTGGGCCATTATCCCTTTGGCTTTCTTTGGCAGTTTCTCGTTTGGCAAACCTTTTCTGTCATGTGTCTCATCTCCACAATGAATTATTTCTCCAATCACCTGCGAGGCCAGTGAATTAACATTATTAATTAGTCCAAAAGAGAACAGAATTCAAGTGTTTTGACAATAATTAATATATTACCTCTGGTATCACATCAGTCATTGCTTTCTTTAGTTTGCTAAAGCATTCATCATCCTTGGTGCAATGAGTACACAGATGCTCGAGGATTTCTGCTGCTGCTTGTCTGCATATCTTGCTTTTGTCATGCACAAGTACGTTAATGAGACTATGAACAACATCACCACTTATTTGCATGACAATTGTGGAATAATAAATTCCTCCACGGAAACATATCTCTGACAATGCTCCTCCCGCGTATGCTCTTGTGGAGATGCTATACTTGTTATCATGGGTGAAGATGTTCATCAGAGTCCTAACAAAACATTCTCTAATGGAGCAACTGCTTTCTTTGGTTAGAACAACAAAATCTGCTGATCTTCTGTTTTCGGTAGTATTCATGCATAGTCGCGTGAGAATCAAAATCGTCCTCTTTTGCAGCCCTTCATTGCATTTAGTGCAGCTCAAAATCCTCCACAGAGTACTAATTGCTTCTTCACAGCTTGAGATTTCATGACATAGCTTGGCTCCAGTTTCTCCCGGAGCACGAGATATATAACTGTATTATCACCTCCATTGACACCTCTACTACGTCGGAACATGCACCATGATCATCGGTGGTGTGGTGGATTAGGTCAGAGATGACAGGTGCCATTATTTTGGAGACCAAATCAAGAGTGTTGCCCATGACTCTGCAGTTCTTTTCGTTGGTTGCAAGCTTCCGGAGTATACGCATGCCTCCAAGCAACAACTCCTTGTAGGCCTTTTCAAGTATATCAGCTTCTGAAGGTCGCTGATGAATAACCTGTAGTCTCCAACGTTGGTCGCCTGCATTGAATGGACCATCTCGTTGGTATGGCTCGGCAATGTTGTATTGTTCAAACGTCTCGATCAAGGAAGATATGTGTTGAATCCCCTCAGGAAACTGCTCCAAATTGATGTCGAAAGCAAGGCACTCCACTATCTTCACTGCATGTTTCCTCGTCTCTCTATTATGTAGGCCTCTTGAATCCAACGTCTCTAGCAATTTCTGTAAAATGTGTCTAGAGGAGGAGGATGCATACACGGCCAAATGTTTCATCAGCATATTCTGCCCTATGACAATGTCCAGTTGCTGACTATAGTCACTCCCCTTTTTGCCCTCTAGCTGTGCCAGTTTTCTCTCTGCAATGCATATGACTGTGTACAAGATCTTCACCCCGGAAATGCAATCATCAGGTGAATTGGAACCAATCTTGTCTACTGCGTCTGTGATGAGGTTCCTTCCTCTAGCAAAGGATGGATCCTTCTCACATCCAATCTTTGTGTCGTGCAAGTACTTTGTCACTACTTCTAATTCCGGGTCATTATATTCATTAGTGGATGCTTTCTTGGCTAACCTCTTCCCAGAGCAACCCAATATGAACCTGTAGCAAAAGAGCACACCCTGGAGCAAAGCAATGTAGTACAATGTGTCCATTGCCGGCGCCAGGTTTGATGCTTCTCCATTCGAGTCCAAGTTGGTGTTGTCCCTATAATCGTCAGGCGCCACAATGAAATCCCGCCGGACATGAATATTCCAATCACATAAATAATTGCCAGAGGGCACAATACTGCGGCCAACACCAATACTTGAACCGAAACCAAAGTAGACGCCAAGAAAAAGCGCCCGAGAGAAGCCAGCGGACGCCGATCGCCCATTACACCCCAAAAAACACTGTTAAGCAACCCAAAGACTGCATCCTTCACATAGCCTAGTTTTTCATTCAGATTAACATCAAAGATCCTGTTGCACATTTTTTTAGAATATAAGATAGCGATAGGACCAATTAAGCATAAATTTATGAAGAAGGGAACTATTTTTTACTCGGATTTATAACACTGTACTTAAGCAAAATGTCCAAACTACGATATACAACTTCTGATGGTTCTCCCTAAAGATTCGACGTATATTGTCCTCCCTGATCCTTGAAGGGGAAGGTCAAGTCAAGTAAACAATCTTAACATTTATATTTGTTGGGGCGAGGGGGCTCGTCTCCTCTTGTGTCTGGCCCTTCTACCTAGTATCATCTTTGGAGAAAAGCCGGCAGGTTCACCCCTTATGTATCTATACTCTGGGCTACACAGGTAGCTCGATAGGTAAGAAAGATGAGCAATCTCTTAGATAAACCTAGAGGATAAACTTAAGACTATATAAAAACTCCACCAGAGATATGTAACATAATTTTTTTAATAGGAAGCTACTCCCTCCGTCCCATAATATAAGAGCGTTTTTTACACTAGTGTAGTGTCAAAAGTACTCTTATATTATGGGACAGAGGGAGTACTTACATTGGCATGAAAAAGAAATATGAATCAAGCTAAAAGAAGAAGAAATGACAATAAGATCTAAGCAATAAACACATGAGTTAGAAATAGGAAAAATACTAACCCAGCTGTCTGTACAAGGGTAATGAATGTCAAACACCAAAAGTCCTCCTTATGCAACATAGAGACGAACCCACCAAGAAGCACGACGGTGGTCCAAGTAAGCACCAAAAATCCTAAGCCCTTGATGGCCATGGATAGGTAACTCATGAACACAGCATAACTGTTGATATAAGCTACGTCATCCCAAGCGGCGACATTTCGAAGATGTTCTGGGCGAGGCGGCGCTGCCGCGAATTGCACGGTGGGCAGTATCACCTGAAGAATCGATTCACCACCAGGTCAATCCGATGTGCTTATAGCTAGCTTACGGAAGAAGAGGAAAAAACATATACAGATACACAGTATCAACGAGGAAGATGATACTAACTAGCTAGACCATTCCGCGTGCACAGGAAAAAGGGAGTAAAAATCATATGATCCGATGTATTCAAGGGATTGATCTTACATCCATGAAGTGAAGCTAGCCCTCAAACTGTTGCAACAGAGGGGAGTAATCTATCTACCTCACGGCTCAACTCTCATGTGACTTCATAGAGGCAGCTTCCATGGACGATGCCTCAAACTAACATGGTTTTGAAAATATGCGATATATATATAATTCAAGCACCCTTCCTGTATTTTGCTCAGGTAAACTATAACTGCTGTTAGTAAATTAACAATGCATATATGAAAAGATATGTCCCTATGTAACGGTAACCATAAAATAAGCATGGCTGAATAGATATGTCGCCATGGATTGGTATTGGTAACCATAAAATAAGCATGGCTGTGGTGAGGAGACCGCAGTAGGTGGGCAAAGCAACTAAAGCAAGGCGGGCTGGCAAGGAAAAGAAGGGAGGGAGCACAAGGTACGGTCGTTCACTAATTAACTGCTGCATATGGAGTTAAGCAAAAGGACGAGAGTGGGTGCAATGGAGCCACTTTTCCCACGTTTGTCTTTGGCCAAGACCGAGCTGGCTCACATGGAGCTAGCCGCCCAGCCTTTTGAGCTTAGCAACCTCACACGCAGTGCATTCTTACAAGCACCTCGTAACTAGCAAGCATATTATTACTTTCATCTCAAAAAAAAAGCAAGCATATTGCTGAAATGAACTGCATCTTCTATTAGTTCATCGACGCATATAGCTAGACACGTACGTCACCGACTCCAACGGGCCGACCCAAACGGCCGCGCGCTTTGTCCGCTTTTCGTCCGTTTGAGTCGGCCAGACGGACGTGCGCGTCCGGTTTTTCAAATGGGTCAGCAGGTGTGCCCAACGGGAGGCCGATCCATTTATGCCGACGTGGCCGAAGCTGACTAATTAAACATAATTATACATAAATGACCGATCAAACGCCGGCCAAAGTCCACTTAAACAACTAGAAAATAAAAAAAAACTAATAAGCCGCCCACACGCTGCCCTAGTAGACCGCCTTGCCCTTGCCGCTGTGGTCCTCGCCGCCGGTGAGGTCAATGAAGACGGGGAGCCCCACCCCAACCGAACGCAGCATGATAGGCCGCCAAGGCAGCCTCCTCCGGCGTCTGCTATGGCGGAGGCATAGCGGTGAGGCGGGCGCACTCCTCTTCCTCCTCCTCAAACCGCAGAGCCTCCTCGTCGCGGCACAACATCTGTTCATATCGCATCTGCCGCTCGCCGTCGGCCCACTACTCGGCGAGCCAATGCACCTTCCAGCGCTCAAGGTGGGCCGCCTCTTCTTCCGGCGTGGCGGCGTAGTGGCAGGGAGGCGCGCACACCCACTCGCGGTACTGGCTGGTCCACGAATAGGACTCCTCCGGCCAAGTGGGGGGCGGCGGTGAACGCTTGCGCGTGGGAGTTGGCTCGCGCTCCGGCTCGGGCTTGGGCTCGATGAGGTGTGGCGGCGGGGGCGGTGGCGGCACGAACAGGAGCATCTGGACGGAGTCACCCGCCGCGGACAAAGCAAGGGCTTGCTCCAGCCCATCCCAATGGGCGTCCTCCTTGATCCGGCTCGCCTCCAGCTCGTGATGCAGGGCCTTCTTGAGGGCGGCTTGGTACCCCGCCTCTGCCTCCTCTTCCTCCGGCTCTACCCGCAGGGGCGGCGACGAAAGGTCGTGGTTGATGGGGATGCCTCGCCGTCGTTGCTCCTCGTGTTCGAGGGCAAACCAGGCCTCCCAGTTGGGAGAGTCTGAGGCATACTCGGGCATGCGCCGCTGCGCCGGCGTGAGTTGCGCGCCCGCCTGCGCACCTCCTCGTCGTGTGCCCGCTGTGCCCGCGACACCGCCGGCACCGGGATCCGCTGCGGATCGAGGTGCCAGTGGTGTGGTAGCGTGACATTCGGGTACGGCAGCGGTTGCCTGTACTCCCAGTTCCACCATGCTTGGTGCACCGGGATGTGCAGACGCTGCCGACCTGGGTGGGCACGCGCTGGTGGCGGAGGAGGGAGAGGAGGAGCATGGGAGGATGAGGCGCCGGGGGTGCCCTTGCCTTTGCCACTGCCGGAGCTGCTGCCGAAGAGGCCCATGGCTAGGGTTTTGGGTTGTCGCCGGCGTGGAAGCAAGAAGGTGGTGGTGGGGGCAGATGTGGACGAAAGAGGATGAGGATGCCCCCCCACGCATGGGTTAAAAAAGGACACCTGCACTGGCTGACCAGTGGGCCCAGTGTCGGTGGTCGTCATAAATTAGATGGCGGGCGGTAGTTGGGTGGCCGCCAAGTGGAACCGCGACGGGCACCGAGGGGACGCGTGGTGCGTCTGTAAGTGCATCTAGTGCCACCCCTAGTTGGTTTTGGAGTATTGACGACAAATTTGGTTGAGGGACTAATGTGTTTGTGAGAATTGCAGGATAACACAGGTAGTAGTCCCTCGTTGATTCGGTTTACCTACCGGAGATGACCCCTAAAAATGTATGAAGACATTGACGACAATGGTGGTATGAGAAGATATTCGTATTGAGGACTATGACATGAGAAGACATTGATTGAAGACTATGGAGCGCGAAGACTTAGTCGCTTCTTTGTTGCCTTTTCTTCGTTGTTGAGTCATAGGAACCACCGTACTGTTAAGTGGGGTCCAAGTGAACAAAGTCAGAATGACTGAAGTGATGCTCAACCGAAATCCTATGTCTTCGAGCGAAGACAATGAGAGCAAATCTTATCCAAAGCTGGATGAGTCAGCTTTGCTTGTAGCCCAAGTAAAGTTTCCGTGTGTGTTTGAAATCTGACCGTTGGAACACGTGTCAGTTCCTTAGTGACCCAGGGTCATTTCGGACATATCAGGTCGGGTTGCCTAGTGGCTATAAATAGCCCACCCCCTACACCATAAATTGGTGGCTGCTCAGAGTTAGTGCACGGCTTTTGTCGTATTGAGAGCAACCCACCTCGAAGCCTTTGAGAGAGAGAGAAATCCTTGCGAGGACAAAGCCCAAACACCCAGAGCCAAAGAGTGTTAGGCATCACTGAAGTCTTTCTGTCTGCGTGACCTGAAGACTTATTACACTTGAGGACTGTGAATCCTCCAGCCGATTAGGCGTCGCGTTCTGAGCATCCAAGAGTCATTGTGGATCGCTGGTGAACGAAGTTTGTGAAGGTTTGGAAGTCTACCTTGAAGACTTACGAGAGTAATTGGGCGAGGACTGTGTGTCCTTAGCTCAAGGGGAATAAGGTGAAGACGCGGTCTTCTGAGTTGAATCTCAGCCTCCTTAACCAGACGTACAGTTGTCACAGCAACTGGAACTGGTCCAACAAATCCTGTGTCGATAACAAGTGACTGGTTCTATCCTCTCCCTCTCTTTACCTAGAGTTTGTCTTCGTGAAGTCATTGCCTGTTTGTCATACCTGTTTGACTTCATTGCTTGACTACTATTGTTGTTTGGCTTCATACCATCTTCCATCCTGATCCTTACTACCTAGCTGCTATTTGTCCTCGAACTCTCATGTTATTGCATACTTGACTATGGCTTGCTTAGTGTAGTTTATCTTCCGCTGCATATCAATAGGATCATTTATATTGTTTGTCTTTTAAACTTCCATGTTTAGAAGAGTTCCATAAAAATCGCCTATTCACCCCCCCTCTAGTCGATAACTAGCACTTTCAATTGGTATCAGAGCAAGGTACTCCCTTATTCTGTGTGATTCGGTTTAACCACCTGGAGTTTTAGCTATGTCGACTGCAGGGATAATCAAAGTCTCCGCTGCTTGCCCCGTCTTCGATGGAGCTGAATATCCCTACTGGAAGAATAAGTTGCGCATGCATCTTGAAGCCATTGATGTCGACCTCTAGTATGTCGTCAAGAATGGCGTTCCCAAGACTGGTGAAGGTGTCACCCCTGCTGATGTCAAGAAGTTCATTCAACTGGACTCCACTGCCAAGAACATCATTTGTGGTCATCTGACCAAAGGACAGTATGGTCGCGTGAGTGCTCTCGAAACGTCGAAGCTAGTCTGGTACTAGCTATCCAAGGTCAATGAAGGCGTCTCAACCCAGAGAGATCAAAGGATCAGTGTTCTTCGCAACCTCTTCAACCACTTCAAGAGAAACGATAATGAAAATGTCCAGCTCACGTTTGATCGCCTCACTGACATCACAAATGAGCTTCGTGCCCTAGGCGCCACTGAGATTACCAAGCATGAAATCGTCAAGACACTACTAAGATCACTTGATAGCTCCTTTGACACCCTTGCCCTCATGATACAAGAACGTCCTGACTTCAAGACACTCGATACGTCTGATATACTTGAGAGGCTCAACAAACATGAGTTGCAGCTGTCTGAGAAAAGAGATATCTATGGTCCCAACTATGGCCGAACTCGCACTTTGAATTCAAAAGCTGTTTCCTCATCTGAAGAAGAATCTGACTGCAGTTCTGATGATCCTGAATACATTGGAAAGGAACTTGCTATGCTTGTGAAGAAGTTCCAGAAGTTCACTAAGAAGAAGGGCTTCAGAAAGTCTTCACGATCCAGCTCAAGAAATGATGAAGCTTCCACTCATGACTACAAAAAGAGAACATGTCACAAGTGCAAGAAACCTGGACACTATATCTCTGAGTGTCCACTATGGGACAACGAGAAGAAGAAGAAGAAGAGCAAGGAATATGATTATGATGACAAGAATAAGAAGAAATCTTCAAAGTCTTCTTCCAAGTCCTCATCCAAGTCTTCATCTCACAAGAAGAGCTCATCTGGCAAGGCTCGTGCGTTTGTTGGGAAGGAGGTGGATTCAGAGGAGGAGTCTGCTTCTGAGGAGGCGGAGGCGGAGTCTGATGAGGAGTCCGACCCTGGCGTCGCAAGTCTGGCTCTAGCTACAGCCTACGTTGCCAAGTCCATCTTCAACACTGAAGACAATGATTTCCACCCCAACGCTGAAGCTGATGACAAGGACGACCCTGCTCCCACCTACTGCTTCATGGCACGTGGTGCCAAGGTAAAATCACGCGATGCTTACTTTCAAACATCTAGTGAAGATGACTCTGATTGTGAATCCAAACCCAGCTACAAAACACTTGCTAAAATTGCAACTGAACAACAAAAGGCTATTGAACATACTCAAAAACTGTTAGACAAAAGCGATGACCTGTTGGACGCGGAAATGACTCGTACACAGTCCTTAGTTCAAGACATAAAAAATCTTCATGCTAAGTACCAAGAACTTGAAAGTCGTCATGAAGCGCTCTCAACCACTCATGAAAAGCTCTCCTATGATTATCTTCAAAGGAAGCAAGAGCTTGAGAAATTGAGAGCGGCTCATGAAGTTCTTCAAAAAGAAAATGAGTCACTTCGCGCTCAACAGATCAATCCCGCTCAGGATGGATTTGAACCACCATGTCTAAAATGTCTTGAGCGTGATAACGCTACCTCTGTTGCTGAATGTTCCACTGCTGCTACTGTTGCATTGTCTTCAACTACTAATGTGGTAACTAACCCCTCTGCGGAGGATACCACTACTATTGCTGATGAAAATGCTAGGTTGAAGACATTGCTTGAAACAGGGATGTATAAAAGTCTGAAAGGGCATCAGACACTTTGTGATGTCCTCTAAAAGCAGATTCTGAACCGAAACCCTAGGAAAGAGGGTGTTGGGTTCGAAAGGAAAATGAATGTTGATGGCTCCTACTGGAAGCCTGAGCAGTATCCCAAAACCACATGGGTTGCTGCAAAGGGACCTTCAGTGGACCCATCCACCTTATCTGGCTTTACCTGTGCTAACCCTGTTGTCATTGATGAATCCTTTGATGCAAACTATAAACTATTCAAGAATCAGAATGGTGAAGTGTTTGCCAGATATATTGGTACTAACTGCAGGAATGGGCCACCTATGAAGAAGATTTGGGTTCCCAAAAGCTGTCTTGGGAATCTTCCAGTGAATGTCATCATGACACCACCTGGGAAGAAGACAGACCCCAGACCTAAGGCTTCATATGGTCCAAAGGCTTCATACAGACAGAGGACTCACCTGAGTCACCCTAAAGCCAATGTTTTGCAGGAAAACCATACTCAGACTTATGAATATGAGCATGTGTCTTCAAACCGCTATGTTCATAGAACTAAGAACTTTTCTGCTTATTCATATGAGTATCATTCATCTCCTGCAAGGCTATTTGCTAGGGTTCCAAAGCCAAAGTTCTCAGATGCTGCACTTAGACTCATTGCTTCTAAGCCACTCCTGAAGATGTGGGTGGTTAAGAAGAATTAACTTTCTCTTGCAGGGAAAGGTCTCCAGCCGAAAATCAAAGGCGTCTGATGCTATTGCTGGGGACCTAAAACATCTTGTAGGGTGCAAGATCAAATGCCCAAATGGTCTTACTATATATTTTGTTCCTGAATCATTTGCCATTCACCCTATCAGTCCTAATCTTGATCTGAGCTTCAATAATCCTCTTGCCCGTCAAATGTTTATGCTTCACAATGCTCTTGGTGAAGCCTATCCCCCTAACTATACTGTAGGGTATGACACCTCGTGCTTTAGAATGGATTATGGACAGTGGATGCACTACTCACATGACTGGTGATCGAAGTCTTCTCATGGACTCAACTTTACGTCCATCTGATAAGAGTCACATCACATTTGTTGACACTGGTAAAAGCAAGGTATTGGGTCTAGCTAGAGTTGCAATCTCAAGGGATCAACACATGGATAAAGTGATGCTTGTTGAATCCCTTGGTTTCAACTTGATGTCTGTCTCGATGCTTTGCGACTTGAACATGATTGTGATATTTGGAAAATATCGTTGCCTTGTACTTATGGAATCTGACAAATCTCTAGTCTTTGAAGGGTATCGGAAAGATGATCTGTACATGGTAGATTTCTCAACAGGACCACAGCTTGCCGTATGTCTTCTTACAAAAGCTTCAAAATGCTGGCTATGGCATCGGAGGCTGGGGCATGCTGGCATGAGGAACTTACACACTCTCGCCAAGAAGAAGCATGTCATAGGTATTGAGGACGTCAAGTTCAAGAAGGATCATTTGTGCGGTGCCTGTGAAGCTGGAAAGATGACAAGGGCCAAGCATCCCTCAAAGACAATCATGACGACATCTCAACCCTTCGAGCTGCTACACATGGACTTATTTGGCCCTACTCACTACTCTACCCTCACAACAACTGCCTGTCTCTATGGCTTCGTCATTGTTGATGATTATTCAAGATATACATGGGTGCACATAATTCTCACAAGACTGAAGTGCAAGATGTCTTCAGACGCTTCGCCAATCGAGCCATGAACAATTATGGCGTCAAGATCAAGCATATCAGAAGTGACAATGGCACTGAGTTCAAGAACACCGGACTTGATCTTTATCTGGATACAATGGGAATCACTCATGAGTTCTCTGCTCCATACACACCTCAGCAAAATGGCATCGTAGAGCGCAAGAACAGAACCCTCATTGAGATGGCTCGAACAATGCTCGACGAATACAAGACACCAAGAAAGTTCTGGCCTGACGCTATTGATACAGCATGTCACGTCATCAACCGTGTCTACATCCATAAGCTTCTAGATAAAACATCCTTTGAGGTCCTCATTGGTAAGAAGCCAAATGTCAGTTACTTCAGAGTATTTGGAGCTAGGTGCTGGATCAAGGATCCCCATCACAAGTCAAAATTTGCACCTAAAGCTCACGAAGGCTTCATGCTCGGTTACAGAAAGGACTCGCACTCTTACAGAGTCTTCAATCTCTATCTCTACAAAATCGTCGAAACTGTGGACGTGCGGTTTGATGAAACCAATGGTTCACAAAGAGAGCTCCTGCCAAGTACACTAGACGAAGCTCCACCCAGCGAATCTATCAAGCTAATGGGAACGGGTGAAATCATGCCTTCTGAAGCACAGCCTGAAGAGGAACTTGTCATTTCTGCACCAAACCAACCTGAAGACAATGCTCAGCCTAAAGACAATCCTCCCAATGATGACAATGATCAGCAAGAGCAAAGTCTTCGTCCAGTTCATTCTCGTGTTGCAAATGAAGTACAAATTGAGAAGATAATTGATAGTATCAATGCACCTGGTCCGCTTACTCGCTCAAGAGCAACACAGTTAGCAAATTTCTGTGGGCACTTTTCTTTTGTGTCAATATCAGAACCCAAGAAAGTTGCTGAAGCCTTTATGGAACCTGAATGGATACAAGCTATGCAAGAAGAACTTCAACAGTTCAAGCTGAACAATGTTTGGGAACTTGTCAAGCGTCCTGACCCTCGCAAGCATAACATTATTGGCACAAAATGGATATATCGAAACAAGCAAGATGAGCATGGTCAAGTCGTCAGAAACAAAGCACGTCTTGTGGCTCAAGGATATACTAAAGTTGAAGGAATTGACTTCGATGAAACATTTGCTCCTGTGGCTAGGCTTGAAGCTATTCGCATACTGCTAGCCTATGCTAACCACCACAACATCTTGCTATATCAAATGGATGTGAAGAGTGCATTTCTCAATGGCAAGATTGAAGAAGAAGTATACGTCGCTCAACCACCTCGCTTTGAAGATTCAAAACATCCTGATATGGTGTACAAGCTAAACAAAGCACTGTATGGCCTCAAACAAGCTCCTCGCGCTTGGTATGACACAATCAAAGACTTCCTGAAGAGCAAAGGCTTCAAACCTGGATCCCTCGATCCCACACTCTTCACGAAGACATATGATGGTGAACTGTTTGTGTGCCAAATCTATGTGGACGATATTATCTTCGGCTGCACCAATCAGAAATACAGTGATGAGTTTGGATACATGATGCAAGAGCAATATCAGATGTCCATGATGGGCGAGCTGAAGCTCTTCCTTGGTCTTCAAATTCGTCAGCAAAGGAATGGCATCTTCATATCTCAAGAAAAATACCTCAAAGATTGCCTGAAGAAGTTCGGGATGCAAGATTGCAAAGGCAACACGACGCCAATGCCAGCCAAACACCATCTGGGTCCCGACGACAATGGTAAAGAGTTCGATCAAAAGGTATACTGCTCCATGATTGGTTCCTTACTTTACCTATGTGCATCTAGGCCAGATATCATGCTTAGTGTTTGCATGTGTGCTCGATTCCAAGCGGCACCAAAGGAATCGCATCACTTAGCTGTGAAGTGAATTCTTCGATATTTGGCTCACACCCCAACACTCGGGTTATGGTATCCAAAGGGCTCAGAATTTGATCTGGTTGGATTCTCGGATGCTGATTATGCTGGTGACAAGGTGGATCGCAAGTCTACATCAGGCACATGTCACTTTCTGGGACGATCACTTGTCTATTGGTCTTCAAAGAAGCAGAACTGTGTATCACTCTCAACTGCTGAATCTGAATACATTGCTGCTGGATCTTGCCGCGCTCAGCTTCTATGGATGAAGCAAACTCTCAAGGACTATGGCATCAATCTGAAACAAGTACCTCTCTTCTGCGACAACGAAAGAGCCATCAAGATTACCCACAACCCAGTCCAGCACTCGAAGACAAAGCACATTGAAATTCGTCATCACTTCCTCAGAGATCATGTCATGAAGAAAGATATTGATATCATTCACGTCAACACTGAAGAGCAATTGGCAGATATCTTCACAAAGCCCTTGGATGAGAAAAGTTTTTGCAAGTTACGGTGTGAGCTAAATATCTTGGAATCCTCAAATATCTTGTGATCAGGCACACATCCTAACACTTATGCATGTTGATGACTTAGATGTGCAACACACGAAGTAAAGTATATCTTCAATCAGTGAAGACTTACATTCTGAGTGTGAATACATTAACGTGGAATTTGACTTCGGAGCGCCACGATAATTGTGCGCCGTGTCTGGGTCTAATACTTCCTATACGATGGGTAACGCCACCACCAAATTTCTCTGTTTGAAGTGTTTCACTCATGGCGTTACATTTGATATGTCTTCGCATTTGGTTTGTCTTCAATTTCAATTTATCTTCATGATTATCTTCACCATGTTGATTTGATTGCTTTTTGATATATATACTAGTGTTCTGTCTTCTACAGCATTCACTTATAGCTATGTCTTCCTAGTTGAATCTTTTGAACTAAGTGAATGTGATCGGACCCTAATCTCTCTATGCTTTCTATCTCAAACTCTATCTGTCCAAATCATATGCATTCTATTGAAACTGTCGAATGTCTTCTCTGCATCCTTGTCAGAAGAAGACACAGAGACAAACATTAAGTCAATTTTAAATGCTCTATCCTTATTGCCTGAAATCCGGAGAAGCCGGAACAACCATCCGACAAACCTGGCGGGCGTGGGAACGGGACAACTCCGAGTATGTTGCATGCTTGCCACGTGCCCCTCAGATGTGAACCACCAGGGGCACCTGCGTAATTGCGTTGTGCCGCACACTTCCTTATAAATACATGTCCCCTGCGGTAAAAGAAAACCTTCTTCCACCTCTCCACCTCGTCAAAACCCTAGCGCCACCGCTAGCTCTCGACGACGCCGGCGATGAAGCACTTAGCTGCCGCGACTTCTCTGACGCCGTCCTCACGCCGGCCGTGGACATCGTCCTCTCCGCCGCCGCCGTAGGTGTCCTCCGTCGCCAAGTTAGGGCACGGTGGATTGAACTGCTCGGTCTCCTACTCTTCCCATCTAGCAGTTCTTCGAGTGGTAATTTCAACTCTATTTTTACCGTCTTTTTTATCCTCAAAGATTCATCCTGTTTACCAAAATAGGTTTCTACCTATACAATGTTAGATCTATCCTGTCTGCATCTCATACTGCCTAGTATATTCACTTAAGCTTCATATGTAGTTAGATTCCTCACTTGTACTTATTCGTGGATTCGTACAAATCTGGAACCAACTCTGAACATATAAGTGAATGTCTTCGCATCATGAGGTCAATGTCTTCAAACTGATTTATCTTCAAAATCTTCTGAGAATGCATATGACCTCTTCCCCTTCCCTCGCATATCTAATGCTGTCACAGGTACATGTCCGCGGGAGAATCCCTTGGTTCTCATAGTCTGCATTCTTTTGCAGAATTCTTACAGCATCACATTAACTCTGCCGAAGCCAGTTCCTGTTTGTTCAGCAAGCGAAAGCCTTTGAAGTCTTCGAACGTGTTGAAGCCATTCAGTTTGAAGTTCATGGCTGCAGAGAAATCAGTAAGGAAGGGTGGCAGACATCGTCGTGGGGGAACATCAAGAGACTTGCTTGATGACCTCTCAGAGCTTTATAAGACAGATCCAGAAGAGGATTATAATCAGCGCAAGACCTGAATCCAGTGGATTCGAAGATATTGGGCAGAAGAGTGGTTCAAATACAGATTCGTGACAGGAATATGCAGAGAAGAATGCTATCAAGAGTCCTTGGGGTGATATTCTCTTTCGAGGCCTTCCACCCAAGAACAGAGCTGAAGCTATTGCACAGGGTTTTTATCCCTGTATGGTCCGTGGACCACAGCCTGAAAATGCCGACCCATCATCACTTCTCTGGTGTCGTGACGATAATCTCTTCAAGCATAACTTCCAGCACGCAAAGGCATCGGCCAAGGAAAACAAGAAGTCATTGGGATTAGACTTCAACCCTGGTCCCTCTGCTCCCCGTGCTGACGGCACACGTGATGCAGAACCCAATGTCATCGGTCCTATCTACAACCTGGATGGCCTCATCACTCACATCTCAGTTCAAGGTGCCAAAGTGGATCATTCTGACGATGATGCTGACACTGATGATGCCCCAGCTCCTACTCCAAAGCCGCAGAAGCCAAAGAAGGCTAAGGCTTCAAGATCAGCTGCTCGTCCAAAAGCTTCACGTGCGAAGCCACTGGCCACTGCACCTCCTGAAGACAGTGTGCAGTCTGAAGATCTATCACGTATCTCCAAGAAGACGGAGAAGAAAAAGAAAATCTTCAAGAATACTGATCAGACTTTGACCCCTGCTGCCATTCTGCGTGAAGAACACATTGATTTGTCCAGTGATGAAGACCTTGCAGATGACGCTCTTGAGCAACTGATCAAGAGCAAGGAAGAAGCAGAAATCTTTAATGACTTGCCTCTCTTTGATGTGGCAATCATTCATAACTTCATTGATGAGTGGTTTGATACTCCCAACCTCAGCTTTGAAGATCTGCAACTTCCCATTGGTCTCAGTGTCTCCTTCAATGACGCCATTGCTTCTGAGCTAGCTCTTGCTCAGCGCATCATTGAACTGAAGCACAAGATCGACTATGAGAAAGCTCACTTCAAGAAGCATGTGGCAAAGCTCAGCGTGCAAGATGTCAAAAACTTCAAGATCATGCTGCACGAGCTCAAAGAAGCCTTTCTCAAGAAGCGCGAAGAAGCTAAAGGTTCTCGTGAGCGCATGAAGAGTGTGGCTGACAAGTGTGTTCAAGCCTACAATGAGGCTGAGAAGCACAAGGCTCTTGGTCGTCCTGGCATTGACCCCAGAATGGCTGCAAAGAAGAAGAAGCCATCAACTGACCAATCTGCACCATCAAGGCAGGAAGAACCTCGCATAGTCTTCCCAAGCAGCATGACTGGCTCGAAGCCAAAGGTCAGGTCAACCGCTTCAGAACTGAAGAAGACGAGAACTGCCGAGGCTGAAGCCAGAAAAAGGAAAAATCCTGAAGCCTCTAATGTTGCTCCCTCCAAGAAGAAGCGCAAAACCAAGAAGGATCGGGTTGCTCCCACAGAGCCCTTAGTTGTTGAACCTATCTCAATGGTTCGCCCTGCATCTGAACACCAAGAACGACGGATGATAGTTCATGAGCCTGCTTCCACAGAGGCTCATGAAGCTGAAGACATTCCAACAGTTGACCCCACCGCTGCTGAAGATATTGGTCACAATGACAATGTTGAAGATGATGAAGTTCTTCCTCAGATCGAACACAACTTGGTATCATCGCCTGTTCTCACGAACAGTGAACTCATCAGCATTGGTCGTCCTCTGACGCCAATTGCTCAGGATGCATCATGGGCTGATCACCCACAACAACAAGACTCCCCGCGCACTCCCCAACAACAACAAGTCACACCAACTATGCAAGAAGAAGATGATGACTTTGAGGCCCAACCAACTCCAACTCCAAAGGCGTCGCCAGCATTACGCAGGCTTCGCAAAGGACCAAGGCCTCAAGTCCCTTTTTCGAGCGTTCCAGAAGGAGAAGTGCACCATCAATCTGTTGCACGTCAAGTGTTCCCAGACGCCACTCCGACTGTGAATGTCTCCGAGTCTGAAGCCAAAGGTGCTGAAGACAATCCGGCTGCATCAGCCGATGACAAACAAGAAGAAGAACGTGTCCATACTCCCCCCATTACTGAAGAAGCTGTTCCTGAAGTAAACGTGCTAGTGCCCGACCCTCCAGCTCATCAAGTGGAGGTTGAGAATCTTGAGGCTGCCACCACCAACACAAATGAAGCCAATGACGTAGTCATGGCTGAAGCAAATGTGGAGCCTGCACCAACCAATGTGCCAGAAGCTCCTGAAGCCTTGGTTGTGCAGCCTGACACCTCTGTTGATGCCGCTGCTCCTGTTCCTCCACCAAGGCCACATACTATCGAGCAAGCATACAACTACGGCCAGCTTATTACTGTTAAATGGCCCGTTCTGGTTCCTCCGCCTAATGCCTCTGGTCCTCGGTTTGATTATCATGTTGAGCATAGGCCTCTGGTCCAGAAACCAAAGCCAAGACTACCAAGGTTCCCAGGTACTGCCACCTCTACAGGATCCTTCAATGCAACTGGCTTGAAAGCCCACAACACCTTCTTTGACAGAGCCAAGAACCCCTACTCAAGGGCAAGAATATCATCTGATCGGTTCTGGAGCTATCAACAGCGAAGCTATTACTCCTGCGTTCTGTATGATCAAGGGCGCATTTTCCCTCATATGTGCCTCGACACTGAAGCCATTGCTGGACTGCCATGCCTAGAAGAAGCACTTGACTGCTTTCGTGATGCAGGTCTGCTCAGCTTTGTGACAGACAAAGAACATTGGAATGAGGAACTTTTGCTTCAATTCTATGCTACCCTCCACATCCGCGGCTACTACAGGGATACGAAGACATGGGTTCTCGAGTGGATGACAGGAAATGTTCATCATGAAGCCAAAGCTCTTGACGTCATTGAGCTTACAGGCCTACCCACTCCCAGAGAGCTTTTCGAACCTGACTGTCAACTCCACCGCAATGCACTGGAGAGCATCTTCCATAAGCCAGAGCCCAACATGAGCCAGATGTTGAGCATGATGAAGCCTCTGCCACCTGACGCTGAATACCCAAAGGAGTTCTTTGTTGATGACCTTGAGTATCTGCCTCGTACAATATATCACATCATCAGGCGAACTCTATGGCCTATCAAAGGACATTCATCAGCTGCAAAACTTGAAGGAGCCATGAAGACATTAGTCTTTTACATCCTCAATGGCATCAACTTCAATACACAAGAATTCTTTATCCGGCAACTGGCTGCGTCTGTCTCTGATCTTTTTGGCCTGAAATTCTATGCTCCATGGGTCATGCGCCTCATCAAGCTACACTCTGCTATCAACTATCAGCCCTCTGCTCGCAATCATCTGATCTTTATACCAGAGGTTGATATGTCAGTTGAAGCCATATAACCTGAGCCTGCCAAGAAGCCTCTTTGTCTTCAAAATGCTGATCACCAAAGTTTCACTCAACCTATTGAAGAAGTCCAAGCAGTCACTCATGTCTATCCAATGGCTGGGAACACTCGTCTGCCTCACCGTGCGCAAACTGAAGCTACTGAGAGCACAATTGCCCAAAGGCCTAAGAAGCGCTCTCGTGTCCTGAATGACCGAGAACTTCTTGTGGCACTTCATCAGAAACAAGATAGGCATCATGACTGGCTCAAGCGACAGATGCAAAGCCTCTTGGTGGATGTCAATCGCATTCGCAATCTTGCCACCAAGAATGCTTTTGTCACTCACGAGACCTGTCGGCGATCATGGAAGAGTTTGACACTGCTTAGTGCAGAAGCAGATCTTCAAGACGATGGCTTCACAGAAAGATTCAAGTTTGACTCCACTCCTCCACGGAATGTTGTCCTACGTCGAACTCCATCCCTTGAAGACTCTGACTATTCTTCCTCCGCGGCAACTGTGAATGCCAAAGTGATCGACGATGAAGACGATGCTACTTCACCGCCCCCTACTTCTGCATGCATCAACACTGCACCAAGTTCGTCTACACCGCCAAACAACACCAACGACCCTGCTACTTCACCTACTCCTCATGGGAACGAGTAGATGCTCTATGTATTCAAACCTTTTTGGTCATTCCTGACAAAAGGGGGAGAAGCATATGAGTTTGATAGTCTTCAAGCGGGTCCATATGGGCGGTTGCTTTATATTTTGCCTAGTGTTTACAACTCTCGCTTTTGATACATTTGGTTCTTTGAGTTGTAACACTTAAACTTGATGGTCGTCTGCTACTTATTTGCTATTCTGTGATGCGATGATAAATTCCGCATGTGCGATGATAACTTCTGCACTTGGGTCATCTTGCAGACGTCCATTTTTCATTATGCATGTCATTATCTTCGTTATATCTTATCATGCATGATGAATTGTCGTCATAAGTTGAAGAGGATCTCCACAAGTACAACCTGCCATGTGCATTTGCATTTCAAAAGCAAATTACTTATATGCACATCTTCACGGGGAGCCCTTGTCACTTATGAAGACAATACCCTATCCTTTACAATTTCACATATTTTATCCCCGTTGAAAACTTCAACCAGTTTGTCATCAATCACCAAAAAGGGGGAGATTGTAAGTGCATCTAGTGCCACCCCTAGTTGGTTTTGGAGTATTGACGACAAATTTGGTTGAGGCACTAATGTGTTTGTGAGAATTGCAGGATAACACAGGTAGTAGTCCCTCATTGATTCGGTTTACCTACCGGAGATGACCCCTAAAAATGTATGAAGACATTGACGACAATGGTGGTATGAGAAGATATTCGTATTGAGGACTATGACATGAGAAGACATTGATTGAAGACTATGGAGCGCGAAGACTTAGTCGCTTCTTTGTTGCCTTTTCTTCGTTGTTGAGTCATAGGAACCACCGTACTGTTAAGTGGGGTCCAAGTGAACAAAGTCAGAATGACTGAAGTGATGCTCAACCGAAATCCTATGTCTTCGAGCGAAGACAATGAGAGCAAATCTTATCCAAAGCTGGATGAGTCAGCTTTGCTTGTAGCCCAAGTAAAGTTTCCGTGTGTGTTTGAAATCTGACCGTTGGAACACGTGTCAGTTCCTTAGTGACCCAGGGTCATTTCGGACATATCAGGTCGGGTTGCCTAGTGGCTATAAATAGCCCACCCCCTACACCATAAATTGGTGGCTGCTCAGAGTTAGTGCACGGCTTTTGTCGTATTGAGAGCAACCCACCTCGAAGCCTTTGAGAGAGAGAGAAATCCTTGCGAGGACAAAGCCCAAACACCCAGCGCCAAAGAGTGTTAGGCATCACTGAAGTCTTTCTGTCTGCGTGACCTGAAGACTTATTACACTTGAGGACTGTGAATCCTCCAGCCGATTAGGCGTCGCGTTCTGAGCATCCAAGAGTCATTGTGGATCGCTGGTGAACGAAGTTTGTGAAGGTTTGGAAGTCTACCTTGAAGACTTACGAGAGTAATTGGGCGAGGACTGTGTGTCCTTAGCTCAAGGGGAATAAGGTGAAGACGCGGTCTTCTGAGTTGAATCTCAGCCTCCCTAACCAGACGTACAGTTGTCACAGCAACTGGAACTGGTCCAACAAATCCTGTGTTGATAACAAGTGACTGGTTCTATCCTCTCCCTCTCTTTACCTAGAGTTTGTCTTCGTGAAGTCATTGCCTGTTTGTCATACCTGTTTGAATTCATTGCTTGACTACTATTGTTGTTTGGCTTCATACCATCTTCCATCCTGATCCTTACTACCTAGCTGCTATTTGTCCTCGAACTCTCATGTTATTGCATACTTGACTATGGCTTGCTTAGTGTAGTTTATCTTCCGCTGCATATCAATAGGATCATTTATATTGTTTGTCTTCTAAACTTCCATGTTTAGAAGAGTTCCATAAAAATCGCTTATTCACCCCCCTCTAGTCGATAACTAGCACTTTCAATTGGTATCAGAGCAAGGTACTCCCTTGTTCTGTGTGATTCGGTTTAACCACCTGGAGTTTTAGCTATGTCGACTGCAGGGATAATCAAAGTCTTCGCTGCTTGCCCCGTCTTCGATGGAGCTGAATATCCCTACTGGAAGAATAAGTTGCGCATGCATCTTGAAGCCATTGATGTCGACCTCTAGTATGTCGTCAAGAATGGCGTTCCCAAGACTGGTGAAGGTGTCACCCCTGCTGATGTCAAGAAGTTCATTCAACTGGACTCCACTGCCAAGAACATCATTTGTGGTCATCTGACCAAAGGACAGTATGGTCGCGTGAGTGCTCTTGAAACGTCGAAGCTAGTCTGGGACTGGCTATCCAAGGTCAATGAAGGCGTCTCAACCCAGAGAGATCAAAGGATCAGTGTTCTTCGCAACCTCTTCAACCGCTTCAAGAGAAACGACAATGAAAATGTCCAGCTCACGTTTGATCGCCTCACTGACATCACAAATGAGCTTCGTGCCCTAGGCGCCACTGAGATTACCTAGCATGAAATCGTCAAGACACTACTAAGATCACTTGACAGCTCCTTTGACACCCTTGCCCTCATGATACAAGAACGTCCTGACTTCAAGACACTCGATACGTCTGATATACTTGAGAGGCTCAACAAACATGAGTTGCAGCTGTCTGAGAAAAGAGATATCTATGGTCCCAACTATGGCCGAACTCGCACTTTGAATTCAAAAGCTGTTTCCTCATCTGAAGCAGAATCTGACTGCAGTTCTGATGATCCTGAAGACATTGGAAAGGAACTTGCTATGCTTGTGAAGAAGTTCCAGAAGTTCACTAAGAAGAAGGGCTTCAGAAAGTCTTCACGATCCAGCTCAAGAAATGATGAAGCTTCCACTCATGACTACAAAAAGAGAACATGTCACAAGTGCAAGAAACCTGGACACTATATCTCTGAGTGTCCACTATGGGACAACGAGAAGAAGAAGAAGAAGAGCAAGGAATATGATTCTGATGACAAGAATAAGAAGAAATCTTCAAAGTCTTCTTCCAAGTCCTCATCCAAGTCTTCATCTCACAAGAAGAGCTCATCTGGCAAGGCTCGTGCGTTTGTTGGGAAGGAGGTGGATTCAGAGGAGGAGTCTGCTTCTGAGGAGGCGGAGGCGGAGTCTGATGAGGAGTCCGACCCTGGCATCGCAAGTCTGGCTCTAGCTACAGCCTATGTTGCCAAGTCCATCTTCAACACTGAAGACAATGATTTCCACCCCAACGCTGAAGCTGATGACAAGGACGACCCTGCTCCCACCTACTGCTTCATGGCACGTGGTGCCAAGGTAAAATCACGCGATGCTTACTTTCAAACATCTAGTGAAGATGACTCTGATTGTGAATCCAAACCCAGCTACAAAACACTTGCTAAAATTGCAACTGAACAACAAAAGGCTATTGAACATACTCAAAAACTGTTAGACAAAAGCGATGACCTGTTGGACGCGGAAATGACTTGTACACAATCCTTAGTTCAAGACATAAAAAATCTTCATGCTAAGTACCAAGAACTTGAAAGTCGTCATGAAACGCTCTCAACCACTCATGAAAAGCTCTCCTATGATTATCTTCAAAGGAAGCAAGAGCTTGAGAAATTGAGAGCGGCTCATGAAGTTCTTCAAAAAGAAAATGAGTCACTTCGCGCTCAACAGATCAGTCCCGCTCAGGATGGATTTGAACCACCATGTCTAAAATGTCTTGAGCGTGATAACGCTACCTCTGTTGCTGAATGTTCCACTGCTGCTACTGTTGCATTGTCTTCAACTACTAATGTGGTAACTAACCCCTCTGCGGAGGATACCACTACTATTGCTGATGAAAATGCTAGGTTGAAGACATTGCTTGAAACAGGGATGTATAAAAGTCTGAAAGGGCATCAGACACTTTGTGATGTCCTCTAAAAGCAGATTCTGAACCGAAACCCTAGGAAAGAGGGTGTTGGGTTCGAAAGGAAAATGAATGTTGATGGCTCCTACTGGAAGCCTGAGCAGTATCCCAAAACCACATGGGTTGCTGCAAAGGGACCTTCAGTGGACCCATCCACCTTATCTGGCTTTACCTGTGCTAACCCTATTGTCATTGATGAATCCTTTGATGCAAACTATAAACTATTCAAGAATCAGAATGGTGAAGTGTTTGCCAGATATATTGGTACTAACTGCAGGAATGGTCCACCTATGAAGAAGATTTGGGTTCCCAAAAGCTGTCTTGAGAATCTTCCAGTGAATGTCATCATGACACCACCTGGGAAGAAGACAAACCCCAGACCTAAGGCTTCATATGGTCCAAAGGCTTCATACAGACAGAGGACTCACCTGAGTCACCCTAAAGCCAATGTTTTGCAGGAAAACCATACTCAGACTTATGAATATGAGCATGTGTCTTCAATAATCCTCTTGCCCGTCAAATGTTTATGCTTCACAATGCTCTTGGTGAAGCCTATCCCCCTAACTATATTGTAGGGTATGACACCTCGTGCTTTAGAATGGATTATGGACAGTGGATGCACTACTCACATGACTGGTGATCGAAGTCTTCTCATGGACTCAACTTTACGTCCATCTGATAAGAGTCACATCACATTTGTTGACACTGGTAAAAGCAAGGTATTGGGTCTAGCTAGAGTTGCAATCTCAAGGGATCAACACATGGATAAAGTGATGCTTGTTGAATCCCTTGGTTTCAACTTGATGTCTGTCTCGATGCTTTGCGACTTGAACATGATTGTGATATTTGGAAAATATCGTTGCCTTGTACTTATGGAATCTGACAAATCTCTAGTCTTTGAAGGGTATCGGAAAGATGATCTGTACATGGTAGATTTCTCAACAGGACCACAGCTTGCCGTATGTCTTCTTACAAAAGCTTCAAAATGCTGGCTATGGCATCGGAGGCTGGGGCATGCTGGCATGAGGAACTTACACACTCTCGCCAAGAAGAAGCATGTCATAGGTATTGAGGACGTCAAGTTCAAGAAGGATCATTTGTGCGGTGCCTGTGAAGCTGGAAAGATGACAAGGGCCAAGCATCCCTCAAAGACAATCATGACGACATCTCAACCCTTCGAGCTGCTACACATGGACTTATTTGGCCCTACTCACTACTCTACCCCCACAACAACTGCCTGTCTCTATGGCTTCGTCATTTTTGATGATTATTCAAGATATACATGGGTGCACATAATTCTCACAAGACTGAAGTGCAAGATGTCTTCAGACGCTTCGCCAATCGAGCCATGAACAATTATGACGTCAAGATCAAGCATATCAGAAGTGACAATGGCACTGAGTTCAAGAACACCGGACTTGATCTTTATCTAGATACAATGGGAATCACTCATGAGTTCTCTGCTCCATACACACCTCAGCAAAATGGCATCGTCGAGCGCAAGAACAGAACCCTCATTGAGATGGCTCGAACGATGCTCGACGAATACTAGACACCAAGAAAGTTCTGGCCTGACGCTATTGATACAGCATGTCACGTCATCAACCGTGTCTACATCCATAAGCTTCTGGATAAAACATCCTATGAGCTCCTCATTGGTAAGAAGCCAAATGTCAGTTACTTCAGAGTATTTGGAGCTAGGTGCTGGATCAACGATCCCCATCACAAGTCAAAAATTGAAGACATTGACGACAATGGTGGTACGAGAAGATATTCATATTGAAGACTGTGACATGAGAAGACATTGATTGAAGACTATGGAGAGCGAAGACATAGTCACTTCGTTGTTGCCTTTTCTTCGTTGTTGAGTCATAGGAACCACCGTACTGTTAAGTGGGGTCCAAGTGAACAAAGTTAGAATGACTAAAGTGATGCTCAACCGAAATCCTATGTCTTCGAGCGAAGACAATGAGAGCAAATCTTATCCAGAGCTGGATGAGCCAGCTTTGCTTGTAGCCCAAGTAAAGTTGTCGTGTATGTTTGAAATCTGACCGTTGGAACACGTGTCAGTTCCTTAGAGACCCAGGGTCATTTCGGACATATCAGGTCGGGTTGCCTAGTGGCTATAAATAGCCCACCCCCTACACCATAAATTGGTGGCTGCTCAGAGTTAGTGCACGACTTTTGTCGTATTGAGAGCAACCCACCTCGAAGCCTTTGAGAGAGAGAAATCCTTGCGAGGACAAAGCCCAAACACCCAGAGCCAAAGAGTGTTAGGCATCACTGAAGTCTTTCTGTCTGCGTGACCTGAAGACTTATTACACTTGAGGACTGTGAATCCTCCAGCCGGTTAGGCGTCGCGTTCTGAGCATCCAAGAGTCATTGTGGATCGCCGGTGAACGAAGTCTGTGAAGGGTTGGAAGTCTACCTTGAAGACTTACGAGAGTAATTGGGCAAGGACTGTGTGTCCTTAGTTCAAGGGGAATAAGGTGAAGACGCGGTCTTCTGAGTTGAATCTCAGCCTCCCTAACCAGACGTACAGTTGTCACAGCAACTGGAACTGGTCCAACAAATCCTGTGTCGACAACAAGTGACTGGTTCTATCCTCTCCCTCTCTTTACCTAGAGTTTGTCTTCGTGAAGTCATTGCCTGTTTGTCATACCTGTTTGACTTCATTGCTTGACTACTATTGTTGTTTGGCTTCATACCATCTTCCATCCTGATCCTTACTACCTAGCTGCTATTTGTCCTCGAACTCTCATGTTATTGCATACTTGACTATGGCTTGCTTAGTGTAGTTTATCTTCCGCTGCATATCAATAGGATCATTTATATTGTTTGTCTTCTAAACTTCCATGTTTAGAAGACTTTCATAAAAATCGCCTATTCACCCCTCCTCTAGTCGATAACTAGCACTTTCAGCGTCCGCTTTGCGTCCGCGCTGACGCATTTGCTGCCCAAATTTAGGCCGCAAATGCGTCGGCGCGAATGCGAAGCGGACGCGTTTTGGGTTTGGGTTGACGCATTGGGCCTCCACTTTTATCCGCGCCGACCCAATCAAACGCAGGCGGACGATTTGGGTCACCGCGTTGGAGTTGCTCTAACCATAGCATTCTTCTTGCCAAGGTATGAGATAGCAGGGTCCATCACACAAGATACGGGTTAACCATCCGCGACCTATCCATCACGTGACTCCTGTTTTTTTAACACAGTACAAACACAAGCGCTCATATACACACGCATACACTCACCCCTATAAACGCACACACTACCCCTATGAGCACCTCCGAAAGACTGAGCCGACTTATCATCTTGAAATTTACAAAGTCAGCGTAGGCACCTCGTCGTCGACGGGAATGTCTCCTCCCAATGAGTGCGCATCGCCGGAAATCCCGAAATAAACCCAGGAATAAATGCGAGCAGCAGGACTTGAACCCTGGTGGGCTGAGGATACCACAGTCCCTCTAACTATCCAACCACAGGTTGGTTCGCCACACGTGACTCCTGTTGTGATATATGAAACGTCCCAAATGCTTCATCCGTCGAAATCGTATGGTATCACATACCTATCGCACGCGCACTTCTGTGGCCGAGGGGGTGGTGGTGCATGCCATTGAGTGGCTTGATCCACAACATATATATGTTATGTTTATGGTGATTTTGAATCAAACATTGTGTTTGAAGTGATGCCATTTGGATGTACTATGCATGTTTTTATTTGAAAATCACGATGATGAAACTATATATTATGACAGTTCACTACTAGGGAAAACCTTATACACAGAATCTTACCAATAGCGCTTGTTAAAATGAGGCGCTACTACTACTTAGCAGTAGCGCGTGGTCACAAAGGGTGCTACTGCTATCCACATAGCAGTAGTGCGTCAAGAAGGAAGAGCGCTACTACTATAATTGCCACGCCGTTGCCGCTAGACTAGGTATAGTAGTAGCGCCCTTACAGAAACTGCGCTACTACTAACCAAATAGTAGAAGCACGTTTTTTGGTTAGGGCGCTATGGCTAAGTTTGAACTTGGCCACATGGCAGGCGCCACTTAGCAGTAGCGCGTCTAACAGAAGGGCGCTACTGGTAAATATTTAGCCGTAGCGCGTTTTCCTTAAGCGAGCTACTGCTAAAGCGTAGCTAACACCTTTTCCTCCCCCTCCCCCACCCTCTCTTCCTTTCACTTTCCTCTAACTCCCACCTCCTCTCTCCCTCACTTTGCTTCTTCCTCACCACTTGAAAGTGCGTTATATCGACTAGAGGGGGGGTGAATAGGCGATTTTTATGAAATTCTTCACTCAGGAATTTGCTCGTGATGAAATTCCTTAGAGAAGAACTACTAGCAGCGGAATAAGTTCTCAGAAGTAAACATAGCAGAATACATGCATGGTCATCATGATAAAATGAAGACAAACACAGAGTACAGAAAGCGTAAACACAGGATAGCACAAGATGAAGACAAACAGACTGAAGAAATTGAACTAAGGAAATTGAGAAAGTCTTCAGTCAAAGTCTTCAAACACAGATATGAACAAACACACAACACAGTAATGAATGAATGAAAGTGTTGAGGAAATAGAACCAGTTGGCTTGGTGAAGACAATGATTTGGTAGACCAGTTCCAACTGCTGTCTCAGTTGTACGTCTGGTTGGAGCGGCTGAGTATTTAAACTCGAGGACACCCAGTCCCGGACACACAGTCCTCACTGTATTCTCCTTGAGCTAAGGACACACAGTCCTCGCCCAATCACTCGTGATAAGTCTTCAGGTGACTTGCTGACGAATGCAGTAGCGAGGGCTAGACTTGCCTCCTCTTCTTCTTGCTCCTCAGATTCAGCTTCAGAGTCCATTTCCTTGCCAATGAATGCCCGAGCCTTCTTGGAGCTGCTCTTCTTGTGAGACGAAGACTTTGAGGATTTTGATGATGAAGATTTTGAGGACCTCTTCTTTTTCTTCGCATCATCAGAACTGTAATCCTTGTATTTCTTCTTCTTTGATTCCTTTTCCCACTGAGGACAATCTTGAATGTAATGTCCTGGTTTCTTGCACTTGTGACAAAGCCTCTTCTTGTAGTCACTGGATGAGGAATCATTGCTCCTGGAGGGTTTTCCAAAGCGACCACGTCTTGAGAACTTCTGGAATTTCTTCACTAGCAGTGCTAGATCATGACTCAGTTCTTCGGGGTCACCAAGGCTGCTACCAGAGTTTTCATCTTCGGATTCTGATACTGCCTTGGCCTTCAGTGCACATGATATGCCATAGCTCGAACCATAGAGATATCTCTTTTCAGCAAGCTGGAACTCATGAGTGTTTAGCCTTTCGAGGATATCAGCGGGGTCAAGTGACTTGTAATCAGCACGCTCTTGTATCATCAGTGCCAGAGTATCAAATGAGGAATCAAGCGATCTCAGCAATTTCTTCACCACCTCATGGTCGGTGATGTCAGTGGCACCAAGTGCTTGAAGCTCATTTGAGATGTCAGTGAGGCGATCGAAGGTTTGCTGAACATTTTCATTGTCGAGTCTTTTGAAGCGGTTGAAGAGATTGCGAAGAACATCAACTCGAGAGTCACGCTGACTTGAAACTCCTTCATTGACCTTGGATAGCCTATCCCAGATAAGCTTAGCAGTTTCCAAAGCACTCACTCTACCATACTGTCCTTTACTCAGATGGCCACATATGATATTCTTCGCTTGGGAATCGAGTTGCTTGAATCTCTTCACATCGGTAGCGTTCAGTGAGGGTGAGACGGAGGGAACACCATTTTGCACAACGTACCAGAGATCGTTATCAATTGCCTCAAGATACATGCGCATCTTGTTCTTCCAGTAGGGGTAGTCCGTCCCATCAAAGGTAGGACACCCAGCAGAGACCTTGATCATATCTGCGGTTGACATAACTAAAACTCAAGGCGGTTAAACCAATATCACACAAAACAAGGGAGTACCTTGCTCTGATACCAATTGAAAGTGTGTTATATCGACTAGAGGGGGGGTGAATAGGCGATTTTTATGAAATTCTTCACTGAGGAATTTGCTCGTGAGGAAATTCCTTAGTGAAGAACTACTAGCAGCGGAATAAGTACTCAGAAGTAAACATAGCAGAATACATGCATGACCATCATGATAAAATGAAGACAAACACAGAGTACAGAAAGCGTAAACACAGGATAGCACAAGATGAAGACAAACAGACTGAAGAAATTGAACTAAGGAAATTGAGAAAGTCTTCAGTCAAAGTCTTCAAACATAGATATGAACAAACACACAACACAGTAATGATGGAATGAAAGTGTTGAGGAAATAGAACCAGCTGGCTTGGTGAAGACAATGATTTGGTAGACCAGTTCCAACTGTTGTCTCAGTTGTACGCCTGGTTGGAGCGGCTGAGTATTTAAACTCGAGGACACCCAGTCCCGGACACACAGTCCTCACCGTATTCTCCTTGAGCTAAGGACACACATTCCTCGCCCAATCACTCGTGGTAAGTCTTCAAGTGACTTCCAAACCTTCACAAACTCGGTCACTCGGCGATCCACAATTCCTCTTGGATGCTCTAGACCATGACGCCTAACCGTATGGAATAAGCACAGTCTTCAAAGGTAACAAGCGTCGGATCCACACAGGATCAATCTCTTCAGTGATGCTCAATCACTTTGGGTTTGTAGGTGTTTGGGTTTGGGTTTGGATTTTCCTCACTTGATGATTTTCGCTCAAAGTCCCCGGAGGATGAGTTGCTCTCAAATGACAAGTGTCAAGTTCTCGCAGAGCAGTCAACCAGCTAGTGGTTGTAGGGGGCGACTATTTATAGCCTAGGGAGCAGCCCGACATGATAAGGCATAAATGCCCTTTAATGATATGATCGTTGGATAGATAAGATATTTTGGGACAGCTGGCGCGTAGCACAACAATGGTCGGAAATTTGAGGTTCAAATTCCTCAGGGCTATCATGTTCCTCACAGTGTAGGCAATTCGCACCGGTGAATTCCTAACTTCTCAGTCAGAGCAAAGTCCTCAGTGACCAGAAGAACTGCGTCTCTGTCACTGAAGAAATTGACTGAACTGTATGAGATTTCCAATGGCTTCACTCGAAGGGATTGGTAGGTGTAGGATTTGAGTTGAGCATCACTTGGAAATTTTCTCCTTAGTATTTCCTCGACCCCCTTTAACAGTACGGTGTTTCCTATGACTCAAGAAAGAGAAAACGAAACTACGAAAACAAAAGTCTTCACGCTTCATGTTCCTCAAATGATAACCAAGTCTTCAAGGCCACACCAATTTCTTCACTTTCAAAGTCTTCAGAAAGTCTTCAGAATATCAAAGTCTTTAGTTGAAGAACTTCATTTTTAGGGGTCGACTTTCTCTGTAAATATCAAACTCCTCATAGACTTATAGACCTGTGTACACTCATAAACACGTTAGATCCTTAACCTATAAGTCTTCAATACACCAAAATCACTAAGGGGCACTAGATGCACTTACAATCTCCCCCTTTTTGGTGATTGATGACAATATAGGTTAAGTTTTCAACGGGGATAAACATATGAAGTGTAAATACTGATATTGAGGAATTTGATTGCAAGATATAGAAGAACTCCCCCTGAAGATGTGCATAGTGAGAATTTGCTTTTGAAGCAATGCACACTTGAAGAGTTGAATCATGGAGATCTCCCCCTATATCTTGTAATTCATACACGCATTTGATATATAATATGATGAATTTGTAATGCATGATGAAATATTGTGCCTGATGTAATTCAGCATGCGTGCAATAATATTAACGAGGAATAAGCATGCAGAATAGTGCATCAAAAGTATCAGAGCACAGTGCATCAAAAGTATCAGAGCACCATCAGGTTTAAGATTACAACTCGATCCAATAAAGTTTCAGAAGAACACGAGTTGTAACTTAGCAAAAAAAATTGCCCTTTATAATAGACCCGCTTGAAGACAAACTCAGATTTCTCCCCCTTTGTCATCAAATGACCAAAAGGATCAAAACTGAGGACTAACGCCCCTGAAGATAATCAAGGTGATGAAGGAGCGCCAGTGTTGTTGGGGTCGGTTGTGGAAGTGGGGCCTGCCGCAGTGTCGTCCAAGTCTTCATTTTCATCAGTGTCACGCGATGAAGAATATGAGCTGGCCACCAAAGAAGGAACCTTGACCTTCTTGTATTTCTTCGGAGGAGGTGCAGACCAGTCAAACTCTTCTTTGAGACCCATTTGCTTCAAATCATCAGCGCTGTAAACTTGACATAGAACAACCCAGGTGCGGTTGAGGGTTTCATGAAGGTAGTAGTGGTTTTTCTTCACTGCATTATGTGTTGCAGTCATGTTGTGAAGAATTGAACCAAACTGACGCTTGACCCATTTGTGATTGCGATCAACCTTTTGATGAAGACTGAGGAGTAACTCACGATCAGTCATCACCCTGGGTGCTGTGGCTTGAGGATTTGGCTTGGCATTGTTGGCAGCAGAGTCATGTGTGGCAGAGTCATCATTGGTGGAATAAGATGCAGCCTTGCGAAATTGACCATCCAATGGACGAATGCCTTCATCTATCACAGCAGTAGCCTTGCCCTTTTCTTCAGCTGAAGAAAATGTCCTTTTGAGGACTTCAATAGGGAGCAAGTAGCTGCAGTGGTTCAGAGTTTCAGCTTTGTAGTTGAGTGAAGACCTTGTCCTGATGAATCTCATAAGCCATGGCGCATAAGGCTTCAGCTCAAATGGTGACATAGCAATGTTTGCCAGAGTCCTCATGAAGAAATCATGGAAGTTGACGGGGACGCCATGAATGATGTTGAAAAGCATGTTCTTCATGATGCCAACGACTTCTTCATCATTAGAGTCATGGCCTTTGATATGACTCATTGTCTTCGTCAGAATGCGATAGACAGTCCGAGGCACATACAACAATTCCTTGACGAGGAATTTGGTTCGAGGGGCCTGCCCTGGCTTCAAAGGCTTCATCAGCACTTGCATATAGTGATTTGAAAGCTCAGGTTCGTTGTAAACACAACGTGCATCTTCAAGGGGAGGACTGAGTGGGAGGGCACGAAGCAATTCAGACGCTGGTGCCTTGTAATGAGTGTTCTCTGTCATCCAGTCTAGAACCCATGAATTCACATCTTCAGAATTGCCGGTGATGTGCAGCGTTGCGTAGAACTAAAGAATGAGTTCTTCATTCCAATCACAGATGTCAGTGCAGAAATTGAGCAGTCCAGCATCATAAAGAACACTGAGGACTGGCGTGAAGCACGGCATGGACTCCATATCCACGTGAGGAATATGTGCATGGTCGAAGACTTTGTCTTTGTTGAACAGCACTGAGGAATAGAAGTTGGCTTGACTAGCTGTCCAGAAACGCCTCTTCCTTATGCGAGCAGAGTCATAAGGGTTGTAATCTGTGAAGAATACATGCTCGCCAAAGAAGTCTTCAGCCTTGAACTTTTGCTTCCTTGAGAACGGATCCTTTGGCTTGGGCAGAGGAGTGTCAGTGAGTTGCATCACTACCTCAGGAATCGCGATCTCAGGTTCTTCAGGCTGAGGAATTTCTAGTTCCTCCTCAGGTGCAGTCACATTTTCAGCAACAGCAGCAGTTTCTTCAGCACTAGTGGCTGGAATTTCTTCATGCACAGATGCAGTGGGACGAGTTTCTTCAGAGCCCAATTGAACTGTTGGTGCAGGAGAGTGAGGGATTTGCTGCAGTGGGGTGAAGAGTGGAGAATTGGGATGCTGACTTTCCCAAAAGTCGTCATTCATCACTGGAGTTGTGCTTCCAATGTCCACATCTTCATCATCAATTTCTTCAACACCAGCCTCTTCAGCATCAAATGAGGCATTGGTGATGAGACCACTGGGGTTGAAGGGACTGCATCCACTACAATTTCTTCATCAATCTGCTCTGACGAAGCAGCAGATTGAGTTTCTTCATCAGATCCGCTTGGGATCTCATATTCTTCACCAAAAGGAACAAGGTCCTTTGATGGCATGGTTGAAATTGGAACAACATCAATTGGATTGTCAAACGAGCTGGTCATAGGCTTCATCTTCTTTGGAGCTGAAGATTCTGAAGCACTTGATGCTTTCCTTTTCTTCACTATAGCTCGCTCTGCAGCCTTGGTCTTCTTCACATCTGATGCAGATGGAAGGATAGGAGTTGGTGTAGGCGCAGGTGGAGCTGAGGAATCTGGTTGAATTTCCTCAGGTGCTACTGATGCAGTTGCCCTGACTTCTTCAGTTTCTTCAGGCGCACCACTAGTGGATACCCTGACAATTTCTTCAGCGGCTGGAATGGAGTCATCAGCCCTGGAACTAGCATTTTTTTCAGCAGCCTGAAAATCATCAGCGATGCTGGCATGTTCTTCAGTTGGCTGAACAGATGCTTCAGCTTGAGGAACTTGTTGTTGCGATGGGGCTGCAACATTTGTGAACTTCTCTGTCAGTCTCACAAACCTGACTTTGGCTCCTTGCCAATCAACATAGTAAGAGTTGAAGTTGTCGCCGAGGGCTTTGATTATAGCCTGCATCTTGATGAGTTCTTTAGTTGTCATCTTGACAACATTTTTCTTCAGCAGTTTCTCTTTTCTGTACTGCGATTTCTTGATCTCTCTGGCCTTATCATATTTCCACTTCTCCTCTTGGATGAAGTGAGTCAGCATGTGACTTTGGCCAGGTGTCAACTTGAAATCAGGCATAGGTGTGTTGGGATCCTTATGCCAGAGATCAATGTAATCGAGGATCGCCCTTGGATCCAGCAGCAGTGGCACAGGTGTGCCTTTGGCTCTAGTGGCCCTAACTTGTCGGTCTCTGATGATTTCCGCAAGTTCATCATCATCAGCCTCATCATCTTCAGGTGGCTCTTGGAAGGAGACATGTTTCTTCTTCGGACTTGGCCGAGTACCTCGTCCAGCAGTTGCCTTAGTCTTCAGCAAAGTTGGGCCAGATGAAGAATTTGGCGCAGCTGAGGAACTTGCTGAGACACCAAAGGCAATAGAGATGCCTACAGTCCTTTGGCACGAGGCCAGGTGCACAGGTGCTGAGGACTTTGTTGGAATAGCCGAGGACTTTGGTGGAGGTGCTGAGGATTTTGGAGGAGCAGGGGCAGCTTGAGGAATTTGTCTTGAAGATTTTGAAGTTTCCGGCCGTGAGGGCGCAGCTGAGGAACTTGGCCGTGAGGGCATTGTTGGTGAAGCACTTGGCTTACGAGCGGGCTTCTTTGCTATTGATTTCCTGGGCTTGACAGAGGCCTCAGTGGTAGCAGCAGTAGCAGAATCTTCATTGAATTTCCTCATTGCTTCTCTGGCTTGTCTTGCCAATTTGGCTGGCGCTTGGCCCATTCTTCAGGAAAATCCTCACCGCGTTTGACGCTAGTGGGATCAGCCACTTGGCCAGGTGCCAATGGGGCTCTTGGGCATGGAGGGTTCAGTGCGAATTTCTTCATATACTTTGGAGTAACGTATCTGTACTCCCTCCATTCACGTGCCCATATCCGTTCAATCTTCTGAATGCGCACCTTGCACTGATTTTTATCTTCCTCAGGAGGCGTGCAGTACCCAGCATAGATGTCCTCAGGGATTTCAAAGGCAGTCATGACCTCAGGCTTCTTTCCTCCTTTCTGTGGCCTTTTACCGTCATCCATTTTCTTCAGTTGAGGAATTTGAACAATTGAATTCTCTGAAGAAGTATGCAGTTTTTCTTCGAGGAACGCTGCAAACGAGTTAAGTTGATGAGAACCTAATGATTCAGCAGCAGACATGTGTACCTGTGAACAGAGTATAGTTGCGAGGAATTTGGAGAGGTCATATGCGTTCTCAGAGTGTTTTTCAAAAAGAACAAGTTTGAGGAATTTGACCAGATGCGTCTTGAAGAATTTCACTAAGCGCGCTATATCTTAGGTTCCAGAGTTGTATAGATCGAAGATCCACACAATTGAGGAATCTTGAAGAAAATGATGCTTAGGGAAATGAATCAAGAACAGATGACATGTGAGGTGTTTTGTGTGTGACGATTTGAAGAACAAAACACCTTTGAAGATTTTGTAGAAAAATTTCAAATCAAAGAGGGCAGTAAAAGTAACTTTTAATTACCCTGAACGAAGAACACGACGAATAGTGAGATGAAACAGTGAGGTTCGTCAATGTAGATCTTCCATGACCTAACTCGGCGGAGGAAGACGTCTACGGCGGCGGCGGAGGTGAAGATTTCCGCGGTCGGCGCGAGTACGACGGCGACGAGGTCGAGGCAGTGAAGCTCTTCCTCACCGGCGATGATGGAGTAGCGGCGGCGCTAGGGTTTGAGAAGCTCGAGCGGGAGAGAGAGATCGAGCGGAGTAAAAGAAGTGAGGAAGGGGAGAGGGGTATTTATAGAGGCAGTTGTCGGTGTCAAAACCGGCGGATCTCGGGTAGGGGGTCCCGAACTGTGCGTCAAGGTCGGATGGTAACAGGAGACAAGGGACACTTTATTTTACCCAGGTTCGGGACCTCTCGATGGAGGTAAAACCCTACTCCTGCTAGATTAATATTGATGATATGGGTAGTACAAGAGTAGATCTACCACGAGATCAAGGAGGCTAAACCCTAGAAGCTAGCCTATGGTATGATTGTGTATGATGATGGTTATCCTACGGACTACAACCCTCCGGTTTATATAGACACCGGATAGGGTTAGGGTTACACAGAGTCGGTTACAATGGTAGGAGATCTCGAATATTCGTACACCTAGCTTGCCTTCTACGCCAAGAAAAGATCCTTCCGGACACGGTACGAAGTCTTGAACTTGGTATCTTCATAGTCCTGGAGTCTGGCTAAAGGTATAGTTCGGCCATCCGAACACCCCCTAATCCAGGACTCTCTCAGTAGCCCCTGAACCAGGCTTCAATGACGACGAGTCCGGCGTGCAAATTGTCTTCGGCATTGCAAGGCGGGTTCCTCCTCCAAGTTCTTCAAAAAAGATTGTAAACACCAAGTATAGTGTCCGGCTCTGCAAAACAAGTTTCCACATACTGCCATACAGAGAATAATATTAACACAAATCAAATCTGCTGACATATCCCGCAGTGCGTCATAACACTGCGGCCAAGCCTTCTACATAAATTGTTTTCATTGTTCCACCTCAGCTCGTTTAGCGAGGCGGTTTCCTTGGCACGTCTTGTCAAAGCAGAGATCATGTGCCCCCCTTTAGCGGGATTCTCATTAATACGGACGTGGGTAACCCAACCGTGCCTGTTAGCACGTCTTGCCTTAATTAAGGGCTAGTTCAAGACGGTTACGGGGAGGGCGCTTGATATTCTGCCTCTTATAAAGAGGCCAAGACCCTGTTCCCCCTTCTTTTACTCTCAAAATGAGTTCGCCCGTCGCCTCGAGTTCCAACACCCTAAGCTTCCAGATTCCGAGCGCACCGGATCTTCAACAATGTCCGGCTCCGACCTTCAAGGTCGATGGATGCCCTCCTCCGTCACAGAGGAGGACGTGTCGAGGTTGAGGGAATCTAGGTTCCTGACCAGCGAGATTCCACACAGGTTGCCTGTTCAAGGACAGGTGATCCCTAGCCCTCAGCCTGGTGAGAGCGTCGTGTTTATATCTCACTTCCTTCGGGGGTTAGGCTTCCCAATGGATCCCTTCGTGAGGGGGCTGATGTTTTATTACGGGCTGGAATTCCACGACCTAGCTCCGGAGTCCATCCTCCATATCTCCTCGTTCATAGTTGTGTGCGAAGCGTTCCTCCGTGTTACCCCTCACTTCAGGTTGTGGCTCAAGACCTTCAAAGTAGAACCAAAGATAATCGAGGGGCGCCACGCAGAGTGCGGACGCGCTGTTATAAAAAGAAATGCCGACGCTCCATGGCCCAAGGGCGCTTTTCAAGAGGAGCTCGGCTTATGGCAACAGGAGTGGTTCTACATCACCGCTCCTCGGGGCACCGCGTGGGTGGCGCCTCCGGCCTTTCGTTCGGGTCCCCCACAACGGTTAGCATCGTGGATTAACACGGGGTTAGATCGGGGCCTACCCAAAGACGTTCCTCTGCTGCAGGGCCGCATTAAGAATCTCTTGAAGGAAGATTTCGACCTAGTCAAGGTGACACAAGTCATGCTGATTCGCCGGATACTGCCCGGCCAACGTCGCCCCTTCGCTTGTGGGAATTCAATCAGGAGGGACCACGAGCTCTCCAGAATTTTATGGGCGCGACGCCTATGGAGATGTATAAACTGTTCTTCAGATCACAAGAAGTGAGTCCGGACCTGACTGAGGATGCTGGTTTAAGCCGCAATCGCCCGGATACTCAAGTAGGTGACCTTGCGACCGGACCTTCTATCCGCATAATTAACTTGCTTTTAACAGTGCTCCTCCTTTTATGCAGGAGTGGATAGCGAAGGCGAAGCTGATCAGGTGTCCGGCTCCCCTTCCCGAGACCAGACTGGATCCCGTGCTAGTCAGGATGCTAGAGGAAGTGCCTTTGGAGGGAAATAAGGGGGAGGACAAGGAAACCGTGGCCTCTTCGAAAGAGGCCCTCCCGAAGGGGGGAATCGATAATTCCTCTCCTAAGGGAAAGAAAAGGGCCGCCTCTGATGACCCGGAGACCGTAGTCTCGAAGCGGGGGAAAGAATCCTTGTTAGAGGACCGAACGCCGGGGAGCTCCTCGGCCGAACTAAACCCTAAAAAGGACGAGCTCTCCAGCGAGCCGTGAGTAGAGAAAGAGTTTTTCTTTTAAGAGAAATCCTCGATTTATATCTGAGAATTTTTAACCGAAACCTTATTTTGTAGTTCGGACCTCAGCCCTTCTCAGCAGAACTCATCCTCGGGGGATCTTCTTCCGGAGATGATGGAGAGAGGAACGCCTCCCCCCTCTGTATCGCCTAACAAGGCGGGCGACGCCGAAGTGTCATCGCGGGGGATTTCTCCGGATCCGCAAAGGGCGGATGGTGCTGCCCCCCAAGGTTCTCCGTGTCCGGCCTTTGAGGAAGGCCATGGGACGAGTCCGGCACCATCTGGTGTTCGGTCGGAGGAGCTAAACACTCTGCTAGGGCGAGCCTCTGTCTCAGAGGAGCACCGTGCGTTAATGAGCACGGTGATTGAAAAGATTTCATCCGCAGAAAGCGGGCTGTACGAGGCCGTCAAGAGTTTAGTTGCAGGCCTTGAGGTACGTTTTAAATAACGTATATTTGAATTAATTGCGCATAAATAAAATGTGCCCTGTGTAGATAGTAGCCCCTGAGACTCTGTGGGTCGTAAAGATGTACGGCGCGCAGAGGATCTTAATCCCAGGTCCTTTAAGTGGCACCTTTATGTGTAGGTGGCTGATTGTCCGGAGTCAAGCCGGACTCGAGAATTTGCCGAACTGAAGCGACAACTTGATGAGGCAGAGGCCGACATCGTGCTTGTTAACAAGCGGCTTGATGATGCTCAAGGTACTTAAAATGATTGGGCGATTGGTAGTAAGAGGAGCTTTATGTCAATATCTTACCGTGTGTATGCTTGATGCAGATGGTGCGGCCGCCGTGGAAGGTCTTAGGGCCGAACTCGCCCGAGCGAAGGAACAAGCCAGAAAAAGTGATGCGGCTGCCGTAAAAGCCCTTGAAGAGCTGAAAGCCGAACAGGCTGCCCATTGCCGAAGCAAGGATGAGATGGCTGGTATAGCCGTAAAATTAAAGAGCGCTACTGACCGTTGTAAGCTTCTTGAAGAAGAAGATCGGGCGAAGCAAACGAGCTTGGAGAAGGTTGTTGCTGACGCCCAGGACGCCCGCTCTACAATGAGAGCGGCGAAGGAAGAGCTGCGTCAAGCCGGACAGATTGCGGATGGAAAGCCCTTCTCGCTGCGGAGAAAATTTTGTGATCCGAAGTTTGCCCCGTTAAACTGGATGTGGAGTATAGAGGACACCTATCTGGATTTGGCGGCTAGTGCCACTGATGCGACCGAACACTTTCGAGATAAAAAGGATCATGAAGTGGAGAAGCTCTTTTGGTCGCAATTCCTCAATCCAGAGCGTCCGCTGGCAGTGGACGATCGCCTGGCCCAATGGGCCGAGCTGAATAGGTTGTCCGGACTCGCCATGAAGTACGTCATGGATCGTTTGTGTCCGGGGAGAACGAAGCCGAAGAGTTATTTCAGCTTGGTGCAGCAATTGCTAGACGTGGTGCCACGTGTCGATACTATGAAGAGGTCAGCGTGCGTTGAGGGCGCTCGGCTGGCTCTTGCCCGTCTCAAGACATACTGGGCAGATATGGAGCCCACCATTGTTGCGTCCCAGGATTCGGATAAAAGCCGAACACCTGCCGAGCACTATTTTGAGGAAGTCCTCGAAGGCGCTCGCGTAATAGAGACGCAGTGCTCGAAGGATGCTATATTATGATAGCATATGTAATCATAAAACAGTAATTTGATAAATTGTAGTGGCATTTTTTAGACTTGTGCCTTCAAGTATTAAGAACACCTCCTGTGCGGTCGTTTTAATATATAAATTCTGAAAGATTGCAGTCGTTGGCTTCAGCCCCCACGCACATAGTGCGGGGGTGCGCGCAGAAGACGCATTTTCACACTTAACCCAACGTCTTGGTCCTACAAAGGAGGTGATAGCGCAGCGGGCTAGGCAACCGGACTATAATGCTTTAACACTTTCACTTAGCCATAGGAGCTTGACAGTGGGACTCTTTAGGTAGCCCTTTAGTGGCGACTGTGCTTTGCCCGAGTTCGGAGCGCGTATGTGCCTGACCGGGAAACGGCCCTTCGTCAAAGCGGAGGAATTCGATAAATCCCTATGATTCATCGAGTGGCGACCAGTCTCGCGCTACATCATGACAGTCGGTTTGCGACTTTCTCTACTGAGGTGCTCACCCGGCCGAACCGGGGCACAATCGCAGTAGTTCTCCTGGTGCTACCTTAGCCGATAGAGCGGAACGTAAGGTAGCTGTCGTGGGTTTGTCACGGCAGATGTCCTAGCGAAAGGACTTAATCGTGGAGCCATCGCAGCGGGTTAACTCGAAGGGGTTAAAGCAGACACAGGTACACAGAGAGTTTATACTAGTTCGGCCCCTTCGATGAAGGTAAAAGCCTACGTCTAGTTTGTGATGGAATTGATGGGGTTTCGATGACTAGGGAGCAAACAAGCTTCTCCTAGGCCTCGAGTTATGATCGTCTTTCTTGAACCGCTATCGGGTTGTCTCCTTATATACACGGGCGACACCCGTCGGTTCATAGAGTCCCAATCTCCGGTTTATATTCGTATCCGGGTTGGTCTCTCCCTATTCCTAACTTATAATACAAGTTTATATACACGCCGGTTTACAGTTACAGATACTGAACCGACTACGGCCTTGGGTCTTTGTCTAGCCTCTGGGCTTTAGCATCTTTAGACTACTGATGAAGTCAACCCGGCCCACTTAGGCCGGTTTATGCCCAGCGGTAATATCCCCAACATTAGGCCCCAGATTGATTTGAACAGGTTCATGTCAATCCTTAGCCAAAATCTTTGTCTTCATCATCTTCCTGTATCTATTGAATGTAACACCCAAAAATTTTTGACCTTATTTTATCAATTAAAATTCTGCCAGGGAATTAAAACTTTAAATTTTCCTGAGCTCCCTTTTGTTTTTTCTTTTTGAACCAATTCTCCCCCCTTGTTATTATGAAGTTTTTCCCCTAAAAGAAAACTTTTCAGATAATGTTTTTGGAACTATTTAAAACTCTCAAGAAAAACTTTGCTTGCATTAGTAAAACAAATTTCATAATTAATTTGCTTAATTGTATTTTTCTTAAAAAATGATTTTTTTTCAAGGTTTTATGGCCACATTTGAACTACAACCATGTGATAAATTATTTCAAAAATCCCACCAAAATTTGGAGGTGTCATGTGGTGTTAGTAAATCACTTTTGTGCAAAAATATCTTTACTTCATGAAATAATTTGAGCTCTACACCTAATTTTCTTCTCTGGTCCAGTGGGCATGTTTGCACTACAACCCTTTTAAATATTTCTTTCTAGCCTCCACCAAAATTATGAGATGTTGGCAGCAACATATGATTCAACTTTATGCAAAAACATAGAGTTGTTCTTTGGAGAATTTGAGTGGATCAACCTCATTTCCATTCTGATCCAACTTGATGGTTTGTACAGCAACCATGTTATTGCTTGCTCTTTGGCTCTTGATTCCTTTTCCTGCTTATAGCCAGCCCTACAAAACCCCTAAGTCCAGGAGCATGCACCTATTGGACCATTTTTGGTTCATGTAACAATGCATTTTTTCTCCTGACCAGAATTGAGTTTTTGCAAAACTTGCTCTAACAAGTTTCTCCTTTTAACAAACTAACTTCACCACTCCCTCTTGCATCTAAGGAGACACTGATCTGGAGAATTTGGCCACCCCAAGAGATGCCTAGATGCATGTGGCATTCTGTCGAGCACCCTGTGGGCATGACCAGTTTTGACATGAGTTTTGGCATTGCACTATGAGCTTGCACCTCTGACCAAACCAGCATGTCCACTAGCATCACAACTACCCCTAAGCTAGGACTGCTAAACCCCAGCTCCATCCAAGCCACCTAGCAGGCCACGGCATTTCTTCGAGCACGTCCCGTGCGTGCACTGGGCGCGCCCAGAGCGCGCCAATTGCAGCCGCGCGCCCAAAACCGCCACGCCCCGCCCCTGGTTTTTGCACTCGCGGCAGAACCTCGCCACGCGCATCCCTCCTCGCCACTACGCGCCAGCCCGCCCTGGCACCCTAGAGCGCCACCACCAGAGCTCTTTTGGCGGCACGCCGGCGTCGGCCGACCATTTCTGCCCCGTTCAGCGCCGCCCAAGCCCCTCCCGCTCGCCACCTGGCCCCGGCACAGCTCGGCCTCATCCACTCGCGCGTCCTCTAGCCCTCGTCGCCGCCACGTCTCCCTGGCACTACAGAGAGGCGGTTCGCCGCCGTTCTTATCCTCGGCAGCCGCAGACCGACATGGAAATGCTATAAATGGAGGTCCCCGAACTCCCCCGAGCACGCAGGAAACCTCAGGCCACCCTTATAGCGCTCTCCTAGCTCGCAATCGACCTAGGGAGGCTTCCTTCCCCGTCTCCGGCAACTCCAGCCGCCGCCTCACCCCAGCTCCATTCGCCTCAACCAAAGCCTCCCTCTCTCCGTTCTCTTCACCAGAAGCTTCCCCTTCCTCCCGTGGACCTTTCCCACTACTCAATTTTGATCGAGACTCACCGCGGGAGAATTTGCACTCCGCTCCCGAAGCCTCCGGCCGCCGCGAAGCTCGCCGCCGGCAGCTCCCTCCGTCCCCTCCTGCAAGTCGACCACCGGGAGGACCGCCTTGGTCTCGCGGATCCATCCAGACCCTCTGGAACCCGCGGGGAGCCGCCGTTCGCCGGCGACGATCGCCGGAGCCCCGCCTCTGCTCGGGACAGAGGTAGAGGAGGGAGTAGACTAGTCAAACCTGACTAGTGGGGCCCCCTGGACCCACTGTCAGTGACACACGCGCCGTCCATGCTGGAGTAAGTGAAGGCGTAATCCAACCAGTACGTTTTCCCCGCTCCGAAAGCGTAATCCCCTCTCAAACGTTTTCTTTTCTGTTTTAATTTAAAAAAACAGATTTGACCACAACTTTGACCGTCTATAACTTTTTAAATATAAGTCCAAATGAATTGATTCTTTTTCCTACATTCCTTAAATTTTGTCTAGTTTATTTTAAGATTTATTTGAAAAAATTTCCAAACAACTTTCTGTGCTGTTTTAATTGTATGTGTTAATTCATACATATTCCTTTAAATAGGATTTTGGAAGATTTCAAGAGGTTTTGGATGCACCCCTCTTTTCCATGACCTAAAGGCAAGCATTATGAACCCTGGTGTAATTTTTTGTGTGCGTCGTTTGACTCGGTAACAACACCACCCCGGCACGTGCATGTGTCATTTTATGTGAGGACGTGATCCTACTCATAAGTGCCTATTAGTGAATTTCATGCATATGGAGTTGACATGTTTTGTGATGGAAATCACCGCCATACACTTTCATGCATACCGGAAGGTAATGCCGGGTAGGCCTCTGTCTTGGGTAGACGCGGTCTTGACCCTAGTCCTCCGTTGAGACGGTCGTGTCGGGTATGGCATGATGGAGTATGTCGTATGGCGTCCCTATCTGTTGGTTGAAGTATATACATTGTTATGCTAAACTTGCAGGGATTATTACTACCTCCTAAGTCGACCGTAGATCGAGTCTTGTGCCAGTAACCCCCATACTTGTTCCGTACTGCCACAGGTCCCTACCATAGGTGGGGTATGGTTCAGTAAGCTGTTAACCCTTGTCTTGGCACACACCGTACAGAGAGGCCATGGTGGAAGATATCGGTTGTAGCCGGTAGGCATGCCACCTGGTCAGGGGGCATGGGTGTTTCGGTTGCAGCCGAAGGGGGTAGCTCCCGCAGTTTGCGCGCGGTATAAATTTTGTGATCCCATGCTACGTCGAGGTTGTAGCCTCCCCACTTAGAGTTTGCTTGACAGGTGTCGTGGGTGATTCCAGACACCGGTGAGTTAAGCTGGTGTGTGCAAGTCAGGTGTGTTTTCAACTAAAAGACCGTAGACGGAATTAGTCCCGATGGACTAAAGGAATCCGTTACTCGTGGGTAAAGAGTACACCCTCTGCAGAGATTAAACCTATTCGAATAGCCGTGTCCATGGTTAAGGACTACAGTCTGGGATGGGTCAAGCGTCGGTCTTAGTGTCGGTCTTCGGAGGTGAAACTGTTAAACCAGAACGGGAATTACTACTTGTGACTTGTGATGATTATGATTATTACTATTGTTGACTAACCCGTGATATTATTGTTATCATCGAATATCTCTGGGATGGTTCTACCTCCGGGATATTCACTATGATTATTTCTTTTAAAGCCCTTTCTGTGGTGTCGCTCAGACGCCCGGTTGTGGCATTTCTTTTAAAGCCCCTTCTGTGGTGTCGCTTAGACGCCCGGCTGTGGCATTATTATTCTGCATTTTCCGCTCGAGGAGTCTTTCAGACACTCGTTTGGCACCAGTATTGTTATTCCGCATTTTCCGCTCGAGGAGTCTTTCAGACACTCGTTTGGCACCAGTATTGTTATTCCGCATTTTCCGCTCGAGGAGTCTTTCAGACACTCGTTTGGCACCAGTATCTATTATTCCGCATTTTCCGCTTGAGGAGTCTTTCAGACCCTCGCTTGGCACCCAGTATTTATTACCTCTATGTGGCCATTGCATAAATTTCCGGTTGCATATGAGTAACCTGTTTGCATGCATCAAGATAATTATTTTTATGACTAACTAAGTGAGTATAAGGATATTGCATAGCATGAGCATCAATGGTTATATTATACCTGTGTCCTTAATGTTTGCGAGTACATTCAAAGTACTCACTGGCTTGTCCCTGGCTATTGTCTTGGCCAGATTGCTTGCTTGGAGAGGAGCATTGCGACGACAGCCTCGGAACCTGAGCAATGGTAATAGCAGCCTCGCGAAGATAGGAGTTAACCTGGTCAGCTGTTCCCGTGGGAAATGGAGTCCCATAGCCGTGGTGATCCACAAACCGCTTCCGCCCTCAACCACTAGAAACCTTTTGTTGTACTCATAGGCCACAATGGTCTTGTACTACATATTTTTGTACTTTTGCTTGGAATTTCTATATCAAGTTGATGCCTCATCAGCTAACAGTAATCCTGGGGCTGATGAGCACGACGGTCTTTTTTCTGGAAATTAATGTCCGGAAAAACCCGGTCGTGACATTGAACCGTCGTGTCGTCATCTTCTTTGGTTGGTGTAAACCGGCATGACGTCATCCTGAAGCTGGCCTTTATAACGCCTTCTTTGTTTAATAGATCCGCACTAATCGAGGCGACAACTCCGAAAATTGTGGCTCCTGGATTCGCGCGCCTGACACATGTCCTTTGCTTCATAAATAGGGCCGAAGGGTCATTTCTTTTCTCTCCTTCATCCCCTTTCTCTTCGTCTTCTCCGCGCCGCCAGCCTCGGAGCTCCGCCGCCGCTGCTGATCTCTGCATCATCTTGGGCCGCTGCATCGACCTGATCGTACCAGAAAACCGCGGCGTCCTTCCGCATCTCCCCCAACTCCGGTAAGATCTCTGTTTTTACCCATCTGGATCCACACTAGGGTTTCATATTCTTGCCGTGTTCTTGCTTACTATTCGTATTCCTGCTCATACCTCTGGATAGATCCAAGGAAACCCTTCTGTGAATTACCAATGGGCCTTTAGCATTCATCTTGTAGATTCATGTTTCAGTTCATAGATCCAAATAACCTTTCTGCTCTTTGAACCAATATTGTTCCGCCTTAAGCTTTTAAATATTTTCCTTTTTCTGGACTGGCTTTAGATCCATCGCTGTAGAGAAGTCTTGTGAAATCTGTTTCTGTATTTATACACCCTCAATTTCCTTCAATGCTCAGATCCGGCGGTTTAACTTTGGCATAGAGAATGTAAAGGACCAGTATATATCATTAGTCCCCCTGTTTGAACCGCCAGACGTTGCCACCTTGCATAACTCCGGTTTAGATAGGACTGCCTTCGGTTTAAATAGATATGCATCCGGTTTAATCAAACATATACTTGAACCGGAATCACTGGTCTTGTAGATTTTCTCATGGCCAAGCAAATATATGAGTGCAACTGGGTTCCTTCTCGTGTTACGGAAACACAATTGAACAACTTAGTTCTCACCGGCGCTTTAAGCAGTAAAAACACCATCCACTGGCGAGTCCCAGGCGTAGAATGTCCTCCCACCCCTGAAGAGGGAGAGGTTGTTGTTTTTGCGGATCACCTGGCCCGGGGTTTTAGTCCGCCCGGTTCAAAATTTGATCGGGATGTCTTAGCCAATTTCCAACTGCGCCCACAAGATATCGGTCCCAACTCTGTTACTAATATATGCCACTTCCAAGTGCTTTGCGAAGTGTACTTCCAAGAGGAACCCACAGTGGAATTGTTCCGAGACATCTTTCACTTGAACCGTCGCATAGAGTTTACTGATGGCCCTAATATGGAACTGGGTGGTATGGCGATTCAGAAAAGGAAAGAAGTCACTTATCCTCATGCGAAACTGCACAGTCATCCCCAGGAGTGGAATAATTCGTGGTTCTATTGCAAAGACACTTCCCCTGCCAAAGAGAATCCATTGCCTGGTCTCCGTCCGGAACGGCTTAGCAACACTCACCCCTTTCCTCAGAGGTTAACTGGCAAAGAGAGGAGTAAGTACGCTCCCCAATTGTCCAAGCTCAGAGCTTTCCTAGCCAACGGTTTAACTGGAGTTGATCTTGCCCGTTGTTGGATATCCTGGAGTATACTGCCCCTCAGCCGACGCTCCGGTTTGATGTGTGAATATACAGGCAGTGTTGACGATCCGCTGCGGCATGTAAACATCCAGCTTACTGATGAAGAAGTCACAGAAGCTGTCAAGAAAATTTTGAACGAACCGGAGCACGTCTGTGCTCGTACCGGCCTGCTTCCTTTTTGCGCCACAAACAAACCGCCAGCCGTAAGTCTGCATTTTTCCTTTGTACTAGCTTTGATGCTATTGTACTTGTCTATTACTGATGCCGATATCTGTTTGATGCAGGGTAATGATCCGTTTTGGAGCAAGAAAATCACACAAGAGAAAACTGATAAACCGGACAGACCAATCCGGCCTAAGACCAAGGTCATTAAGAAGTCTGCTCATAAAAGGAGAACCACCGCTTCTTCTGATCCACCCGCTGATGACGATGTGGGTAATCCGGACCTTGAGGTAGAACTTGATTCCCTCGGTTTACTTTTGATACACCTTATTGATGATGATATTTATCAGGATGATGCCGAAGCTAGCCATGCTGACGATGTAGAGGTAATTGTTCTTTCCTCTGACTCAAGCCTTCTGCCTTCACATAAAATCCGTCAGGCAAACCGCAAAGTTAAATTTTCTCATCCTCTTGCTTATTTGGATCCCAACTTTCTTATGAAGACCCACCAGCATGAGGTGCGCCGCACAACTCGACACAGTGGTCAGGTAGTTACCTCCGCCGGTTTACCGAACAATCCGGTTCGGGGACGTCGTTCAGAGGTCTCTAATTTGCTTGTCAAATTTTGTCCTAAAGCGGGCTGTTTTCGTCAACCGCTTAATCCGTCTGACTCCGATTATCAGGTCTCCTCGCACTCATCTTCTGGCGAGTCAACTGGCACCCAGCTGCCTCCACTTAAAACCGTGCTTGGGTAAGCTTGTACTTATCATAACGTTGTTGATTTTTGTAGCTTTCAATATGCACTGTCTTTGATTTTGCTGCTTCTTTTTAGGGCCAAACCGAGGCCAAGTAAGAAAGCTCACCTGGACAAGGCAGCCGAGGAAGACGCTGCTCCTGAACCGGATGCTACCCCAAATGTTGAAGCGGTCATCTATGAAGATGTGATTAATGACCCGCTAGTGCAAAATGAAGTTGTTTCTGCTGAAGAGGGTTTTGTTAACACCTCCGGTCCTGCTGACCAGCCAGCCAGTCCCATCCGGATTGAGAAAACCACCAGTCCCTCCAAACCTGCCGATAAACCGACTGCGCCAGTTCAAACCGGCGATTCTAAGGATGATGAAGTCATAATCACTGGCATTGGTCGTTCTGAACCGGGGAATCCCGTCGCTTTAGCTAAGCATACTGCCAAAGAAGAATTTTCTGCCATGAGCCAAGGCAAATGGGATGTTGATCTGGCAACCTATACTGCTCTCAGCGCCCAAGATATTCATTCTGGTTATTTAAACCGGCTATATACTAGCCGTGATTATGAAGCCAATCTGGTAAAGATGATGAAGGAAAAATTTGAGGTAATCTCCATGTACTTGTTCTTGTTTATCACCACTGTGGCCCCCAAGGGCTGGTCCAACTTTAGTATAATTGAATCGGGTCTTGTCATAAAACTCAATACTTCAAAGTTCGCTGATGTAGCCCCCAAGGGTCGGCTCAACTTAATATAGTTAGAACCGAGACTTTAATCTTCAAACAGTAGCATCCGAAATATCGTCAGAGCAAATGGCCATTAGCCCCCAAGTGCCAAGTTGAATACTTGTTTTGAGCTTGGGACTTTGATAATTAATTGATAGCTGTAAATCAAATAGGCATTAGCCCCCAAGTACAAAGCGCATAACTTGTTATGTGGTTGGTACTTCATTGGTTAAACCGTATAACTGTCGGATTGCAGGCTGAACTGAAGGTCAAAGAGAACCAAGTCGACGACCTTCAAGAGAACTTGAAGTCCCAGCAAGCTGAAACCTCCAAGGCCAAGGAGGAGTTAACCAGTGCTTTAAGCACCATGGAGCAGCTGAAAGAGGGCTTCAAGAAGGAACGGTCTGACTGGGTCACAGAAAAGGCCGCTTTAACCAAGAAGATTGAAGAGGCGGAGGCTGCCCTTAAACCGGTAACTGATGAATTAACCAGCGTAAAGCGACAAGTGCACGCAATGACTGCCGCCATCTTTGGTAAGCTTCTTGTGACTTGTATAATAATCATGATCCTCTTATGAACAGCCCGGTTTGTAAACTGCTGATCATGTTACAGGCACTCGAATTAACCACTTGGGGTCGGATGTGCGGATGAAACTGAAAACCGCCTACACCTTAATCGAGCAACTGTACACTGGAGTGCAGCGGATTATCTCAACTGCGTCTCATAACAATCCAGCACCCACTTTGATCCAAGATACACTAAAGAGACTGTCAATGCTCCCTGCTCGGATTGATGAGTTAAAAATGTCTGCTGCTCGAACCGGAGCCATCAATGCCTTAATCCGGGCCAAAGCATGGGTGCCCGATTTTGATCCTGTTAAAGTGGCTCAAGGCTATCCCAGCTTGAAGGAGGATGGCTCAGAATTCAGTGAAGAGGATTTAAGAGAGATAAACCGGGCGGTGCGCCCTCTGGCCTGCCAACTGGTAGAGGAAGCAAATTTGTCGCATTATCAAGCTCAGTATAATGACCAGAACAAAAGAGTGGCTGCACCAATCCCTGAAGCGGAAAACCTGATTCCTCCAATCCGTAAGCATACTTACGCCCCTGATATTGAACCGTCTTCACTGATCCATGAAGAGGCTGTCTTTCAAGCATTAATGGGAATCGACTGGACCACTGTTGACTTCCAGCCGCTGGGTAGAGACGGGGAAGGCGAAGCAGCGCAGGGTGATCCATAATAATCAAACCGGGGTGGCCAGCAGGCGTGAACCGAAGGCAGCTTTAACTAGCTTCCCTGTCATATCTTGTCAAGAAAACAATGATCTCATTTGGGCACCAAGCTGCCTTATAATAGGCTAGACAATACTTTTTGCTTCTTGAGATGCCTTCGTGCATCTGTGCTGATACCTTTATTTGGAAGGTCAATATTGCCAACTTATATCTCCTGCAATCATAAAATCTTAAACTACCAGGGCGGTTGTACCGCCAGCCGGTTTATGAATCTTTATGTAGATACGCACGGAGACTTGCAAATATGATCAAATTTTGTGATACGAAATACCTGCCATTTATTGGGCACGAAGTAGGCGTGTAGCCAATCTTGAAACGGGGGTTTGATAACCCTAAACCATCATGGGAGAAAACAGCTCTTGTGTATATAACTCCGGCTTACTGTGTAAACCGTGCTTTGATCATAATAGCCTTTTGTTACTCCAAAAAAGGATGTGAACAGAAAAAAAATCAAACCGGGCAAATAATCTTTGGTTTAAAAATGGACCGTGTTCCGCCAATTTGGCTGTTTGAAACGGTACAAAGCACTGTCGGTTTTAGAAAAAATGCAACTAAGATAAAATAGCAACTCCTTAAGAAAAGCTATCTAAAGCAAAAGCAATGATAAATTTTTTTGCAAAAAGAGAGGCTTTACTGAGCCGATCAGATGGTGTTACCATGGTCAGACGCAACCAAGCTCCCCAAAGGTGTAGCTATGGTGCCAGTCGGCCAGGTCCCCAAATGACTCGTGGCATTACGCCGGCCAAGTGGCATGGCAATGGTTCGGGTTCGACCAAGCCCCCAAGTCACTCTAAGGCATGTAGGCCGACCAAGAGGCGTGACCGGTTCATACTTGACCGTGTCCCCAAGTGATCTGGTGGCTTTCGCCGATCAAGAGGTGTTGCATCGGTTCGGACACGACCGAGCCCCCAAGTGATCTGGTGGCTTTCGCCTATCAAAAGGTGTTGCATCGGTTCAGACATGACCGAGCCCCCAAGTGATATTGATAATTTTTGCAAGGGGTAAACCGGAGGTCGTTCTAAAACAGAACAACTCCATGTAACCACACATGATAGAAACGAATAGATACCCCGCTTTAGCTGAGGATCCGGTTTATTATATTGATAATATATACATTGTCATAATATGTACATAAGCAGAGCCAATGGCTCAGGTGTAGTACGGCCGAAGATGAGCTATGTTCCATGGCCTGGTGGTCTCCTCCACTGACTTACGTGAGTCCTTATGCTCTCGAATATCAATCAGATAGTATGACCCGTTGTGCAGATTTTTGCTGACCACGAACGGTCCTTCCCAAGGTGGAGATAACTTATGCATATCGGTTTGATCTTGAATGAGTCGAAGCACCAAATCTCCTTCTTGAAAGGTTCTGGTTCTGACCCGACGACTGTGATAGCGACGAAGATCTTATTGATAAATCGCCGAGCGGGCAGCTGCTGTGTCTCGTTCTTCATCCAACTGGTCCAAAGCGTCTTGTCGGGCCGTCTCGTTGTCCGCTTCAACATAAGCCGCAACCCGAGGTGAATCGTGACGGATATCACTAGGGAGAACCGCCTCTGCACCATAAACCATGAAGAACGGCGTGTATCCAGTTGATCTGTTGGGTGTGGTATCGATGCTCCATAACACAGAGGGCAATTCTTCGACCCAACAACCCGGCGTCCTCTGCAAGGGAACCATAAGCCGGGGTTTGATGCCTCTCAAGATCTCCTGATTAGCTCTTTTTGCTTGACCATTGGACTGCGGGTGTGCCACTGATGAAACGTCAAGGTGGATGTGCTCTCGTTCGCAGAACTCTCTCATGGCACCCTTAGATAAATTGGTACCATTATCTGTGATGATACTGTGTGGAAAGCCAAACCGGAAAATCACCTTTTTAATGAACTGAACCGCAGTGGCTGCATCACACTTGCTAACGGGCTCTGCCTCCACCCATTTTGTAAATTTATCAACCGCCACCAGGAGGTGGGTCTTCTTGTCTTTGGACCTTTTGAAAGGCCCAACCATATCCAGCCCCCAGGTTGCAAACGACCAAGTAATTGGAATCATCCTCAATTCTTGAGCCGGAACATGAGCGCGTCTTGAGAACTTTTGGCAACCATCACATCGCCTGACCAGATCCTCCGCATCAGCATGGGTAGTCAGCCAATAGAAACCGTGGCGAAACGCCTTAGCCACCAAAGACTTTGAACCAGCGTGGTGACCACAATCCCCTTCATGGATCTCACGCAAAATTTCACAGCCTTCCTCAGGAGACACACAGCGTTGAAATGCTCCTGATACACTGCAATGATGCAACTCGCCGTTGATGATTGTCATGGACTTGGACCACCATAGTATTTGTCTGGCCAGAGTCTCATCCTCTGGTAACTCACCTCGATTTATGTACGCCAGGTAGGGAAGTGTCCAATCCGGAATGACGTGGAGTGCCGCTACCAACTGGGCCTCCGGATCAGGAACAGCCAAATCTGCTTCTCCAGGTAGCTGAACCGATGGGTTGTGTAGTATGTCGAGAAAGACATTGGGCGGGACCGGTTTACGCTGTGAGCCTAGCCGGCTCAAAGCGTCCGCTGCTTCATTCTTCCGACGGTCCACGTGGTCCACCTGATAACCCTTGAAATGACCAGCAACAGCATCAACCTCACGACGATATGCAGCCATGAGTGGGTCTTTAGAATCCCAAGTACCAGACACCTGTTGAGCTACCAGGTCCGAGTCACCGAAGCACTTAACCCGGCTTAAGTTCATCTCTTTAGCCATCCGGAGACCATGGAGCAAGGCTTCGTACTCAGCTGCATTGTTAGTACAAGGGAACATTAAGCGGAGAACATAACAAAACTTGTCACCTCGTGGGGAAGTTAATACGACTCCAGCCCCCGAGCCCTCCAATTGTCGTGATCCGTCAAAATGGATTGTCCAATATGTGTGATCCGGCTTCTCTTCCGGGGCCTGCAGCTCTGTCCAGTCATTGATGAAATCGACAAGTGCTTGGGACTTCACCGCCGTCCGAGGCACGTATTTCAAACCATATGGCCCAAGCTCTATGGCCCACTTGGCAATCCGACCTGTTGCTTCACGGTTCTGGATGATATCACCCAAAGGGGCAGAGCTGACCACTATGATGGGATGCCCTTGGAAATACTGCTTCAACTTCCGGCTTGCCATGAAAACTCCATATACCAGCTTCTGCCAATGCGGATATCTTTGTTTAGACTCAATAAGCACTTCACTGATATAATAAACCGGACGCTGAACCGGGTACTCTTTGCCCGCCTCCTTCCGCTCCACCACTATAGCTACACTGACCGCACGAGCATTAGCAGCGACATACAACAATAATGGTTCTTTGTCAACGGGGGCAGCAAGTACAGGAGGATTGGCCAATTGCCGCTTTAAATCCTCCAAAGCCTGATCAGCGGCAGAACTCCAGACAAACTGATCCGTTTTCTTCAACATCTGATACAACGGGATCGCTTTCTCACCAAGGCGGCTGATAAACTGGCTCAACGCAGCAATCTGGCCATCCAAACGTTGAACATCATTAATACATTTCGGTTTAGCCAGAGAAGTGATAGCCGTGATCTTCTCCGGATTAGCCTCAATTCCCCTATTGGACACCAGAAAACCCAATAGCTTGCCTGCTGGTACACCAAAGACACATTTGGCCGGATTGAGCATCATCTTGTACGTCCTTAGGTTATCAAAGGTTTCCTTCAAGTCATCGACCAAAGTCTCCTTCTTCCTTGATTTAACAACGATATCATCCACATAAGCATGCACATTACGGCCAATCTGTTTGTGGAGACAATTTTGCACACACCGTTGATAGGTTGCTTGGGCACTTTTGAGCCCAAAAGGCATAGACACATAGCAGAAGGCTCCAAAAGGAGTTATGAACGCCGTCTTCTCCTGGTCCTTAACTGCCATTTTGATCTGATGATAGCCGGAATACGCATCCAGGAAACATAAGCGCTCGCAACCCGCCGTAGCATCAATAATCTGATCAATACGGGGGAGGGCAAAAGGATCCGCGGGACATGCTTTATTAAGATCAGTATAATCCACACACATGCGCCAGGTGCCATTTTTCTTAAGTACGAGCACCGGATTAGCAAGCCACTCAGGGTGGAAAACTTCGACAATGAAACCAGCTGCTAAGAGCCTGGCCACCTCTTCTCCAATAGCTTTTCGCCTCTCCTCGTTGAACCGACGGAGGAACTGTTTCACCGGTTTGTATTTAGGATCCACGTTAAGAGTGTGCTCAGCGAGTCGCCTCGGTACACCAGGCATGTCAGAAGGCTTCCACGCAAAGATGTCCCGATTCTCACGGATGAACTCGATGAGCGCGTTTTCCTATTTCGGATCCAGATTGGCACTGATACTGAACTGCTTGGACGAATCGCCAGGTATGAAGTCAATAAGCTTAGTCTCAGCGGCTGATGTAAATTTCAGGGCCGGATCATGCTCTGTAGTAGGCTTCTTTAAAGGAGTCATATCCGTCGGATCAACATTGTCTTTGTAATACTTGAGTTCCTCGGTACTACAAACCGATTCTGCGTAAGCCGCATCTCCTTCTTCGCATTCCAAAGCGACCTTGCGGCTTCCGTGAACCGTGATGGTCCCCTTATGACCTGGCATCTTGAGTTGCAAGTATACATAACAGGGCCGTGCCATGAATTTCGCATAAGTTGGCCTACCGAACAGGGCGTGATACGGGCTTTGGATTTTTACCACCTCAAACGTCAGTGTCTTGGACCGGGAATCGTGATCATCTCCGAAGGCCACTTCCAATGCTATCTTCCCAACGGGGTATGCTGACTTGCCAGGTACCACACCATGAAATACCGTATTCGAAGGCCGGAGTTCCTTATCTGTCAGCCCCATTCGACGGAAAGTCTCATAGTACAGGATGTTAATGCTGCTACCTCCATCCATGAGTACCTTGGTGAACTTATAACCTCCCACCTGAGGTGCCACCACTAAAGCCAGCTGACCCGGATTGTCAACCCGGGGAGGGTGATCCTCTCTACTCCATATGATTGGTTGCTTTGACCAGCGCAGATACCGGGGCACGGCCGGTTCAACAGAATTAACTGCCCGCTTCTGGACCTTCCGGTCCCGCTTGTCCAAGCTAGTGGTGAATACATGATACTGCCCACTATTTAGCTGCTTTGGATTGCTCTGGTAACCCGACTGCTGTTGTTGCTGATTGTTACCACCCTGGTTATTCTGATTATGCTGATTGTTATGCCCGCCCGGGTTACCATTAAATCCTGAACCGGAATTTCCTCCACCGTGACTCGGTCCAGATCCAGAACCACCACCAGAGCCGGGATCATACCGGAAGGCATTGGAGCTCTTGAATTCTTGCATAATATAGCAATCTTTCCAAAGGTGGTTTGCTGGTTCCTCTCTTGTCCCATGCTTTGGACAGGGCTGGTTCAACAGATAGTTCAGGCGTTCCGGATTAGGACTAGGCCCTCCACTGCGGTTTTTGCCCTTACGTCGCTGGCCTCCGTTCTGCACGTTAGCATTGGCCACAAAATCCATGTTGCCATCCGCTTTACGCTTGCCTCCACCACCGTTTCCTGCTGAGTGATGGTGCTGACCCCTGAAATTGTCGTTCTTCTTTCCCTTCCCTGTCTTTTCATCATCAGACTCGGGATCCTTGGTACTATCAGAATCAGCGTACTTTACCAAAGCGCCCATGAGGGTTCCCATGTCAGTACAATGGCGTTTCATTCGTCCTAACTTCAGCTTCAAAGGTCCAAACCGGCAATTGCCTTCCAAGGTTATAATTGCGGTGTCCGCATTGATGCGGTCTGAAGAGTGCAGAACTTGTGAGACCCTGCGCACCCAATGAGTTGTTGATTCTCCTTCCTCCTGGACACAGGCAGCTAAATCCACTATTGACATGGGCTGCTTACACGTGTCTTTTAAATTATTGATGAACCGGTCTCGCAGCTGGGCCCATGAACTGATAGAATTGGGCGGTAGGCTTTTTAACCAAGTGCGGGCTGTCCCTTCAAGCATCATGGTAAAATATTTTGCACACGCCGCCTCATCAACATCAAGCATCTCCATGGCCATCTCATAACTCTCCACCCATGTCTCTGGGGGTTGACCTGCCGTGTAGTTCGGCACCTTGCGCGGGCCTTTAAAATCCTTGGGCAGGCGCACATGGCGTAAAGCGGGGACAAGACAAGGTACTCCCAAAGCGCTAGAAGTGAGCCCCGGTTCAACCGAAGTGGTGGGACGAACCGGCGTGAACTGATGAGTCTGATACTGTGCTGCTAACTCAGCTTCCCTGCGCGCCCGGGCCCGGTCTACCACCTCCTGGGCATCGGGAGCCGGATTGTTGCCACGGGGTACTTCACGCCGCGCGTTACTTGACACAGCTGGTTCCTCCATACGCCTGCTATAACTCTGGGCCGGACGTGGGGTAGAATGAATCCGGTCGCGGCTGTGTGAGTATGCTTCCTGTTGGATCAAGGCCGTCATGAGGAGCTCCTTAACCCGGCGCGTTTCGATCGCCTGTAATGAATCACCTTCAACTGGAATAGCCTCCAGCCGTGCCGCAGCTGCAACGAGGTTATCCATCGGATTGGAGTAGTGACCCGGAGGTGTAGGCACGGCTTGCGGTACACCAGCATTATGACGAGGCAGATCTATTAAACAGGGCTGAACCGGTGCTCCTGTCGCAGGTGCCTCCGCCCGGTTTACTACCGGTGGATTATTGATTCCCGCTTCAGGGGTGTTGAAAAGGTTTCTTCCTTCAAAAACTGAGGGCAAACGAGATCGGTATTTCCTCCTCATGACTTCCTGTGAGGCGTTCTGGTCCAGCATGAGTTTATAAGCTTGGGCATCCAAAGCGGCCCGCTCCGCGGTCATCCTGACCTCTTCTGCTGCCAGATCCGCTTTGGCCTGGGTAATCTGCTCTCTCACCTTTGCTATCTCCGCGTTATGAGCATCCTGATCCACCGGATTAGCCTCTGCCATGAGTGCAGCCAATGCATCGAATAGATCTGATAACACTTGAACCGGCGGGCGCACCGAGCCTCCTGCTCCAGCAGCCGTTGCTGCTGCTGAACCGGAAATCATCGCCGCGGCTGTCAACGAGTGAGGTGCTGCATGTGTACCGGCCATGAATATCCCAACCCGGTTGGGCAGATCGGAGGGGTCCGGAATACTGTCGCCATCCGAACAGCCCCCAATCCGGCCATCTTGTAACTGATACAATGACTCAGTCTCTCCGGTCGATGACTCGTCGCCAGAGTAAACGACGGTTTCACCACCAGATCCTGATCCGTCCTCATAGCTTCCTCCATGGATGACTCCCACGAAGGCACGCTTCACGGCCGGTTTAACCCGGGCAGGTCGTGCACACTGAACTATCTCAACGAGGTCGGTGCAGATGTCCAGCTCAGGGCCCGGTTCACCGATCTTACCGATGAATACATGTATGCCACCAAAGGGGACCCGGTACCCGTACTCAATTGAGCCGGCGTCGGGGCCCCAGCCCGCGTCGTCGATGTAGATCTTGCCGCGACGACTCTTGGTCATCCGGCCCACGGCGTATCCCTCGAGTCCTTCAAAGCGGCCCCCCAAGAACTTGAAACCATCGCGCGATAGCCCCACGGTGGGCGCCAACTGTCGTGGGTTTGTCACGGCAGATGTCCTAGCGAAAGGACTTAGTCGTGGAGCCATCGTAGCGGGTTAACTCGAAGGGGTTAAAGCTGACACAGGGACACGGAGAGTTTATACTAGTTCGGCCCCTTCGATGAAGGTAAAAGCCTACGTCTAGTTTGTGATGGAATTGATGGGGTTTCGATGACTAGGGAGCAAACAAGCTTCGCCTAGGCCTCGAGTTATGGTTATCTGTCCTGAACCGCTAACGGGTTGTCCCCTTATATACACGGGCGACACCCGTCGGTTCATAGAGTCCCAATCTCTGGTTTATATTCGTATCCGGGTTGGTCTCTCCCTATTCCTAACTTATAATACAAGTTTATAAACACGCCGGTTTACAGTTACAGATACTGAACGGACTACGGCCTTGGGCCTTTGTCTAGCCTCTGGGCTTTAGCATCTTTAGACTACTGATGAAGTCAACCCAGCCCACTTAGGCCGGTTTACGCCCAGCGGTAATATCCCCAACAGTAGCCGAACTCAGTAGCCGGGCAACCCAACATGTGACCAAAATCATGATTCGGAGCTGATGCATATAGTGCCAAAACTCGCGACGCCGAACACTCCCGAAGGTGTTCGGTCTTTGTGAGTGTGTGTGAAACAACACCCTTAAACAAAATAAAAGAGCCCTTAGTGTCCAGGTACGAGCAAGATTTCTGACGTGGCCACATGCCAAAACGCCAGCCTCCTCCTTGGTTATAGCAGAAAAGAAAAAACCAGGGGATGTATAGCAGCAAGAGACAGTAAAAAAGGTTTACGCAGGGTCTTAATCTAAAAAGAATCCTTTAGGACGGGTCCCTACTGCACGTCTGCGCCTGTGTCTCCGCTGTGCCGTGTCCTGGACTGGCGCCGCATGACGTTCATCTGTAAAAGAGATGAACTGAATTAAAAAATGGGTCGTGCGAAACAAAAAAGGATAATAAACAAAATATAAAGTAAAGGATATATAAGGTTGAGTTTTATTGTCTCTGCGTACAGCCCCTGGTATGGGAATATATGGCGTACTAAGCCTGCGTTAATGATGGACTTGTGCCGAACTCGTTGAGTTCGGGTCCGTGGCCTGTAATGACTTATAAAAAGGTCCTTTGGCTGGCGAGGCCACTTTATTGTGCGGCTGTTTAAGCGGCCGCGCAATCCTCCGTTTGGAGTAGGCGTATATTAGTGCGTTCCCTTTAAAGAGATGATGCCTCGAGGACCGGGCATCTTTAGCGTGAGGGATGCATAATGCGGTACTGCGTTAAAGCGAGCGAAAGCTCCGCGTCCCATTAGTGCTTCATAGCGACTTGAAAACGGGACTACATGGAAGGTCAACTTTTCGCGACGAAAGTTATTGGCAGAGCCAAAGATGACTGTAAGCCGGAGAAAGCCCCTGCAATGGGTGTCCGGTCCTGGTGCTACCCCTTGAAAGGAGGTTTTGCTGTGGCGGATTCTTGCTGGGTTTATGCCCATGCGGTGGATTGTATCCTGATATATCAGGTTTAGTCCACTGCCGCCGTCCATAAGGACATTGGTGAACTGGAATCCATTGATTATTGGATCCAGTATCAGGGCAGTCCGGCCTGCGTTTTTGATATTTCTAGAATAATCTAGCTGATCAAAAATGATTGGCTTTAGTGACCAGTGGCGGGACTCCTGAGGGGTAGGTTTGATTGTGCGTACCTTTATGGGTGCCACACGTTTTGTTACGTGAAGTGAGTTCACTGTTTTGACTTCTTGAGGGAAGTTCTTTTGTTTCCTGGTGTTCTGCCTTTGGGGTTCATCCTCTTCTTCACTTGGTGTATCGAGCCCCTTGTGTTCGGTGTTAAGCTGTCCGGATTGTTTAAAAACCCAACAGTCTCTGTGGGTGTGATTGGCAGACTTCCCAGGAGTACTGTGTATCTGACATATTTTGTCCATGATTCTGTTTAAGCTGGACGGATCATCCCTATTATCTTGGAGGGGTGGTTTTGTATGATTTTGCCGTGAGCTTTTGAATCCGGCATTGACTGCCGTGCTCTTCGGATTTTTGCCTTTGATTCGGCGGTGGTCCTTATTTTGCCGTGGTTTTCCGTTTCCATCTCTGATTTCTGATGTACTTGGGTCGCTGGGGCTGCATCGTGCCAACCAGTTGTCCTCTCCTGCGCAAAAGCGGGTCATGAGGCTTGTGAGTGCGGCCATTGTTCTTGGCTTTTCCTGGCCGAGGTGTCTGGCGAGCCATTCGTCTCGGACATTATGCCTGAAAGCCGCTAGGGCTTCGGCGTCCGGACAATCCACTATTTGATTCTTTTTAGTGAGGAATCTGTTCCAGAACTGCCAAGCTGATTCTCTGGGCTGCTGAGTTATGTGACTGAGATCGTCTGCATCCGGGGGACGGACATAGGTCCCTTGAAAATTTGCTCGGAAAGCATCCTCAAGCTCTTCCCAGCTTCCAATTGTGTTTTCGGGAAGGCTTTTAAGCCAGTGCCTGGCTGGCCCTTTAAGCTTAAGGGGTAAATATTTTATGGCGTGGAGATCGTCTCCTCTAGCCATATGTATGTGGAGGATATAATCCTCGATCCAGACACCCGGGTCTGTTGTTCCATCGTATGCCTCTATGTTGACGGGTTTAAATCCCTCTGGAAATTCGTATTCCAGTACCTCATCGGTGAAACATAAGGGGTGTGCGGCGCCCCTGTATTTGGGTGTGCCGGATTCTGATGGTGGAATTTTTGCATTGCTTGTGAAAGTTTGCTTGCTTCGCCCGTAAATGGACCTGGCTGGGCCCTGGTGCGATTCTTTGATTGGGTCGCATGCCGCATTAAGTGCGGTGCCGCTTGCCTTTTTGTAGTGGCCGTGGGGTCGTCTATCCGACCGTGCGGCCTCCTGGTCGAATTCGGGCAGTAGTTTTCTTGTCGGATAGCTTTTGGTGCGGCGGCTGTCGCCGTATTTGTCTGTGGTCTTGATTACTTTGCTCCATCTTGTTTTGAGTGCATCTTCCGCCATCTTCAGCTTCCGCTTCTGCTTTTTCAGGCTACGTGCCGTGGCAACGAGCCTTTCGTGGAGATTCTTCTGCTCCATGGTTTTGTCCGGTGTGAGATCGTCCGGAGTTCTGTTATGGCCGGGAGAGGGCTGTCCGTCCTCTCTATCCGTGTTGCCCTGTTCGGACGGCTGTTCTGAGGCAAGCTCGTCTTCTACCGGCTCATCCTGTTCTAGGGCTGTGTTTTGATCGAGGCGGGTTTTGGCTCGGCGTTTACGTCGCCGTTTTGACTGCTTTTCGGAGGTTTTACCTCTTTTTTCGCCCCCTTTTCCCTCGTTGTCGTTTCCTTTAGGGGTATCCACCATGAATACATCGTTAGGTGGGGTGGAGGCCCAGTGCCCTATAGGTGCTGGTTCCAATTCGTCTCCGCCTTCGTCGTCTATACCGTCGAAGTCTTTGGATCCGAAGTCGAGCATGTCGGTTAAATCATCGACAGTGGCTATTAAGTGGGTGGTGGGTGGGCTTTGAATTTCTTCATTGTCCGAATCCCAACCTCGCAGGCCATAGTCCGGCCTGGGCTCTCCTGATAAAGAGAGACTTGAGAGAATTCAGAATATCACCAAAAGGTGAGCACTGAAAGATGTCCGCGGCGGTGAACTCCATTATAGGCGCCCACTCAGATTCGATCAGCGGGGGCGCGGAAGGCTCGGAGTTCGGAGAAGAGTTCGGCTCCTTAGAGTCCTGGGCCGTGCGGAGTACGGGGCTGGCGTTCGGCTCGATCGCTTTTGAGATCGCAGCCCCTGAGGTGACATCCAACCGTTCATCCTCGGAGAACGCGGCGGGCCCCGAGTCAAGGATCAGGGCCGGATCGTGTGCGGCCTCCAGGGCACCGTTCGGAGGCAGAGCTATATCATGCCCCTCGAGATAGTGCGGCGCGCTTGGCTGTGGCTCGAATCCGTCGAAGATCAAGTCTCCGCGGATATCCGCCGTGTAGTTTAAGCTTCCAAACCTGACTTGATGGCCAGGGGCGTAGCTTTCGATCTGCTCCAAATGACCAAGCGAATTGGCCCGCAGAGTGAAGCCGCCGAAGACGAAGATCTGTCCGGGGAGAAAAGTCTCACCCTGGACCTCATCGTTGTTGATGATCAAAGGAGCCATCGGGCCTAAAAGCGACGACACAGAGGAACTCTCAATGAAAGCACCAATGTCGGTGTCAAAACCGGCGGATCTCGGGTAGGGGGTCCCGAACTGTGCGTCAAGGTCGGATGGTAACAGGAGACAAGGGACACTTTATTTTACCCAGGTTCGGGCCCTCTCGATGGAGGTAAAACCCTACTCCTGCTAGATTAATATTGATGATATGGGTAGTACAAGAGTAGAACTACCACGAGATCAAGGAGGCTAAACCCTAGAAGCTATCCTATGGTATGATTGTGTATGATGATGGTTGTCCTACGGACTACAACCCTCCGGTTTATATAGACACCGGATAGGGTTAGGGTTACACAGAGTCGGTTACAATGGTAGGAGATCTCGAATATCCGCACACCTAGCTTGCCTTCTACGCCAAGAAAAGATCCTTCCGGACACGGGACGAAGTCTTCAACTTGGTATCTTCATAGTCCTGGAGTCCGGCTAAAGGTATAGTTCGGCCATCTGAACACCCCCTAATCCAGGACTCCCTCAGCAGTGAAAAACTGTTCGCCCGAAGATTTAGGACAAACGTGCCCCTGACCATTCTCCTTCTCATGACATGTGTCACCCACGTACTGTGTAGTGGAGATCGTGTTAGATCGTGGGTGGATAGAATAATGCATCGTGGGATGCGGAACGGTTTGAGCGGCAAAACCGAAAATTTGGATAAGATTGGTTTTAACGTTTCGTTCGCAATTTCTTCAGCTGACAAGGACACAGTGAAGATTTTGAACGAGATTCAAATAGAACACACATGAAGAATTTGTGAACAGATTGGATTGAGTATAGCATAGAGGGGAAGGGTCCGATCACATTCACTTAGCAGAAAGACCAACTTGAAGAAATAGCTATAAGTGAATGTTGTAGAGGACATAAACTCATATATATATATATATATATATATATATAATAACAGAAACAGTGAAGATTTTGCAAGTTGAAGAATTTGAACAACTGAGGAATTTCAAAAGTTGAGGAAAAACTCAAATTGAAGATTTTTAACTTTTGTGGTGGCGTGACCCACCGTATAAGAATGATGATTTCAGACACCGCGTACAATTGTCGTACGGTTCTGAGAATCAAATTCTTCATTAATTTCTTCACACTTAGAGTGTTATTCTTCATTGATTGAAGAAAAATGTTTCTTCATGTGTTGCACATCTAAGTCATCAATTTTGCATAAGTATTAGGATGAGTGCCTTTTCATAGTACATTCAAAGACTCTAAGATATTTAGCTCACACCGCAACTTGCTAAATCTCTTCTCATCCAAGGGCTTAGTGAAGATATCAGCTAGCTGCTCTTCAGTCTTCACATGCTCAATAGAAATATCGCCCTTCAACACATGATCACGAAGAAAATGATGACGAATCTGAATGTGCTTTGTCTTCGAGTGCTGAACTGGGTTGTGAGCAATCTTGATGGCACTCTCATTGTCACAGAGGAGAGGCACATTCTTCATCCATAGTAGTTGAGCACAGCAAGAACCAGCAGCAATGTACTCAGCTTCAGCAGTAGACAGTGATACACAGTTCTGCTTCTTCGAGGACCAACAGTCCAAGGATCGTCCGAGGAAATGACAAGTACTAGATGTTGACTTGCGGTCCACACGGTCACCAGCATAGTCAGAGTCAGAATATCCAATGAGATCAAAATCCGAGCCCTTGGGATACCATAATCCTAGTGTTGGTGTGTGAGCTAGATTTCGAAGAATATGCTTCACAACCTTATGGTGTGATTCCTTCGGTGCAGCTTGAAATTGGGCACACATGCAAACACTAAGCATTATATCTGGCCTAGATGCACATAAGTACAATAAAGAGCCAATCATGGAGCGGTATACCTTATGATCGAAGTTAATACCATTTTCAGCAGTGCATAGATGACCATTTGTGGGCATAGGAATTTTGATGCCTTTGCAATCTTGCATGCCGAATTTCTTCAGGACGTCCTTGAGGTATTTCTCCTGAGATATGAATATGCCATTGCGCTGTTGACGAATTTGAAGACCTAAGAAGAATTTCAACTCTCCCATCATAGACATTTGATATTCTTCACTCATCATATAGGCAAATTCATCACTATAACGTTGGTCAGTACAGCCAAAGATGATATCATCAACATATATTTGGCACATAAACAGTTCACCATCATAAGATTTCGTAAAGAGAGTGGGATCGAGTGAACCGGGTGTGAAGCCTTTCTTCATGAATAATTCCTTCAATGTATCATACCACGCCCGTGGGGCCTGCTTGAGGCCATAGAGGGCCTTGTTAAGTCTGAAGACTTTGTCAGGATGTTTTGGATCTTCAAAACCTGGGGGTTGAGCAACATATACTTCTTCCTAAAGCTTACCATTGAGGAATGCACTTTTCACATCCATTTTATATAAGATGATATCATGATGGTTAGCATAAGAAAGCAATATGCGAATAGCCTCAAGTCTAGCAACAGGTGCAAAAGTTTCATTGAAATCAACTCCTTCAACCTATGTGTAGCCTTGAGCTACTAGCCGTGCCTTATTCCTCACCACAACACCATTTTCATCTTGCTTGTTGCGGTAGATCCACTTTGTGCCAATGATGTTATGCTTGCGAGGATCGGGACGATTGACCTGTCCCCAGACGTTGTTGAGCTTGAACTGATGTAATTCTTCTTGCATGGCCTGAATCCACTCAGGCTCCAAAAATGCTTCATCTACCTTAGTGGGCTCTGTGATAGAGACAAAAGCAAAATGCCCACAAAAGTTAGATAGATGTGAAACTTTTGAGCGTGTGAGAGGACCTGGTGCTCTAATGTCATCGATGATCTTCTCCACTTGCACTTCTTTTGCAACGCGAGGATGAGCTGGTTGTCGTTGAGGAATTTGATCAGCATTTTCTCCAGCATCAATTTCCTCAGCATTTTCTTCAGGTACATCAGCTCGACGTTCTTCACGTTCTGGAATGAATTCTTCAGCAGATTCTTCAGTAGGAATGACATCTTCAGTAGCCTTGTGCTTGATAGAGTCCTCAGGTGCTGGTTCATCTAACACAGAAGGTAGGTGCTCTCTTTGCGAGCCATTAGTTTCATCGAACCGCACATCTACAGTTTCAACAATCTTGTGAAGAACATTGTTGAAGACTCTGTAGGTGTGCGAGTCCTTTCTGTAACCAAGCATAAAACCTTCATGTGCTTTCTGTGCAAATTTAGAGTTGTGATGAGGATCTCTAATCCAGCATTTAGCACCGAAGACTTTGAAATAACTCACATTGGGTTTCTTGTCAGTGAGGAGTTCATAGGCAGTCTTCTTGAAGAATTTGTGAAGATATACTCTGTTGATGGTATGGCACGCAGTATCAATAGCATCAACCCAGAAACGACGAGGGGTTTTGTACTCATCGAGCATAGTGCGAGCCATCTCAGCAAGAGTCCTGTTCTTGCGCTCCACGACGCCATTCTGTTGAGGAGTATAAGGAGCAGATAACTCATGAGTAATACCAAGTTCATTAAGATAGTCATCGAGACCCGAATTCTTGAACTCGGTGCCATTGTCACTTATGATGTGCTTGATCTTCACACCAAAGTTGGTTGAAGCCCTCGAGGAAAATCGTTTGAAGACTTCCTGCACTTCAGTTTTGTAAGAGACAAGGTGTACCCATGTGTAACGAGAGTAATCATCAACAATAACAAAGCCATATTGAGATGCTTCATTTGAAACAGAGGAATAGTGATTAGGACCGAAGAGATCCATGTGAAGCAATTCGAATGGTCGAGTAGTGGTCATGATAGTCTTCGCTGGATGCTTGGCCTTGGTCATCTTTCCAGCTTCACAGGCACCGCATAAGTGATCCTTGAGGAATTTGACATTCTCAATGCCAATAGCATGCTTCTTCTTCGCAAGCGTGTGCAAATTCCTCATGCCTGCATGACCAAGTCGTCGATGCCATAGCCATCCTTCTGAAGCTTTTGCAAGTAGGCACACGGCTGGTTGTGAATCTGCAGAGAAATCAACAATGTACAAGTCTCCTCTCCTAAAGCCTTCGAAGACTTTGGATTTGTCAGCTTCCATAATCACAACACAACGATACTTGCCAAAGACAACAACCATATCAAGATCACAAAGCATTGAGACAGACATAAGGTTGTATCCTAGGGAATCAACAAGCATGACTTTGTCCATGTGCCGATCCTTTGTGATAGCAACATTACCTAGACCCAATACCTGACTTTTGCTTTTATCAGCGAAGATGATATGCTTCAGATGTGATGACGATAAGGGAGCATCCATCAACAGATTCCTGTCACCAGTCATGTGATTTGTACATCCACTATCAAGTACCCACTCAGTGGCTTTGGGTTGATCATCCTGCAGATGAATTAGTGCAACTTACGAACTCATATACTTCAGCAGTGAAGAATATGATATAAAAATTCATCAGATCAATTTCATCAAGCAGTAGGACAGGTAAAATAGAGGGAGGATGTGTGAAATGAAAGTTCATTTCATCATGGTTAGCCTGCGTCCTTTCAGGCACTTTTTCAGGTCCCCAGCAAATTCCTCAGACGTTACAGTACGTCTGGAGACCTGACCCTGCATAAGAGATTAGTTCTTTTTCTTCACCACCCACATCTGAAGGGGTGGCAAAGAGTTCATCACTCTGCGAGCTCCATATGAGAATGGTGTCATTGCAGCCAAACCATTACGTTTCACATAAGAGTGGTTAGGGTAAGCATATGAATAAGCAGAGAAATTCTTCGAGGACTTATGAACATAATGATTAGAAGAATAATGCTCATATTCATAGCCCTTGGCTCTTCCCTGCGAAACAGAGTTGTTAGCACGATGATGTTCATATGAGGACTTTGATCCTTTTGAGGAATTTGATCCACGTGAGGAATTTGGTCCGTGTGAGGACTTGGATCCATATGAAGAATTTGGTCCATATGAAGAATTTGATCTGGGGTTCCTTTTCTTCACAGGTGGTGTCATGAGGACATTCACCTGAAGACTTTCAAGATACCTTTTGGGAACCCAGATTTTCTTCATAGGGGAACCATTCCTGCAGTTAGTGCCAACATATCTAGGAAATACTTCACCATTCTGATTTTTGAACAGTTTATAGTTGGAGTCAAATGACTCATCAGAAGAATGAGAAGATTCACATGTATAGCCAGATAAATTAGATGGGTCAACTGGAGGTCCCTTTGCAGCAACCCATGAGGTTTTGGGGTACTGCTCAGGCTTCCAATATGTACCATCAGCATTGATTTTCCTCACAAAGGCAATACCCTCTTTCCTAGGGTTCCTGTTGAGGATCTGCTTTTTAAGCACATCACAAAGAGTCTGATGCCCTTTGAGGCCTTTGTACATGCCTGTCATGTACAATTCCTTCAGCCCTGCACCGTCAGTGATACTAGCAATGTCCTCAGATGAGGAATTAGTGATAGCAGAGGCAGGTGAAGAATTTGTAACATTAGAAGCATCTGAACATTCAGGTGAGGAATTAGCAGATTCTCGTTCAATGCATTTTAAACATGGAGGAATGAATTCTTCCTGAGCAGCGCTGATTTGTTGAGCAAGTAATGAATTGTGCTCCTTCTGAAGATCTTCATAACTCACTCTTAGCTCCTCAATATCTTGCTTTCTTTGAAGAAATTCATAAGAAAACTTCTCATGATCAGATAAGAGAGTGTTATGATGACCTTGAAGGTTATCAAACCTGGTCTGAAGTCTCTGAAGATTTTCAGTCAAGGCTTTAGTGCGATCCATTTCTTCACCCAACATATCATCACTTTTGTCTAGCATGTTTTGAACCTTTTCAAAAGCCTTTTGTTGTTTCACAGCAATCTTAGCAAGTTTTGTGTAGCTGGGCTTAAGATTTTCATCAGATTCATCTTCACTAGACTCAGAGGAGGTATATTTAGGTACCTTGGCACCCTTTGCCATGAAGCAATAGGTGGGAGCATAGTCATCATTGCCTTCATCAGCCTTGTTGGTGAGGTCATTTTCTTCAGAGTTGAAGATAGACTTGCTGACGAATGCAGTAGCGAGGGCTAGACTTGCCTCCTCTTCTTCTTGCTCCTCAGATTCAGCTTCAGAGTCCATTTCCTTGCCAATGAATGCCCGAGCCTTCTTGGAGCTGCTCTTCTTGTGAGATGAAGACTTTGAGGATTTTGATGATGAAGATTTTGAGGACCTCTTCTTTTTCTTCGCATCATCAGAACTGTAATCCTTGTATTTCTTCTTCTTTGATTCCTTTTCCCACTGAGGACAATCTTGAATGTAATGTCCTGGTTTCTTGCACTTGTGACAAAGCCTCTTCTTGTAGTCACTGGATGAGGAATCATTGCTCCTGGAGGGTTTTCCAAAGCGACCACGTCTTGAGAACTTCTGGAATTTCTTCACTAGCAGTGCTAGATCATGACTCAGTTCTTCGGGGTCACCAAGGCTGCTACCAGAGTCTTCATCTTCGGATTCTGATACTGCCTTGGCCTTCAGTGCACGTGATCTGCCATAGCTCGAACCATAGAGATATCTCTTTTCAGCAAGCTGGAACTCATGAGTGTTTAGCCTTTCGAGGATATCAGCGGGGTCAAGTGACTTGTAATCAGCACGCTCTTGTATCATCAGTGCCAGAGTATCAAATGAGGAATCAAGTGATCTCAGCAATTTCTTCACCACCTCATGGTCGGTGATGTCAGTGGCACCAAGTGCTTGAAGCTCATTTGAGATGTCAGTGAGGCGATCGAAGGTTTGCTGAACATTTTCATTGTCGAGTCTTTTGAAGCGGTTGAAGAGATTGCGAAGAACATCAACTCGAGAGTCACGCTGACTTGAAACTCCTTCATTGACCTTGGATAGCCTATCCCAGATAAGCTTAGCAGTTTCCAAAGCACTCACTCTACCATACTGTCCTTTACTCAGATGGCCACATATGATATTCTTCGCTTGGGAATCGAGTTGCTTGAATCTCTTCACATCGGTAGCGTTCAGTGAGGGTGAGACGGAGGGAACACCATTTTGCACAACGTACCAGAGATCGTTATCAATTGCCTCAAGATACATGCGCATCTTGTTCTTCCAGTAGGGGTAGTCCGTCCCATCAAAGGGAGGACACCCAGCAGAGACCTTGATCATATCTGCGGTTGACATAACTAAAACTCAAGGCGGTTAAACCAATATCACACAAAACAAGGGAGTACCTTGCTCTGATACCAATTGAAAGTGTGTTATATCGACTAGAGGGGGGGTGAATAGGCGATTTTTATGAAATTCTTCACTGAGGAATTTGCTCGTGAGGAAATTCCTTAGCGAAGAACTACTAGCAGCGGAATAAGTACTCAGAAGTAAACATAGCAGAATACATGCATGACCATCATGATAAAATGAAGACAAACACAGAGTACAGAAAGCGTAAACACAGGATAGCACAAGATGAAGACAAACAGACTGAAGAAATTGAACTAAGGAAATTGAGAAAGTCTTCAGTCAAAGTCTTCAAACACAGATATGAACAAACACACAACACAGTAATGAAGGAATGAAAGTGTTGAGGAAATAGAACCAGCTGGCTTGGTGAAGACAATGATTTGGTAGACCAGTTCCAACTGTTGTCTCAGTTGTACGTCTGGTTGGAGCGGCTGAGTATTTAAACTCGAGGACACCCAGTCCCGGACACACAGTCCTCACCGTATTCTCCTTGAGCTAAGGACACACATTCCTCGCCCAATCACTCGTGGTAAGTCTTCAAGTGACTTCCAAACCTTCACAAACTCGGTCACTCGGCGATCCACAATTCCTCTTGGATGCTCTAGACCATGACGCCTAACCGTCTGGAAGAAGCACAGTCTTCAAAGGTAACAAGTGTCGGATCCACGCAGGATCAATCTCTTCAGTGATGCTCAATCACTTTGGGTTTGTAGGTGTTTGGGTTTGGGTTTGGATTTTCCTCACTTGATGATTTTCGCTCAAAGTCCTCGGAGGATGGGTTGCTCTCAAATGACAAGTGTCAAGTTCTCGCGGAGCAGCCAACCAGCTAGTGGTTGTAGGGGCGACTATTTATAGCCTAGGGGGCAGCCCGACATGATAAGACATAAATGCCCTTCAATGATATGACCGTTGGATAGATAAGATATTTTGGGACAGCTGGCGCGTAGCACAGCAACGGTCGGAAATTTGAGGTTCAAATTCCTCAGGGCTATTATGTTCCTCACAGTGTAGGCAATTCGCACTGGCAAATTCCTAACTCCTCAGTCAGGGCAAAGTCCTCAATGACCAGAAGAACGGCGTCTCTGTCACTGAAGAAATTGACTGAACTGTATGAGATTTTCAATGGCTTCACTCGAAGGGATTGGTAGGTGTAGGATTTGAGTTGAGCATCACTTGGAAATTTTCTCCTTAGTATTTCCTCGACCCCCTTTAACAGTACGGTGTTTCCTATGACTCAAGAAAGAGAAAACGAAACTACGGAAACAAAAGTCTTCACGCTTCATGTTCCTCAAATGATAACCAAGTCTTCAAGGTCACACCAATTTCTTCACTTTCAAAGTCTTCAGAAAGTCTTCAGAATATCAAAGTCTTCAGTTGAAGAACTTCATTTTTAGGGGTCGACTTTCTATGTAAATATCAAACTCCTCATAGACTTATAGACCTGTGTACACTCATAAACACGTTAGATCCTTAACCTATAAGTCTTCAATACACCAAAATCACTAAGGGGCACTAGATGCACTTACACCACTTCTCCCCCCATTACTCTCTTTCTTCTACCTCTATTTCTCTCTCTTTATTGCTCCTAGCTAACTAAACCACCTCCATTAATGCAACCCCTTTCTCTTTTTCCTCTCCTCCACTAGTTAAAGTCATCTCCTTCCCCAACTAGGTAGGTAGATCTACCCATTTAACGAAGTGGCATATGTACCTCCCTAACTAGATCTAGCTATGCCAAGAAGCAAGCTTTGTCCACTTTTGATCATTCCCTAGGTGTGTGGCGATGCCGATCGGCATCATCATCACCGTGCTAGCTATATATATCTTGAGATAGGTGATTACAAATTTGTGCTTTTGCAAGAATGAAAATATGTGTATGTGTGTGATATGACATAATCGGGCGATATGATGGAAATTGTGTGTGTGGCATGAGTTGCCGCCGAATTGTGCTTGAGTTGCCTATGTTTTGCCGAAATGTCAATTTATTCCTGTTTCGGTGAATTCTAGGCAAACTCTATAAGTCCTATTTTTAGGGAAGGTAATGCCGAATTTTTGTATGACTTTGATGCATGCATGCAGTTTCATAATCAATTTGTTTATTATCACCGCGTAGGCGTTCATGATGCTTAGTGGAACGATGGTGGAAAGGTGGTTGTGGTCGGCGGTGCAGGACATGAATGAAAATAAACGGATAGAGATTTTATGTCCGTGTCGAAGATGCAAAGGAGGAGTTTGGCTCGACCCCTATGAGGTGTCGTGAGAAACCACGACCACCTATGGGACCAAGGGCCCCTTGCTGGTTCGGCAGGGGGGATGTCGCGTTGCACAAAGAGCAGAAGAATGTGGGACGGCGCGGCAACGATCACACAGGCAATTTCACCCAGGTTTGGGCGGCCGTGAGGCATAAAACCCTACTCCTGCTTTGGTGGATTGATGGTGGAAGAATGGTGATGCAGCGTAGTACACTTGCCCAGCAGGGGCGGTAGTAGCTGCGCGTATGGGTGTGTGTGTTGTCCAATCTTCTAACCCTCTATACGGTCACCATGGGCCGCCTTTTATAGTTTAAAGGGGTTAACACAATGGCAAAACAATCATTATGGGCTGATAAGATAGCAAACAGTGCTATCATACCTAACTTTGCAGGCTGACAGAGTGCATTAAATGCACCGCTCAACGTCACATCGTTGCTTGTCCGACAAGCCCTGCCGGCTGTTTTGCCAGCTTCACACCTGCTCGCTTGACACGTTGCAGGACGGGTGTCGTTCGTGGGCATCTCCCGTAGAGAAAGGCCGCCATGTGGCAAATGGCTGCCACTTAGTCACTTTGCGGCTCGACACCGCATCGGTCGTCGACGTGGGTTGTGGTGGAGTGGTGGTTTTGACTCCGTGAGTCCCGACAGGCCCTGCCGGGACGTCTTGGACGTCTTCTTCAGGGGGCGACCCCGTCCTTGTCGAGCTCGTCTGCCCGGCAAAGGAGGCTTTTCTCCTGGTGGCATCTTGTTTCTCTGGCTTTATCTCGGTCCTTTTGATCTGCATGTTGGTCTTTCGAAGCTCTTGGTCCCTTGTGAGGGAGTCCTGGATTAGGGGGTGTTCGGGTAGCCGGACTATACCTTCGCCGGACTCCTGGACTATGAAGATACAAGATTGAAGACTTCGTCCCGTGTCCGGATGGGACTTTCCTTGGCGTGGAAGGCAAGCTAGGCGATGCGGATATTCACGATCTCCTACCATTGTAACCGACTCTGTGTAACCCTAACCCTATCTGGTGTCTATATAAACCAGAGGGTTGTAGTCCGTAGGACGAACCATCATCATACACAATCATACCATAGGCTAGCTTCTAGGGTTTAGCCTCCTTGATCTCGTGGTAGATCTACTCTTGTACTATCCATATCATCAATATTAATCAAGCAGGAGTAGGGTATTACCTCCATCGAGAGGGCCCGAACCTGGGTAAAAACATCGTGTCCCTTGTCTCCTGTTACCATCCGGCCTTGACGCACAGTTCGGGACCCCCTACCCGAGATCCGCCAGTTTTGACACCGACATTGGTGCTTTCATTGAGAGTTCCTCTGTGTCATCGCCTTTAGGCCCGATGGCTCCTCTGATCATCAACAACGATGAGGTCCAGGGTGAGACTTTTCTCCCTGGACAGATCTTCGTTTTCGGCGGCTTCGCTCCGCGGGCCAATTCGCTTGGTCATCTAGAGCAGATCGAAAGCTACGCCCCTGGCCATCAAGTCAGGTTTGGAAGCTTAAACTACACGGCTGATATCCGCGGAGACTTGATCTTCGACGGGTTCGAGCCACAGCCAAGCGCGCCGCACTATCTCGAGGGGCATTATCTAGCTCTGCCTTCGAACAGTGTCCTGGAGGCCGCACACGCACCGGTTCCGACCCTAGACTCGGAGCCTATTACACCGATCGAGGATGAGCGGTTGGACATCACCTCGGGGGCTGCGACCTCAAAGGCAATCGAGCCGAACGCCAGCCCCGCACTCCGCATGACCCGTGACCCCGAGGGTCCGGACTCCTATCCGGACTCCGAACCCCACGTGCCCCTACCAATCGAATCCGATTGGGCACCTATAATGGAGTTCACCGCCGCGGACATCTTTCAGCACTCGCCTTTTGGCGACATCCTGAACTCTCTCAAGTCTCTCTCTTTATCAGGAGAGCCCTGGCCGGATTACGGTCAGCAAGGATGGGATACGGACGATGAAGAAATTCAAAACCCACCCACCACCCACTTGGTAGCCACTGTCTCGATAAAAACCCAGCCATAGAGCAGGACAAGCCGGTAGACGGCGAGCAAGCCTTAGAGCAGTCGTCCGAACAGGGCAACACGGATAGAGAAACCGAAACTCCCTCCCCCGGCGAAAACGGCATTCCGGACAACCTTACGCCGGATAAATCCATGGAGCAGAAGAGTCTCCACAAGAGGCTCGTTGCAACTGCACGCAGCCTGAAAAAGCAGAAGCGGAAGTTAAAGACAGCGGAAGATGCACTCCGTATTAGATGGAATAAAGTAATTAATACCGCAGATAAATACGGTGACGGTCGCCGTACTAAAAGCTATCCAAAGAGAAAGCTACTGCCCGAAATCGACGAAGAGGCCCTAGAGCCCTCGCATTCAAAAAATAAGAAAGCCATACGGTCGGATAGACGACCCCATAAGGCGGCAAGTGGCACTGTACTTAAATCGGTATGCGACCCACCTAAGGATTCGCATCATGGCCCAGCCAGGTCCATTTATGGGCCAAGAAAGCAAGCTCTTGTAAGCAATGCAAAAAAGCCATCATCAGAATCCGGCACACCCAAATACAGGGGCGCCGCACATCCCCTACGTTTCGCCGATGAGGTTTTGGACCACGAATTTCCCGAAGGATTCAAACCCGTCAACATAGAGGCGTATGATGGAACAACAGACCCCGGAGTCTGGATTGAGGACTATATCCTCCACATACATATGGCTAGAGGAGATGATCTCCATGCCATTAAATATTTACCCCTTAAGCTTAAAGGGCCAGCCCGGCACTGGCTTAAAAGCCTTCCTGAAAACACAATTGGAAGTTGGGAAGAGCTCGAGGATGCTTTCCGAGCAAATTTTCAAGGGACCTATGTCCGCCCTCCGGATGCAGACGATCTTAGTCACATAACTCAACAGCCCGGAGAATCAGCTCAGCAGTTCTGGAATAGATTCCTCACTAAAAAGAATCAGATAGTCGACTGTTCGGACGCCGAAGCCCTAGCAGCTTTCAGGCATAATGTCCGAGACGAATGGCTCGCCAGACACCTCGGCCAGGAAAAGCCAAGAACAATGGCCGCACTCACAAGCCTCATGACTCGCTTTTGCGCAGGAGAGGACAGCTGGTTGGCAAGATGCAGCCCCAGCGACCCAAGTACATCCGAAACTAGGGATGGAAACGGAAAACCGCGACGCAACAAGGATCATTGCCGAACTAAAGAAAAAAGTCCGAAGAGCACGGCAGTCAATGCCGGATTCAAAAGCTCGCGACAAAATCAGACAAAACCACCCCTCTAGGATAATTGGGATGATCCGTCCAACTTAAATAGAATCCTGGACAGGATATGTCAGATACACAGTACTCCGGGCAAGCCTGCTAACCATACCCACAGAGATTGTTGGGTTTTCAAACAATCCGGCAGACTCAATGCCGAACAGAAGGGGCTCGACACACCAAGCGAAGACGAGGATGAACCCCAGAAGCAGAGCACCAGGAAACAAAAGAACTTCACACAAGAAGTAAAAACAATGAACTTACTTCACGTAACAAAACGTGTGGCACCCATAAAGGTACGCACAATACGACCTATCCCCAAGGGGTCCCGCCACTGGTTATTAAAACCAATCACCTTCGATCAGCTAGACTATTCTAGAAATATCAAGAACGCAGGCTGGACTGCCCTGATACTCGATCCAATAATTGGCGGATTCCAGTTTGCAAATGTCCTTATGGACGGCGGCAGTGGACTAAACCTGATATATCAGGATACAATCCACCACATGGGATAAACCCAGCAAGAATCCACCGCAGCAAAACCTCCTTTCAAGGGGTAGCACCTTGTCCGGACACCCATTGTATGGGTTTTCTCCGGCTCGAAGCTATATTCGGCTCTGCCGATAACTTCCGTCGCGAAAAGCTGACCTTCCATGTCGTCCCGTTCTCAAGTCGCTATCAAGCACTACTGGGACGCGAAGCTTTCGCTCGCTTTAACGCAATACCGCATTATGCATCTCTCACGCTTAAGATGCCCGGTCCACGAGGCATCATCTCTTTGAAGGGGAAGCACTAAAAGGCGCCTCCCCCAAGCGAAGGACTGTGCGGCCGCTTAGACAGCCGCACAATAAAATGGCCTCACCAGCCAAAAAACTTTTCGACATAGGTCATTAAAGGCCACGAATGCGGAATAGACGAGTTCGGTACAAGTCCATCATTAATGCAGGCTTAGAGGCCATATACCCCCGTACTAGGGGCTACGCGCAGAGACAATAAAGCTCAATTTTATATTCTACTTTATACTTCATTTATTTTAAAACCTTTTGTTCGGCACGACCCGTTTTCAATTTAGTTCCTCTCTTTTTCAGATGAACGTCGTGCGGCGCCCGTCCAGGATACGGCACAACGGAGACACAGGCGCAGACATGCAGTAGGGACCCGTCATAAAGGATTCTCATTAGATTAAGACCCTGCGTAAACCTTTTTTACTGTCTCTTGTTGCAACACATCCCCTGGTTTTTTTCCGATATAACCAAGGAGGAGGCTGGCGTCTTGGCATGTGGCCACATCAGAATTTTTCGCACGTACCTGGACACTAGGGGCTCTTTTAGCAAAGAGTGTTGTTTTGCCCGCACTCATAAAAGACCGAACACCTTAGGGAGTGTTCGGTGTCGCAAGTTTTGGCATTATATGCATCAGCTCCGAATCATGTCTTTGGTCAAATGTTGGGTTGCCCGGCTCCTGAGTTCGGCTACCTTACGTTCCGCTCTATTGGCTATGGTAGCACCAGGAGAACTACTGCGATTGTGCCCCGGTTTGGCCGGGCGAGCACCTTAGTAGAGAAAGCCGAAAACTGACTGTCATGATGTAGCGTGAGACTGGTCAACCACTCGATGACCTATTGGAATCTATCGGATTCCTCCGCTTTAACGAAGGGCCGCTTCCCGGTCAGGCACATACGCGCCCCGAACTCGGGCAAGCGCAGTCGCCACTAATGGGCTACCTAAATAGTCCCACTGTCAAGCTCCTATGGCTAAGTGAAAGTGTTAATGCATTATAGTCCGGTTGCCTGGCCCGTTGCGCTATCACCTCCTTTGTAGGACCAAGACGTTGGGTTAAGTGTGAAAATGCGTCTTCTGCGAGCACCCCCGCACTATGTGCATGGGGGTTGAAGCCAACGACTGCAATCTTTCAGATTATATATATATTTTAAACGGCCGCACAGGAGGTGTTCACAATACTTGAAGGCACAAGTATAAAAAGGCCACTACAGTTTATCAAAATATTACTTCATCATTACATATGCTATGTCTGATGATGTAAATTGAAATTTGGAGGTTCTAGACATAATTTTGAACTAATTTTGTCCTTTGTTCAACATTGTAAGTAAGCATTTTGATCGATACATTTTGTTTTTACACATCACCTTCTCTCATGCTTGATATTTTGTGCTACAAGCTATGAAACACATCTTTGTTTTTTTCAACGTAATGAAACACTGTTCGTGTCATGTTTAATTCTCGTTTTTTTTAGAATCCAAGAGGAGAAACTCATTAACACCAACAAAAAAAAATAGCGCGCTATAACGACGCTACAACGCCGTTATAGCGTATTCAGAAGGAAACGTTATATTTTAGCAAATTCATTCGCTATGGCGCTATTCACGTAATTAGCGTGCTACAGGGCGTTATAACGTTGTACCGTGTAGCGTTATAGCGTTCAAATGATGAAAAATATCAGAAAAATAGGGAAGCACAGGTTTATTTTGTGGTTATTGCACGGTAGATGTAGACTAGGTGCTCAGTGTTCAGAGTTAATATATGTTAAATAAATTGACTATAGTTTGACATTCAGTTTAAAATTTGTGCTTCCTATCTGGCTAGATTATGTCTCTCTGCGATGGTGTCTTAAGATACTGAAATACTTTATTCGTGGATGGTGCAAACGCTATTTTAAAATATAGCACGCTATTAGCGCGCTATAACTTATATAGCATTTTGAGAAGGGGCTCGCTATATTTTGCAGCGCGCTATTTTTTTCGTTGATTAACACAGAGAGCCCAATATTGACGATTGAAAAAAAAATAGAAGAGTCAGGCCAATGAAAATTTCGGGCCAATCAGAGCCCAGTGCTTTTTTTTAAGAATTTTTTCATTCATATCACGAATCAGTACAAAGAAGTTGACCCTTACAAGCACACTGAAACGTAAACACAAAGGATCATGAACACCTAGAGTACCCTAAGACAACCATAACACAAGAAGATCTCCGGAGCCCTGTGCCATCATCCCTGAATCTAGAGAGAAGACCCCTGCAGCAGAAGGATCTGCAACCAGTCGCAAGCAGGTCATCATCTTCGACCACGGTACAATTGCCGTCACACTGCTTCCTCCTTTCTTGACACCAGCGCTGAAAGGGCATGGACATCAATCCAACACACCTGCAACAGTCGTCGCCATCTTTGGCTTTGAGTACCGCGAAAAGTGTCCCTTCCGGAGAGAAGAGAACTCGAGTCATCCGACTGGTCCAGCACCGCGGCCGGGCCATCCGTCCGGACAAAGCAGGATCTCCCACCAGCATCAGCACAGAGGAAGGAGAAGAACAGCAACAGCAAATCATACCAACAAGGAAGAAGAAGGGTCTTCGTCTCCCTGAATCCATCGCCCATCTGAGGACCCAAACGGCCAGTGCCGACGGACCTCCAGCCACCAACGCCCACGACCTCGACGAGACCCGGGGATCCCCAACTCCGCTGGCTCCTAGACGAAAGCAAAAGCCTCGCCTGACCGCGAGCGGAGCCCGGAGAAACTTATTCCGACGCGACACCACCGCAACGGCCTCGACAGCGTCTCCCTCATCCCTAACCCTACCACACACCCACCTAGCGAACAGACCTGAGGTTCCCCCTCCCTCCCGCCGCCGAAGCGGCCGGCAGAGAGAGAGGGAGACGGAGGCGTCACCGGCGGCGCGCAAGGGCCTCGTCGCCTCCTGATCGCCTCGTGCGATCCGATCCAACTTTTACGGGAGTACCGATGGAATCTTTGCGTGCTGATCTAGATGATTCTATCAGAGCCCAGTGCTGAACCGAAGGACAAGAACCAGAAATTGCAGCCCATTCTCACCGGCCCCCATTTCTTTCCTTCCCCACACACCACACAAAAATATCACCGCCGCCGCCGCCGCCGTCGCTGCCACCGGCGGCTGCGCCATGCTCCGCCTCCGAGAGTGCATCGTTTCCCATCTGCTCTCTTCTCCCTCCACACATGCCATCTCCCCACTCCACCGCCTCCTCTCCGCATCCGCGGCCCCCATTTCCTCAAACAAAAGCTTCGCCGTGGAGGAGTACCTGGTCGGCACCTGCGGCCTCACCCGGCCCCAAGCCCGCAAGGCCTCCAAGAAGCTCTCCAACCTCGACTCCCCTGCCAAACCCAACGCAATCCTCGCCTTCCTTGCCGGCCTCGGCCTCTCCGGCGCCGATGCCGCCGCCGCCGTCGCCAAAGACCCGCGGCTCCTATGCACCAAAGTGGACTAAACACTGGCCCCTAAGGTCGTAGGGCTTACTAGCAGGTTAATCAGGAGTACATATACAAAGAAAATTACTGTTTTCATTGCTGCCACAGTGAAGTTGCTGTGTAGGTAACGGTCACAGCAGATTTAAAGAGCATAGTTTTTATATTTGTATGATCTTGCTTAGATGTAGTCCTGGATGTAAGATATAACCTTGTACATGAGCTTGGAGAGTGCTTTAACTTAAATACACATAATTTAGTGAAGTTCCACGACCTTACTTTCATCTAAATTTTAATTGGCGGTGTCGAGATTTGTAGTCAAGCTCCAGCCTACTGAAATTGTAGTGAGGTTCGCTGATCCTTCACATACCATGAATATTTCTTGATTTCTTAATTTTATTGGGTCTGTGACCTGATTGCTTTCATGATAACAGCTGTTATCTATTATCTTTTTAGTGGCTATTTTGAAATCAAAATCGAGATTGTTACCTGCTCATAAGCTAAGCAGCCAGCAGGTACTAATTAATCCCCATCTTTTCCTCTGCCTGAGAAGCAAAGATGACATTATTTTGAACTTTGGATTAGTTGAATTGGGAGCTATGTACGTACCAGTTACGTTTGATTAACAATGCGTTCCACTTTTGTGATAATCTCCGGTGCCTTTTTTTAATTTCCGAATCCCTGTGTTTCACCGTTGCAGTGACCATCAGGCAGGCCTTACCGGCAAATTAAGTTTTGCATATTATGAATGGTGTTCTGTTGTGATATATAGGCGAGGAGTAGTAGGAATCGTGGTGATGGAGCTTTTGGCTGGAAATTTGGTTGCTGTTCTGGTAGCAATCCTGAAACCGACTGAAATTTGATACTGTGTGCTCCAAACCATGCATTGCTGTTCCGATCTCTATCATATGCTTTCCCATTGCGGCAGAAGCTACAGTACTACGTAGATTTCAAAACTTGAAACCAGAAATTTCGTATGTTTTAATGCTGTATGTTTAAAATGTTGGATGATAAGTGTGATATGCTGCTGAGGTAGTTGCACCCTTTCAGCGTCACCATGGTACTTGCAACTACAATAAAAGCAACGCTGCCAGTACATCATTTTCACCAGCTGCAGCACCGAAGCAATGACGCCGATGCGTTTCCAATCAAGTCGCAACAAGTTGAGCTTAATCAGCATGTGCGACAAAATTACACATGTCCAAAAGTATACAGGCATGGATACATTGATCGAGACAAGGCACAGGCAAGATTGATCTATGCATGCATGCATGCATACATTTCCAAACTCATCTTCTGAACTCCCAGTGTAGCAGATAGAGTTCATGTAAGGAGTCCAGCTGGCTGTCAGGGTAACTGTATCCATGCTGCCAGTCAAGCTCGAGGCGCTTGAGGTCTCGGGGCATTCCGATGGTGGAGACCAAAGCATCCTCTTGTTCCAACGTCAAGCACTATGGTCGGGGCGGTGCTCCGGGTGGCCGGCGGATGGTGTCAGGTGCAGGCAATAGACAGAACAAAGGAGGAGATGAGCAAGAGGGAGGGGGAGTTTGTGAGTTGGGGTGGGGCAGTCCCATTTTCGCCCTAAAATATGTGCTTGATTTGGGGTAGTTTGGGGAGCCTACTGGGTAGTCGTTTTGAGGAGAAATGACTACATCCTTGGTGATGTTCTTATCACATACTTTCTCCGTCCCAAAATAAGTGTCTCAACTTTGTACCAAGGACAGAGGGAGTATAGTTTTTAGATTATATTTTTTCATAATTTTTTCTACATAATAAAAGTATGGTTTCTATCACGTTTATTAAAAGAAAGCTATACAATGACAATGAAAACTAAGCCTTATAATAATGCATTGAACAAATATTCTGTCCAACAAAAGTTTCCTAAGAAATATATTACCCGCTCTAATAAAAAAACAATCATATATGTTAATAAAGTTCACACGTATGTGAAATAAAGTGTCTGTGCTACTTCTATCTTTCTTGTAAAATTGCCCCGTTTGTAGATACTTTTCCCACTTGAGATACATCTCATAGTGCTAAAAAATGATCATGCAAGTCAAATATTTATTTTCTCTATTTCTAATTTTTGATAGATATAAATGTCTAATATTTTTCTTTCTCCAGATTTATTAATTTACTCTCTATACTTTTATTTATGTATATCAAATAAAATGTTCACTAAAATTATGATTATTATTTAGTCACACAAAAAGCATTCCATATAATCCTTTTATTTGTCTCAAATTAATAAAGATCTATTATGAGAACAAAGTATCTTTAGTGAAAAGATCTGCATTTTTAAACTAGTGCTAAAGACAAAGATAAACTTTTTCTAATATAGTATTCCATTGAAATTTGTTTATGTATATCCAATAAAATGTTCACAGCACTATTCCATCAGATAAAGAAATGTTCCATATAAGTGAGCAAATTATTATTCCATAAAACCTATTGTATTTTTTTTATATGTATGCATGGAAGGTCACTTCATGCAGATAGAGAGTATTCCTGACTCTATTTACACATATCTTATATTCCTTTTGCGCCATGCTCCGGCTCCGAGAGTGCGTCGTTTCCCGCCTCCTCTCTCCTTCCTCCACCTCTGCCATCTCCCCTCTGCTTCGCCTCCTCTCCGCATCCCCCATTTCCCCGAACCCTAGTACCTTCGCCGTCGAGGAGTACCTCGTCGATACCTGCGGCCTCACCCGCCCCCAAGCCATCAAGGCCTCCATGAAGCTTTCCCACCTCAAGACCCCCGCCAAGCCCGACGTCGTCCTCGCCTTCCTCTCCGGCCTCGGCCTCTCCGGCGCCGACGCCGCCGCCGTCGTCGCCAAAGACCCGCGGCTGCTCTGCGCCAAAGTGGACAAAACCCTGGCCCCTAAGGTCATCGAGCTCACTGGCCTCGACCTGTCGCGTCTTGACATCTCCCGCCTCCTCTCGCTCGCCCCCCACGGCTTCCGCACCAGAGCCATAGTCTTCAAGCTGCAATACTACCTGCCACTCATCGGCTCATTGGACAACTTGCTCCGGATGCTCAAGACAGACTCCGGCCTTCTCTCCACCGACCTTGACAAGGTGGTCAAGCCCAATGTGGTGTTCCTGCACGAGTGCGGGCTAGGTGCTTGTGATATTGCCAAGCTCTGTATCCGTGTGCCCAGGATGCTCACCACCAAACTGGAACACGTCCGGGCAATGGTGGCGTGCGCTCAAAGATTAGGTGTGACGCCTGCCTCTGGGATGTTCAGGCAAACGCTACAGGCTGTTTCTGAGTGAGGAGAAGATCGCCACCAAATTGGATTACCTGAAGAAGACGTTCAGATGGTCTGATGCCCAAGTGAGCATTGCTGCGCGTAAGTATCCGAGTGTGCTAAGGAAGTCAAATGGCGCGCTGCAGCAAAGATCTCACTTCCTCCTATCGGAGGTGGGGGTGGAACCGGCGTACATTGCTCATAGACCGATAATACTCGGTTATAGCATGGAGGGCCGACTCAGACCCCGATACTATGTTATCAAGTTCCTTAAGGCAAATGGATTGCTAGGTCAGTACCGGGACTACTATAGCATAGTCATGCTGAGCGAGAAGGTATTTGTGGAGAAGTTCATATGCCCTCACAAGGAAGCTGCACCTCATCTCGCTGAAGACTATGCAACCGCTTGCAAAGGGGAAATGCCGTCTAATTTCAGATTTACATGAACCAAGAATAGCCTAAGAAAATTGGTAATGTGTGTGGCGCAACAAAGTTTCCGCTCTGAATAGTAAGCTGGCAACTCCTGTCTCCGTGTTCTATGCCTAACTGGATGTTGGCTATCTTTTATAGTGTCTTTGTTACATGCCAGTTTGGTCATTCCATATTTATTGATGTAACTGATATTTTGATTCCTGGACCCCGATATGCTGTTGTGGTCATTCCATAGAGAAGATTTTGAACAATGATAAGTCCATGGGTATACTTGTGTTGCTGACTTCCGTTGAGGATCATGGAAATTGGATATGTGAGTGGTCAGTGGACCAACTATTGACTAAAAATAACAGAAGAGTCCTTTGTTTTCCACTAAAATTATCAGTGTCATCTGGTTTCATGGCAATATTTATCTAGCATGTTCCGTATTGATTTCATTGTATTTTTTGTTCCATCATATTTCAGTTAGTACTAAGGTTCTTTTTTTAGGAACTCAGTTACTACTAAGTTTACGGTTCGATGTCTATTATATACAACCATTTTCCCTGTTATAAAAGACGTGAAAGATCACAACCATATTGATCTGAAAAGAAGAGAAAAATGAGAAATAGTATATATTCAGTGAAAAATATATATTAATTCATGAATTAGTAAAAGTTATACTTGGGTGATGAATTGCCCACCAGTGCGGTGTTTCTAACTTGCTTTCTCAGCCGTCGGATGCAGGGTGCCTCTGTTCTGTTGTGTCTGCAGTGGTCATCAGATCTAGGCTGCTGTTGCTATTTTTTCCTGCTCGGTGACTTAAACTGAGGTAAGTTAACTTGCTTTTCCTGAGCTTCGTGACCGAAATAGAGAAGAACTTAAGGGACAAATAGGATTAATGTATGAAGATTAATAGAATTAATGCTTGTGTTGATGTGTGTTATTTGTATGGAGATGAATGAATTGGTATTAGGTTCAAATATGATCGATGGATACTCTAACTATCTCAAGAAATATTGAGTTTACTTGATCAAAATTGGAGGTTAAGATAGCTTGAATTTTTCACTGGGATTAGACTTACGTTTTATTCAGAAATTCTTGCTAACTCTCTCTCAAACAAAAGAAAAATAAATCTAATTATTCTGATGTAAATTTTCTGCTGCACTTGTGCACAGAAGTTATTCACCTGGTCTGTTACTGAGGAGTATCTTCATTTCATTTAACCATCACAACCACAAATGCCAAATTTTCAACTCCTTGCAAGAAGAAAGGGAAGTTAAGCAAATCAGGAATATTTGTGCATCGAAGCTCACTTGGTTAAATAGAACCATGCCTACCTTCAAATTGATGTGCTAGGAGCCTAGGAGGATGCCGGTAGATGTTTGGTTTTGGTGAGCCACCAATAAAAGCTTGCTGATGGGATGCACAGACTAAGGTAACGAACTGTCAACTGTATACGTGAGGTAGAAGGCTATGCCTACTGTACTGCCAGCTAAAATATAATGCCTATTTTGTCAAAAAGAAAAATGTAATGCCTAAGATGCATTGTCCTGAACCATCTTAGAACAATGATATATTTTTTTAGTTCCAAACTTCAAAATGATAGCTATACTGTTCTGAATTTTTAGGATATCAACAGTTGTTTGTATCTTTGAGTGTCTAATTCCAAGTTGAAATCAAGATTGTTAACTGCTGATAAGCTGAAGGTAGTACTAATCGCCATCTTTATCTCCATTTGACAAATAGAGATGAAGTCCTTTCAAATTCGGGTTAGTTGACTTGGGAGCTGTGTTCCAGTTATGCCTGATTATCCCCTGATACCCGGATTTCAGTTTCTGATTCCCTGTGTTCCACTGGCGGTGACCATCAGGCCTCACTGGCATAGTTTTGCGCATGATCAATGGTGTTCTGTTCTGATAGGGGAGTAGTAGTAGGAATCGTGGCAATGCAGCTTTTGGCTGGAAATTATTGGTAGTTTGATGCTGTGTGCTCCATGCATTGGTGTTCTGATCTCTATCTATGATTTCCCATTGTGGAAGAAGCTACAGTATGTAGATTTCAAAACTTGTAACCAGAAATTCCATGTGTTTGAATGATGTATGTTTAATGTTCGATGATAGATGTGATGTTGTGCTGAGACGTATCCGGTAATAGCATTTTTACAGATTAACATGCCGATGCGTTTTGTATCAAGTCACAGCAAGTTACTATTCTGTTTGGCGTCCCTATTCTTCAGTGGTATAGCTTAAAAGTTACTATCTGCCTTAACTCAAATGTAAGTCGTTCGATATCATGAAGTAAGCAAACATGTCTTGTGTTAAACCATATTTTCAATTTGCAAGCTACTCCAGATTTTTGTTCTGCTGTTTTCTCATGCTTTGGCTTGTAAAACTAAATTGGGACTTATGGCCAGAGTAGATAGAAGGTGCAATCTCGACCATTTTTTCATATGTGTCAGTTTAGACTCTTCAGAGCTAGAGCTATTTTATCAAATATTTTCCTTTACCATACCAGCATATGTATGACATGAACTCTTATGTTTTCAGAACAATGAGACTGGCTTAACTAATTCTGTTGACAAATCACTTTCTTATATTATACTCCCTCCGTTCCAATATCAGTGATTGCTGGAGTTTGACAGAAAAGTTATTTTTTTGTTTTCCTTGGATCAAGATATGGAAAAGCCCTTCATGCGATTATTGGGAAACGTGCAACAAATGTGGTGCCTTTTGTAAGCGAAGCTGGGATATTGAAGTAATTGTGCTTCATCTATTCCTTTATATTTTATTTATATGATGTTGATCTAACCGTGATGGCTCGTCTGTAGTGTTCGGTTTTCTTTTAGCAAAATTCATTGCGCTAACAAAATAGTAGACATGTGTGTGAGATTCCATCATCGGTTCCGCAAACATTACTTGCCCAGTAGGATCCCATCAACGGTTTAGCTTTATTTGCGCATATATGTTCGCAAGCTGCAACAAGCAATCGAGCATCATGCCCTGCAAATTGTTTCTATGCAATGCTAATTCTCTTTTTTTTTTTGCTCATTTTGGGAGTACTCGTCTGATGACATTTTTTGTGCATCAACTTATGAGTTTCTATATTGAGAACTAGAGTTTTAATTGTGGATATTGTAGACATTATCAGGGGCGGTTGTGTCCGGCAACTGGAGGTGGCAGTGGAGACGTGGGTGAACCTTTCGTCCACTCGCTACGTGGTCCGCTAGATGTAATTGTTAAACATCTTTTTAGTCCTGCACTAGATTAAATTGAACGATTAGATGTTTTAAGTGGGTCTGATCATGAGGTTGTTACTCTGAGTACATTATATGGGGTGTACTTTAAGAAAGAAAATGGTTTACTCTTTTATAAGTAGTAGAGAAAACTTTGTGAAAAAACATTTAGTGCATCCAGATTTTATCTTTTTGTACCTTTTACTTTAGACCATGGTAAACAAAATAAATAAAAGTTATAGGAAAAAAACTAAAATTTGATGCTATGCCAAATAAATATTTTGAAAATATATTTTGATATATGAATTTTTTCGTCTACAAAGTAAAATAAACATATATGTCAAATAAAATGTTACTTTACTTGTTTTGACTAATAGAAATGTTCAACTTGTAAAACAAAGTGTTTTTTATATATTTATATTTTTTCAAAGAAATAATTGTTTATTCTGTAGAATTTTCGTCATGACATATTTTGAAGTCTAAGAAAATAATTTGCATGTCTGAAAGAGTTAAAATAGTTATTATTTTGGATAAAAATTTATCATATGAAATAGTAATTGATTAAACATACTTTTTCTAAAAAATGATAAAATACTAGCATTGATATAAAAATAAAAAATCTTCATTTTATAAGTAGGATTTAATATATATATATATATATATATATTATAGGTAAAAATACAAATTTAATGAACGTAAAGCAAAAATAATCTAGAAATGGAGGTGAACATATTATTATTATTTTCTGAAAAGTGATCCAAAAAGGAAAAGAAAAGTAAAAACTAGGAAAAGCTGGAAAAGGGATAACCAAGAAAACAATTAAATAAATTGAGAAAGTAAAAACAAAGTTGAATGGAAACAAAAATGATAGTAAGAATACCCAAGCGGGTATGTGAACTGTCCTTATTCTCCGCAGTCAGGAGGGACTGGGGGTGGATTCTCGGGCCATTCGACCCAAAGAAGAACAAGCAATGATGATGCGACAACTCAAGCTCATCGTAGTTGTCAAAACAACAGTTTATGGTCCCCACAATTGTAGCAAATCACAACAGCATAATCATCAGCCTTAGGCAGAGAAACAGGGGTAGGCTCATTGGTTTTATGAGCAGCCACTTGATTACATGTAGAATCAGCAGGTTGTTTAGCCTTTTGCTTCCCAGATCCTATTGCTCTTTTGCTCTGCCTATTGTTGATGAGATTGTTGAGTATGTTGCTGGGATTATTGTGACTGAACAGGGAAGAACTGTCGCTACCCTTGCCCAAACTACTGCTGCCGAGTTGGTGGGTACCCCAAATCCTAGTTCTACCATTCGGGTAAGCCTTGGATCCGTTGCACTGGCCAGTTGCCTTGCCGATAAGGGGGGTCGCTCCTCCTGGAAACTGAGTGAAACCCCAAGGAGGTGGTGGTCCCTGGAAACCGAAGGCGGGGTTGAAGCCAAACGACACCCCAGGATGATCCGCATGCAGTGGAAACTACGGTCGCTGCTGATGATCTCCACCCTAGGAGCCACAACCCTCCCCTCCACGCCCTCTCCCTCTTGCCCTACCACCCTCCTCCCATATCTAGCAGGTTTTCTGGTTGTCTCACCTCCGGCTGCGTAGGTGATAGGGGTGTAGCGAGGAAGAATCTACGACGGCGGCGGGGGTCAAAGTCATAACAAAATCTCATTAGGGGGCAAATGCTTATGTGAGGCTGCAACCCAAGGAACAGGGGAAATGCAACAACGCCTCACAGAGGCATCTTCATCGCAAAGTACGTCTTCATCAAAGTGCTTGGAGCCGATTTTCCAATTCAAGCTTCTGGCGTCACTTCGATTTTGAAAATCCACTGTTCAATGGAGACGATGGTGATCCGGCAGGGGGGGGGGGGGGGGTCCTCAAGGCGCAGCAGCGGCGAGGAGGCTGGAGGCCGGAATAGTGCCCTCCTACCCGCCGGTGTCCTGACCACCGCACCTGCTGCTGCCCAACCCTGCAGATTATCCCCAGCCAACATGCATCTTACCAAGCCTATGAGCACATCCACCCCAAATTGGACGAGCTCACTGATGCATGGGAAGGTGTCTTCTCCCCTTCCATAGATATGAGTTTAGCTCTTGCACAGGTACCTTGTCGGTCCCCATCAATGGCACGGCGGTTGTAGCGACCAGAAGGCCTTCCACTTGGCTCGCTACTCCAAAGACGGCGAGAATGTTTCCGCCCGGGCCCACACAACAATCTCGTCGACTGAAGGGCTGTCTCCCGGAAACACCATTGCCAATTCCTCCTCCGAAGCCTCAGCGCAGGTCCTGGTCACCAACTTCTGCACCGAATCCCTGTTGAGCCTGGGCAGCCTCATGGTCCTCCTCTTCCGGAGTAGTTTAAACTTGTAATCTTCTCTTATCTCTTCTTCTGTTATTCCTCTCTGTAACCAACTGGGCATCGATCTATCTCTTCTCTCGATCGATCCCTTCCTTGTAAGCCACGACATACCTTCTATATAATACAATGCGGCCCGAGCAGAGGGTTCAACGCTTCCTTATAGATTTCACATGGTAATAGAGCCTCTTCCTCGATAGATCAGGAATAGATCGCATCTAGCTACCCCGTGACCGAGCGACATGTCCACCACCACCGCCGCCATGACGGCCAGCACCATGGGTGCGCTCACCACCGCCTCATCCTCCGCTTTTGCATCCTCCTCCTCCACCTCCACCAACACCTCTCTCCTCGGATCGCCACCGCAAGAGAAGCTCACGAGGGGTAACTTCCTCATCTGGAAGGCCATCGTGTTGCCCCAGATCAAGGGCGCACAGATGGAGCACCACCTCGACGCGCGGAGCCCGCCACCGCCGGCCACGCTCACCATCACCAAGGACTGCAAGGAAGAACAGGTTGTCAACTTCGCCCAATCCCTCTGGTACGCACAACAGCAGCAGCTCCAAGGATTCTTGATGGGATCCCTATCCTGCGAGATTCTGGCACAGGTCGCGACGCTCCCGACGCCGACCGAAGTGTGGCAGGCGATCCACGCCATGTTTGCTGCCCAAAGCCAAGCTCAAGCAATCAACACCCGCATCGAGCTCACGAATCTTCAGAAAGGTAACATGACCATGGCCGAATATCTTGGAAAAATTAAAACCCTTACCGATGAAGTAGCCTGCACCGTCGCCGCACTCTCCGATCCCGAGATTGTGTCGAAGATCCTCGCCGGCTTGGACATGGACTACAATCCCGTTGTCTCCGCCCTTGCTGCCCGGGTGGAACCGATCACCGTTCAGGAGTTGTACAACCAGCTCTTGAGCTTCGACGCTCGCCTCAGCCTCCTTCACGGCACCCACGTTCGTCAATCTTCCGCTAACGCTGCGTCTCGTGGCCGTGGCCGTGGGCGCGGTCACCAGGGGCAGCGCAGCGGTGGGTGCGGGCGCGGTAGCAACGACTACACCAACAACAACAACAACAGCGGCTACGACACCACCGGCGGCAGCAGCGGCTACAACAACAACAGGGCAGGGGGTGGCGGCTTCAACTCCAACAACAGCCGCCGTCCCTCTTCCTCACGTGCTCGTCCCCGGTGTCAGCTCCGCCAGAAGGCGGGCCATGAAGTCATGGAGTGTTGGCACAGGTATGATGAGAAATTTGTGCCCGACTCTCGCCATGTTGCTGCCGCCATGCGTGAACAAGGAGGAGAAGGAGTTTGGTACGTGGATTCTGGTGCAACGGACCATGTCACAAGTGAACTAGAATAGCTCGCCCTCCGTGAACAGTACCATGGCAATGATCAGATTCACACCGCAAGCGGTGGAGGTATGGATATACAGCACATTGGTCAAGCTTTTATTAATTCTCCTACACTAAACGTGATCTAGTGTTAAAAGATGTACTTCATGTTCCTCAAGCCGACAAAAACCTTGCATCCATGTCTCATCCGAGGGAACTCCTACATCACGGTAGATGCATTGGAGGTCTCTACCCCATCACATCTGGAGCACTTAGTCGCAAGCATCGTCAAGTCTTCTCCATTATCAAGGCCTCTTTAGCAAGGTGGCATCAAAGATTAGGACATCCGTCTTCGATCATTGTTAAACAAGTAGTCAATAAAGGCAATCTCTCGTTGTCACATAGTCCCATTAGTGAGTCCGTTTGTGAAGCTTGTCAATGTGCCAAGAGTCACCAACTCCCTTATCCCAAGTCGAATAGTGTATCTCATGCTCCTTTAGAACTTATTTTCAGTGATGTATGGGGTCATGCAAGAGACTCCTTTGGCAGAAAGAAATATTATGTTAGTTTCATTGATGACTTTAGCAACTTTACCTGGATTTATTTGCTCAAGCACAAATCTGAAGTTTTCTCTGTGTTTCAAGAGTTTCAAAAACTTGTTGAACGACACTTTGACAAAAAAAAATCTTGACAGCCCAAAGTGACTGGGGAGGGGAGTATGAAAAACTCAACTCTTTCTTCCGTAGCATGGGCATTGAACATCATGTGTCTTGTCCTCATGCTCACCAACAAAACGGCTCCACTGAGCAGAAACATCGCCACATTGTTGAAGTTGGTCCATCTCTCCTTGCCCATGCATCTATGCCTCTCAAGTACTGGGATGAAGCATTCATTACTGCCACATATCTTATAAATCGTCTCCCTAGTAAAGTTATTGGAAACATCACTCCATTGGAGTGGTTATATCATCAAAAACCCGATTACAATTCTCTCAAAAAATTTGGGTGTGCTTGCTATCCCAATCTCCGTCCTTACGGTCGTCATAAACTTGAGCTTCGTTCCACTCAATGTGTCTTTATTGGCTATAGCATCTACATAAAGGATACAAATGTCTAGAAGTTGCAACTGGACGGATTTATATTTCTCGAGCTGTCATTTTTGATGAAACTCTCTTTCCGTTTGCTAAACTTCATCCAAACGCCGGAGCCCTTCTTCGTACTGAGATAGCACTACACCCAGATCACGGGGGTGAATTAAATAAAACTGGCCATGTGCAAAATTCTGTTGAAAACAGTGGTTCTGATGATGTTTGTGCAAGATTGGGGCGTCATTTTATGTGTGCAGAACAGGGCAAAGATGGTGCAGAAAACGAAGTTGATTCACCTGGCGGCAGCAGCGCATGATCCGGCGTTGATCCACGCGTCAGCGCTACCCCTGTCGTCGTGCGATCCGATGCAGATCGGCATGCAGCCAATCAGGCGCATGCTAGCGCGGGCCCGTCTCGTCCTGACGCGGTTGTGTCCGACAGCCTCCACCTGGTGGACCCCGCCACTCCACGCGCCAGCCCACGTGCGGGAGAAACCGCGTCTCCACGTGGCGCCTCACGAGCCGGGAGCCCGCGGATCGAGCCAGCCGCCGACAGCGGGGCGCCTGCGGGGTCTGCACGCTCAGGATAGTCCTCGGATCACGAGCCGGGCCCCTCTGCAGATTCTGTGCGCGAAACTCTCTTGGATCCGGAGCTGGGATCTTCTATGCAGGATCCTACAGCGTCTTCTGCACCGGGATCTTCTGTGCCTATAGCACCAGCGGCTCCTCGGCGACATACTCGGTCACAGTCAGGCATTACCAAAGCAAAAGAATACACTGATGGTACGGTCAGGTATGACAAAGTGAAACGTGCTTTTCTCAGTAATATTGGTGAACCAACAACTTTGCATGATTCTCTTGCACATGAAGATTGGAAAGAAGCTATGGATCATGAAAATGATGCACTCATAGTACCACCAAGGCAGGGTCACAATATCATTGATTGTAAACGGGTATACAAGATAAAGAGAAAATCTGATGGAAGCATAGACAGATACAAGGCTAGACTAGTTGCTAAAGGTTTCAAACAGAGGTTTGGTATTGATTATGAAGATACATTTAGTCATGTTGTTAAGTCTGCTACTATTCGGCTCGTACTGTCTATTGCTGTTTCTAGAGGATGGAGCTTACGCCAGCTAGATGTTCAGAACACGTTTCTTCATGGTGTTCTTGAGGAAGAAGTGTTCATGCAGCAACCACCAGGATATGAGGACCGAAGTGCACCACACTATGTCTGTAAGTTGGATAAAGCTTTGTATGCTTTGAAACAAGCCCCAAGAGCTTGGTACTCAACATTGAATATGCAACTACAACAACTTGGGTTTACACCATCTAAACCAGATACCTCATTGTTCTTTTATCATAGAGATAATATCACTATTATTGTGCTTGTCTATGTTGATGATATAATTGTGGCTAGTTCCAGTGCACATGCTACCACTTGTTTGCTTAAAGATCTGAAGTTGGAGTTTGCTCTCAAGGACTTGGGTGATCTTCATTATTTTCTTGGTATAGAAGTTAATCAGATAAAGAATGGTATACTTCTTACACAAGAAAAATACACCACTGACATACTCAGGAGAGTAGGATTGGAAAATTGTAAACCTGTGAGTACACCAATTTCAACTTCAGAAAAACTTACAGTTGAAAGTGGAGAGGTGCTTGGACCAGAAGATGCAACAAAGTACAGGAGTGTTGTTGGTGCTCTGCAATATTTGACTCTTACCCGTCCTGATATTTCTTATTCTGTTAATAAGGTATGTCAATATTTGCATGCACCTAGAACAACTCATTGGACTGCAGTAAAAAGGATTTTGAGGTATCTTAAATATTCAGAAGGTCTTGGACTTCAGATTACCAAGTCATTGTCTATGCTTGTTACTGCATACTCTGATGCAGACTGGGCAGGGTGTGCTGATGACGGAAGGTCCACAGGTGGTTTTGCTGTATTTCTGGAAACAAATCTTGTGTCATGGAGTGCAAGAAAACAGGCAACTGTCTCTAGATGAAGTACAGAGGCTGAATATAAAGCACTAGCTAATGCTACAGCTGAGGTAATGTGGATACAGACTTTTCTATATGAGCTTGGGATCAAGGCTCCACAAGCTGCGAGATTATGGTGTGATAATATTGGTGCAACCTATCTCTCAGCTAATCCTGTTTTCCATGCACGAACCAAACATATTGAAGTTGATTTTCACTTTGTCAGAGAAAGGGTAGCTTGAAAGCTACTTGATATTCGTTTTATACCAACTGGTGATCAACTTGCTGATGGTTGACAAAACCTCTTACTACAGGATGGTTGAATGAGTTCAAGAACAATCTTAACCTTGGTAAAGTTTATTTGGTTCAGATTGAGGGGGAATGTTAGAATAAGTTGTAAAGAGATATGAGTAGTTTAAACTTGTAATCTTCTCTTATCTCTTCTTCTGTTATTCCTCGCTGTAACCAACCGGGCATCGATCTATCTCTTCTCTCGATCGATCCCTTCCTTGTAAGCCACGACATACCTTCTATATAATACAATGCGGCCCGAGCAAAGGGTTCAACGCTTCCTTATAGCTTTCACAATGCGCACCTCTTCTGCCTAGGGAGAGCGGCAACCGCCTCCCAAATCCATCGTGTCGCCGCACGGGTGAGCGGAGCGGCGCTGAGCAAAGATGCGCTCATGGTCGTCGCTTCGCGTAGGCACCAAAATAATAATATTTTTGCTTTCTGAGAGATCTTTGTATCTTGTTTGACAGAGAGAGAGGAAAAGGTGTTGTCTTGCAATTCTGTTTGTTTGCAATAGTAGAGGGCCAGTGTCGCGATCCATGAATATTAATATTATATGAAATATGAAACCGCTTTGGAAACCATTTTACTCGCAATGTTTGTATCATCCATATTCTCTGAAGAAAGAACCAACAGCTATAAAAATTTAGAGGCTATGTTGTATAATCTTAAAAGTTTGTATGTAGTATATACTATATATCTGCCAACAACATGTGATGACTCCATGATACTTTAATCAAACTTGCGTGTGACTTGTTACTTGTTTGTATAATTCCAGCGCCTCCAGGAAAACCTTGGGCTGCGACAAAAACTGCCATCTTTTCTTAGCAGAAGATTGGAACTTGAAGTAAGAGAGGCATTCTTGCAATGTAGATTCTCCTCTCAGCATTGCATTCTCCTGCATGACCTGAACGGCTATGACCGGATCAACTCCAGCAGCAGCGAGCAGCAGGATTCCAATGTGGTCCGTTTCTAACTCACACCTAAATATCAAACACATATATGTAGGGTAACATATCATGAAGATATATATGAACACTTAATGTGATGGAGATGGAGATTTATGATACTAAGAGGTCAGACAAATATCCTGCATGATTTATGAAAAATTAATGTCATGTAGATGAAGCATAAATAACCTTCATTTGAAGGGCGCTAATACGGGAAACATGAAGGGCAATACGAGGAGGAACAAGATCGGCACTTTTTCAATGATCGAACTTAACCAGTGGATTATCCCTGACGAGTGCCTTGCAATAACGTGCCCAACCTATATGTACAACAAAAACAAGGGCAGAGCACCAATTAATGAATGTCTGGTGAAAAATCAGTAGGAACAAGACATGCATACATGATCAGTATATATCTCTAAAGGTTTGACCGTATATTTGCAGACATTCTCCCCTCAACACACATTGTTATGTTTGACCGTATTTATACAATAATACACCAACATTTATGCCATCACATTAGATTCATGATAAAATATATTTTCATCATATACCAATTTTGGCAAAAAATAAACTCAATCAAACTGTGATAGTTTGTAAATAGTGATTGCGTTTTAAATGGCGATATGGTCTGCAATATGTATGTATATATCTCTAAAGGTTGCTTAATTTTCATATGTATTTTTTAAAGGAATTTGCATTACCAGTGAAAATTAAATACAATAACAGTTAAAATAAGTTTGACTAATTAAGCACTTTAATTTGTAGGAAGTTAGATGTGTGGCTACCTCATGCGCGAGCGTGAAGGCGATCTCGGCATCTCACTCCTTTGGGGGTGGAGTAATGCAGTGTGGACTACGATTTTTCCAGCACCGGCGAAGGTCTCTGCACCCTTCTTTCCTCTTTGTGGGAGAGCAGCGCCAGGTGGGTGCGGCCGCTGAAGGGCGCCCTCTCGCCGTACTTGAGGCGCACAGCGATCGCGGCCACGCCCGTCGCTAGGGCCGTCGCCGCGGCCACCTTTCGCGGGTCGTGGTGCCACGGCGGGGTCTCCGGCGGTGATGGTGGTGGCCGTTTGACGTGGTCGGAGTGGGAGAAGAATCGTCGCTGTACTGCCCCCAGACGGCAATGGAGATTGGTGCAGAGTAGGACGCGGCGGGGGATGTTCAGTCGTCCTTTCCGATCTCGGTATGCTGTTGTGGGTTTAATATACACCTGCCGTGCTAGCTATGGATCATCGGAGATCTATTCTTTTTCTTCTTTTTTTGAACACTGATAAGTCCTAAATTATCAAGATGCCTAGTTTTTTACATGCTAGCATTTTTCTTAACACAATACACCCACCGCTATGAACGCACACATGCGCACACTACCTCTACGAGCACCTCCGAGAGACTGAGCCGGAATATCATCTTTAGATTTACGAGGTCATTGTTGACGGGAACGTCTCCTCCCACTGAAAGCGCATCGCCGCAAATCCTGACATAAATTCAGGAATAATGCGAGCATCAGGACTTGAACACTGGTGAGCTGGGAATAGCAATGTCCCTCTAACCATCTGTACTGTGTCCACAAAAAAACTATAAGTTGGTTCGCTTACGTGCTAGCATATGACACGTTTTTTTAGAATAGCATATGGCACGATTTTGTTTTTTGCATATATCAATTTCAAGGTATGAAATTGCTAACCGGGCTAGCCGCCCGGTAGGATACGGCACGGTTTTTTAAAAAATTGTTTGGATTGCTTATCACATATGTCATGTGGTACCATATGACATGGTTAATCCACGGTACAGGAGACACAAAAAAAGAAAAAATGATAGGGGAGTGATCTGCGTCGGCACTGTGGACCGGTCACACCTTGTCCGTCGGATCTGGCCACCACTAGCCGTCAGACCCCCCTCTCTCATCCCCAATCTTCCACCAATGCACGCGAGTAGCAGAGGGAAAAATGCAGGAGTCGCCCCCCTCCCCCCCCCCCCACTCCGGTCGAGCGGTCCTTCTCGAGCTGGTGTGGGTGATTCCTTCTATTTCACTCTCCATGACGACTCTGTAGTGTAGCACATCTAGTGTGATCTACCGAGGGTTTTCCTCGTATTTCACTCTAGGTGAGGACTCTATCGTGCAGTATATCAAGGTAAACCTGTCGAGGGTGATTTCTCCGGTTTCACTTTGATAGTATGGACCTGAAACCCAACTGTTACAATGAAATGATAAAGATGGGTCGACCCCAAGGATACCTGCTACTTCTTGAGCTTGCGTTGTTTTTTCCCTTGAAGAGGAAAGGGTGATGCAGCAAAGTAGAGATACTCGGTTAGAGAACCAAGGTATCAATCCAGTAGGAGAAGAACGCACAAATCACTCAATACTTGCACAAACAATCAAACACTTGCACCCAACGCGGTAAAGGGGTTGTCAATCCCTTCACATTCACTTGCAAAGGTGAGATCTGATAGATATAGATGTAAAAGATTACTAAAAGTTGAAAGTAAATAAATTGCAGCGAGGTATTTTAGATATTTTTAATATATAGATCTGAAAATATAACGAGGAAAATAGACCCGGGGCCATAGTTTTCACTAAAGGCTTCTCTCTTGAAGGCAAATATCGCGGTGGGTAAACAAATTACTGTCGAGCAATTGATAGAAAAGCACAAAGTTATGACGATATCCAAGGCAATGATTATGCAATATAGGCATCATGTCCGTGTGAAGTAGACCGAAACGATTCCGCATCTACTACTATTACTCCACACATCGACTGACTCCTGCCTGCATCTATAGTATTAAGTTCATAAGAAGAGAGTAACGCATTAAGTAAGATGACATGATGTAGCAGGATAAACTCAAGCAATATGATGAAAACCCCATCTTGTTATCCTCGATGGTAAACAAAGCAATACGTGTCTCGCTACCCCTACTATGTCACTGGGTGAAATCATACAAGTCTGAACCCAAAGCTAAGCACTTCTCCCATTGCAAGAAAAAACCAATCTAGTTGGCCAAACTAAACCAATAATTCGAAGAGAAATACAAAGATACCAAATCATGCATATAAGAATTCAAAGAAGATTCAAATAATATTCATAGATAAGTTGATCATAAATCCACAATTCATCGGATCTCGACAAACACACCACAAAAAATTACATCGGATAGACATCCAAGAACATAGAGGAGAACATGGTATTGAGAACCAAAGAGAGATAATAAGCCATCTAGCTACTAGCTATGGACCCGTAGGTCTGTGGTAAACTACGCACGCTTCATTGGACGGGCAATAGAGTTGATGTAGAAGCCCTCCGTGATCGAATCCCCCTCCAGCAGGATGTCGGAAAAGGCCCCAAGATGGGATCTCACGGGTACAGAAGGTTGCGGTGGTGGAAAAGTGTTTTCGTGGGTCGTTCTGGTGTTTCTGGAATATATGTGAATATACAGGAGGAAGATCTACGTCAGGGGGTCACTGATACATCCATTTTGCATCATGCTTTTATATCGATATTTATTGCATTATGGGCTGTTATTACACATTAAAAGGAGCAAATATTAGAGACCTATTCTGCACAACTCCAAAAGTCCTGAAACTCCATGAAAGTTATTTTTGGAAATAATAAAAAATACTGAGCGAAGAAAATACCAAAGGGGGCCCACACCCTCGCCACGAGGGTAGGGGCGCGCCCTACCCCCTGGGCACGTCCCCTGCCTCGTGGGCCCCCTGGTGGCCCTCCGGTGCCCATCTTCTACTATATGAAGTCTTTCGTCCGAGAAAAAATAATAAACAAGCTTTCGGGACGAGACTCCGCCGCCACGAGGCGGAACCAATCTAGGGCTCTGGCGGAGCTGTTCTGCTGGGGACACTTCCCTCCGGGAGGGGGAAATCATCACCATCGTCATCACCAACGATCCTCTCATCGGGAGGGGGTCAATCTCCATCAACATCTTCACCAGCACCATCTCCTCTGAAACCCTAGTTCATCTCTTGTATCGAATCTTTGTCCCAAAGCCTCAGATTGGTACCTATGGGTTGCTAGTAGTGTTGATTACTCCTTGTAGTTGATGCTAGTTGGTTTACTTGGTGGAAGATCATATGTTCAGATCCATTATGCATATTAATACCCCTCTAATTATGAACATGAATATTCTTTGTGAGTAGTTACGTTTGTTCCTGAGGACATGGGAGAAGTCTTGCTATTAGTAGTCATGTGAATTTGGTATTCGTTTGATATTTTGATGAGATGTATGTTGTCTCTCCTCTAGTGGTGCCATGTGAACGTAAACTACATGATACCTCACCATTGTTTGGGCCTAGAGGAAGGCATTGGGAAGTAATAAGTAGATGATGGGTTGCCAGAGTGACAGAAGCTTAAACCCTAGTTTATGCGTTGCTTCGTAAGGGGCTGATTTGGATCTATATGTTTCATGCTATGGTTAGGTTTATCTTAATACTTCTTTTGTAGTTGCGGATTCTTGCAATAGGAGCTAATCATAAGTGGGATGCTTGTCCAAGTAAGGACATCACCCAAGCACCGGTCCACCCACATATCAAATTATCAAAGTACCGAACGGGAATCATATGAACGTGATGAAAACTAGCTTGACGATAATTCCCATGTGTCCTCGGGAGCGCTTTTCTCTATATAAGAGTTTGTCCAGGCTTGTTCTTTGTTACAAAAAGGATTGGGCCATCTTGCTGCACTTTATTACACTTGTTTCTTGTTACCCGTTACAAATTACCTTATCACAAAACTATCTGTTACCTATAATTTCAGAGAATACCTTGCTGAAAACCGCTTATCATTTCCTTCTACTCCTGTTGGGTTCGACACTCTTACTTATTGAAAGGACTACGATAGATCCCCTACACTTGTGGGTCATCAAGACTCTTTTCTGGCGCCGTTGCCGGGGAGTGAAGCGCCTTTGGTAAGGAAAAATTTATATAGTGTGCTGAAATTTACTGTCACTTGTTACTATGGAAAGTAATCCTTTGAGGGGCTTGTTCGGAGTCTTCACCTCGACCAGTAGAGCAAAGAGTTGCTCCTCAACCTACTGAAAATGAAAATGTTTACTTCAAAATTCCTTCGGGCATGATAGAGAAACTGCTGGCTAATCCTTTTACAGGAGATGGAATTTTACGTCCTGATTTACACTTAATCTATGTGGATGAAGTTTGTGGATTATTTAAGCTTGCAGGTATGCTTGATGATGTTATTAAGAAGTAGGTCTTCCCTTTATCTTTGAAGGGAGATGCATTGACATGGTATAGGCTATGTGATGATATGGGATCATGGGACTACAAACAGTTGAAATTGGAATTCCATCAGAAGTTTTATCCTATGCATCTTGTTCATCGTGATCGTAATTATATATATAATTTTTGGCCTCGCGAAGGAGAAAGCATCGCTCAAGCTTGGGGGAGGCTTAAGTCAATGTTATATTCATGCCCCAATCATGAGCTCTCAAAAGAAATGATTATTCAAAAAATTTAGGCTCGGCTTTCTGATAACAATCGCTCCATGATCGATACTTCTTGTACTGGTTCTTTTATGATGAAGACTATTGAATTCAAGTGGGATTTACTGGAAAGAATTAAACGCAACTCTGAAGATTGGGATCTCGACGAAGGTAAGGAGTCAGGTATAACACCTAAGTTTGATTGTGTTAAATCTTTTATGGACACCGATGTTTTCCGTAAATTTAGCACTAAATATGGACTTGACTCTGAGATAGTAGCTTATTTCTGTGAATCCTTTGCTAATCATGTTGATCTCCCTAAGGAGAAGTGGTTTAAATATAATCCTCCCATTGAAGTAAAAGTAGTTGCACCTATTAAAGTTGCAGAAAATACTATCACTTATAATGATCATGTTGTTCTTACTGCTTATGTTGAGAAACCACCTTTTCCTGTTAGATTAAAGTATCATGCTAAAGCTTCAACCGTAGTCAACAAAAGTAATATTAGGACACACAAACCTCTTGAGCAAGTTAAAGTTGAACCTAATATTGCTATGGTTAAAGACCTCTTGGCTGATAATATTGATGGGCATGTTATTTACTTCTATGATGAGACTGCTAGAATTGCTAAACCTGGTGCCAAAGATAAACATAGACCTGTTGTGGGCATGCCTGTTATTTCTGTTAAAATAAGAGATCATTGTTATCATGGCTTGTGTGATATGGGTGCTAGTGCTAGTGCAATACCTATTTCTTTATATCTAGAAATTATGCATGATATTGCACCTGCTGAGTTAGAAAAAATTGATGTCACCATTAAGCTTGCCAATAGAGATACAATTTCACCAATTGGGATTGTTAGAGATGTTGAAGTCTTGTGTGGGAAGGCTAAATATCCTGGTGATTTTCTTGTTCTTGGTTCCCCACAAGATAGCTTTTGTCCCATTATATTTGGTAGACCCTTCTTGAACACTGTTAATGCTAAGATAGATTGCAAGAAGGATGTTGTTACTATTGGTTTGGATGATATGTCTCATGAGTTTAATTTTTCTAAATTTCGTAGACAACCTCGTGATGAGGAATTGCCTAGTAAAGATGAAATTACTGGTCTTGCTTCTATTGCCGTGCCTCCTAGTGATCCTTTAGAACAATATTTGCTAGACCATGAAAATGATATGTTTATGAATGAAAGAAGGGAAATAGATGAAGTGTTCTTTAAACAGGGACCCATTCTGAAACACAATTTGCCTGTTGAAATCCTAGGGGATCCTCCTCCACGCAAGGTTGATCCCGTGTTTGAGCTTAAACCGTTGCCTGATACTCTTAAATATGCTTATCTTGATGAAAAGAAGATATATCCTGTTATTATTAGTGATAACCTTTCAGAGCATGAAGAAGAGAAATTATTGAAAACTCTCATGAAGCACAGTGCTGCTATTAGATATACTCTTGATGATCTTAAGGGCATTAGTCCCACCCTATGTCAGCACAAAATAAACTTGGAGAAAGACGCCAAAGCAGTTATTGATCACCAACGGCGGCTGAATCCTAAGATGAAAGAGTGGTAAGAAAGGAAATATTAAAGCTCCTTGAGGCAGGTATAATCTATCCCGTTGCTGATAGTCAGTGGGTAAGTCATGTCCATTATGTCCCTAAGAAGGGAGGTATTACTGCCGTTCCTAATGATAAAGATGAATTAATTCCGCAAAGAATTATTACAGGTTATAGGATGGTAATTGATTTCCGCAAATTAAATAAGGCTACTAAAAAGATCATTACCCCCTTACCTTTTATTGATCAAATGCTAGAAAGATTATCCAAACATACACATTTTTGCTTGCTAGATGGTTACTCTGGTTTCTCTCAAATACCTGTGTCAGCTGATGATCAAGCAAAGATCACTTTTACTTGCCCTTTCGGTACTTTTTCTTATAGACGTATGCCTTTTGGTTTATGTAATTCACCTGCTACCTTTCAAAGATGCATGATGGCTATATTTTCTGACTTTTGTGAAAAGATATGTGAGGTTTTCATTGACGATTTCTCCATTTATGGATCCTCTTTTGATGATTGCTTGAGCAACCTTGATCGAGTTTTGCAGAGATGTGAAGAAACTAATCTTGTCTTGAATTGGGAGAAGTGCCACTTTATGGTTAATGAAGGCATTGTTTAATTTCTGAAAGAGGTATTGAAGTTGATAAAGCTAAAGTTGATGCCATTGAAAAGATGTTGTGTCCTAAGGACATCAAAGGTATAAAAAGTTTCCTTGGTCATGCCGGTTTTTATAGGAGGTTCATTAAGGACTTCTCAAAAATTTCTCGGCCTCTGACTAATCTCTTACAAAAAGATATACCTTTCGTTTTTGATGATGATTGTGTAGAAGCATTTGAAATACTTAAGAAAACATTAATCTCTGCACCTATCGTTCAGCCACCTAATTGGAATTTACCCTTTGAAATTATGTGTGATGCTAGCGATTATGTTGTAGGTGTTGTTCTAGGGCAAAGAGTTGATAAGAAATTAAATGTTATTCAATATGCTAGTAAAACTCTAGACAATGCCCAGAGAAATTGTGCTACCACTAAAAAAGAATTTTTAGCAGTTGTTTATGCTTGTGATAAGAAATTATGCTACCATTTTGCATCATGCTTTTATATTGATTTTTATTGCATTATGGGCTGTTATTACACATTATGTCACAATACTTATGCCTATTCTCTCTTATTTTACAAGGTTTACATAAAGAGGGAGAATGCCGGTAGCTGGAATTCTGGGCTGGAAAAGGAGCAAATATTAGAGACCTATTCTGCAGATATTAGAAAATGCAGCGTAGACTACGATTTTTCCGGCACCGGCGAAGGTCTCTGCACCCTTCTTTCCGTCACGCAGGAAGGAGTCTTCATTAATCTTGTGGTCTCTGACGACGATTACCTCCCATCCATCCACTGCAGCTCATCGGAGCGCGGCTAGGCCTGCTTGGCGACGTGCAGCTGCGCGAGGCCATGGTGGGCAGCGCGGACCATGTCGAGGGCGATGCCGCGGACACGGGCGGTGTCGGGATGGCACGGGCCAAGGATCCTGGAGGCGTGCTCTTTCTTGAACTTGGCAAATTCGGCCTCGTCACGCTCGCGCGCCTCTTCGTGGGAGAGCAACGCCAGATGGGTGCGGCCGCTGAAGGGTGCCCTCTCTCCGTACTTGAGGCGCACAGTGATCGCGGCCACGCCCGTCGCTAGGGCCGCCGCGGCCACCTTCCGTTGGTCGTGGTGCCACGGCGTCTCCGGCGGTGATGGCGGTGTCCGTTTGACGTGGTAGGAGTGGGAGAAGAATCGTCGCTTGGTGCAGAGTAGGAGGCGGCGGGGGATGTTCCTCGGCATCTTCGTCCTTTTCGATCTCGGTATGCTGCTGTGGGTTTAATATACAAGTGTCGTGCTTGCAATGGATCATCGGAGATCTATTCTTCTTTTTTTTAACATTGATAAGTCCTAAATTATCGAGATGCCTAGTTTTTCTTTATGTGCTAACATTTTTCTTAACACAATACACTCACCCCTATGAACGCACACACGCACACCCTACCCCTATGAGCACCTTCAAGAGACTAAGCTGGAATATCATCTTTAGATTTACGAGGTCGCCGTAGACGCCTCGTCGTTGATGAGAACGTCTCCTCCCACTGAAAGCGCATCGTCGGAAATTCTGAAATAAATTCAAGAATAATGCGAGCACCAGAACTTGAACCCTGGTAAGCTGGGGATAGCAATGTCCCTCTAACCATCCAACCATAGATTGGTTCCCTTACGTGCTAGCATATGACACGTTTTTCTTAGAATAGATTATGGCACGATTTTGTTTTCTGCATATGTCAATTTCAAGGTATGAAATTGCTAACTGGGCTAGCCGCCCGGTAGCATACGACACGTTTTTTCTTGAATTATTTGGATTGCTTACCGCATATGTCATGTGGTACCATATGACACGGTTAATCCATAGTACAACAGACACAAAAAAGAAAAAAAGATAGGGGAGTGATTTCCGCCGGCACTTTGGACCGGTTGCACCTTGTCCGTCGGATCTAGCCACCACTAGCCATCAGACCCCCCCCCCTCTCGTCCCCTATCTTCCACCAACGCATGCGAGTGAAAATGCGGGAGTCGCCCAACGAGTACCGCGCTCCCCCCCCCCCACTCCGGTCGAGCGGTCCTTCTCGAGCTGCTGAGGGTGATTCCTTGTATTTCACTCTCCATGACAACTCTGTAGTATAGCACATCTAGTGTGATCTACTAAGGGTTTTCCTCGTATTTCACTCTAAGTGAGGACTCTATTGTGCAGTATATCAAGGTAAACCTGTCGAGGGTGATTTCTCCGGTTTCAGTTTGATGGTATGGACCTGAAACCCAACTGTTATAATGAAACGATAAAGATGGGTCGGCCCCAAGGGTACCCACGAGAGATATGCGGCGGAACGATAGGGCAGGTGGAGACCACCTAGGTGAGAGATGGCCCTGGTCCCTGGTCATGGTCCGCGAGTTACCTAGTCAAAGCGACGGCCCTGGTCATCTCCGCGAGATGCTAATAATACACTAACGGATTTGGGTATTTGATCTGAGTTGGGCTACGTGCCTTTGCGCATTAACCAGCACGCGGGATAATTTATGGGCACTCGGCGTCATACGTCCCTTCCGAGAACGATCCAGACGTCACAGTTGAGCGGCATGCCTGGATGTATATTCAGAGGTAGAGGTGGGCTTGATCCCGCTCGTCCTCGCAACGTGCAGGAGTGCTTAGGGCGATTGACTGATGACCCCTTCGCACTTAGGATTTAGACCGACGTGTTGACCTCCCTCGAGAGTCTAGGTTGGTCTACGGCGTGTTGATCATCCTGATGCCGGGCATTACCCATAAAAGTGTGTCTGGACAGGGGCAATCGAGCGTGTTGGGCTGTGTGGTCTCTGCAGGGAAGTAATGTATTCGAATACTCGTGTCCGCGGTAACAGGACGCTCGGAGTTGTATCATGATCTACTACAATTAGAACTGGATACTATATTGAAACTTAAATGATGTTCTGCTCCGGGATCGCTTTCTCGCAAGGTAGTCAAGGAAGGATCTCAGAGCATTGTTGTTATAAACATGTTGCTATATATTATTATATGCTCCTCTCTTCTACTGCTGCAAGATGATGGCCGTCGATGATTAGTCTTCGATAGGATGAGCTTCTCCACTTATTCTAGCATTTCTGCAGTTTAGTCCACATATACAGCCTCATTCCTTTGATACCGATGCATACTTAGTATAGGTCTGATGTAAGTCTTGTGAGTACTTCAGATGAGTACTCACGGCTGCTTTGCTACATGTTTTCTTCTTCTTCCCAGTTGTTGCGATCAGATGATGGAGCCCAGGAGTCGGAGGCGGCCGATGGTGTCTACTACTACGTGAAGACCGATGACCAGGAGTAGTTCGGAGGTCCCAAGCAGGCGGCCTTGCCTTTCAATCTAGTGTCGTTGTTTTGCTCGGCCTTCTTAAGGCAAACTTGTCTAACTTTGTCTGTACTCAGACCTAATTCTTGATGTAGTTCTGGGTCCACGTGACCTGGACTTGTAATATAAAGATGTATGTTTATCCTTTTGTGTCGTAGAGTTGTGTTGTGATATTGACGTGAGTCACCGTTCGTGATCGTGCATGATGCGTGTATGATTAATGCACGATTATAAATGAGGGTGTCACATTATTGGGCAGGTATACACAAGCAAGAGGGTGGTAGCTAGCTTGGGTGCCTTGCGCCTTGCTCACAGAAGCCATACCTTATCATCAAGGTACATGAGGCCTGGTGAATGTATGATCATAGAAGATGCGGATCTTAGTATCATTGATCTGCTCGACCAACAGTTGAATGCTTTTCAATTCAGTTGTAACTTGGAAGTTTGTTGCATTGTGGTTTCCCAAGTTTGGCTTGCTGATTGTGTTGTCAATAGTCATTGCCTTTTTTGTGTTGCGACCATGGTGATGTTATAATAGAAAAATTGAAAAATATAATGAAGTATTGAACAAATATTTTGTCCAACCAATGCTTTTTAAAATTATTCCTCCCTCTATGGAAAATATTCATATATGTTGATAAAGTGCACATGTATGTCAAATAAAACATTTATCCTACTTCTAAAATTTGTTTTGACTTGTAAAAGTGTCCTGGATATAGAAGCGTCTTTCTTGAGATATGTTTCAACTTACAAAAAAATAAACATGCATATAAATTTGTTCATGTATATTTCTCCATGTCAAATATTATCTATGAAATTTATTTATGTATATCAAATAAAATGTTCATTGTACTTCTGGAAAATATCTCATCAGACAAAAAACCCTTTATAGAAAAGGGCATTTTTTTTCCATGAGACTATTATTTATCATATTAAAAGATTTATTACTATTTATATTTGTAACAAATTACCTCTTGGTGGAAAAAATCTACACTTTTATAAGTATATCAAAGAAAAAGATAGAAGATAGTTATAGTGAATAGATCCAAAATTTCATAAGTAAGAAGTGAACCTAGCTCACCTAGTCAGGGGGAATGAATGTACAACCTAACCACCAGGTTTCAAGTCATCACGAATGCAAATTTGGGTTCTGATTGTTGTAAAAAAATCGTTGTAGGGACTTCCCTTACCTCATTCTTTCAAAATAATATTTTAAAAAGTGCAAGCAAGCATATTTGACAAAACACAATATAGAAAATGGATCAGAGATAGAAAAAATGAAAATAGAAAATAGGAAAAGGGAAAAATAGAAAGATAGATAACCAGTTAGATAATTGGATAATGTGAGAGAACAGATAAACTTGCTTTCACAAAAAAGAAGATAAAACCTGAAAACGAAAACTGAAAAGGAAAAAAAGAAAAAGGGAAAACCTCATGCTAACTAAACTAGGCCAAACACAAACAACTAATGCATATGAAACGTCATTGCCCCCCATGTTGAGCCAGAAAAAAGATTGTTTGAACATTTGACCGAGAGGAAAACAAGCCTGGGTAATGCGACGGCTTGAGTTGGCAATGATCATCAAAACAATTAAATCTGATGGGAAAACCCTAACTATTCTACCACATAAATTTAGGTATATCTTGAAAAAAGAATTATCATGTGTTTTGCACCAATTTTGATTAAAGAAAGGGTCATTCGAGCATAAACAAAGGACCGGTATTCGAAAATGTTATCCGAATATCAGAGACGTCCAAATCCAAAACACGTAGTTGCCAATCGGATCAGGAAAAACATAGTAGTGTCATCTTTTCTTGGAACAAAAGCATTTAGTTTTTCTTTTTGAGCAAAAACATTGTAGTATCAATTTTCTTCAACTCATGGACAAAATTCCAAGAGGCATTCTTATGCAGGTCTATCAAAACTCCGGTCCAATATGAAGAGCCCACAAACACACAGCACCAAACGCCGCCGACACGCAGTTCCAACCGCAGCCGCATCAATCCATCAGAAACATCTGTCGTTGCTGACGACCACCTCCTGCGCCATGCCCCGCCTTCGTATGTGTGTCGTTTCCTATATCACCTCAAGTCCCCCACCAATCCAATGCCATCCCCGCTGGCCTCGGCCTCACCAGCGCCAACATCGCCGCCGTCATCGGCAAAGATCTGCTACTCCTTTGCACCAAAGTGGACATAAACACTGGCCCCTAAGGTTATCGGGCTCACTGGCCTAGGTCTCTCGCGTCCTGAGATCGCCCGCCTCATCTCCCTCACCCCTGACGCCTTCCGTCGTAGACAATGAACAATGTGGCTACCCTGGACAGCAGCCTTACAGGTTTTCCATGATCTCATTCTACCTCCTCAACTTTGACTCACCCAAAAAAGAATGTATTGAACTTTATACGTGATGCAACTATAACCGTCCAAAGCATCTTCTCGGACAACAATGAGATTCTTTTTTTGCAAAAATAATTCTTGTGTTAGTATTACCCAAAGATCAGTCGTACAATCTCTCCCAACAATTTTGCAGGACCCCTTCTGGGCTAGAGCCTAGCCAAACCACACTTCGACATTACAACCTACCAAAAGTACCCATGAAGTGACTAGCATTATTTCAATTCCCACGAGTGTGAATAATACAAGATTCCTCACCTTCAAACTCTCAATGATCTCTCTCATGACGAATGAGTGCTTTGACTTGTTGCCAATACTTTCCTTGATCATTGAGACGAACCTCTAGACAATCTGATTCAACATCAATTGGTAAATTGCTCCATTGAAGAGCCAATGAATTTCCCTCTGCTAACAGTTCTGCTTCCAGAGCATGAGTGCAATAGTAACGACGTGTGCAAGAGCTAAAAACAGTTGAGCCTTCAGAATCACCGAGAATCATGTCGTGCCTCCTTTGCACTCCAAATAGGAGCCATCGATGTTGAGTTTTACTCTTCGGTTTGTTCCACGAACTAGCCATCGCTAGCTGAACATTTTCACCATCGCATTGTTTCTGATGGAAGTTTAACAAGACCGATTCTTTGCTCTCACAAGTTTCTGATGGACTGCTTTGCCTTTCAAATCATCATTCGGCGAACAAAGTAACATGAGCGATTATTTGCTATCACAACTTATCTTTGGTCAGGAGAAGTACAAACATCATAACCTTTTTTCCCCCTTTTATGAGAAGTTGAGAACTACTACAAACATCACAGTATTTTTTTTCTTTTTGAGTGAAACATCCAGATTTTTTTTGGAAAAGTGTTAACACAAAGATAGGCCCATTTAAACCCCCGGTCCAATAGAGCCCACGCACCAGGCTTGGCTTTCTCCTTCCTCACAGTGAAGAGTACGCATTCCACTCCATCCAAGAAAAAGAATCTCTGTCGCCGCCACCGCCGCCTGCGCCATGCTCCGGCTCCGAGAGTCCATCCTTTCCCATATTCTCTCTTCTCCCTCCAAAGCTGGATTCGCCCCACTCCGCTGTCTCCTCTCCGCCACCGCGTCGCCCCCCATTTCCCCAAATCCCAGCGGCTTCGCCGTGGAGGCGTACCTGGTCGGCACCTGCGGCCTCACCCGGCCCCAAGCCCTCAAGGCCTCCCTGAAGCTCTCCCACCTCAAGTCCCCCGCCAACCCCGACGCCGTCCTCGTCTTCCTCGCCGGCCTCGGCCTCTCCGGCGCCGATGTCGCCGCCGTCGTCGCCAAAGACCCGCGGTTCCTCTGCGCCAGCGTGGACAAAACCCTGTCCCCCGTCGTCGCCGGGCTCACCGGCCTCGGCCTGTCTAGTCCTGAGATTGGCCGCCTCGTCTCGGTCGTCCACAAACAATGCCGTTACAGATCCATCGTCTCCAAGATGCACTACTATCTGCCCCTCTTCGGCTCCTGCCACAACTTCCTCCGGGTGCTCCAGCGCTCGTCCTACCTTGTCTCGTCGGACCTTGACAAGGTGGTCAAGCCCAATGTTGCCTTCCTGAGGGAGTGCGGGTTAGGTGCTTGTGATATTGCCAAGCTGTGTATCGCTGTGCCGAGGATGCTGACCACCAACCCGGAGCGCGTCCGCGCAATGGTGGCATGTGCTGAAAGATTAGGTGTACCTCGTGGCGCTGGGATGTTCAGGCAAGCGCTCCAGGCTGTCGCGTTTCTCAACGAGGATAAGATTGCCGCCAAAGTGGACTACTTGAAGACCACGTTCAGGTGGTCTGATGCCCAAGTGAGCATTGCTGTGTCTAAAGCTCCGCTGCTGCTGAGGAAGCCGAAGGAGTCTCTGAAGCGCAGGTCAGAGTTCCTGTTATCTGAGGTGGGGCTGGAACCTGCATATGTTGCTCATCGGCCGATAAGTGTTTGTCTTAGCCTGGAGGGTCGGGTCAGGCCCCGATACTATGTTGTAAAGTTTCTCAAGCAAAGTGGACTGCTAGACCGTGACTGGAGCTTCTATAGTGCCGTCATGGTGACCGAGAAGGTATTCATGGAGAAGTTCATATGCCCTCACATGGAAGCCGCACCACACCTTGCTGAAGATTATGCAGCAGCTTGCAAAGGGGAAGTGCCTACTAATTTCAGATTTACGTGAACAAAGAAGGGCCATGGAAATTGGTTACAGCCTATGGCACAACAAAGTTATCATCCTGCGTGTAAGCTGTTAGTACTTTCCTGTTTCGTTGTTCTTTGCCTAAGATGATGTTGGTTGTTTTCTGTAGTATGCATGTTACATGCCAGTTTGGTATTGCTAAATGCTAACTCCCTATGACACTGATAATTTGGTTCCTGAGCCCCAGTATGTTGATGTTGCCATTCCTTACAGAGTATCTCTGTAAATGAGAAGTTCATGGATATATTTGTGTTTCTGACTTCCATTAAAGATCATGGAAATAGGATGTGTGGGTGGACCAATTTTATGATGAACCCAGCATTCACAAAACTAGAAACCAGAATAGTAATGCGGTGTCCTTTTCCACCAAAATGTATTAGTATGATCTGCTTCCATGCCAAATTTTATTTATCATGCATGTTCATTTTCATTTCCTTGTCTTTTAGATTCCACTCTATGTAAATTAGTACTAACTGTGTTTAATATTTAGGTTAGATTTATAGACACTGAGACCTTCCACTGGTTGTCCATTCTATAACATAAAGAGTGGTAAATTGTTGTGATTAGTGATGTACATGTGTTCTGGCTGTGTTTAATGAGCAACAGGGGTAACAATCCCCACTACTGTAACCATGCCATTATATAAAAACATTTTTCCTGCTTGAACACGTGAAAGATCACAGCCATGTAGATCTGAAAAAGAGGAGAAAATCACAGCAATTACTTCATTGTGTAAAAACTGCAAATGGTAACTGCAGCTGATGATCAAGAAAATGAGAAATAGTATATATTCAGTGAACACAGAGTATATACCTAGGTGATGAATAATATATATTCAGATACGATGGGTATCAGTAGGAAAAAATAATCAACCTGCTGTTAAGATTCATAACTTTTCTTAAAAGAGTTTTTTTTTTACTTGAGAAAAGCCAATGGTTAAGATAACTTGATCTTGTCGCGGGGATTAGAATTATGTTTACTCAGAAGTTCCAGCTAACTCTATCTCTCAAGTAAAAGAAAAACAAACCTAAATAGTCGGATGTAAATTTTCTGTTGCACTGAAGCATAATTTGGTGATGCTGAATTACCATATTAAGCACGAGTATATTTTTCTGATATTGAAATGATGGACGCTGCAAGTGGTTTGAGGTTTCTAATGATCAGTTCTGACTATTAAACATTAATTATTGTTTGAAGAAGTCGGTGTATCGATTGATGCATCAGGTGAAATATTAAGGCGAGTGGTGTGTTTCCCAGAATTACATTGCAATGATCACTGTTCCTAGAAACACGAGCTGAATTTATGACTATACACTAGGCCCGCATGATTCAGTTTTATATAAATTCAGTTTTGTGTTTTGGCTACACATTTCTTTCGGCGCAGACATGTCCCTCTGTCTGGTTAGTATGAGGTCAGCCTTTCAGAAACCAGCATTGTGTTGTGCCACAACCGTTTATGTTTATATAGTTTCTAACTTCCAGCTACAACGAGTTAAGTATCCACAATTCCACATGTTGCAAAAGAAAAGATTATCCACGTACAGTATCTGACATATAAAATCAGTTCTTTCTCCACACTGATTTACATCCAGTAATCAGCTTGTTTCTTACAGCTAGCTCTGCTTTAGTTATATTCTATTGCAGTTAATTATGCATCTACAGCCCTTTCTATGTTATAGGAAACAAAAACATGGATAATGTGAAAACATGTTTCATGACAAATCTAAGGGATAAAGAAGTTGGGAAGGAGAGGAAACATAAAAATAGAGCTAGCAGTGGATCTTGGAGCCCTCTTTCTTTGTATATTCAGATTGTTTGCAAGTGCTTCCTTGTATTGGCTGGCGTTCTTGTGCTTTGGTTGCCAGATTGCCGCTGTTTATGATCTGGTAACAGTGTTCCTTGTCGTTGCCCTTGATAACAGCTGCTTTCTATATCTTTTTAGTGGCTATTTTAAAATCAAAATCGAGATTGGGAAGCAGCCAGCAGGTACTAATCCACATCTTTTTCTCTGCTTGAGAACAAAAGATGAATTATTTCGAACTTCTGATTAGTTGAATTGGGAGCTATGTACGTACCAGTTACGTTTGATTAACAACGCGTTCCACTTGTGTAATCATATCCGGTGCCTTTTTTAAATTTCTGAATCCCCGTGTTTCACCGCAATCAGGCAGGCCTCACCGGTAGATTAAGTTTTGCGTATTAGCAATGGTGTTCTGTTGTGATACATAGGCGAGGAGTACTAGCTAGGAATCGTGGCGATGGAGCTTTCGGCTGGAAATTTGGTTGCTGCTCTGGTAGCAATTCTGAAATCGACTGAAATTTCATACTGTGTGCTCCAAACCATGCATTGCTGTTCTGACCTCTATCATATGCTTTCCCATTGTGGTAGTAGCACCCTTTCAGCATCACCATGGTACTTGCAACTGCAATAAAAGCAATGCCTCCAGTACAACATTTTCACCGGCTGCAGCACCGAAGCAATGACGCCGATGTGTTTCCAATCAAGTCGCATCAAGTTGAGCCAAAATTAAACATGTCCAAAAGTATACATGCATGCATACATCAATCGAGACAAGGCACAGGCAAGATTGATCTATGCATGCATACATTTCCAAACTCATCTTCTGAACTCCCAGTGTAGCAGATAGAGTTCATGTAAGGAGTCCACCTGGCTCTCAGGGTCACTGTATCCCTGCTGCCAGTCAAGCTCGAGGCGCTTGAGGTCTCGAGGCATTCCAATGGAGGAGACCAAAGCATCCTTTTGTTCCAACGTCAAGCACTATGGTAGGGGCGGTGCTCCGGGTGGCCGGCGGATGGTGTCAGCTGCGGGCAATAGAAGGAACAAAGGAGGAGATGTGCAAGAGGGAGGGGGATTTTGTGAGTTGGGATGGGGCCCGCATGTCCAGGCGGACAATCCCATTTTCACCCTCACATATGTGCTTGATTTGGGGTAGTCTGGACATATGGGCTAGGTTTGGGGGAGCCTACTCGGTAGTCGTTTTGAGGAGAAATGGCTACATCCTTGATGATGTTCTTATCACATACTCCCTCCATCCCAAAATTAGTGTCTCAACTTTGTACCAAGGACGGAGGGAGTATAATTTTTAGATTATATTTTTCATAATTTTTTCTACATAATAAAAGTATGGTTTCTATCACGTTTATTAAAATAAAGCTATACAATGACAATGAAAACTAAGCCTTATAATAATGCATTGAACAAATATTCTGTCCAACAAAAGTTTTCTAAAAAATATATTACCCGCTCTAATAAAAAAAAACAATCATATATGTTAATAAAGTTCACACGTATGTGAAATAAAGCGTCTGTGCTACTTCTATCTTTCTTGTAAAATTGCCCCACTTGAGATACATCTCATAGTGCTAAAAAATGATCATGCAAGTCAAATATTTATTTTCTCTATTTCTAATTTTTGATAGATATAAATGTCTAATATTTTTCTTTCTGTAGATTTATTAATTTATTCTCTGTAATTTTATTTATGTATATCAAATAAAATGTTCACTAAAATTATAATTATTATTACTCACACAGAAAACATTCCATATAATCCGTTTATTTGCCTCAAATTAATAAAAACTCTACTATGAGAACAAAGGATCTTTAGTGAAAAGGTTTGCATTTTTAAACTACTGCTAAAGAGAAAGATCAACTTTTGCTAATATAGTATTCCACTGAAATTTGTTTATGTATATCCAATAAAATGTTCACCGCACTATTTCATCAGATAAATAAATATTGCATATAAGAGAGCAAATTATTTCATAAAACCTATTTTTCATATGTATGCATGGAAGGTCACTTCATGCAGATAGAGAGTATTCCTTGCTCTATTTACACATATATTATATTCCTTCTGCATATATGGTTTGCAGGGCCAGTTCTGTATGGTCGAGCATGTTAATGTATCACGGGAAGACTGCCCAGGCAGCCCATCAAAACACCTCCGGCCACGCAGCCCATATTCACTAGGTCTACGCCATGCTCCAGCTCCGAGAGTGCGTCGTTTCCGTCCCCTCTCTTCTCCCTCCACCTATACCATCTTCCTGCTCCGTTGTTTCCTCTCCGCCGCCGCAGCCTCTGGTATTTTATGATGTACATAAAATAAAACATTCACTATATTATAAGAATTATTTCATCATACAAAAAAAAATCAATTTAAACCTTTTATTTGTCAAAAATTAATAGAAATCTGTTATTGATAACAAAATATAACCTATTAATGGAAAGATTCTGCATTTATAAGTAATGTTTTATAGGAGAATTTCATTGTGCATGAAATTTTCTTAAAATGTTCACCGTGCTTGTAAAAATTATCTGATCAGATAAAAAATGTTCCATGCGAATGAGCAAATTATTCCATGTAACCTATTTTACCTCAAATTAATAAAATGTTACTGTACTTTTTTTTGAGGCAAATATGTTGCTGTACTTCTGAATAGGGAAAAAAATGGATGCGAAGCCTATCAAAACTCTGGCCCACGTAGCCCATATTGACTCCCTGTAGCTCACTACGACGGAGCAAGCGCAGCAGCAATTGCAATCCATCCGAAAGATCTCCGTCGCCCCGGCGCCGGCCGCCGCCGCTGCCGCTGCCGCGCCCTGCGCCATGCTCCGCCTCCAAGAGTGCGTCGTTTCCCGTCTCTTCTCTTCTTCCTCCACCTCTGCCATCTCCCCACTCCGCCGCCTACTCTCCACCGCCGCGTCGCCCCCCATTTCCCCAGATCCCAGTGGCTTCACCGTAGAGGAGTACCTCGTCGCCACCTGCGGCCTCACCCGCCCCCAGGCGCTCAAGGCCTCCCCGAAGCTCTCCCACCTCAACTCCCCCGCAAACCCCAACGCCGTCCTCGCCTTCCTCGCCGGCCTCGGCCTCTCCGGCGCCGATGCCGCCGCCGTCGACGCCAAAGATCCGCTCTTCCTCTGCGCCGGCGTGGAGAGAACCTTGGTCCCCGTCGTTGCCGGGCTCACCGACCTCGGCCTCTCGCGTTCCGAGATTGGCGGCCTGGTCTCGCTTGTTCACCTCTGCTTCCGCTGCAGAACCATCGTCTCCAAGCTGGAATACTACCTGGCCCTCTTCGGCTCATTGGACAACTTACTCCGGATGCTCAAGCGTGAAACCCACCTTCTGTCGGCCGACCTTGACAAGGTGGTCAAGCCCAATGTTGTGTTCCTGAGGGAGTGTGTCGGTGTACTAAAGTAGGGGTACCTTAGTACCCCGAACTTGTGCACGGGCAGTCGTAGCACCCCGCGGCAAGGCTTGCCAGGCGACCGCCAAAACTCTCCATGGTCCCTTTTTGGGGCCATCCAAGAACAAAGTATTTGAGCCGAGGTCCCGGCAGGAGGAGCTTGCCGGGAAGGCCACCCGAAGAGAGCAAGGCCCCGGCAAGAGGAGCTTGCCGGGACGGCCGCTCGAAGCACAAGGCCCCGGCAAGAGGAGCTTGCTGGGAAGGCCGACCAAGGCACGACAAGAGACTTGCTACGACGCGCCATGCGTCCCGGCAAGGACCGGTGAGCAACAAGCTCCCGGGCGCGACAAGGCATCAACCGCGGCAAGGCGCTTGCCGCGGCAAGTCACCACCCCGCGCCTGCGTTCCAGCTCATCCACCCACGCGTCGCTCTGGGGCCGTTCCAGGGGCATGCGGTGGCAAAGCGACGCTGACAGGGTGGCCGTCGTGGCAAACGGTGGCGCCCCTGACGGCCCCTTTCCTGCACTGTTTGGGCGACCTAGACGGGCATTTAATGCCCTTGTCCCCTGCCGTCAGAGTTAGGTATGATAGCACTGTGCAAACAGCTGTACCCAACACAACGTTTTCCAGTTTTACCCCCGCCTACGTTGCCACCTGTGGGTAACCCCTTGCGCATATAAAAGGAGGCCCCATGCGCAACATGAAGGGGGAGAGGAGGCAGACCACCCACGCTCGGTCTGATTAGTTGCCTGAGTGTACTGTAGCACTCAGCGCTCCCAAGAACACAATACAAACCACAAAGCAGCAGTAGGGTTTTACGCATCCGTGCGGCCCGAAGCTGGGTAAATCCCCTTGTGTGCATCGCCTCGATCCGCTCTTCGCGCGACCTCCGCCCCCCGCCGAACCAGAAAGGGGCTCGGTCCCCATAGGTGTTCGTGGAGGCACATTTCCCCCGACATCTTTGGCGCGCCAGGTAGGGGATCGTCGAAGTTGTGCGAACCTGATCCGGCGTCTGCACAGGCTAGATCTCCATCATCTTCATCGACATGCCACCGAAGAAGAAGGCTCCGGAGGTGGCTGGTCCGTCTGCGTCGAACCCACCGCCCCTGGAGCAAACGGGTGGTGGGGACGGCACCGGCGGCGGAACGGGCGTCGCCGAACCAGCTCATGGTGCCACGGCGTCCGAACATGCACCGCGCCCCTCTCAGGAGGCACGGGACCAGCAGCGTTTTGGCACTCATGGTACCATACGCTCACTGGACCCAGATCGAGCTGGCGGATCCCAGGGTGCTCAAGGCCAGCATACACACCAACGTGCTGGCGCGAGCGTGGCGCGACTGCTTGGTCCGGGTGTTGCTCCTTCTAACGTAGTTAGAAGTTCGAGCACATCCCGCTCCACGCGCCGCTCGCCACCGCTGCCCGCCACCCCAGCAGAAGCTCTAGCACGAGCTCAACTGCTCCTAGACTACCCTCCAACGGCGGACAAGCTCGACGACTGGAGGGCCACGATACAGAGTCTCATCGGCTTCGCTAACGGCGACACCCCGCGGCAGCACAGTGCATCGCAGCCGCGGCAGGTCGGCCAGGCGAGAACCGATGGCGCCAAGACCGGTGGGGGTGCGACCACCGTGCATTCTCCGCCCCAAAGGCCAAGATCGCCGACTCGCCGGAGCCATCGCGACAACGAATCCACCGCGTCGTCAAATCCGCGAACTCGTCGCGATCAACGTCACGTTCTTCACGAACGAGAGCAAGAGGACGCTCGTACGCGCATCGAGCGTCAGAGAGAAGCGCGGCATCAATCAGACCAGCGCGCTGGGCCCTCTGTCGACATGCATGCGCCGGGGGGACCAGGCGACCTGCCGTACGCGGTTGGCTGCCCTGCGTTCACCCGTGAGCTGCGGCAAGTCCAGTGGCCCAGCACGAAGAACTTCAAGCCAGACGTACCAGAGAAGTACGACGGCAAGTCGCATCCGTCGGAGTTTCCTCAGCATCTACACCATTGCGGCGCAGGCTGCTGGAGGGTGAGACGACAAGATCCTTGCCAACTACTTCCCGCTGGTACTCAAATCCAACGTCAGATCCTGGCTCATGCACTTGCTGGATAACTCCATAACCTCCTGGACAGACTTGTGCCACCAGTTTGTTGGCGCCTTTACGGGCGGCCACAAACCCCATGGCCAAGCGAGCGACCTTCACCTGCTCGTCCAGAAGGAAGGGGAATCCTTGTGCAAGTTCATCTAGAGATTCAACCGCGTGCACTACAACATCCCAGACGTCCACCCTGCCGCGGTCATCAGCGCGTTCCATCAGAACGTGCGTAACCGCAGGATGCGGGAGGAGATGGCGATGTGCAAGATCAAAGACATCAGCGAGCTATATGCCCTGGCCGACAAGTGTGCACGCGCCGAGGAAGGAAGGAAACTCCCCGGAGAGAACACTGGAGCAGGAGAATCTGACAGTGAGGATACCGCCCCGGCAAGGAAGAACCGGCGGCGGAGCAACAGGAAGAAGAAGAGCCAAGAAGTACTGGTTGTTGAGCAGTCCGGCGATGAAGGTGCCGCCAAGAAGGCCCAGGCTGGTAGCTCCGGCAAGGAGGTTGCCGGATGCGCCAACTGCCAGGCTGTGGCGGTCGCCGACAAGCGGGATGGCACCAACAAACAGTACTACAAGATCCACCGCACCAAGGGCCATGACCTCCAGAGCTGCAAGCAGGTCGAGCGGCTCGTCGAGCTGCAAAAGGCCGAGTACGAGCGGCGCGACAAGGAGAGAGCCCGGGGAGGTGGCGGAGGATCAGGCACGAAGCGTCCCGGCCAGGGAGGACGCCGCGACAAGGACAAGCAGCGGCAAGCGGACAGACCTCCCCGCGGCCGCGACAAGAACGAAGACGACGACGAAGACGAAGACATGGATGATGTCGAGACCAGTGAGCAGGAGTTTCAGAAAGCCACGGAGGTCCTGTGCGTAGACGGCGGAGCTTCTCTGCATACTTCTCACCGCCAGCTCAAGCAGTGGGCGCGAGAAGTCAATGCAACAGAACCACCCGTCGAGTCACGCAGGCCTCTGAAATGGTCCAGCACGCCTATCATCTTCGATATTGAGGACCACCCTGACCGCACAACTGCGATCGGGTGCTTGTCGATGTTGGTCTCACCAACAGTCCGCAACCTCAAAGTCACTAAGATGCTAGTCGACGGCGGGGCCGGCTTGAACCTGATCTCCTCCGCTGTACTCCAGAAACTCCAAGTCCCCGACAGCGAGCTCGAAGAGACCGGCACGTTCCAAGGAATCAACCCGGGAAGGAGCAAGCCGAAGGGGAAGATAACGTTGCCAGTGACATTTGGCAGCGAGCTGAACTTCAGGACAGAGAGGATCACTTTTGACGTTGCCGATTTTCCATTGCCCTACAATGGAATTCTCGGCCGTCCAGCGCTCGCCAAGTTCATGGCGGCCTCCCACTACGCATACAACATGCTCAAGATGCCAGGCCCGATAAGCGTCATCTCTGTCCCCGACGACAAGAAGGATGCCCTTATCTGCGCCGACAAGATCTACCGGGAAGCAGCAGCCGCAACGGATCACAAGCCACTTGCCGCAGAAGCTCCCGGAGGGAAGAAGAAGACCAAGCCCGACAAGTGCTCTGGTGCCCACTCCGGCAAGCGCACCTCTTCGGAGTGCTGCGCTACCGTCGAGGACACGCCATCGAGCTCCACCGGCAAGAGTAAGAAGTCAATGGCAGCCTCGCCAACGACCAAGAAGGTGTCCGCCAAGGAGGACGGCACTGGTGGTACCTTCACCATCAGTGCCACCCTCGACCCCAAATAGGAAGGCGCGCTCGTTGCTTTCCTGCGGGCGAATGTCGATGTGTTTGCCTGGCAACCATCTGACATCCCCGGCGTTCCCAGGAAAGTGATTGAGCACCACCTCGCCGTCTGTCCTCATGCGCGGCCCGTCAAGCAGAGAGTTAGGAAGCAAGCGGTGGAGCGCCAAGAGTTCATCGCAGAAGAAATCAAGAAGTTGGAAGCGGCAGGCCTTGTCAGAGGCGTGCTCCATCCGACGTGGTTGGCCAATCCTGTTGTCGTGCGCAAAGCAAATGGGAAAGGGAGGCTTTGCATCGACTTTACTGATGTTAATAAAGCTTGTCCCAAAGATCCCTTTCCCTTGCCGCGCATTGACCAGATTGTTGACTCCACGGTCGGATGTGACCTGCTTTCATTTCTTGACGCATACTCAGGGTACCATCAGATCTTCATGGCTGAAGAAGATGAGGAAAAGACCGCATTCATCACTCCATGTGGCACGTACTGTTTCGTACGGATGCCTTTCGGTTTGAAGAATGCCGGTTCGACGTTTGCAAGGGTTGTCCATACCGCTTTTGAGCCGCAAATCCACAGAAATGTGGAAGCCTACATGGATGACATAGTGGTCAAAAGCAGGAACAGGGCAACCCTGATTCAAGATTTAGAAGAGACCTTTGCGAACCTGCGCAGGATCAGCCTCAAGCTCAACCCCGAGAAGTGCGTGTTTGGAGTCCCTTCCGGCAAGCTTCTCGGGTTCTTCGTGTCTCAGCGAGGAATCGAAGCCAATCCAGACAAAATCAAGGCCATCGAGCAGATTGAAGCACCAACTCGCGTCAAGGATGTACGAAGGCTTGCCGGCTGCGTCGCGGCTCTCAGCAGGTTTATTTCCAAGTCTGCAGAACGCGCCCTGCCATTTTTCAAAGTTTTGAAAAAGGCGGGTCCAGTGAAATGGACTCCGGAAGCGGAGGCTGCGCTGCAGGACTTGAAGAAATACCTGTCCTCCGCTCCAATACTTGTCGCGCCTAAACCACAAGAGAAGTTGCTGCTGTACCTGGCGGCAACCAATCAAGTGGTTAGTGCTGCGTTAGTAGCGGAGAGGGAGGCAGATGATGAGCAAGCAACCGCGGCAAGCGCTTCCAACGACAAGCGAGAGGCTTCCCCGACAAGCTCTGGCCCCGACAAGGATGAATCTGCGCAGGAGCGAGTGGAGGTGCAGAAGAAGAGAATGGTGCAGCGCCCAGTTTACTTTGTCAGCTCCCTTCTGCAGGGGGCTAGGTCAAGGTACTCTGGTGTGCAGAAATTGCTTTTCGGCCTTCTCATGGCCTCGAGGAAGCTGCGCCATTACTTCCAAGCACATGAGATTACAGTTGTCACCCGCTTTCCGCTGAAGAGGATACTGCAGAATCCAGAAGCAACAGGCAGGATTGTCGAGTGGGCACTGGAACTGTCAAGCTTCGGTCTCAAATTCGAGAGCACTTCAACTATCCAAAGCAGAGCATTGGCAGAGTTCATAGCAGAATGGACACCGACACCAGACGAAGAGATCCCAGAGACGAGCATCCCCGTCAAAGAAGCAAGCAAAGAGTGGCTGATGTATTTTGATGGTGCTTTCTCGCTGCAAGGCGCCGGTGCTGGCGCGGTGCTTATCACACCCACCGGAGAGCATCTCAAGTACATAGTCCAGATGCACTTCCCCAAGGAGCAAGCAACCAACAATACTGCAGAGTATGAAGGTTTGCTCGCCGGTCTCAGGATCGCGGCAGAACTTGGGATCAAGAAGCTCATTGTCAGGGGTGACTCGCAGCTTGTCGTCCGCCAAGTGAACAAAGATTACCAGAGTCCGTTGATGGAAGCGTACGTTGATGAAGTGAGGAAGCTGGAAGAGCGCTTTGACGGCCTGCAAATGGAACACGTTCCAAGAGCTGAGAACGACATCGCTGATGGCCTGTCAAAGTGCGCAGCACTTAAGTTACCTGTGGAACCAGGAACCTTTGTGCTCAAGCTGACTCAGCCATCCGCGACACCATCAACCGGACAGAGAAAGAAGAGGAAGTTGGTCTCCGGCGACTATCTTCCGGCAGAGCTCCCCGGAGCCACCGCCAAGAAGGTCCCCAAGATCGACGCCAAGAGCGCTGAGGAGCCGCCCGCTCCGGCAAACCCCAGGGTTTGTTCCGTGGAAGCAGGCGCTCCCGACAAGTTTTGCCCCGGCAAGCTTGCCGGGGAACGTCAAGCTCCGGTTGAGCCCCAGATCCTCGTCGTAGAAGCGGACGTTCCCGCAGCAGCAGATGTGCCTTCAGTCCTTGTTGTCGAGCCACAGGCTCCAGCATGGGCGCAGCAGACTGTCCATTTCCTCCAGAACGGAGAACTTCCTGAAGAACAAGAAGAAGCGGAAAGAGTAGCCCGACGCTCGAGTATGTACCTGTTCGTCGACAACACACCGTACAGAAGAGGGCGCTACGGTGTGAAATTGAAGTGTATTTCCCGGGAAGACGGACAAAAGCTGTTGGCAGAGATACATGGAGGCATATGTGGCCACCACATTGGCGCAAGAGCACTTGCCGGCAAAGCATTCCGGCAAGGTTTCTTCTGGCCGACAGCCCTCCAGGATGCAACTGCACAAGTAACTAAGTGTGAAGCGTGCCAGTTCCATTCCAAGCAGATACACCAGCCAGCTCAAGCTCCCCAGACGATCCCTTTGTCCTGGCCATTTTTGGTCTGGGGGCTCGACATCCTCGGCCCCTTCCCCCGAGCTGTCGGGGGCTTTGAGTACTTGTACGTCACAATCGACAAGTTCACAAAGTGGCCGGAAGTGGAACCAGTGAGAAAGGTGACAGCACAGTCAGCAGTCAAGTTCTTCAGGTCGATTGTTTGCCGCTTCGGGATCCCCAACAGGATCATCACCGACAACGGTACGCAATTCACAAGCCGCGCCTTCATGCAATACGTCCAAGATCTCGGCGCCAAGGTCTGCTTCGCTTCTGTTGCTCATCCCAGGAGCAACGGTCAAGCGGAGAGGGCCAATGCCGAAGTGCTGCGCGGGCTCAAGACCAGAACTTTCGACAGGCTGCACAAGTGCGGAAGAAACTGGATCGAGGAGCTGCCGGTGGCTCTTTGGTCGATCAAAACGACGCCAAATCGAGCCACTGGCCAGACACCATTTGCTCTAGTCTATGGAGCAGAAGCAGTTACCCCCACGGAACTCGTATACGGGTCACCTCGAGTGCTCGCTTATGATGAGCTTGAGCAAGAGCGGCTGCGTGAAGATGACGCGTTGCTCCTTGAGGAAGATCGTCTTCAGGCTGCTATCCGAGCCTCTCGCTAACAGCAAGCTTTGCGTCGCTACCATAGCCGCAAAGTTAAAGCCAGAAGCTTCGAGGAAGGCGACCTTGTTCTTCGGCACGCTCCGTCCGCCAAGAATCATAGCAAGTTGACGCCGAAGTGGGAAGGCCCTTACCGGGTGAGACGAGTCATGAGGCCTGGCGCTGTCTGCCTTGAGACCGAAGATGGCACTCCGGTGAGCAACTCCTGGAATATTGAGCATCTTCGTAAGTTTTACCCGTAAGGCGCGGTTGTCGGGCCCCGTCCGGCAACCACCCTTTTGTACAAGTCTTGCCGCTGTTGCATGTAATCCTTTGTACAAAGCCAGGTGCAGACCCTGAGCAGCAGTAAATGAAGCGTTGGCGCCCTAAGTTTTAGCATGCATGCTGAGTCGAGTCTCGTCCTTGGTTAGGGTTGATAGTGCCTGACAGCTGCTAACCCCTAGCTTAGAGGTCGAGTCTGCGTCCTTTTTCCTGTTCTTTCGTTTCCTTTGGTTCGCAGGGTTTTGCATATCCTGGCCAGACTGCTTAACGACGAAGAAGAGAAGAAGGGCGGACCAGTATCTGGTCCCCGGCAAACCAGTGTTGCCGGGGGCTGCAAGTACAAAGATTCACCCGCGGAAAGCCAAAGTTGCCGGGGGCTGCATTCCCAGATAAGTTTTTCATCCCTTATCATGCATTCTCTTATGGACTGAGGAATGCGAAAGCCTTGTTTCTTCCTAAAAAAAAGCTGCCGTGCTCCCTTAACTCTGGGCCCCGGAGCGCGTTCCTGGGGCCAGTTTTGGTAGTAGCCGCGGCGGCAAAGGAACGGAATGAGGAGCCCGAACCCGCCTCATCCCTACCTCCGCCAAAGGCGTGAGGAAGGTCGAGTGGCGTGGGAAGACGGCAGGGCCTATTGCCGGGCAAAGAAGTGTCTATCTTAACGATATAAAGGACTCGCTCCTTGGCGTGGGTTTTACCCGCGAGACAAATGGCCCGGCAAACGTCCCCTTTTATTAAAGACATTCCGCTCAGGTACAGTTCAGAGGGAGTGAAAAACATGAGAGATGGGATTACAAGCTTTAAACGCATCTAAGGCCCGAAGGCTTACGAGTTAAAAAGAGATAAGGTGCCCATAATCCCTTTCTTGTCTCTCTCCTCAGGAGGTAGGACAAGGAGGCGAAAAGGGCAAAAGGGGCGCCTAGACAAGCCACGGGTGGCAGAAGACACCAACAGAACGCCCCGGGGACCGTCTGAAGGCTAGGTGGTGGTGGCGGCTCCGGAAGCAGGGCTCGACAGGGCGGCAGGATGTCAGCACGCTGTCGAGGGCACCTCGCCCTCGTACTCCGACTTGACGGCCTTGCGGCCAGCCCTCTTCCTCTTCCGCAGCCTCGCCACGCCAGCCGCCAAAGAGACGACCCCGGGAAGCTCAAGGAGTCGGCGACACGGATGATGGGGTCGCCGGTGCCACGCGAAGCCGCGACCGACGCCTAGTCGGACCCGTCATCCCGACGACCGCTACCCTCGTCGTCGCTGTCGCTCCCCTCCTCGTCACTCTCGCTCGAGGAGGAGCTTTCGCTGTCGGAGGAGCTATCCACGCAGCACCGGGCCCGGATCCCGAAGCACCCGAAGACCTTGACGGAGAGGAGGTCGCCCTCCATCAACTTAAAATGGAGGGTGAACCCCTCCATCAAGCTGTGGATACGGGCGAACGTCTTCCACCCTCGACCAAGATACATCACGCCGGGGGCTGGGGACTCAACGTGGACCCGCGTGCCGCTGATCCCGCAGCCCCTCATGCGCAGTCTTAGCGTCTCGGGTTGTTCCACCTCCATCACGCTTGCGAAGGGGGCCGGGAGGCGGAGGCGGCGACGAGGCGCCCGGCGCAGCCTAACGAAGAACTCGCAGGGGTCATCCCCGATGTGGACTGCCGTGAGAGGAGGGGCCGCTGGCGGAGGCGAGGCCGGCGCGTCGCCCCGTCCGCCTCGTCCCTGAGCGCCTCGGCCTCGTCCACGACCTCGCCCCCTCCCCCTTCCCCTTATGGTTGGCTCTGCCACCGCGGGTGCAAGGGGAGGAGGGGCGCGTTGCCTAGCGGCGACCCTCGCCGCCACCGATGAAGGACTAGGATTCCCTTTCTCCATGGCGAATGGAGAGAGGGGATCAGAAGCTGAAGAGAAGCGAAGATGGAGGAGTGTGGGTTTTCGTCGCCCCCCTCTTGCTCTTTATAAAGGAGCAAGGTGGGGGCTCGGCCGCCCCGCTCAGCCAATCAAGACGCAGGGAGAGCAGGCGACTGGGACCGGCCTGCTGCCTCGGCCCGCGACGGCCCGGTTTCCTGCCTCCACCGTCCGCGACCCCAGGTGCATGGAAGCCGCGTGGCTGGCGTGCAGGACCGAGGCGACGGATGAGGCGACCTCCCCTCGCCCCGTGATCGTGGGGAGCGGGCGCCTCGGAAACCGTGCCTCGGCCCCCGTCCAGCAAACGAGCCGCGCCTCCACGCCTCCCTCCACTTATGGGGATAGCGCAAACCGTGCCCCTTTATTGCGACATGACGCATGCCTGCGGGGCTCAGCCCCGCGCACGCCGCCCACGTCATGCACGCCTCTCCCCATGATGCCGCGTTCGACGCGTGCCGTTCGGGGAGGACGTGGTGGATGCAGAAGAAGATGCAGCGTGACCCAGGCCACGCGTGCCCGTGCACTGTTTTGGGCCTGGCCCAACAGCGCTCGGCACCGTGTGTGGCCCAGGCACGGGGGCTCCTGTCGGTGTACAAAAGTAGGGGTAGCTTAGTACCCCGAACTTGTGCACGGACAGTCGTAGCACCCCGCGGCAAGGCTTGCCAGGCGACCGCCAAAACTCTCCAGGGTCCCTTTTTGGGACCATCCAAGAACAAAGTATTTGAGCAGGCCCCGGCAGGAGGAGCTTGCCGGGAAGGCCACCCGAAGAGAGCAAGGCCCCGACAAGAGGAGCTTGCCGGGACGGCCGCTCGAAGCACAAGGCCCCGGCAAGAGGAGCTTGCTGGGAAGGCCGACCAAGGCACGACAAGAGACTTGCTACGACGCGCCATGCGTCCCGGCAAGGACCGATGAGCAACAAGCTCCCGGGCGCGACAAGGCATCGACCGTGGCAAGGCGCTTGCCGCGGCAAGTCACCACCCCGCGCCTGCGTTCCAGCTCATCCACCCACGCGTCGCTCTGGGGCCGTTCCAGGCGTACGTGGCGAGAGGCTGCGCAGCCAGGGGCATGCGGTGGCAAAGCGACGCTGACAGGGTGGCCGTCGTGGCAAACGGTGGCGCCCCTGACGGCCCCTTTCCTGCACTGTTTGGGCGACCTAGACGGGCATTTAATGCCCTTGTCCCCTGCCGTCAGAGTTAGGTATGATAGCACTATGCAAACAGCTGTACCCAACACAGCGTTTTCTAGTTTTACCCCCGCCTACGTTGCCACCTGTGGGTAACCCCTTGCGCATATAAAAGGAGGCCCCATGCGCAACGTGAAGGGGGAGAGGAGGCAGACCACCCACGCTCGGTCTGATTAGTTGCCTAAGTGTACTGTAGCACTCAGCGCTTCCAAGAACACAATACAAACCATAAAGCAGCAGTAGGGTTTTACGCATCCGTGCGACCCGAAGCTGGGTAAATCCCCTTGTGTGCATCGCCTCGATCCGCTCTTAGGTTGTTTTAGGGGTTTAGGGGGCTATTTTTAGGTTGTTATTAGCTAGCTAATAGAGAGAAGTGTCCTCTCTTATATGTAGTCCTTGGTTTACGTACCTACGCTACTGCTATGTTCATTTCACCCGCAGATATATATATAATAACTCATGCATGCTCGCATCATACATCATCATATATAATAACAAGTCCTACTAATTAATCAAGCATCATCATACAACTTCTATTCGTTATTAATAATAAGTCATACGATCATCATCCTCATAGTCATCGAACCCAACCCTACATAATTGTTCTTAGCACATGATCATCAAGTATCAGGTAGGATTGGACCTAAACACACTTAAGGTAAAATAGCATAAAACAATATAGACCCTGACTCTCCATTACGAAGAATGGAGATCATCCTGTCTCCAATTCTTGCGCCTCGCTTCCTTTTACTTCCAAGAAGCTCCTTACGACTGTCCATACATTTTTTCCATCCTTTGACTGTCATGTCTCCACTTCTTTTAGAAATCCAGTATGGACAGTTGAGATTCGTTGGATGACCTGGATATATGTTCAAAACATGAAGGCTGCCGCCATTCTGATACATCAAATGAGGCACACAATCCTCTGGGATAAGCTGTTGAAAAACATAGTAATAACTCCGTAGTTAGCAATGATGTACTAGTTTTAGAAGTATGCAAAAAGATGCATGGATGTCGTAATAGTAAAAATACTTACCAGGGTATTTCCATGGTAGTTACCATAGTTCAACACGTGCACTAGTGGCACGTATTGACCATAATGTTGAGGAGTTCGATTGTAAATATTGTAATTCTCAATATCATTACAAAATCCAACCAGATGGGTTTTCTCCTTGTAAGTTAACTCAGAGCCATCGGTGTAGTAAGTTCTATCTACCATCTTCTGCACATTCTTTGATACTTCAAAATAAGCTGTCAATGGAAATAAGCTGTCAACTATTTTGAAATGAACAATATAAGTTCTATTAATAATTAACTATGTTTGAGAAATTCACATAGCGGTAGAACTGTAGGAGTATCAACAAGGACCCAAATGTCCATATTGTCTTGCTCGATTTCAGGATCACCAAGATCCATGGTGACAAGCATACCCTAATCAAAACCATACAATTTGCAAAATGCTTCCCAATTTTTGCAACCAAAATGGGTTACGCTCTCAGCATTATACAACTTTACTTCAAAATCCACATCATGATGGGTCCTTAGGTGAATTTTCTTCGTTTCAAAATTTTCATGGTCTTCAAAATCCATCCTCTCCAAGACATAACGTCTTGGATGGCATGGGATCAACTATACTCGAATTGTAAAAGATGAAAATTACACGTTGAAATAGTTGAAGTCATGCTTAATTATGAAAAAAACACTTGTCGTCGTTGCGTACCGTTTCAACTTCGAAGGTCTCCTCGAGCTTAATGCTGAAGCGTCGACCATCGTCCAGGTGAGGCCTGTCGCACTCACCTCGATCGTCGTGGCACCAGCCGCACTCCCCCTAGAGACTTTCGTCGTCCGATGATGACATTTCCTATACGTTCATAATTCAAAGACTAAATTAGATCATTATTATTCAACTAATCATATGCATATGCCTTGCATAGTGCTCTCCAATTTGAGCATTCAATAAGAAAAATCAAATCGCAAAATTAAGTAGTATTCAAATTAGGATGCCTTCAATTATAAAAAAAACTACATCATCTCCATTTGTCCGTACATCGAATATTATCACTAATACACGTCGAATACTATATATCATACATATCGCCAGTACAGCTAGAACAGTAGCGCCCGACGGGTATCGGCGCGGGCGGTGGACACCCAAAGGGAAGGAACCATCACAGGATCATAGCTCCAGTGAGATCCCTGAAGAACCTGCCAGGTATTCTCGAACCTGCCCTCCAACGCAACTATGTACCGACGGACGTGTTGGTCCTCCTCGCTGACACGATGACGTACCACCTCCGCGGTGTCCGGAAGTCTCTGCACCGTCACTGGCCCACGCGACCGCCACCAAACAAGGATCGGGTCAACGACGGGCTGGCTCCTCACCAAGCTACGCCCCCCGGAAGGTAGCGCCTCCCAGTACCACCCCGGCGGAGCCCAGTCCCGGACATGGCCCATCTGGTCAAGCAGGTGTCGTCCGCCCCCGACTCGAAGACGAGGATGCGGGATAGGCATCGTCCACGTTGATGCGGGAATAATTGCTTTAACTAAAAAAAATAAACTAGTTCTATTAATTTTCTTGCTAAAAATAAACTACTTCTATAGTAAAATAAACCAGTTTTATTAAATCAACTAGCTAGTTCAACTACTAAGCACTTATTATAAATAAAATAAAATAGTACGACTTACTAAAAATAAACTAGTTTAACTATAGTTCTATTATTTTTCTAACTAATTATATTAAACACTTTCTCTTCTTATTTTTTCCTTTTTCCTCTATTCTAAATATGAACATATTCATAAATGACATATATCATTCACAATTTTCCTATACATACACAATAAATTGACAAAGAAAATACTAACACAAAAAATCATTAATAAATCTAAATTACAACAGAAAAAATCATAAATAAATCTAACACAATATGAACAAATTAATTACACAATATGAAAAAAAATCTAACAGAAAAATCTATGAACTACACATCTAAATTACTACACATCTAACAAAAAAAATCTATGAACTACATATCTAAATTACTACACATCTAACACATCTAAATTGCTCACGGCGACGGTGTCGGGGACGGCGACGGCGACGGCGACGGCGAGGTGCGGCGCGGGGCGGGGCGGGGCGGGGCGGCGACGGGCAGGGGCGGGGCGGGGCGGGTCGGGGCGGGTCGGGGCGGCGTCGCGGGGCGGGGGGTGGCGACAGCGTCGATCGGGGCGGCGCGGGGCGACGACAGCGACGACGGGGCGGCGCGGGGCGACGACGGCGACGACGAGGCGGATACGGCGGGCAGCCTGGCGGCGTCGGGAGGGCGGGGACGAACAAACTGAACCAAAATTTCACGAGTGCTGCTTATATAGTCAGCGCATTGGTCCCGGTTCGTGACAGAAACCGGGACCAATGCCACCTTTTAGTCCCGGTTGGTTCCACCAACCGGGACCAAAGGCCACTTTTCGGCAGCCCAAAGGGCGGGAAGCGGCGGCCTTTGGTCCCGGTTGGTGTCACCAACCGGGACTAAAGGGGGGAATTGGCCCCGGTTTGTGCCACGAACCGGAACCAATGCCACCCTTTGGTCCCGGTTCGTCCTACCAACCGGGACCAAAGGCCTTCTACTGCCCCGCGCCTAAAAGTTTAGTCCCACCTCGCTAGTTGAGAGGGCTCGGGAGTGGTTTATAAGCGCTGCTGCGCCCACCCTCTCGAGCTCCTCTTAACTGCAGGCTTTCGGGCCTAATCTGTCACTGCAATGCCTGTGGGCCTATTGGGCCTGCTGCGGGCCTGAATCCTGGCCCATAGTTGGGTTTCGTATTCAGGCCGTGGTGGCCCAGTAGGTGGCATTTTTTTTGCTATTTATTTTTTCATTTCTACTTAGAACTAAATACTTATAGTTTTTTAGTGATTTCTTTTTTCTTTTAGGTCGCAAAAATTATAAACTTTCTGTTAGTGCCATTAGCTTTAAAATTTGAATAGTTTAAATTTGAATTTTTTAAAATTTGTGTGAATCACTAGTTTATGAATCACTAGTTTACTAAATTTGTGTGAAAACACTTTGTGTATTATATTTACTATGTACAATCTTTCTGCACAGAGATACCAAAAATTATAAACTTTCTGTTAGTGCCATTAGTTTTCAAATTAGAATAGTTAAACTTTGAATTCTTTGAAATTTGTGTGAATCTCAAGTTTGTGATTAACTTTACTAGTGCCATTAGTTTTCAAATTAGAATAGTTAAAATTTGAATTCTTTGAAATTTGTGTGAATCTCAAGTTTGTGATTAACTTTACTAGTGCCATTATTTTTTCATTTCTACTTAGAACTAAATACCGATAGTTTTTTAGTGATTTCTTTTTTATTTTAGGTCACAAAAATTATAAACTTTCTGTTAGTGCCATTAGTTTTAAAATTTGAATAGTTTAAATTTCAATTTTTTAAAATTTGTGTGAATCACTAGTTTATGAATAACTTTACTATAAACTTTCTGTTAGTGCCATTATACTCAATTTGGTAATTTTAGTTAGTCATAACAAATATTATAGGCATTTTTTTCTTTTTTGCTATTTATTTTTTCATTTCTACTACTTAGTGTGAATCACTACTTGGTGCATATAGGCATTTTTTTCTTTTTCTTTTTTAGTCATTTCTATTTATACTAAATACTAATAGTTTTTTAGTGATTTCTTTTTTCTTTTAGGTCAAAAAAATAAAAACTTCTCTGTTAGTGAACATAGATGCACTTATAGAGAAAATTAAACATAAATTCATAATCAATTTATATTTATGAATTTATGCCCAATTTTCCTCTATAGGTGCATCTATTTTCACTTTGAGAGGAGCTCAACAATGCAGAGAGGGACGGGCTTATAAAAAGGTGTCTGCGACCTTCGGTTGGCGAGGTGGGACTAAACTGTGGGTGCAGCGAGGGCCGACCCTTTAGTCCCGGTTCGTGACACGAACTGGGACTAAGGGGGAGCCTTTGGTCCCGGCTCATGCCACGAACCGGGACAAATGGTGGTGGGCCAGGAGCCAGGCCCATTGGTCCCGATTCGTCCCACCAACCGGGACCAAAAGGTCCAGACGAACCGGGACCAATGGCCCACGTGGCCCGGCCGGCCCCCTGGGCTCACGAACCGGGTCCAATGTTCTCATTGGTCCCGGTTCTAGACTGAACCGGGACTAATGGGCTGCCCCGGCCTGGACCATAGCCCCCTTTTTTACTAGTGTACCAACCGCTCGCTTTAACCAGAGTCCAGACTTCACAGCAAGCAAATCTACGTATTAACTGGACGGATGCCCATGCGCTTCAAAGTCACCTCCTGATTAGGACGTACGTGTTGTCGCCATCGATAATTAAACCATACACACATTAAAAAAAGAAGTCAAAGAGTCTGCTGACCGAGATGGTAATGCATAAATAAAAAATGTTAAATATCTCACCCACAAAAATAAAAATTGTTAAGAATCTGATGTTCGCTGGGAGAGCATGGCAAATCAAATCAAATGTTTTTTAGGGAATTTATTATGTTGTCGCAAGGATGGTAATTTCCTTTAGCAAGCACGCCAAATCCTGGAAATTTATGTTGTTGCGAGGATGACCACCCGACCCAAAGGAGAACAAGCAATGATGATGTGACGGCTCAAGCACATCATTCATGATCATTGATATCATCTATTATTTTCTTTATGTATATCAAACAAAATATTCACTACACTCTAATCATTATATCAACAAGCAAACAAATCATACAGACCCATTGGTTTCTCACATTAATAAAAAATTAATACTGAGAAGAAAGTATCTATATTAGTGAAAAGCATTCTCTATCTTTAGATTTAATGCAAAAAGATAATAAGATATATTCATTTTCTATGGTATTTGTTTATGTATATCAAATAAAATGTCCACTATGGTTGTAAAGATTATTTCATCAGATTAAAAATATTATATATAAATGTCCACAAACTATTCAATGAAACATATTTTTTGATTAATAAAATGATAATTTTGAAAACAGAGTTTCCATTAGATGCCAAGTTTATCTCCATTTTTATAAGCAGCAGCAAAGGAAAAAGATAGTACCACATATTTGTTTGTTTTCAAAATGGAAATACATAAAACTAAACAAAATATATGATACGAAATTATTAAAAAAATGTGGAGGAGACATAGTAGGGAAATTAAATAAAAATATAACCATGAAAACGGAAGGAAATAGTTTTTTCTCGGAGGCGCCATGCTCCGCCTCCGAGAGTGCTTCGTTTCCCGTCTCCTCTCTTCGCCCTCCACCTCCAGCTATGCCATCTTCCCACTCCGCCGTCTCCTCTCCGCCGCCGCGCCCCACATTTCCCCAAATCACAGTGGCTTCGCCGTGGAGGAGTATCTCGTTCACACCTGCGGCCTCACCCGGCCCCAAGCCCTCAAGGCCTCCACCAAGCTCTCCCACCTCAAGTCCCCCGCCAAGCCCGACGCCGTCCTCGCCTTCCTCGCCGGCCTCGGCCTCTCTGGCGCCGACGTCTTCGCCAAAGATCCGCTCTTCCTCTGCGCCAGCGTGGGGAGAACCCTGGCCCCTAAGGTCGTCGGGCTAACTGCCCTAGGTCTCTCGCGTCCTGACATCGCCCGCCTCGTCTCCCTCACCCCCGACCGCTTCCGCCGTAGAGCCATAGTCTCCAAGCTGCGCTACTTCCTGCCCCTTTTCGGCTCCGTCCACAGCTTCCTCCGGCTGCTCAAGCGCTCATCCCACCTGCTGTCGTCGGACATCGATAAGTTGGTCAAGCCCAATGTTGCCTTCCTCAGGGAGTGCGGGCTAGGTGATTGTGATATTGCCAAGCTGTGTATCCGGGAGCCGAGGATGCTCATCACCAACCCGGAGCGCGTCCGGGCGATGGTGGCACGTGCCGAAAGATTGGGTGTGCCCCGTGGCTCTGGGATGCTCAGGCAAGCGCTGCAGGCTGTCGCGTTTCTCAGCGAGGAGAAGGTTGCCGCCAAATTGGACTACTTGAAGAATACTTTCAGGTGGTCTGATGCCGAAGTGAGCATTGCTGTGCGCAGGTATCCGGGTGTGCTGAAGAATACAAAGGGACCTCTGAAGCGCAGGTCCGAGTTCCTGTGCTCTATGGTGGGGCTGGAACCCATGTACATTGCTCATCGATCGGAAATACTTTCATATAGCATGGAGGGCCAACTCAGACCTCGGTACTATGTTATCAAGTTTCTCAAGCAAAATGGACTGCTAGATCGTGACATGAGCTTATATTCTGCGGTCAAGATGACTGAGAAGGTATTTGTGGAGAAGCTCATATGCCCTCACAAGGAAGCCGCACCACACCTCGCTGAAGATTATGCAGCAGCTTGCAAAGGGGAAGTGCCAACTAATTTCAGATTCATATGAACAAAAAAGAGCTATGGAAATTGGTTACAGTGTATGGCGCAACAAAGTTATCACCCTGTTCGTAAGCTGGTACTGCCTTGTTCTTTGCCTAACATGATGTTGGCTGTTTTCTGTAGTATGTCTGTTGCTAAATGCTAACTCCCTATGAAACTGATAATTTGTTTCCTCAACCCCTATTTGTTGATGTTGTCATTCCTTAGATTACAACTCTGTAAATGAGAAGTTCATGGATATATTTGTGTTTTCGACTTCCATTGAAGATCATGGAAATCGGATGTGTGGTTGGACCAATTTTATGATGACCCCAGCATTCACGAAACAAGAAACCAAAAGAGTAATGCGGTGTCGTTTTCCACCAAAATGTATCAGTATGATCTGCTTCCATGCCAAAATTTATTTATCATGCATGTTCATTTACATTTCCTTGTCATTTAGGTTCCACTGTATGTCAATTAGTACTAACATTGTTTTGTATTTAGGCTAGACTTAGAGACACCGAGACCTTCTACTGGTTGCCCATTCTATAACTTAAAGAGTGGCAAATTGTTGTGATTTGTGATGTATATGTGTTCTGGCTGTGTTTAATGAACAACAGGGGTAACAATCCCCGCTGCTGTTACCATGCCATTATATACAAACATTTTTCCTGTTTGAACACATGAAAGTTCACAGCCATTTCGATCTGAAAAAGAAGAGAAAATTGCAGCAATTACTTGTATTGTCTAAAAGCTGCAAACTGCAGCTGATGACCGACAAGATGAGAAATAGTATTATATTCAGTGAACACAGACTATATACCTAGTTGACGAATAGTACATATTCAGATAAGATGGGTATCAGTACGAAAAAATCAACCTGCTGTTAATATTCATAAACTTTTCTTAGAAGAGTTTTACTAGAGCAAAATTAATGGTTAAGATAGCGTGATACTCCCTCCGTCCCAAATAAGTGTCTCTAAAGTTGAGACACTTATTTTCGGACGGAGGGAGTATTTTTCACGCGGATTAGAATTATGTTTATGCAGAAATTACAGCTAACTATCTAGTAAAAGAAAATAAATAGTCTGATGTAAATTTTCTGTTGCACTGAAGCATAATATGGTGATTCTGAATTACCACATTAAGCATGAGTATATTTTTCTGACTCTGAAATGATGGACGCTGCAAGTGGTTTGAGGTTTTTAATGACAAGTTCAGACTATTAAACATTAATTTTTGTCTGAAGAAGTAGGTGTTTCGATTGATGCGTCAGGTAAAAAATGTATATGTGATTTAGGTTAACATTGCAATGACCACTTTTCTTGGAACACAAAAGTAAGTTATTATTATATACTAGCCCCCAATGATTCTGTTGTATATGAATTCAGTTTTGTGTTCTGGTTACACATTTGTTTAGGTATAGACCTGTCCCTCTGCCTGGTGCTATTAGGCGTGCCCTTTCAGAAACCAGCCTTGTGTTGTGGCACAGCTGTTTATGTTTATATAGTTTATAATTTTCAGCTACAAAGATTTAAGTATCTACATGTTGCAAAAGAAAAGAGTATCCACATCCAGTGGTATCTAACATTTAAATTCAGTCTTTCTCCACACTGATTTACATCCAGTATTCAGCCTTTTTCTTACAGCTAGTTCTGCTTTAGTTATCAACCCCATCCCTTGGAAGAAAGAAGGTAGCACCGAAGATTGCAGTTAATAACTTAAAATTGTATCTTCAGTTTCATTCTATTTACTTAATATTTCTGTCAGGACTACTACAAATTTCGACCATGGTATGTTATATGAAATAAAAGAAATGGAAAATATAAAAGAATGTTGCAAAAGTTTTTTGATGAGCGATTGTCACTGATGTTTTCCGTGCCAGAAGCAGTTGACCCAAGGTGGATGATGCAGCCCAGGAGCAAGCAACGTGGTGAAGCGGCCCTATGCTACCTGGCCGGGCCTCCTTATGACAAAAAGATTATTGGATCTGGCACTTGATTGCTTCCCCTTGTGCAGTAGTAGAGCATAATATGGTTTCTAATGTTCAGTTTACCGCCTACTGAAATGAAGTGATGCCTAATTAAGATGCACTGTCCTGAATTTGTTTTAGGACAACGGCTGCTGTCGTTGCCTAAATACCCCAAAAGGACAGATGCACTGTTCTCAACTTTGAGGATACAAGCTGTTGTTTATATCTTTGGGTGGCTAATTTCAAACTGAAATTGAGATTGCCAACTGCTCATAAGCAGTTAACCATGTCTCCGGCCGTCCGGGACTCTGTTCGATCAGTGTATTTGTTTGGCCGGAGTGCTCCTGATGTCGATCGCCCTTAATGGATGCTCGTCGAATTTGGTACCTACTCCAGTTGAATAGCAGTTTTTACCACACATAAAATTCGATGGATGCATCAGGTGTTGCTGTTACATGTTTGGTTTTAGTGCTTCGCCAAGACACTTGCTGAACTTGCTGATGAGATGCAAGGGTTGCGGTCATGTCAGGTAATCTTGTTGTACCGCCTACTGAAATGTAATTCCTAAGATGCACTGTGTTGAATTTTTTAGCAGGACAATGGTTGTTGCTGATATTTGCCGGTGCCGAACTGCAAACTGATAGACAAACTGTTCAGAGCTAATGATATCAGCTGTTGTTTATATATCTTTTAAGTGGCTAATTTGAAACTGAAATCGAGATTGTTATCTGCTCATAAACTGCAGGTACTAATTGCCATCTTTATGTCCGTTTGACATGATTCCAACTTCGCATTAGTTGAGTTGGGAGCTATGTACGAGGTATGTCTACCATGCGTTTATGATTGACATTTTGAATGAGACAATGGTTAATCTTAAGTTTGAGGAAAAAAACACTGCAAAAGACTATATATTGATCAACCACAGATGCATTTATTATGACTTTTAATTTGTCTACCAAGTTCAGAAATTCAAATATTTTCAGGATACTAATTTCTAGTAAGTTCAGTTTTTTTTTGTTATGGCATTTAATTATTTGTAAATTAAATTTTAAGTGGAAAACTAAGAAATTGAATGATAGTTATCACAAGAGATCTCATTATGCAAACTCTATAAAATTATGGCTCTTCTAACAAATTTAAGAATTTCATTATACTAATTCTGGGATTTTGTAGTGAAAGCATTCAGTGATTTTTCACGATATTGCACATATTCAAATTTTCAGTGGAAAGCTAATAATCCACTATACCAATTCCCAGAAATTTCATTATACTAATTCCTACAAATTATGAATCTTCTAAAAGAAGAATTTCATGGTACTAAATTGGGAAATTTTAATCTGCATACAAACGAGAATGTTTTAGGATGTAAAAGTTCACATTTTGCTCCCACCGCCTTTGAATACAAGGCCACTTCGTATTCTTAGGTCTAACTTTGACCATTAATTCTACCAATAAAATGGGAGTTATATGCCGCAAAAAGTATGCCATTGGATGCACATTTCAAAGAATTTCTGATGATATTTTTTTATGACATAACTCATATCTTGTTGACCAAATTGTTAAGTCAAAGTTTGACAAAAAAAAAGGTGTCCTTGTATTCAAAGATGGAGGGAGTACTTAGTTCAAATCAACTATTATAATGTAAATCAATGTGTTCCTCTCCACCCCACCTTAGAGGTACCATTTGTTTGGACATAAAAGTAGTAGCATTTTTATGTTCCATTAATGCAGCTCTTGTACCAAAACTAATGGCCCGTTTTTGGTTTGTAAGTGAAATATTAATTTCAAATGTGCGAACAAACTTGGATAAAAAACATATGAAGGTTCAAACAGATTCTATACAGGGAATCACTCCTATGGGTTGATAATTTTCACTAGGTCTTAAGTGCAAGGCTAATAAGAGAGCCAGTTGCTCGCCCTATCTTTTTCTTTTTAAGGATCTGCTATCTCTATCTCAATGCTACATCATTTCTAGACAATTTAAAAGTTCATCCATACAGTAGCTGCGGGCTCGGACGCGGACATTTGGCCCTTGAAACCTGCATTTTCATTATTATCTTGTCTACGGTATACAATATAGAAAGCAGCAAATCACATTTATTTTGGCCCCACGAATCTGCTGAATCACATGCGAGCAAGTTTGAGCTGTTTTAAAGTAATTCACATCATATATAATTAGATAGTGGGACAAACTATTCAGTAATAGAAAATTCCCACGCCCAACACGAGAAAGAGAGATGCCTTCACTTTGTGGTTTTTACTTAACAAACATGAAAGAGACTCGGCAACTGCACGGCTTCATGTATTTATGTCTAGCTTGCTCCTTGGTACATGCTCATCAGACATCCACTTGCACTTGCTCCTACGAGCGGTTTGTAATAGGCACAAGATGGCCCATGTAGCAGAGCAAGAACTCGAGCGTAGTTGCCTCGGTGATGCGCCGACGGTCAAGAAAGATGCCGACAACCTGGTCGAGCTAATCCCGTCGCTGCCTGTCGAGAAGCGGTTACTGATGACGCCCGCCGACTCACAGAGGCGACAGTACCGTGGGTACTGGTTCCCGGAGTGGCACCTGTCGGCCCTGGCGGCAGCCCGCGATCACTTCGAGCCCAAGCCAACCGACATCTTCCTGGTGAGCTGCCCCAAGTCGGGCACCACCTGGCTTAAATCGTTAGCCTTCGCCACTGTGAACCGGGATGTCCACCCGCCGTCCGGCCGCGAGCACCCTCTGCTGCACGAAAACCCGCATGGTTGCGTGAAATTCATCCACGCAATCTATCGACAACCGGTCGACGTTGCATGGGGCATCGTCGAGGCGTACCCTTCCCCGCGCATCTTCGGCACCCACTTCCCCTTGTCCTTGCTACCGGAGCGAATCAGCGGCGATGACAGCAGGTGCCGGATCGTCTACATCTGCCGGGATCCCAATGACGTGGTGGTCTCGTGGTGGTGGTTCATGCGCACCTACCTGCCAAACCCCGAGCAAGTCCGGTTCGAGGAGGTCTTCGACTTGTTCTGCGAGGGAGGAGAGCCACGCCCTCGAGCATTGGGAGGAGAGCCGGAGAAGGCCCGACAAGGTGTTGTTCCTCAGGTATGAGGAGATGCTGCAAGACCCGCAGGGCAACCTTAGGAGGCTGGCCGAGTTTTTGGGGTGCGCCTTCTCCGAGGCGGAGGAGAAGGCCGGCATCCTGGACGCCATCTTGGAGCTCTGCAGCCTGGACAAGCTAAAGAAGCTAGAGGTGAACCAGAGCGGCAACAAGGTTAAGGACGGAGCCATGATGAACCATTCCTTCTTCAGGAAGGGGGTGCCTGGTGACTGGATCAACCACATGACGCCCGAGATGGCGGCAAGGCTCGATGCAATCGTCCAACAGGCGCTGCAAGGCACCGGACTTGGGTTTGGCATCTCCACGCAACAGTAATATAATCAATCATGTATTCCTACACTGTATCTCCTGCAACTGGTAGCCCTGGAGGAACTGTGAAGGCATTCTATACCGTAATGAGGCATATCTAATGTGCCTCAGCTCGGGGTTTTTATTTTAACTTTTTGTATATAAGCCGATTCATCGGTATCAATGCTTGGCTTGCTTGGCATTGTTGTTAAATAATCAATAATATATGTATCAGTGTGTGCATGTTGGTGATTGAAAAGAGCATCCACATCCAGTAGTATCTGACATATAAATTCAGTTATTTCTCCACACTGATCCACATTCAGTAATCAGCTTGTTTCTTACACTTAGTTCTGCTTTAGTTATATTCTGTTGCAGTTAATAAACTGAACATGTATCTCCAGTTCATTCTATTTACTTAATTTTTTTTACCAAGACTGTAACAAAAAACTCGACCATGCTCCCTCAGCAGGAGCAGCAAAAACTCTTGGCATTTTAGGCATCATCATCTTTTACATTGGCACTGGTGTTTTCCTTGCCAGAAGCAATCGAGCCAAGGCGGATGACGCAACCCAGGCCAGGAGCAATTGCTGCTGTCGTTGCCTAACGCCAAAAGGTTAGATGGACTGCTCTCAACTTTTAGGATACCATCTCTTGTTTTTATCTTTTGAGTAGGTAATTTCAAATTGAAATCGGGATTGTTACCTGCTGATAAGCTGCTGCAGGTACAAATCGCTATCTTGATCTCAGTTTTTTGAGAAGTAGAGATGAATTCCTTCCAACTTAGGATTAGTTGAGTTAGGAGCTACTATGTACTCCATCCGTCCCAAAATATAAGACCATTTTTGACACTATATTTGGGACGGGCGGAGTACCGGTTATGTCTGATTTAACTAGGCGTTCAACTTACGTAGTCATCTCCGGTCCTTGCTTTCCATTTCTGAATCCCCATGTTTCACTGCGGCGGTGACCATCAGACCTCACCTTGAAACATTGAACATTATCAATGGTTTTTCGTTCGGATTGGAGATGAGTAATAAGAATCGTGTCGATGGAATTTTGGCAGGAAATTTCCTTGGAGCTTTGGCAACACGACCTATAAGTGCACGCCCCATTGGTAATAGTCCTGGAAGCATCGCTGAAGTTGTTGCTATTCTTATTTTATTTTATTTTGCGGGTAAAAAAATTGTTGCTATTCTTATTTTATTTTATTTTGCGGGTAAAAAATTGTTGCTATTCTAATATTGTCTGCTACGTGGATTGCTGTTCTGATCTCTATGCTTTCCCAGTGTGGAAGCTACAATATGTACTTGTCAAAACATAAATTCAGGGTGCTTGAATGATGTCAGTTTAGCATTATATAGATGATAAATGCAATGATGTTGTTTCTGTTAACGTGAAACTTCGATCGATCGATGGGGTGCAAGTTTGAATTAGTGCAACTATCTAGTCTGTCTTAAATCCGTTGACAATGCTCAAGATTTGCCGAGGGCTCTGATGGACAATGCAAGGGAAATATTAATAACCATCAGGCATCACCGGCAAATCTTGAGTTAAATTTGTTTTTTGACACGAGCGAATCTGTTTCCTGAAGAGAGTGAAATTGTTTTTGTAAACGAGTGAAATATGTGTTCCGGAATAAGTGGAGATCAGTGTTTCAAAATGAGTGAATTTAGTTTTTTGAAATGAGTGAAATCAACTTTTCGAAATGAGCGAAACCAGTTCTTTGAAATGACTTGAATATGTGTTTTGATATGAGTGAAATCAATGTTTTAAAATGAATAAAATTAGTTTTCCAAAATGAGTTAAATCTATTTTAGAATGAGTTAAATTTGTATTTCCGAATGACTCAAATTTGTTTTCTTAATTGTGAAATCAGTTTTTTAACAAAGTGGAGCGAGTTTTCTGAAATGAGTTAACTCCATTTTTTTGAAATGCCAAAGCGAATGAAATGGTAAAACAAAAATCAAACTACGCTTAAATATATTGAATATTGGTCTTGTTGTAAAGTTCTTGTTTTTAGGAATTCAAATATAGAAAATGATTTAAAAACAAAACATTTATTTAAAAGATATCAATCATTTAATAGGCAACAAGAAAGTAAACATGTTAGTGCTGTAGGTTGAGTATTCTGGGAGTACACATGCATGACTAAATGAAAAGGTTGTGGGGGCATGTTCACGTATTGCTCAGGTGGTATCAAACTATTATGGAGATGTATTTCAGTTCACAAAAGATTTCCTAATTTACTAGTTAAAGGATAGTGTGTACATCTTAATGTTGAAGTGGACGGCGGATGCTTCATCGGTACATATCGGTACATACATATCGGTTCCGATAAATTTACTTATTGGGCCCTAGAACCCTCTTCAGATCGGCATAGCCAAGACCGGGCAGCGATACGAGAGATCAAAATTGAGCGAGAGAGAGAGAGAGGGGACGCAAAAAAAAAAAAAAAAAGAAAAAACTCACGAAGTTGTAAGGCCCACGAGAGACCAAAATTGCATCGTTGGGAACATCGGGCCAGCCCACACACACTCACTGAGTATTGACCTACACCATAGACGCGCACTTGCCGTCGCAAACTTGCAATTCCCATCGGAAATATCTTCCTCGCCGCCGCGGCCGCCGCCGCCGCCATGCTCCTTCTCCGGCACCGCATCGTGTCCCGTATCCGCTCCTCCTCCTCCACCTCTGCCATCTCCCCTCTCCACCGGCTCCTCTCTGCGGCGGCAGCCGCTGCCCCCATTTCCCCGAGCCAAGGATTCGCCGTCGAGGACTACCTCGTCGACGCCTGCGGCCTCACCCGGCCCCAAGCCCTCAAGGCCTCCACGAAGCTCTCCCACCTCAACTCCCCCGCCAACCCCAACGCCGTCCTCGCCTTCCTCGCCGGCCTCGGCCTCTCCGGCGCCGATGCCGCCGTCGTCGCCAAAGACCCGCTCTTCCTCTGCGCCGGCGTGGAGAGAACATTGGTCCCGGTCGTCGACGGCCTCGCCGGCCTCGGCCTGTGGCGCCCTGAGATCGCCCGCCTCGTCTCGCTTGTCCACAGCTGCTTCCGCTGTAGATCCATAGTCCCCAAGCTGGAGTACTACCTGTCGCGTTCCTCGGCCTGTCGCGTTCCTTAGTGAGGAGAAGATTGCTGACAAAGTGGATTATCTGAAGAAGACGATCAAGTGGTCTGATACCGAGGTGGCCATTGCTGTGTCCAAGGCTCCAGTGTTGCTGAGGAAGTCTAAAGACCTGCTTAGGCGCAGGTCTGAGTTCTTGCTATCTGAACTCGGGTTGGAACCGGCCTACATTGCTCATCGGCCGGTGATACTCTATTATAGCCTGGAGGGCCGCCTCAGGCCTCGACACTATGTTTTAAAGTTTCTCAAGGAAACTGGATTGGCCGATCGTGACTGGAGCTTCTATAATGTGGTCATGAGGACCGAGAAGGATTTCGTGGACAAGTACATATGCCCTCACAAGAAAGCTGCGCCACACCTCGCTCAATACTATGCAGCCGCTTGCAAAGGAGAGGTGCCAACTAATTTCAGATTTTTACTTGAACCAAAAGTTTTCACTCTGCATAGTAAGTAAGCTGGTAGTTCCTGTTTTGGTGTTCTTTGCCAAACTAGATGTTGATTGTTTTCTGTAGTATGCGTGTTACATGCCGGTTTGGTCATTGGTAAGTGCTAACTCCTATGAAACTGATAATTTTGTTCCTGACCCCTGATATGTTGATGTTGTCATTCCTTTGAGAAGATGTTTCTGCTTTCCTGATAATTTTATTCCTGAACCCCAAAAGTCTAGTTATATATTTTCCTAAATCAGGGTTGAGCAAAGTATGTGTTGCCAGTTCCATTCTCCCCTGTCTTCAGATTTTAAGAGTCATCTGGGAAGTGGAGTTTGCCTGCATTCCTCTTTTCAGATACTTGGACATGAGCCAACACAGCCTGCCAAGATGGTGCTCAGTGAGATCAAACTCCTTACATATAAGAGCATGTGGCATAAACTCTGCTTGCTCTTTTTTTTTTTTTTGAATTACTCCTCAATTTATCTGCTAGATATTCTTTTGTTAGTAAGAAATCCATCTATTTTAATGCGATTTAGATATGCTTCTTCTGGTCATTGGTTGATTTCGTTACTGAAATCTGTACATGCTTTCTTTGTATCATTGCTTCATATCATTAGTTCAATTCACGCCTTACAGTTAGTTGTTCATAGCTGCAGAACTGTAGGGAGTTCCATCCAATGGTTTGTAAACTACTGGAACAGTATCATGTAAAAAAATTAGTTTCCTGGTTCTATTTTGCCTCTCCTTTATGTGGTCCTGTTTTTTCTTGTTTACGGATTCTTTGTTAGTGCTCCTTTGCATTGCAATCTTGTGCGTCAGATTGCTGCTGTTTCTGATCTGGTAACTGATTCCCATCGTGTTGCTTAATTTGCCCTGGTATTTTTTGTTGTTTCCATACAGGTTAGTTGGGAGTACATACTTATATAAATGAAAATACGTTTTAAATTTGCTTCCATGGGAAAGTCATTGCTGAAGTAATCGTCACAAGAGATTTGAAGATCATAGTTTTTTTATTTGCAAGATCTTACTTAGATGTGGACCTGGAGAAAGATAGCCTTGGGCATGAACTTCGAGAGTGCCTTAACTTAAATACACATGATTTAGTGAGTTCAATGATCTCACTTTTCATCTCAATTTTAATCGGCGGTGTCGATATTTGAAGATAGGCTTGAGTGTAATCAAATGGTAGTGGGGCTCGGTGATCCTTTATATACCATGCATATTTCTCAATTTGGTGTAACTCGTACACAAAAATATGACACATTCTCTATAAGTTATTAATAGTGATTTTTTGGGGGGTTCCATGACTTGATTCCTATTTAGATTCCAGCCTCCTTGCATGCTAGAGCAATAACATGGTTTCTGATGTTCAATTCGAACTTCCTGAATTTTTAGGACATATTTCTCAATTTGGTGACTCCGCTACCTTGCCTTAGGTTTCCACTGCAGCAGCGACCATCAGACCTCGCCGGCAGGAAATTTCCATGCGTTTTGGGTAGTCCTGGAAGTTTCTTAAATTGTTGCTACTTTGACACTGTCTGCTTCATGCATTGCTATTCTGAACTTTATTATGATGTCAGTTCAATATTCTATTTGTAAATGTGATACTGTTTTTGACCATGGCCAAAGCATCTAGGCTGTGTTAATTTGCTAAGAGGTGTAGTGTTATGACCGGTTTAGCTTATACCCGGAGGAGGCCCAGCGGGCAGTAGTTAGGGGGCTTGGCCCACAAGTTATCTTAGGTTAATTATTATGCAAGTTATCTAGGTTATAAATATAGGCTGGAAGACTCTTTCGGAATCAAGCAATAAAGATATTATCATCTTCTGTTGCCCGGCTCCCTGAGGAGCCGGAACCCTAGCCGACACCAGCCAACCGCCGCCGTACCTAACCCTAGCCGCGACGGCGCCCACTCCAGCCCTCATCCACCTCCACCTTGTCCCTATAACCTACGTAGCCGCACCGGTAGGAACCCTAGTCCTAACAATTTGGTATCAGCTAGCTTCGGTTCGATCATGTCTTCACCGCCGCCCAACCCGTCTCTTCCGCTGCCGGGATCCTTCGTCGCGCCCGCCCCCGCCGTCCTCACCTCGGAGGTGTCCGGGGCGCTGTGGGAACTAACCCAGGCGGTCCAGGAGATCCGCCTGTTCTTGGCCGGGTCCTACGGGCCGCACCCGGCTGCGCCGCCACCGCGCCGCCGCGGCAGCCGCTGCATCAAGCGGCCTCCGCCGTGCTTGCCGGGCCGCTGCAGCTGCCATCCACCGACCCGCCCTGGCTGTAGTGGCAGCCGCCGCTCCTGTCGGCCTCCGCCGCACCTGGCGCTCCGCCGCAGCAGCCGCTGCCCTAGGGCGTCCCGCCGCGCTCGTCGGGCCGCTGCAGCTGCCATCCAGCGCCACCATCGCCCCGCCCTGGCTACAGTGGCAGCCGCCGCCCCAGGCGGCCTCCGCCGGTCAGCTCCGGCCTCGCATCGACCGTGTCGGCGGGCGTCCCGATCCACCAGATCAAGTTCCCGCCGTCGCCATTACCGCTTCCCCAGGGCATCCCCATCCAGCAGATCAAGTTCCCGCCGTCACCATCACCGCTTTCGGCTTGGATCACTACCCGCCACGTGTCAGCGGCGGTGAGGCTGCAGGCTGCTGCACGCGGCCTCCTAGCGCGTCGGCGTGTGCGGGAGATGTGTGGTCTGCAGATGCCGCTCGTCCCAGCTGCGCTTCGCTACGCAAAGGACCTCGATTTCGTCCGCTGCGTCGGGGATCTTAGGCATGTTGTTTTCCCCGTGGGCGGCGACCTCAAAGTCTGCGACATCGGCGGTTGAGGGTGCGCACCCCTCCTCGTCATTCTCCATCGCAAGCCCTCCACTCTTCTCTGTGCGGTGTAGACCAACAGCCGTCCGGCAGGGAGAAGGCAGGGTGTCACCAACAGGAGCGCACCGCGTAGCACCACCACATTCCGCCGCCGGCCACCGCGAGGGCGCCTTTGCTGGTCGCTCTTGCGACCACTTCCCGGTGGCCATACACATGCACTCCTTTTGTCCAGATGGTGTCCATGGGATCCAGGTGGCTGTACACGTGCACGTCCGACGTGCGGATGCCGGATGGTGTCCACTTTATGTTCAGGGGTCCAAAATAAAGCGTCCCAGTCCATTTCAGGTTGAGAATAATAAAACAAGCCGAGATGTAAAAGGCTTGTTTTTAGGTGTTAGGTTTGTGTTGCGTCGAGTCATGGTTATAAGTTGGTTAGGTTGCAGCTCGAGGACAAGCTGCATGTCTAGGTGGGGTGTAGTGTTAGAATACGTAATGGGCCTAATGGCCTGGGCAGGCGGTATAGCCCGTAAGTCTTAGGGTTAATTAGAGATAAGGGTCGCTTGCTTAGGGGTCAAGTAAGCCTTGCTTGGGAGTCAAGTAAACCTCTCTATATAAAGAGAGAAGATGTATCAATCTAATCAAGCAAGAATTAAGAAAGAAATCCCTTCCCTCTTGCCCGGTCGTGGGCAAAAAGGCCCCCGGTCGGCCCTCTCGCGCCCTCCTTCTAGCAGCGCCATAACAGTAAGACTCTTTCGGAATCAAGCAATAAAGATATTATCATCTTCTGTTGCCCCGCTCCCTGAGGAGCCGGAACCCTAGCCGACACCAGTCAACCGCCGCCGCACCTAACCCTAGCCGCGACGGCGCCCACTCGCCGGCGCGCCCGCTCCAGCCCTCGTCCACCTCCACCTTGTCCCTATAACCTACGTAGCCGCACTGGTAGGAACCCTAGTCCTACCACTTACAGTCTATATTTATAACCTAGATAACTTGCATAATAATTAACCTAAGATAACTTGTGGGCCAAGCCCCCTAAGTACTGCCCGCTGGGCCTCCTTCGGATATAAGCTAAACCGGTCATAACACTTCTCCCCGCCTGCACAAACAACTCGTCCTCGAGTTGTAAGGTGGGGAAGCGCTTGCTGAACTCCTCGAGGTGATCAACCAGCGTCAAACACCTTCTTGACAGCTGGGGCGGCCAGGTCGGCGGCGACGGCGTCCTCCGGAATGTAGTCTGCAACCTCCAGGTAGAAGAGTCGCGGGCAGGCGTGGCCGGGCTTGTAGGGTTCGTCGCAGTTGAAGCACAACCCTTGGCGGTGATGCTCTAGTATCTCGGCTGAGGTGAGCCGGCGGAATGGGCGCGCCGCGGTCGCGGCGAGGGGTGCCGCGGAAGCCTGCGCACGCTGCTCGAACGCCCGAGCATAGTACATGGCCGTCTGAAGGTCTTGTGGCCCCTTCATCTCGACGTCCACGCGGATGTGGTCGGGAAGGCCGCCGACGAAGAGCTCCGCCCACTGTAAGGCCGTCATACCAGGCATGTGGCATGCTAGTGCCTGGAAGCGGTTGGCGAAATCCTGCACCGTGGAGGTGAAAGGCAGGCGGCCCAACTCGGCCAAGCGGCTCCCGCGTACCGGGGGTCCGAACCGAAGAAGACATAGCTCGCGGAAGCGATCCCACGGTGGCATGCCGCCCTCGTCCTGCTCGAGGGCGTAGTACCATGTCTGGGCGGCCCCGCGGAGATGGTAGGAACCCAGCCAAGTGCGCTCCGACGCGGGCGTGCGCTGTCCACGGAAGAACTGGTCACACTGGTTGAGCCAGTTAAGCGGGTCGTCCGAACCGTCGTACGTGGCGAAGTCGAGCTTTGCGAACCGGGGCGGCTGCTGGTGTGGCGCGCCCTGGCCCACTGCCTCGGCGGTACGGAGGGCTGATGACGGAGCTCGGTCCAGGGTGGAAGGGCCGGCGTAGTTCCCTGTGGCGCCCGACGCCTCGGGCTGCAACTGGAACCCTGACGGTGGCCGGGCCTCCATGGAAGCCGACGGCGGCCCGTGGAGCCAGCCGGGAAGTGGCGACGGTGACGAAGGGAAGCGGACCTCCTGGATCTGAAGGCCGCTCGGCGAGGACCGGCCCAGGCTAGGGTTGGGCGGGGGCGGTGGTGGTACCTGCACCGTTGCCGTCGGGAGGGACGGCGCGGTGGGGGACGGCGCGGGAGGCGGGGCCCAGGTCGGCCACTGCGGTCCCTAGGTGGTGGCGGTCGGCGCGGGCGGGGCCCAGGTCGGCCACTGCGGTCCCTGGGTGGTGGTGGGCGGCGCGGTTGGCGCCGCGAACGACGTCGGCCAAGGCGGCGTCGAAGCCGCCGGTGGGGGAAACGCCGGGTAGCCGCCGGTACTGAGTACCACGGCAGCGCCTGCTGGCCCACGGGCGCGGCCGGATGAAGTGGTGGAGGCGGCCCGTACGGGCTCGCCAAGTAGAGGCGGATGCCCTGGACCGCGAGGACCAGGTCGTTGAGCACGCCGGCCATGGCCTCCGGTGTGAACTGCGGCGGCGCTGGGGGAGGCGACGGCGGTGGTTGCTGGATGGGGGTTTGCGGCTGGCCCTGGCCCGGCGTGGTGCCAGGTGCGTGGGAGATCGGCGCCGAGAGGGAGGCCGTGGCGCCCGACAACGCAGCGGCGGCGTTGGTGGAAGTTTCCATGCGTGTTGGGTAGTCCTGGAAGTTTCTTAAATTGTTGCTACTTTGACACTGTCTGCTACATGCATTGCTATTCTGAACTTTATTATGATGTCAGTTCAATATTCTATTTGTAAATGCGATACTGTTTCTGACCATGGCCAAAGCATCTAGGCTGTGTTAATTTGCTAAGAGGTGTAGTATATTCAAGGGTGCAGTATATTCAGGGGTGCTACAAAGTTCCAAACTTAAATGCAACAACACCCAGCATCGAAACATTCAGTACCTCAACAAATTCAGCTTAATTAGTGTCGCACACACATTTATAAACTCTTACACAGCACGAAGATTTCATTGCTTGGCACTTTGATGCAAAGGGCCTTTTCTCTGTCAAATCGGCCTATAAAGTGCATGTAAGCATAGTGAAAGACGAGAATCAGATGCAACATGGTGAGGGGTCATCAAACGTAGGCTGGCGGAAGGCGGTATGGAGTGCCGTTTGGAAAATCAGATGTCCGGGGAAGGTCCACCACTTCCTGTGGCGGTTTGGGCACAACAGCCACCCCCTACACATGAACATCACGAGACGAGGAATTGAACTAGATACACGGTGTGCGGTCTGTGGACGGCTGTTTGAAGACGGAGGGCATTTCTTCTTTCGATGCAGAGGGGTCAAGCAAGTTTGGAGGGCGGCTGGTCTCGACAATGTCAGACAGGAACTAATGGCAGCTTCTTCACCTTTAGAAGTACTGGAGAAGGTTTTTGGCCTGCCAAATATGACGAAGCTCAGGGTTATCTGCCTGCTGTGGAGATGGTGGAGTGAAAGGAACATGATTCGCCACAGCGAACGGAGGACTCCTGCGGAGGTGTTTGCCAGCCAAATGATGATCATTACCGCGGAATGGAACGAGTTCCATGCGAGTCCACCAAAGGCGCCGTCTCTGGACCAAGGTAGATGGAAGCCGCCACCTCAGGACTGGATTATGATCAACCTGGATGCCTCTTTTCTAGCCGTGAACGGACAGGGGGGTTGGGGCTGTATAGCCAGGGACTTGCTTGGGGATGTCCTGTTCGCTGCAGCGGGACATCTTTGCTAATCTGTCCACGGCTACACATGCTGAAGCTTTGGCCCTCATGAAAGCCATTAATTTAGCTGAAAGCTTTGGTATGGGACGGGTAGTTTTCATGACTGACTGTCTCCCCCTGAAGCAAGCGATGGAAACCTTCCGTGAATCCAAGTATCTACTGCAGATGGGTTTTATTGAGTATAAGATCTTATTCGATCGTCGCTCGTGTAATAAGCCAGCCCATCTGTTGGCTGGCCGTGGTGGTAGAATGGGCATTGGTAGTGACCAAGTGTGGCTCACGAACCTCCCCCCTGATGTAATGTGTGCTGTGGCCGACGATTTGGTCGAGCCCACTAGCTGATGGAATGCATGGTGTTCCAGCTCAAAAAAAAAAAAAAGAACCGAGGTATGCAGTATCCATTGATAAACAAAACTTCAGTAACTAAATAAATAGGGGAAATGATGTAGTGATAATAAATACACAAGCGAAATGATACTGATGAAAGAAAATAAATTAAGACATACATCAATCAAGTTACAGACTGCATTGTAACGGAAGGTTGTCGTGGGTGCACCAGGGCTGCGCTCCTGAAGGCGGACTCGACATCAGCACGCACAAGTTGAAATTTTTTGCTGGACTAGGTGCTGCCGTTGATGAGACACACGCGGATGTCCTGGAGGCAGGGCAAACATTCCATGCCGGCTGGTGTAGCGCCTCTCCACTCGGTGCAGCCGAATTCCACGATCGTACCTTGGGCATAGCTCCTGCCTCGAAGCTCAGGCATCTGTTTTGACCTTTATATTAGAGGCATGGAAGATGTAGAAGCATGGAAATTTAAGAGGCTAAAGCTGATTCTCCTGAAGATGTGGCTGCGGCCTGCAGATTCTCTACTTGAGGAGGCGGGTTTTTTGTGTGCCCAAGCTGAAACTCCAAATAGCGCAGACCCCCGGAGCGTGTGCAGGATGGGAATCCAGGGTTGCGCTTCAGAGGAAGCAGTTCTGTGTTGTACTTGAACCATTTGCTGGCCTGGGGTCATTGATGAGTGTGCCCCGGCCCCTCCAGGGTGGTCGATGCAAGTTGCTGTGCAGAAATTTGATGATCCAGCTGGTAAAGACAATTTGTGTGGCATGAATGAGGAAGTTTCAACAGAAAATAGGCATGTAATATTACCGGTGGGTTGGTTGGCAGTAACCTTGTCACTGCCCATACATATATTATTAAAGCATAGGCAGGATTTATTACGGACCAACATTTCCAGACTCTACTCCCTCCGTCCGTATGCATCTTTTTGATGCAGAGGCTGGGGTAATCCCCCTTTTCGAAAAAAAAAACTCCCTCCGTCCGTGAATAAGTGTACATCATGTTTTTGTCCTAAGTCAAAGTTTAAAAACTTTGACCAACTTTATAGAGGAAAGTAGTAGCATTTATGGCACTAAATTAGTACGGTTAGATTCGTTTCGAAATGTACTTTCATAATATACTAATATGATGTCATATATGCTACGACCTTTTTTTATAAAGTTGGTCAAAATTTTGAAACTTTGACTTAGAACAAAAACTAGATGTACACTTATTCGCGGACGAAGGGAGTACGTCTGGATCATTCGTCAAAGGGCCTGCTGAGTGTTGACCGGCATATTCATTCATACATAAACTGGGAGTATCAGGTTTACAGTACTCAAGAAATTAAACATATATACATACAATGGAAAACGCAATATTTATAATAAAATAAACCAAACAGCAAAGTGATTATGCATGCCTACTAACAGTGGCGGAGGACAAAAATAATTTAAGGTGGGGTAGACTCTAAAGCATACAAAAGTTTGATGCAATCTAGTAGACTAAAGATTGGGGAAATTTTGTGACGATTTGGTTGAGTTGGACAAATTCAGAACATGAACATGCAGAAAATTTAGAAAAATATATTTTTTCTTTTTACCTTTTAAAACATTTGCCTCTTCTTGTCCTGTTGTCCATGACCAGCAACGTCCCCGGCGGCGTGCCACCTGTGATCAGCCACGCTGCCGCCGCTGCACAACTGCGCCCTACCTTCGCCTACGTCTGGACCCGTCCTTGTGTTCCGTACTTTCGTGATGCTTGTGAGTTGCCGCCACCGTGCTCTGGCAATGGCTAACTACTGTATTATTCATGATTCGTCGAACGCATGGTTTGCTGGTGCGTCCGTGCATGGTTGACGGTTGACTATGCCCGATCCAACCTACGTGTTCATTGAGTCGGCATCTTAGCGAAAGCGAACGATCGAGACCAGGCTCCAGGACCAAATTAAGCGGCCCGACCGGCACATGCAACCCGGTCTTACTTTATTCTTTCTCCTACAGACCACGTACGAACTCCAGAGTCCCAGGCTTTGTATGTGTACACATATACAATTTTTACCGCGGAATCAAGGTAGGGCGAGCGCCCAACCTCGCCCTACCGGGAGCTCCGCCTGTGCCTACTAAACTGTAACAGAGGGATGTCTTGGGTGCACACTTGCGGCATTCTTGAAGGCAGACTTGATATTAGCGCGTACATGGTGCAGATTTTTGTTGGACTCAATGCGGGAGAATGTGAGGCGCACACGGATGTCCTGGAGGCAGGGCAGGCACTCCATGCCGACTGGTGTACCGCCTCTCCACTCTTGCCATCCAAATGCCACGCTGAGCGTTCGTAGCTTGGGCATAGCTCCAGCCTCGAAGCTCAGGTATGCAGTCACATCTTCATCAGAACGGAAAAAGAAGTGCTCTAAAACCGGGAATAACCCTGTGCCGACCACGACCTTGTCTTGGGAGAGCTCTGACACGCGGATGGTGGCATCAACAAGGGAGGGAAGGTCTCCAAGAACACGACATGTGCAAGACGTGCAGAGAGACGACCCGAAGGCAACATAGTTCACCAATCCATCTGGGAGCTCGACTGAGCTCCCATGTTGCTAGATCAAGCACCTCGAGACGAGGAGGATCGACTAGTGAGTTCAGCCGGCTGCCATAGTCATCTAACTTACCCCAACACACGAGGGAGAGGTGTTTGAGATCTCTGAGCATTTGAATGGAGGAAACCAAAGCATTGACGTGTTCACCCGTCAAGCACTGCTCGTAAGGTGTGCATAACATCAATTCCTTCAGATTGGTTAGCTCACTAAGGCCTTTGATATCTTCTAGTGAATTCTTCAACATGCCAGTGTAATGCAAGGTGCGGATTGATTTCATGTTTTGGATCCCTTCAGGTAGCATTGCACCATACGGAAGTTTCAAGTGAAACAAGTTGGCCAAGCGAGTTATATCGGATGGAAAGCTTTGCACTGACCGACATGATAACTCCAAACTTTCCAAATGCACAAGCCCTCGAATTTCAGTAGGGAGTGCTACATCTGCTAATCTGGCTAAGACCTTCAAATACCTAAGCAGAAATAAATGGCCAATTGTAGTTAGGTCGACTATCATGTCCCATCCATCTGGAAACTCAAAGAATAGAACCCGTAGATACTTAAACTGTGAAAGGTGAGGTATGTACTTGGACTCTCCGAACCGTGCATATGATCTAACTTGTGACATGCTAGTAGCAAGGGTCTCCGATGTTGCACCACCAACACCGGACTTCAGGGATAACCGATGAACCTTGTACTCGCAACTTTGTAATCTTGCCATGTCTTCATAGTTATATGCCACACTGATGAAATTGTTTTCTTTATTCTTGCTTATGATCAAATCAACCATCATGTCGTGTACTCTGCAAGAAACCACATCCCCATAGCATATTTCTTCAGGTTGAATCAGACTTCTATTGATAAGCTCATCAAAATAACTTTTGGCAACATCTTCCAAATCTACTCCGTGCAAATTACAAACAAAGCCTTTGCCTATCCATTGGCAAACCAGGTCATCCTTTCTGATCACACGGTCTTCAGGATACATGCCAAGGTACAAAAAACACGGTCGGAGATGAACGGGAAGATGCATGTAGCTTAGGTTTAGTATACTCCTCATCTCTTCCATGGTGGGCTCTGTGGCAAACTTGGTACCAAGAGAAGTCTTTATGTTCTCCCATTTATTTAGTGATCTTGCTTCATGGCTAGCTAATAGGCTAGCTATGGTGATAATTGCAAGCGGAACTCCACCACACTTCTTGAGAATGTCAGTTGAAATTCCTTTAAACTGTGGTGGGCAGACAATTTCAGACCCAAATACTCTATCGAAAAATAATCTTCTTGAATCTTGCTCTTCGAGGTGCTTCATTCTGTAGATGCATGTACGGTCATTGTGACATGCCCTCACAGCTATGCCATCCAATCGTGTGGTTACCATTACCTTACTTCCATTACCGTTTTCCGGAAAGGCACAACTAATAATATTCCATGTTGGCTGATCCCACAAGTCATCAACTACAATAAAGTACCTATTGCAATTTTGCGCAAGTTAGTACATGGTCATAAGGTGCAGAAGAAAGCATTAAAACTAATAATGAAGGTAAAATAAGATGATGAACATGTCTTTTTAAGTTTAAGGAAAAAATGACATACATATGGTTTAATTTAAAACAAAGGGTTCAACCTCTAATGTTATTGTCCCTGTTTATATTGGTTAAACTGTAATGTATTGTAAAAGTAAGGTACACCAAGAAGATTTTATATATGTCTTTGATCATATAATATTGCCATATTGATACAAGCTAACACAACTTTTCCATAGTGGAAACGCCTCACAAGATTTGGTGCTGGCCTTAAAAGTCTCCTTGTCAGGACTCATGAGTACAACTCTTTCAAGTTACACCAAACGATGCACAAAAAACCTTAAAATGACATCTGTTCAAATCACACATTTACTGAGTACTGGCCCATGCAAGTAAAGTATACATGTGTGTACAGGAATGAAAATACCTCTTATGCTTGAGGTGTTCTCTAAGTCGGTCAATGATGTCTTGCACCTCAGGTTTTTCCGCCGTCTCATCGAAGCCCGAAGATGGAAGAAATGCGTATTCCGTTCACCAGCAGAGAGCCATTCCACCCTTGACCGCTGACGCCACATAACTTCCTCATGCAGATATAGCTCAATAAGACGATCATTAACCTTGATCTTAACATGGCTCGGGCCAACCCGTAGAGGATCACTCCTTAGCCTTTGTAGGTCCTTCTTTAGTTTCCTGATCTCAGCCTTGACATTACCAAAGGTAGATTTGCTCCACTCACCTAAGTTGTTAGACAGCGCTTCTAGGTTCACTCGCACCTCAGCCGGTGTCAGATTAGGGCCGTTGGCCTCCCATGCATTCTGGACGGTGGAGATCAAATCGGGATGCGTGTCCCACATGCATTCATACCGGAACAATCTCTCTTTCACCGGCCCGCTAGCAGGTGGGTCAAGCTTCAGCATAATAGGAGAGTGATCCGAGGTTGCAGCAGTAAGATGTTCTACCACTGCCAGTGGGAATTGTGCACACCACTCGGCAGATCCGAGCGCTCTGTCAAGCCGCACTCTCGTGTACGTACCTCCTGTAACTTTTGTACTTTTGTTTCAAACGTCCACTTTTGACCTTGGAAGCCAAGATCAATCAGGCCGCAAACATTGACCGCATCTCGGAAGCCTTGTATTTGCGTTTGGCTTCTCTGACCAACACCATCATGCTCATCATATTGAAGGACCTCGTTGAAATCGCCTAAACATGCCCACGGCATATGTTGTAGCGACGCCAGGTTCTTCATTGTGTCCCAAGTTCTGTGTCTTAGGTGTGTCTGGGCTTCTCCATAGAAACACGAGAGCCTCCACGGGGTCCCTCCCAGACTCGACACCTTGACATCTATGTGATACTGCGAGTAACCCAAAATTTCACAATTTATTTCATTGTTCCATTACAAAACTAAGCCACTGCTCCGACCGGTGGATCCAACAGCAAAAGAACAATCATATCCTAGAGTACTTGCTAAACTTTCAGATCTCTCTTGGCTAATTTGCGTTTCCAAAATACAAAGTACTCTAGGGGCAAACTTTAACGCGAGTTCGCGCAATTCTTGAACTGTCGGGGCGTTGTCCCCGGCAGTTCCAGCTTAACAGATTCATTGTGCTCGGCGGTCCTCCGACAAGGAAGCCGCCGATGTTGCATCTTGGTTTTTGGGTGCCACCTGGTTCTTCCTCAACCCCGTGTTTGCCCCCTTCTCTGACTGCTGCATCATCCTAGATCGCTTGGTATCTTGCTTTGGTGGCGGGCACATTGGGGCCACACCCGCTCCTCCTTTCTGGTTTGCAAATGGCACAAGCTCCAGGCTTCCCTTGGATGCCATTGTCATGGCAGCAGCCGCAGCTTCATCAGAAGAGCGCTTCCGATTCTGGTTAGATTCCTCCATATCCAAGTCCTCCCCCTCCATTGCACTCCTATCCTTTTCCAGATCCAAGCTTTCTCCTCCTCCACCTTGGTTTGACTGTTTCTTGCCATTGTTACGGCGCCTCGTTCCCCATGCAGTCGTTGCCGGCGCCCTTAGGTTCTTGAATACTAAGGACGAGGGGGGATGCACACCGTCTCCGTGTTCTTTAAACTCATGTCCCATCATGTCGCATACCTGACACCAGTCCGGGAGCCTCTCGTATTTCACCGCAAAGATCTCCCTCTGACCCCCACGAACTATGGAGGTTGCCTTCTTTAGTTGGTTGCGAACATCGAGACGGATTCTCACCCTGTGAAAATTCCCTTCAAAGTCGAAGGAAGATGGTTCTGAGTCAACAAACTCGCCGATCTTAGCAGCCAGCGCCTTCACTTTTCCATGGTATGCAATTGGGAGATCAATGATTCTTGCCCATATCTCAAACTTAAAGAGCTCTATGGATGTGGGCTTGGAGTAGCCATCATACGGGACAATGATCACTGGATTCCCCCGAAAGTGCCACGGTCCTCCCTGGGTTACCCTCTCCTAGTCCCCTAGACAATTGAATTGCATGATAAACAGATTGTCTTCTAGGGTTTTGATCTTGACTCCCCTTGCTAGATCCCAGGCTGACTTCATGTTACGAAAGAACCAATATGTGCTGAAAGACTTGTCCATATGGACACGGGCCAAGATCATCCACATGAGGTTTTCTTCCGGAGGTGCGTCGTCTTCCTCAAAGACTACATCATCAAGGTCATCCTCCTTCTGGGCGAGCTCCTGCATCAGCCTATCAAGGTTGCCACCCTTGCTTCCATCCGCAGCCGAACCCGATCTCTGCGCCATTGGTGAGACCTCACAGATCGATCTTGTTGCCCCCGCAGTAGAACCCTAGCAGAAGAAAAAAACCCCTAACGTCGCGTCCCTCAGGGCCCCACCAAGGCCGGGCGGCAGCACCAGGCTGCCCCTTAATCAGCCCGAGTGGAGAAGTCCCGACGAACGGCGGCGAGGGAAGTAGTTTTTCTCAACGTCGCCAGAGGCGGCGAGAGGAAGAGGAAACCCTAGCAAGAGGGGAAAAACCTCAGGATGATTGTTAGTCAACTCATAGAGGTAGGGTTTTTTTTAGATTCATTAAAATTCGAAAAGGTAAGCCTATAGGATGAAAAATGGGTCCAACTAGAGCCCACTGCTGAACCGAACGACAAGAACCGAAAATGGCAGCCCATTCTCACCGGCCCCCATTTCTTTCCTTCCCCACACACAAGTAGACCACCGCCGCCGCCGCCGCCGCCACCGGCCGCCGCCGCCATGCTCCGCCTCCGAGGGCGCATCGTTGCCCATCTCCTCTCTTTCTCCTCCACCTCTGGCCCGGCCATCTCCCCTCTCCACCGGCTCCTCTCCGCATCGGCAGCCGCCAGCCCCATTTCCCCAAACCCCGGTGGATTCGCCGTCGAGGACTACCTCGTCGACACCTGCGGCCTCACCCGCCCCCAAGCCCTCAAGGCCTCCACCAAGCTCTCCCACCTCAAGTCCCCCGCCAACCCCGACGCCGTCCTCGCCTTCCTCGCCGGCGTCGGCCTCTCCGGCGCCGACGTCGCCCTGGTTGTCGCCAAGGACCCGCAGATCCTATGCGCCAAAGTGGACAAAACCCTGGCTCCGGTGGTCGATGGGCTCACCGGCCTCGGCCTGTCGCGTTCCGACATCGCCAGCCTCGTCTTGCTCACCCCCGGCGGCTTCCGCCGTAGAGCCATGGTCTCCAGGCTGCAGTACTACCTGCCCCTCTTCGGCTCATTCGACAACTTACTCCGGCTGCTCAAGCGGGGAGGATCCCACCTTCTGTGGGCGGACCTCGACAAGGTTGTCAAGCCCAATGTTGTGTTCCTGAGGGAGTGCGGGCTAGGTGATTGTGATATTGCCAAGCTGTGTATCCGGGAGCCGAGGATGCTGACCACCAACCCGAAGCGCGTCCGTGCGATGGTGGCATGTGCTGAAAGACTAGGCATGCCCCAGGGTTCTGGGATGTACATAATTGCGCTACATGCCGTCTCATTCCTCAGCGAGGAGAAGATCACTGCTAAAGTGGACTACCTGAAGAAGACGTTCAGCTGGTCGGATGCTGAGGTTGCCATGGCTTTGTCTAAAGCTCCAATGCTGCTGAAGAGGTCAAAGGACATCCTGCGGCGCAGGTTCGAGTTCCTTGTCTCTGAGCTGGGTTTGGAACCGGCATACATTGCTCATGGGCCGGTAATGCTCTATTATAGCCTTGATGATCGGCTCAAGCCCCGGTGCTATGTTCTAAAGTTCCTCAAGGAAAATGGATTGGTAGAACGTGACCTGAGCTTCTATAGTGCACTCTCAATTCAGGAGAAGTACTTCATGGAGAAGTACATACGCCCTCACAACGAAGCTGCGCCACACCTCGCCGATGACTATGCAACCGCTTGCAAAGGGGAGGTGCCAGCTAGTTTCAGATTTACTTGAACCAGAAGTGGGCTAAGGATCACTGTGTATGGCGCAAAAAAGTTTTCACTCTGCGTAGTAAGCTGGTAGTTCCTGTTTTGGTCTTCTTTGCCAAACAAGATGTTTGCTATTTTCTGTAGTATGCCTGTTACATGCCGGTTTGGTCATTGCTAAATGCTAACTCCTATGAAACTGATAATTTAATTCGTGAACCGTGATATGTTGATGTTGTCATCCCTTACAGAAGATCTTTGTGTTTTCCTGATAATTTTATTCCTGAAACCTACAGTCTAATTATATATTTTCCTAAATCATGGTTGAGTGAAATATGTGTTGCTAGTTCCATTCTATCCTGTGTTCAGATTTTAAGAGTGATCTGGGAAGTGGAGTTTGCCTGCATTCCTCTTTTCAGATACTTGGACATGAGCCAACGCAGCCTGCCAAGATGGGCCTCAGTAAGATCAAACTCCTTACACCAAGAAGAGCATGCGGCCTCAAACTCTGCTCGCACTTTTTTGTTGTTGAGAATTACTCCTCAATTTACCTGGTAGATTTCCTTTTGTTAGTAGGAAATTGATCTATTTTAATGTGATTTAGATATGCTTCTTCCAGTCATTGGTTGATTTCGTTACTGAAATCTGCACTTCTCTTTGTGTCATTGCTTCATTCCGTCCAGTAGTTTGTAAACCACTGGAACAATATCATGAAAAGATCAGTGTCCTGGTTATACTTTGCCTCTCTTTTATGCAGTCCTGTTTTTTGCTTCCCGTCTTGTTTACGGATTATTTGTTAGTGCTCTTTTGCATTGCAATCTGGTGCTTCGGTTGTCAGATTGTTGCTGTTTATGAATTTTTAGGATTTCAGCTGCTGTTTATATCCCTGAGTGGCTAATTTCAACTCAAATCCAGATCATTACCTGCTCATAAGCTGCAGGTACTAATTGCCATCTTCATACTGGATCTGTTGAGTTGTGAGCTATGTACCAGTTATGTCTGATTAACCATGTGTTCTGCTGTAATCATCCAATATTTTTGCTCCGCTGCCTTGCTTTATATTTCCACTGCAGCAGCGACCATCAGACCTCGCCGGCAGGTAATTTCCATGTGTTTTGGGTATTGTGAATGGTTTTGGTCTGATATGAAACGTGTCTGTTTTGTTAAGCAACGCATTGTGTGCCCAGTCGTGACAGGTTGGTGCGTGCGTTCCAGGGGAGTCCGGCTAGGATAGTCCAGGTTGTTAGCATGTTTATCTTTGTAACAACTCTATCTCTCTATCCTCTTATCCCTTGTAACCCAAGTTGTAATCTCAACCATGTACGCGATCTGGGAGTTGCGCCCCGAGTATATTAACACGTAGCCGTCGGTCAGACGAAGACACGACGTTAAACCCAAGTTTTTACATGGTATCAGCCTAACTCTTCCACCGCATCCCATCTACCATCCCCATCACCACCTCCGCTACCACCATGGCCGCCTCCTCCAGCGCTGCACCGGCCAACCTCTCTGGTCAGGTTACCGAGAAGTTGACCCGCACCAACTACATCCTCTGGCGGACTCAAGTCACGCCGCAGCTCCGTGGTGCGGGCTTCTTCGGGTATGTTGACGGCTCCATGCCTGAGCCGGCCAAACTCGTCGTCGTCAAGGACAAGGATGGGAAGGAGGAGACCACACCAAACCCCCTTCATCCGATCTGGATCCGTGAAGAACAACAGGTACTTGGATACCTTCTCAATAATCTCTCCAAGGAGGTCCTTGTGCAGGTCACCACGATCGATCATGCGCAAGATCTCTGGACAACACTGGGGAACATGTTTTCGTCCCAGTCTCTGTCCCGCGTCAACAACATCCGTGTCGCCCTCGCCAATGCGCAGAAGGGGACACAACCCGTGGTGAGCTTCTTCGGGCACATGCGCTCACTTTCAGATGAGCTTGCGGCTGCTGGCAAGCCGCTCGGAGATGGTGAACTCGTCTCCTACATCATCGCCGCCCTCGACATGGAGTACCAGCCTCTCGTCTCCGCGCTCGATGCCCGCGTCACGCCCGTCTCGCTCGACGATCTGTTCGCCATGATCAGCAACTTCGACCAGCGGGTTGCCCTCTACCATGGGGGTCACTCTGGCGGCGGCTTCAAGTCCTCTGCCAACGCGGCCATGCGCAGTCGTGGTGGCGGCTCACGTCATCGTGGGTGCGGCCGGGGCAGGCACAACGGCGGCCCCAACACCAGCAACAACCACCGTGCTAACAACGGTGGTGGCGGACGGCCCTCCTCCAACACCAACCAAGGCCGCCGCAACAACTCCAATCGCTCGCACCCTGATGCTGTCAAGTGTCAGATCTGTGGCAAACTCGGCCACTCGGCCAAGGATTGCTGGTACAGGTTTGACGACGATGATGATGACTCTCAAGATGAGAAGGTGGCTGCCGCGGCTGATGGGTCATACGGCGTGGACACAAACTGGTACATGGACAGTGGCGCTACGAACCACATCACCGGCGAGCTCGAGAAGGTGACCATGCGTGAGAAGTACCGCGGCCAAGACCACATCCACACCGCAAGTGGAGAAGGTATGAAAATTCGTCATGTTGGTCACTCAATTATTAAAACCCCACATCGTCCAATTCATCTTCAAATTTTTTTGCATGTCCCTAGTGCATCTAAAAACCTTCTCTCCGTTCACCGCATTGCCATTGATAATCATGTCTTCCTCGAGTTTCACCCGTTCTTCTTTTTGATCAAGGATCAGGTAACGAGGAAGGTACTGTACCGAGGTAGATGCGTTCGTGGGCTCTACCCTTTGATTCCGGAGCTTCGAAGAAGGTTCAATAAACAAGTTTTTAGTGCCACCAAGCTATCTTCCACACGGTGGCATGATCGTTTAGGACATGCAGCATTTTCTTTAGTTGAGCGAGTGCTTAGGAAAAATAAGCTCCCATATGTTGGAGAGTGTGATGTTGAAACTATTTGTGATTCGTGCCAAAGAGCAAAAAGTCATCAGTTGCCATTTCCAATCTCTACTACTGTTTCTACCAAACCGTTGCAACTTATTTTTTCCGATGTGTGGGGGCCTGCCCCGTCCTCTGTCGGTAGACACACGTACTATGTGAGCTTCATCGATGACTATAGCAAATATTCATGGATCTATCTTCTTAAGAAAAGATCTGAAGTATTTCAAGTTTTTCGTAACTTTCAAGCACTCGTTGAACGTCAGTTTGATAGTAAAATACTTGCCCTCCAATCTGATTGGGGAGGTGAGTATGAGAAGCTAAATTCATTTTTTCAAGAACTTGGCATCTCTCATCATGTGTCTTGCCCACACGCCCATCAGCAAAATGGGTCGGCAGAACGCAAACATCGTCACATTGTAGAAGTTGGCTTAGCTCTCCTTGTTGGCGCCTCCATGCCACTAAAGTTTTGGGATGAGGCTTTCCTCACTGCTGTCCACATCATTAACATGCTTCCAAGTCATGTTATCAACAATGAAACACCTATAGAAAAACTCATCCATACCAAACCAGACTACACTTCTCTTCGCGTGTTTGGATGTGCTTGTTGGCCCAATCTCGACCTTACAACAATCGCAAACTTATGTTTAGGTCTAAGCAATGTGTTTTCATTGGCTACAGTGGCATGCACAAGGGCGTTAAATGCCTAGATGTCTCTACTGGCCGTGTCTATATTTCACGTGATGTGGTCTTTGATGAAACCAAGTTCCCCTTTGCTGATCTCCATCCAAATGCTGGTGCTTTACTACGCCAAGAAATTTTGCTTTTGCCTTCTCATCTCACCGGTTTCGATCAAAGGGGGGATAATAATTGTGTTGATCCATCATTGACTAATTCTCATAACCATGTGCATGAGCTCTGTGTTGATGCAACAAAAGGAAGCCTGAGCAAAACTGGTGAAGAAATCACCCAAAATGATCAAGAAATCAGCTCAAATGGGCAATATTTCATGTGTCCAGATTTGGGAGGCAAATCCTCCTCGGGATCGTTGCTGCAGCACCTGCCCAGGCCATCCACCTCGGAGTCTGCGCGGCTGCATGGTGCCAGTGCGCCAGAAACATCGTCGTGCGGTGCGCCAAAAATCGCGTCGCCCATCAGGCGCGGCGGCGTCGTCTCTCCAGGCGACACGCGGGCTCCAGCGACTCGCCCACCTGAAGACACCGGGTCGCGCCAATCAGAGGCGACCACACGTCTGCCTGAGAGGCGGTGGCCGCGGATGGACCCCGCTGCTACGCGCGTCGGCATTCGTCAGCAGGCACACAACCCCGCACCGATTCGACGGGGCCCGCGGGCTCGGGATCCGGCGGTGATTCCCTGCAATCATTGCGCAATGATGCGGCTGCAGCACACATGGGATCTTCTGTGCCGCCCGTAACGGGCTCCGCGAGCGCTGCAGCCACAGACGATCCTGGCGCAGGGACAACGCCAGGCGCATCTGCTTTGGGATCTGAGGCGGGATCTTCTGCGCCTCGGAGTGGTGCAACTTCGCCTGTACAGCCGCGCACTCGTCTCCAAAAAGGGGTAATTCAACATGTTAACTATAAAACAAAATTTGGCCTGGCTTGTTCCTCCACAGGTGAACCTAGTTCAGTTGAAGAGGCAATGGATGATGCACGGTGAAGGAAGGCCATGGAAGAAGAATACTCGGCACTGAAGAAAAATAAAACGTGGCACTTGGTGCCTCCACGACGAGGTAAAAATCTAATTGATTGCAAATGGGTGTTTCGCATCAAAAGAAAATCTGATGGATCCATAGATCGCTACAAAGCAAGACTCTTTGCAAAAGGTTTCAAACAACGGTACGACATAGACTATGAGGACACATTTAGTCCTGTTGTTAAAGCTGCCACCATTCGCCTTGTTTTGTCTATTGCTGTTTCTAGGGGATGGAGTCTCAGGCAATTGGATGTTCAGAATGCGTTCCTTCATGGCATTCTAGAAGAGGAAGTCTACATGAAGCAACCTCCTGGGTTTGTAAACAAAAACTCACCACTACATGTGTGCAAACTTGATAAAGCTTTGTATGGATTAAAGCAAGCTCCTAGGACGTGGTACTCACGTATAAGTCAGAAATTGCAATCACTTGGATTTGTCCCTTCAAAGTCTGATACATCATTGTTTATCTATAATAGATCAAATACCTCCATATTTGTTCTTATTTATGTTGATGATATAATTGTCACAAGCTCCTCTGATGAAGCAATAACAGGACTTCTGAAGGATCTAAGTGCTGAGTTTGCTCTGAAGGATCTAGGAGACTTGCATTTCTTCCTAGGAATTGAGGTAAAGAAACATGAAGATGGTCTTCATCTATCTCAAGAAAAGTATGCCACTGATCTGGTAAGAAGAGTTGGTCTTCAAGGATGTAAACCGTCACCAACGCCCTTGTCCAGTTCAGAGAAACTCTCACTTACAGAAGGAGATCCTTTGAATCAAGAGGACAGTACAAACTACAGAAGTCTGGTAGGAGCACTTCAGTACTTGACTTTGACAAGACCTGATATTTCGTTTGCTGTTAATAAAGTATGCCAGTTTCTGCATGCACCCACCACAGTTCATTGGACTGCTGCTAAACGTTTAGTAAGATATGTGAAAAATACTATGAATCTTGGTCTTACTTTCAGTAAATCATCGTCTACTCTAGTCAGTGCTTTCTCAGACTCTGATTGGGCAGGATGCATAGATGACATACGCTCCACTGATGGGTTTGCAGTATTTTTTGGACCTTATCTAATATCATGGTGTGCAAAGAAATAGGCTACTGTATCCAGGTCAAGTACAGAAGCTGAGTACAAAGCACTTGCAAATGCTATGGCAGAGATTATTTGGGTACAGTCTATGTTGAAGGAACTTGGTATAAAGAGTACTAAAGCCCCATGCTTATGGTGTGACAATCTTGGTGCCACCTACCTATCTGCAAATCCAGTGTTTCATGCAAGAACGAAGCATATTGAAATTGATTTTCACTTTGTCAGAGAAAGAGTTGCAAATCATCAGTTAGAGATTCGTTTTGTGCATTCCAGAGATCAAGTTGAAGATGGCTTCACAAAACCATTACCCACAAGAAGTTTTGAAGAATTCAAGCGTAATCTCAACTTGACAAAGTTGTGATTAAGGGAGGCTGTTAAGCAACGCATTGTGTGCCCAGTCGTGACAGGTTGGTGCGTGCGTTCCAAGGGAGTCCGGCTAGGATAGTCCAGGTTGTTAGCATGTTTATCTTTGTAACAACTCTATCTCTCTATCCTCTTATCCCTTGTACCCCAAGTTGTAATCTCAACCATGTACGTGATCTAGGAGTTGCGCCCCGAGTATATTAACACGTAGCCGTCGGTCAGACGAAGACACGACGTTAAACCCAAGTTTTTACATGTTTATTATGGTTTTGGTCCCGAAAGTTTCTTAAATTGTTGCTACTTTGACACTCCTGCATTGCTATTCCGAACTTTATTATGATGTCTGTTCAATATTCTTTTTTGTAAATGCAATGTTATTTCTGAACATGGCCAAAGCATCTAGTCTGTGTTAATTTGCTAGGAGGTGTAGTATATGCAGGGGAGCACCAAACTTAAATGCAAGAACACCCAGCATCGAAAAATTCAGTGCTTCAACAAATTCTGCTTAATTAGTGTCGCACATACATTTACAAACTCTAACGCAGGCTGAGATACGTAGTATCCTTGACAAACAAAACTTCAGAAGCTTAATAAACAGGGGAAATGATACTGATAAAAAAATAAATTAAGACAGAAATCAATCAAGTTACAGACTGCATTGTAATGGAAGGTTGTCTTGGGTGCACCAGGGCTGCGCTCTTGAAGGCAAACTCAACATCAGCAAGCACATGTTGAATTTTTTTGCTGGACTCGGTGCCGCTGTTGGTGAGACACACACGGATGTCCTGGAGGCAGGGCAAACATTCCATGCCGGCTGGTGTAGCTCCTCTCCACTCTGCGCAGCAGAATTCCACGGTGAGCGTTCGTACCTTGGGCATAGCTCCTGCCTCAAAGCTCAGGCATGCTGTGACGTCTTCATCAGATCGGAACTCAAAGTACTCCAAAATTGGGAACATCCCCGTGTCGACCATCACTTTTTCTTGGGAGACATACAACACGTAGATCCTGGCATCGACCATGAAGGGAAGCTCTCCAAGAAAATGAACCGCGTCACTCGAAAGGTGCAAGACACACAGATCGATGACACGGAGGCAACTTAGCTCACGAATCCATTTGGGAACTCTACTGAACTTCCATTTTGCTAGATTGAGTATCTCGAGACGCGACAGAGGATCAAGTAATGACTCTAGCTGCCTAGCATTGCCATAACATTTACGATGGCAATCGAGGCAGAGGTGTTTGAGGTCTTTGAGCATTCCAATGGAGGAGACCAAAGCATCAACTTCTTCAACCGCCCAACGGTGGCCGTGACGCGTGCTAAACGTTAACACCTTCAGGGTGGTCAACTCACTAAGGCCTTCGATATTCTCCATTGAAATTTTCGGCATGTCCCAACAATGCAGGGTGCGGAGTGATTTCATGTTTTGGAGGCAGCATTGTACGAATTGGAAGTTCTAGATGAAGCAGGTTGGCCAAGCGAGTTATGTCTGAAGGAAAACTTTGTACGGATCGACAAATCAACTCCAGAGTTTCCAAATGCATAAGCCCATGGATTTCAGCAGGGAGCGCTACACGTGTTAATCTGGCTAAGACCGTCAAATACCTTAGAAGAAACAAATGGCCAATTGCAGAGAGGTCAACTGTCGTATACCATTGATCTGGAAACTCAAACAAAAGAACTAGTAGGTACTTGAACTGTGAAAGATGAGGTATGTACATGGACTCCTCGAACCATGCACATGATCAAACTTGTGGATGCTAGTAGCAAGTGTCTTTGATATTGCACCACCAACACTTGATTGTAGGGATAACCAATGGACCTTGTACTCACAATTGTGTAATCTTGCCATGTCTTCATCATTATATGCCACGGTGATAAAATTATATTCATTTCCCTTGTTTAGAATCAAATCAAACAACGTATCATGTACTCTACAAGAAAATACCTCCCTACCAAATGTTCTTTCTGGCTGAATCAGACTTATGTTGATAAGCTCATTGAAATAACTTCTTGCTACATCATCCAAATCTACTCCATGAAAACTGAAAATGAAGCCCTCACCTACCCATTGTCGAACCAGGTCATCCCTCTCAACCTCACGATCTTCTGGATATATGCCAAGGTACAAAAAACATGGCTGGAGATGAACATGAAGATGCATGGAGCTAAGGTTTAGCATAGCCCTCACCTCTTCCAAGGCGGATATTGGGGTGGACTTGGCACCAATAGATTTTTCTATGATCTCTCATTCATTCAACGATCTTCCTTCTTGGCTAATTAATAGACTAGATATGGAGATAATTTCAAGTGGCAATCCGCCGCACTTCTTGAGAATTTTAGCTGAAATGTCTTCAAATTGTGGTGGGCAGTCATTTTCAAATCCAAGTACTTTATTGGAAAATAATCTTCTTGAGTCTTGCTCTTCAAGGTGCATCATTCTATAAATGTAGCCATAATCACTTTGGCACGCCTAGACAACTACGATATCCAAAAGTGTGGTTCCGATTACTCTACTTCCATTATCATTTTCTTTAAAGGCACAAATAATAATATTCCATGTTGGATGATCCCATAAGTCATCAACTACAATAAAATACCTATTACAAATTTTGCACGAGTCCGTGGTACACTATATAAGTGGTTACAAGGTGCATAGAAAATCATCAAAAGTGAAATGAAGGTAACCGAGGATAATAAAGGATGATGACACACGTCAATACTAGGAAAAAATAATACTTCGTACCTCTTATGTTTAAGGTCCCTAAGTTGGTCAATCAGTGGCGGAGCTTAGTACAAGTCTGAGGGGGCCGTGCCCCTCCCCTCAACCTTAGGCAAAACAATGAAGAAAATTTACTATGCATGGCTTAGATAAGAGAAAAGTCAACTCTTTGGCCTGCTAATTGTTCGTATTTTGGCTTTGGCCCCCTAAGATTGCAATCTAGCTCCGCCACTGAGGTCAATAATGTCTTGTAGCTCGTGAGCATGAGAAGAAGCCGCCAGCTGAAGATTTAATTTCAGGCCACAGAGAAGGTTTTGCAAATCTGGTCTTTGGGAGACTGAAATAAATGCCTCGCAGTCAAACCGCTCTCTAATCTGATCATACACTTGTTTGGCAAAGTGTAGTTTTACCGAAGCCTCCAGAACCCAAGATGGAAAGCACTCAGTTTCTTCTGTGAATTTGTAAACCAACTGACAAGCTCTTCTCTTGGGCCATCAATATTGAGAAGACCTACCTCCTTGAAGATCGCTGACACCCGGGGATCCGCAACCACATTGCCATGCATCGAATTGATGCAACTATCAATCTTGTACCGGTCGTGCCGAGCATTTGCCTCCACCACAAGAACCTTGAGCTCCTCTATCCGGTTGACAATCTGATGACGGCTCCCCAACCTCTTGAGATGTTGAGACATCTTCATGACAAAACCTTTCTTTACATGGGCACCCTCAATGGATGAATGAAGTCATTGATGCAATTCTCCATATCATAGAACATCTCCCTGACATGGTCCCTCCAGTTCTTGGCCGAGGGATCAAGCTCATACATTAGCTCCATCCTGTCAAGGAGAACTTTCATGGTGTTGTGCTCATCCTTGAGGAAGGAGACTTGCTTCCTCACTCCCGTGAGCTTCTTGTATTCCTCTCCATGCAGCGTTGTGAGCTTGCTGAGGAGAGGGTTCATTACTCCGGTCGTCGCACTCGCTGCCATACCGATTGAGGAGGCTGGTGAGCTAGCTATTTATGTGTCGCAAGGCAAGTAAGCTAGGCTGGTAAAGAAAAGCTTAGTGTGCGATGGTACTATCTATACTGGGAGCTACTATAGACTTTGAAAAATTCTTTAACTGATACCAGTACTTCTACAGATCCATTCCAAGATTTGATTACTCTAACCATGCATTGGGAAGCATATCTAAGCTATTGGGTTCAAGTGTATAACTTTTTTCTTTTGTTTTTGAGTGGACCTCGTACGTTCTTGTGGCCAAATGTGTAACATGATGCCATATCAGCATATGACACAAAAGTGAGACCCTTTGCATAGGACTCATAGCTATTTTACAAAACAAGCTCAAGAACAAGAACAACAACAACAACAACAACAACAACAACAACAACATGGATGCGATGATGACGGTGCTTGGTGCGAGTGCCTTTCTCATGAAGGTGCTCGAGGCCTGATGATTTTCATCATGATGGAAGATGTTGAACCTTCTCGACCAAACGTTGAAGGCTTTCCAATATGGTTGGAATGGTTTTTTTGGAGGGTGTGTGTGTGTGTGTGTGTGTGTGGGGGGGGGGGGGGGGTCCTTACAAAAACACCCTTATAGAAATCGGGAAATTCATCTTACATCCACCGACGCCGTCTCTGGGCCTGAAGCAAACTTGTTGAAACCCAAGAGCTTCTAGAAGCAGCGGCCAGAGCAAACCAAAAGATGCTGGCGACCGTGATTCCCGGAGAAAAAACGTCATGGATTATTTCAGGCTCTCCGGCGCTATTTTCATTTTCCAGTGGTTTGGCGTGCCTGCCAACTATGAAGTGCCTATGATGACTTTGTCAATATCAAGATCTACCGATTCAATCTCTCTGAAGTACTCATAGAGGTAGGGTTTGTGTGCACGTGTTCATAAGGATGAGTGTGCGTGCGTGTTGTGAGAGTCTGTCTGTGCTGTGTTTTAAAGATAAGAGTTCTTTAAGGACAAAGAAGGAGAAAATAATCTGTGAGCGAAGGGAGAGAAACTCCTTTCTTTAACCCGAGAGGAGAAACTCATTAATATTTTTTGGGTATAAAGCCAAGTTTTATTGATCAAATGCCACAGAATGCGGAATACTTCTCGAATCATGGAGTTGACCTTGCCACAAATGACACCCCTAACCTAACGATGCGAAAACTGGTTAGACTATGTGCTTCATTGTTTGAACGATGGCCTCAAATGTAAATTTATAATTAAAAATAGATGCTCGCAGTCGTATCTCACTTATAATGAGACATAATGTTCTTGATTGCCCTTGCTGATATCTCTCCCACTACTTGCTTTGAATCAGAAGCAATGATGAGTTGCTGAAGGAGAAGAAGATCTTCTGCTAGGGATAAGGCCTTCCTACAAGCGATTGCCTTGAATGTTCCTGGATATTGGACACCACGAATCACCAAACCGAGCTCCCAAGCGATCGCCTCCTACAAGCGATTGCTCTGAGTGTTGCTGGATCTTGGACACCACGAAGAACCAACACCGAGCTCCGAAGAGATCGTCTCCCTACAAGCGGTCGCATCGAGTGTTGCCGGATCTTGGACCATTAACAGTAGGGAGTCCAATGTCCAAGATTAAAATTCGAAGAGGTAAGCCTATAGGATGAAAAATGGGTCCAACTAGAGCCCACTGCTGAACCGAATGACAAGAACAGAGAATGGCAGCCCATTCTCACCGGCACCCATTTCTTTCCTTCCCCACACACAACTAGACCACCGCCGCCGCCGCCGCCGCTGCCGGCCGCCTGCGCCATGCTCCGCCTCCGAGGGCGCATCGTTGCCCATCTCTTCTCTTTCTCCTCCACCTCTGGCCCGGCCATCTCCCCTCTCCACTGGCTCCTCTCCGCATGGCAGCCGCCGGCCCCATTTCTCCGAACCCCGGTGGATTCACCGTTGAGGAGTACCTCGTCGCCACCTCCGGCCTCACCCGCCCCCAAGCCCTCAAGGCCTCCACCAAGCTCTCCCACCTCAAGTCCCCCGCCAACCCCTACAGTATTCTGCTTCATGGGTATGCTATGGAAAAATCTTTTCATGATATGCATTGTCTCATTGATTTGATGGTAGGAAATGGTATTGCACCAGATCATCATGTCTACAACATACTCATATCTGCTTATGCTAAAGAAGAAATGATTGATGTGGTAATGCATATATTTAAAAAAATGCGACAGCACGGATTGAACCCTGATGTAGTGACCTATGGAGCGGTAGTAAACTTGCTTTCCAAGATTGGCCGAATGGATGATGCTATGTCCCAATTCAATCAAATGATAACTGAAGGATTAGCTCCCGATATCATAGTTTTCACCACCCTTATTAGTGGTTTCTGTTCTTGTGGCAAATGGGAGAAGGTTCATGAACTATTTTCTGAGATGTTGGATCGCGGCATCTGTCCCGACACAGTGTTCTTCAACACAATTGTGGACCGCCTTTGCAAAAATGAAAGGGTTATGGAAGCCCAAGATCTCTTCGACCTGATGGTACACATGGGTGTGAAGCCTGATGTGTGTACTTATAACACACTGATAGGTGGATACTTGTTCACTGGTAAGATGGATGAAGTGAGCAAGTTACTATTAAATATGTGCTCAATTGGCTTGAAACTGGATGTTGTCACCTATAGCATACTGATAGATGGTTACTCTAGATATAGACGCCACAGTGGCGACCCAGGCGACTCAGGTGGCGACCTCGGCGCCCATCACGGCCTTGTCGCCGGCGTCTGCCGCTGGTGTGGGGCGCGTCGGTGGAAGGTTCTGGGCCCTCGCGGATCCTGACGCGGAGGACGAAGACGATGAGGGGAACGCCAGAGACTCGCCGGAATACTCGCCGACGCCATCGTCGACTATTTGCGAGGCATTCAATACAGGTTACTCCGAAGATGAAGTCGCTGCGATTGTGGATGAAGTTGTGGCACTCGACGATCCGGCGCGGCAAGGACTACGATCGGAAGACAGAATCGAGGTTATTCGGCGCATAGTTCATCGCCGGACTTCGGCCGCAGCGATCCGGCCTTGGAAGGGGCCGATTCCTAAGGTTAGTCTTCCAAAACCGATTCTGTCTGATTTCATTACTGAGAATTCATGGAAGTTAGTGAAAAGAAAGAAAGATCGGCGGTCGTCGGCGGCACCGGTGCCAGCGCCGGCGATCGACCGTATCGCTGTGATCCGGGATCAGCGGGTCGCTCGTTTGAACGAGTTAGTGGGCTACGATGTTGGTCTGTTTGCGGGTGGGCCGGTTCTGAGTGAACCGGCCCAGATGGCGTCTGGGCTAATTGATGCAGGGTATGAGGCCCGTACCGATTCAGCTCATACGCTAGAAACAGCCTCAGGGTCACCGAGGGGAATTGGGCCGCCATCGGCTGGGTATGAGGCCCAGTGCGATGTTGGGCCTGTTCCAGGTGGGCTATATGCAGAGGAGTCTGAGGACGAGGCGGTTGACTACGTGCATAGGGCATGCAGCGATATGTCTGACTCATATCGTCTCATCGGGCGCCGTAGGGTTCGGCCTCCTCATCGGCGAGTGAATTGTGGCGGCCGTGCTCGTCGGATCCCGCCGTTGCTTCCAATGGCGGGACGAGGGGCCGCGGGAAAGAGCGCGGCTGCGCCAGACGGGTCGGCTCGTGCCGGCGTGGTGCCTCCGGCGGCCTCTGGAGGTGGCCACGGAGTTGAGGCGCCGCTGCCGGGCGCGGGAGTGGGACGCAGAGGCACCGCCCCTGGGGTCGTTCGCGGTGTGCCGGCGGCGGGTCGGTGTGCGGCTGGCGCACCAGGCCTTCGCCCTTCGGTCCCGGCCCTAGATCCTCCCGCAAGTAGGGGGGGTGGTCTCCGCCCGCCGGCTCCGGCGATGGCTGCCGCTGCGGGTCGGGGCGGTGGACACGGTTCCCTGCGCCCGATGGCGCCTACTTCGTTGCCTGTTGTGGGGCAGACCGATGCTCGTGGCGTCCGCCCGCCAATGCCGAGGCCTGCGGCGCTGTCAGGGACGTTGCCGCCTGCCGGACGAGGAGGCTTGCGACCTCCCGCGCCGAACGTGGGGTCCCGTGATGCACCGCCGCCTCACCACGTCGCGAGACCGACGCAACAGCGTTCGGGTCCAACTATGGCACGGCCGGACGCTAGGAGCGGTGGAGCCAATGGTCCGCCCAAAGGACAATGGGGAGATGATGGCTATGATATCTACGGAGAAGGCCAACACCGTGGTTCGTCATCTACGGGAGGTGGACGCGGATACGCTTGGCAGAGTGATGGTTCGGTTGAGAGGCCGTTCCTTGGCCCGGCGGGTGGTTTTGTTGAGGGGGCTTCGGGCCCGAACAACCGCCAGAGAGGTGGATACCGTGGCCATCGTGGTGGACGTGGTGGTGGACGGGGTGGCGGACGTGGTCGGTTTCGTAAGCCACCCCCAACACAGGTCGTCGTAGACCAGGTTTCTTCAGATATGGCGGTGGATCCGATGCCACTGACTGAGATGCCTAGCTAGGCGATGGAGGTTGTCGCGGCTTTGGCCAATGCGGAGATTCCTACCACTAGTGGAGTTGCTGAGCCTGGGGATAGGGATGAGTCTGAAAGGGCAGCCAAATGGGCACGCAAGAAGGAAAAGATGTTGTGCTATCGATGTGGCGAGAAAGGCCACTTTATTGCAGAATGTACGGCGGAACTTTGCAGCTTGTGTGGTAAGAATGCTCATATAAAAGGGGATTGCCCGGTCAGGCGCGAACAGGCTCCTGCACTCACGATGTATGGAGTATATTGTGCCGAGCTCACTTTTTTTGAGTCCCCGGCGGCGAGAGAGATTACTGTTGAGGCCCAGAGCATGACTACTGGCATTGTGAAAGCCACCCGAGAGGTGGTGTCTGAGGCTCAAATTGTGCAGAGACTCCAGGAACTGGCTCCCGGTGACTTTCAATGGGAGCTTGTTCGAATTGAGGACAATGTCTTTAGGGTTGATTTCCCAACGGTGGATGACTTGCAGAAGCTATTGAGTTTCGGGCTGTGTAGGGTACCTGGTACTAAATGCGTACTGGAGTTTCACGAGTGGAAGAAGGAGGAGCCTAAGGGCAAACCGCTGACACAGGTGTGGCTGCGGTTTTCAGGGGCCCCATCTGAGGCCCTGACCGATGATCGAGTGGTGGCCAGTTTGGGTATGCTAGTGGGCAAGACTGAGGAGGTAGATATGGCTTTCACTCATGCACATGGGGTGGCCCGGCTCTTAGTGGGTGTGCTGGACATTGATTTTATCCCGAACGTGGTCAACTGGTTTTATCGAGGCAAGGTGTTTCCTCTTGAGATAGAGTTTGAGGATACTGAGCTTTTTGCCGAGGGGGAGTATCCGGCTGCTATGGACATGCACGAGGGGGACGGTGATGCTGGTGCTAGTGAGGACAAGACTGATGAGGCAGGACGGGATGGGGCCATGGGGCTTAGTCCGGCTGCTCAGTTATCCGGTGATAGCTCTGGAGTAGAACCTGCATCAGCCCCGATGGTACCGATGAATAATTTGCGTTTTGGGTCCTTTCAGCCAGCATCGGCTCCTCCTCGTCTCTGGAGTGACAGGGTTGAGTCTGAGGATTGCTTCGAAGGTATGCTACCACCTTTGGAGCTTGAGGTGGTAGATGATCCTGTGATAGTTGCGGAGGTGGACCATGGGCTCGGTTCGCTTCCTCTTACTCTGGTTTCGAGTAGGGGTATGACGGCAGGCTCGAAGGTGATCTATCGGGAGGGGAGTCTAGGGCAGGTGGCCCCGGATTCTCCCTCTCGTCTTCTGACGCAGGGCACACCCGGGAAGCCGGTGTCAGTCAGCAGTGGGGGACATTGCCCAGCCTCCCCTACTGCTGCGACGTCGGTACCGGTTGGCTCGACCAGCGCCGGGGTAGCGAGACTGAGGCAGGTAGCCGCAGCTCTTGCTCCTCCGGTTAGGGCGGAGACACCCGCGCCGGCGGCAGCACTGGGGAGGGAGCTGGGGCAGGTGGCCCCGGTTCTCCTCTCCTCTCCAGTGGCTCCCGCGCCGTTGGCTGCAGCGGGAACGACGCTGGGGCAGATGGCCCCGGCTCCGACGGCACAGGGAACGGCGCTGGGGCAGGTGGCCCCGGGTCTTCCCTCCTCTCCGGCGGTTGGGCGGATTGCATCGCCGACGGCGGCCCTCCCTGTGCCGGCCGGTGGGACAGGAGGGGGGCGCAGGCAGGAGGCTTCCGCCTCCCCCGCTTCGCGCGTACCCGTGTACGTGGGCCTCGCTGCTGATGGGCTTGGGAGCCAGCAGCCACCTCTTCCTATTACCAGAGAGGAGGTCGTCGCATTTGGCGGGATCCCAGACCCCGCCTGCACGGGGACTAGGATGAGTGCTCGGCTCCACGAGCTCCCGGAGGTAGACGATATGCAGCAAAGGTGCGCTATGAGGGCGGCCAAGCTTCACGATGCTGCATATTCTACGGGTATGTCTGTGAATATTTCTAATTCTCTATTGCATTTTTCTAATGAAGAGATCATTAATAATGCAAAACAATTAGGAGTATCACTAGGAGATACTAATAGAGAGATCACCAACTCGGTCAACGATTTATTGGATTTGGAGGCGGAGCGTGTCTTAGAGACTATCCGAAATCTCGCAGCAGTTAAACCAATGAATGATGTAGAAATTGATGCGTTAGGGGTTCGAGTGCTTGATAATCTGTGTGCAGATATAGCAGCCCCCATTCCTGAGTCGGAGGACGATGATTTGCCCATAGAGAGTGAGGGTGGGATCACCGTGGATCCCGGTTATGAGGACCGGGTGTCAGAACTTAGTAAACCAAACCGCAAGTGGAAACGGAAAATATATCCAGATTCCGCAGTCCGTAGGAGTGCTAGACTGCGTACTTCAAAATTTTTTTATGACGAGTTATGAAAGGGATCTGTTGGAATAGCAGAGGTCTAAAGGACTTGGCTAAAAGAAGATTTCTTGCTGACGCGGCTTTAGAGCAGCGGCTGGACTTTATTGCTCTATCGGAGACTGGTAGAGAAAACTTTGCGCCCCAGTCCCTCTCCGCTCTTGTGGGTGGTATTGATTTCGATTGGCATTGCCTCCCTCCGCGAGGAAGATCGGGAGGTATCTTACTCGGTGTGAGATGCGATTCGCTTGAAGTCCGAAGTGTGGTGATGGGAGACTTCGCAGTGAAATTTCGAGTTAGGTCTAAAGTAGATGGTTTCAACTGGGCTTTGGTGGCAGTGTATGGGGCCGCACAGCCTGAGCTTAAACCAGAATTTCTGGCTGACCTTGTTCGAATTTGTGGATCGGAACAACTCCCACTTTTAGTTGGAGGGGATTTCAATATCATTAGGAGAAGAGAGGAGAAGAATAATAGTAACTTCGACGGCAGATGGTCGTTTATGTTCAATACCATTATTGAAAGCTTGGATCTTAGGGAGATAGAGCTTTCTGGTAGGAAGTTCACTTGGGCTAACGCTCTGCCAAACCCAACCTATGAAAAACTTGATCGAGTTCTCGTGAGCGTGGAGTGGGAACAAAAGTTCCCTCTGGTTACCGTGCAGGCTCTCCCGAGGGGAATATCCGATCACACGCCCCTATTCGTGGATTCTGGGGAGTCGAACCACGTGGGAAACAAGAACACTTTCTCTTTCGAGATGTCTTGGTTCGAGCGCGAGGGGTTCTTTGACCTGGTGGCTAGGGAATGGGGCAGAGGCATCGGCGGCAAGACCGCGATCGAGCGTTGGCAGAATAAGATTCGGCACTTGAGAAGCTTTTTACGGGGTTGGGCTAAGCACCTTAGTGGTGTTTATAAGATCGAAAAGGATAGACTCCTTTCTCTTATACAGGCCCTAGACATCAAGGCCGAATCTACAATCCTGTTGCCAGCTGAGCTACAGGATAAAACTGAGGCGGAGACGAGGTTAAAAGAACTGCTCCGCGAAGAAGAATTGAAGTGGGCACTGCGTGCTAAAACCCGCAAAGTGGTCCAAGGGGACGCGAACACCCAATTCTTTCACTTAATAGCTAACGGCAAGCACCGAAAGAAACGTATTTTCCAGCTTGAACAAGATGAGGGCACGATTTTAGGTCAGGATAACCTAAAAACATATATTACCGACTATTATAAGCAGTTGTTTGGACCACCGGAGGATAATTGTGTGTCCCTCGACGAGTCTAGGACTGAGGATGTGCCTCAGTTATCGACGGCTGAAAATGATATCTTGGTTGCACCGTTCTCTGAGAAGGAGGTGTATGATGCTATTGCACAGATGAAAAACAATAAGGCGCCCGGACCGGATGGTTTCCCGGCCGAGTTCTATAAAAAGTGCTGGCATATTATTAAGGGGGATTTGCTACCTATGTTCAATGACCTGTTTTTAGGACAGCTTCACTTATTTCACCTGAATTTTGGAACTATCACATTGCTTCCTAAGAAAACGGAAGCCGTGAGGATTGAGCAATTCAGACCAATTTGCCTCCTCAATGTTAGTTTCAAAATCTTCACCAAAGTCGGGACTAATAGGCTTACGCAGATTGCGCACTCTGTGGTGCAAAAGTCCCAAACTGCATTCATGCCGGACAAAAATATCCTGGAAGGGGTTGTGGTCCTGCATGAAACGCTCCATGAAATCCATTCCAAAAAATTAGATGGGGTAATTTTTAAAGTGGATTTTGAGAAAGCGTACGATAAGATCAAATGGCCATTTCTCCAACAGTCATTGCGTATGAAAGGTTTTAATGAGGCTTGGCGCAGACAGGTTGAATCATTTACGCAAAAAGGTAGTGTGGGAATTAGAGTGAATGACGATATAGGTCATTATTTCCAGACACATAAAGGCCTTCGGCAAGGAGATCCAATGTCACCTATCCTGTTTAACATTGTGGTCGATATGTTAGCAATTCTGATAGGGAGGGCTAAGGAAAATGGTCAAGTAGATGGATTGGTTCCTCATCTTGTTGATGGAGGAGTGTCCATATTGCAGTACGCTGACGATACAATTATTTTTATGGAGCATGACTTGGCCAAGGCGAGAAACATGAAACTGGTGTTATGCCTTTTTGAACAACTGTCCGGGTTAAAGATTAACTTTAATAAGAGCGAGCTGTTCTGTTTTGGTAGAGCCAAAGATGAACAAGAAGCATATAGACAATTGTTCGGGTGTGAGTTGGGAGAATTACCTTTTTCTTACCTAGGTATTCCAATCCACCATCGTAGGCTAACGAACCGCGAATGGAAGTGCATCGAGGATCGATTTGAGAAGAAATTGAGTTGCTGGAAGGGTAAACTCATGTCATACGGAGGCCGACTAATCCTCATTAATTCGGTGCTTACGAGTATGCCTATGTTTCTCCTATCGTTCTTTGAGATCCCAGTTGGTGTCCGGAAGAGACTGGACTTCTATCGATCGCGGTTCTTTTGGCAGAGTGATGAGCTTAAAAGAAAATACAGACTTACTAAATGGGATATCATCTGTAGACCAAAAGACCAAGGGGGTCTTGGTATAGAAAACCTCGAAGTTAAAAACATATGCCTTCTCTGCAAGTGGCTGTGGAAGCTCTCTTCGGAGAATGATGCCATGTGGGCTCAAATCCTTCGCAGTAAGTACCTGCATGCTAAAACTCTGGCTCAGGTCACAACAAGGCCGACCGATTCACCTTTCTGGAAAGGACTGATGAAAGTCAAACAAGCCTTTTTCAATAGGACGAAGTTTATGAAGGAAATATGCCCTAGAGGCAATAATAAAGTTATTATTTATTTCCTTACATATCATGATAAATGTTTATTATTCATGCTAGAATTGTATTAACTGGAAACATAATACATGTGTGGATACATAGACAAACAGAGTGTCACTAGTATGCCTCTACTTGACTAGCTTGTTAATCAAAGATGGTTAAGTTTCCTATCCATGGACAAAGGAGTTGTCATTTGATTAACAAGGTCACATCATTAGTTGAATGATCTGATTGACATGACCCATTCCATTAGCATAGCACCCGATCGTTTAGTATGTTGCTGTTGCTTTTATCCATGACTTATACATGTTCCTTTGACTATGAGATTATGCAACTCCCGTTTGCCGGAGGAACACTTTGGGTACTACCAAACGTCACAACGTAACTGGGTGATTATAAATGAGTACTACAGGTGTCACCAAAGGTAGATGTTGGGTTGGCGTATTTCGAGATTAGGATTTGTCACTCCAATTGTGGGAGAGGTATCTCTGGGCCCTCTCGGTAATGCACATCACTTAAGCCTTGCAAGCATTGCAACTAATGAGTTAGTTGCGGGATGATGTATTACGGAACGAGTAAAGAGACTTGCCGGTAACGAGATTGAACTAGGTATTGGATACCGACGATCGAATCTCGGGCAAGTAACATACCGATGGACAAAGGGAACAACGTATGTTGTTATGCGGTCTGACCGATAAAGATCTTCGTAGAATATGTAGGAGCCAATATGGGCATCCAGGTCCCGCTATTGGTTATTGACCGGAGATGTGTCTCGGTCATGTCTACATTGTTCTCGAACCGTAGGGTCCGCACGCTTAAGGTTACGATGACAGTTATTATGAGTTTATGAGTTTTGATGTACCGAAGGAGTTCGGAGTCCCGGATGAGATCGGGGACATGACGAGGAGTCTCGAAATGGTCGAGACGTAAAGATCGATATATTGGACGACTATATTCGGACATCGGAAAGGTTCTGAGTGGTTCGGATATTTATCGGAGTACCGGAGAGTTACGGGAATTCGTATTGGGCCTTATTGGGCCATACGGGAAAGGAGAGAAAGGGCCAAAAGGGTGGCCGCACCCCTCCCCTTGGACTAGTCCGAATTGGACTAGGGAGGGGGGGGGGGGGGCGCTCCCCTCCTTCCTTCTCCTTCTCTCTTCCCTTTCCTTCTCTCCTACTCCCCCTACAAGGAAGAACTCCTAGTTGGACTAGGAAAGGGGGAATCCTACTCCCGGTGGGAGTAGGACTCCCCTTGGCGCGCCAAACATAGGGCCGGCCTCCTCCCTCCCTTGCTCCTTTATATACGGGGGCAGGGGGCATCCCATGGACACACAAGTTGATCTTCGTGATCGTTCCTTAGCCGTGTGCGGTGCCCCCCCTCCACCATATTCCACCTCGGTCATATCGTTGCAGTGTTTAGGCGAAGCCCTGCGCCGGTAGTACATCAAGATCGTCACCACGCCGTCATGCTGACGGAACTCCTCCCCGACGCTTTGCTGGATCGGAGCCCGGGGATCGTCATCGAGCTGAACGTGTGCCAAGAACTCGGAGGTGCCGGAGTAACGGTGCTTGGATCGGTCGAATCGTGAAGACGTACGACTACATCAACCGCGTTGATATAACGCTTCCGCTTTCGGTCTACGAGGGTACGTAGACAATACTCTCCCCTCTCGTTGCTATGCATCACCATGATCTTGCGTGTGCGTAGGAATTTTTTTGAAATTACTACGTTCCCCAACAGTTTAATGTTGGCAATGGCACCACCACGCGCTTCTGGGAGGATACCTGGCTCGGCGAGACACCCTTGGCTGTCCAATATCCCTCTTTGTATCGTATTGCTCAACGACGCGAGGTGTTAGTTGCTACGGTTTTCCAATCGACCCCCCTTAATATTCAGTTCCGACGGACGCTGGCGGGCAATCGTTGGGAGGACTGGCTCCATCTAGTTAGGAGACTGATGGGGGTCCAACTTTCCCAACAACCCGATGAATTACGCTGGAAGTTGACAAAGTCTGGAGTCTTCACAGTTAAATCAATGTACATTAATGCGATTAATGTGAACTCCATACCTACATCCAAACATGTGTGGGATGTCAAAGTACCTTTGAAAATAAAAGTGTTTATGTGGTTTGTCCATAAACAAGTTATTTTAACCAAGGATAATTTGAAAAAGCGTAATTGGATAGGACCTACTAGGTGTAGCTTCTGTGATCGGGATGAGACTATAAAACACCTCTTTTTTGATTGCCCGTTGGCCAAAGTCCTTTGGCAGACGGTCCACATTGCTTTCAAGATCAAACCACCGGATTCTGTTAACGCGCTGTTTGGGACATGGCTGAATGGAATTCCGCCTAACTTAGCGAAACACATTCGGGTTGGGGTTTGCGCTTTAATGTGGTCTATCTGGACTTGCAGAAATGATTTGGTCTTTAACAGATTATCATGTATTCACTTTTTGCAGGTTATATTCCGCACTACGGCTCTGATCCGTTTGTGGTCGCTACTCACTCAGACGGAGGCCAGGGAGCATATGGTTACTGGATCTTTCCGTTGGGAGATGGTAGCTCGGGATATCTTCAACCGGTTTGGATGGCGATCATGTAATAGGATAGGCATCTAGTGTATCTATCTATTTATAGCCAGCCGGTTGTGGCGCCTTCCTTTGGCTAGTCGTTGTTTCTAGCCTCTATTGGCTCTGTGTGAGCCTCTTTTTTTCTACTTCTTTTGGAGACTTTGGAACCTTGTAGACTATGTTTGTGGTTAATAAGATGGCCGTATGCATCACTCTGATGCATAGGCCAGGGAGCCCCCCCTTTTCGAAAAAAAAACTCTAAGAATGGAAGGATAGATGATGCACTGGTTGTTATCAGGGAAATGTTGGACGGTGTTAAGCCTTCTATTATCACTTTTAATATTATGATTGGTGTCTTGCTTAAAGGTAGCAGGAAGGAAGAAGCCAAAGATTTGTTTGACGGTATCTGGGCCAAAGGATTAGTGCCTGACGTTGTTACATATAGCTTAATGATACAAAAACTTATTGAAGAAGGTTCTCTACAAGAGTCTGATGATCTATTCCTTTCTATGGAGAATAATGGATGTGTTGCCGACTCCCATATGCTAAATGCTACAGTTAGAAGCTTACTTCAGAAAGGGGAGGTGCCCAGAGCTGGGACTTATCTGTCTAAAATTGATGAGAGGAGGTTCACCTTTGAAGCTTCCACAGCTAGCTTGTTGGCTGCACTTGCGTCAGGGGGGAAAGGCCAGGAATATAAGGAGTTACTCCCCGAAAAATACCACTATTTTCTGGAACAGGGCACTGGTTGAAACCTTTTCTACAGATTTTGCCTAGATGCTCTGGAGTGCTAATCGAGGGGTGAACTTCTCTTTGTAGGTTACTTCTTCCAACCTTTTCCTTTTCTAGTACGTCTGAAATGTAATATTCGTTGGAAAAACTGTAGCAAAATTTCTGACTGTCAACCTTTTCTAGAGATTTTTTAGTACTTCTTCCAACAAGCTAGTAGTAAACTTTCTGACTATCACCATTTTGTTGATCCACTATATGTGTTTCCATATGGATGGCTACTACTTCAAGGGAGTTGCACATTTGTCCTCAGCTAAGCTGCAATTTTTAATTAGTTTTGTCAGTCCTGGATTTGTCCTAATAAGTTATCCTTGGCACCTTTTGCCTTACTTTTCTGCTGTACTGATGGTCATATGCTAGATATTCAGCCCTTCACAACTTGAGTAAACTTTTGAGTAAAGCTATGGCAAGTTGGCAACCATTGTACTCCATTAGACTTCAAGAATGACCACAATCAATGCATGGTAGGTTAAACTGTCAGAACTATTTACACTCCTAACTGATAAGGATTTATGATCTGTTTAGTTTGAAGAACTTTTTATAACAGAGCTTCCTTGGTTTCTAGCTTGCGAACAAGGACCAAAGGAGGACAAAAAAGAAAAGGAGAAATGTTGTCATCCTAAGCCGTGCATGATCAAGTTCACAAGAAAAATAATGATCACTCAAAAATACGTAGATGTTCTATGCTGAGTGCTGCCGGGCAGCTGGGGTCTGTGCTGAGTGCTGTCTCCATGGTCGTGAGACTGCGGGGGATGTTCTCGATTCCAAAAATCAAAAGGACTATCAATACTGAATATATATACTCGTTCATTGTTGGGCTGAAACAAATCTCGAGCTTTTTCTAACTTGAGCATGGATCCTGCTTCAAACATCATCTCCATCCCGTTCCTATACCCATCACACATACAGTAAACGAAATCACTCAAGCATGGGAATCCCGTTTCACCACCAACAATGAGGTGTCCTTGTCCTTCAGACATTCTTTCTCCTATTAGTGTCTGCACGAGGAGAGCAGGTAAGCTTCCAAGGATGCAGATGTCTTTATACAGTTCAATCCATAATTGCTCAAGGTTGACGATGGAACCCATCAAATTCGGAACCCTTGGGGAGATTGACCACCAGGTCAACCAAGCCGAGCAGGGCACCATTCTTCTTCCAGTAATAATCTGCAATCACAATTCTAGATAGATAAAGAGTGAAGATTGTGTGTGCCTGGTTCATAGAGAGAAGATGCAATGGCTTTCATGCACTCCCCATTTGTATCTTTAGTGCCCTCTTGATCATCGCTAAGATCAATAGTCAGCTTCCACAAACTCTGTAGCTTGCCAAAATCTTGAAGAAATCGAATTGGCTGCTTAAAGCCTCTGACTAGTTTCTACGTCACTAGTGCTTGCATCCTGCCAATTCCTCCTTCAGGAAATGTAACAAACTCGCCGACTAATAGATGCACCAAATTTTCTAGATTAACTACAGATGATGGTAAATTAGTTGCCCCTGTGAGATCTCTAAGCAAGATAGATGTCATGTTTCTTCTGGAGCTCACATATTCCTGTCCAAGAGAGGTTTGGGTACCTCAAATGGAATAACCTACCAATATTTACTATCTAGATAGATGATTGTCTTCCAAACTATGGAAGGTCAAGAGAATCTGGGAGGTGTTTAGCATACGGCCACAATGTGACTTTGTGCCTTCAAATCTTTTTCTTGGGCCGATCAAGCACCGTTTCTTACACCCACGCAGGCACACAGCACAGCTTCGTAAATGCATCACACTAGAGCATGTCCGCACACTCCCTTGTTGTGCCCTACACATACATGGAGGCACACACCATGTAGCCCAAGCAACTCTCTAACCATAGCACGTGTAGGACGTTAACAAAGGTAGGAGAGAACACCAGTGACTTCTATGTTTATGATGAAACAGAGTGTCAGCAAACACAGGAGTTTTGTCGACATTCATGATGAAAACAGTGTCAGCGATTAGCAAACACAGGAGTTTTGCTGTCAATGCCCATAGTAAACCGGTCGCTGGACCAGGTTCTCTTTGCCCTCCTCTTTGCGCTCTACCACAACAGCCGCACTGATGGCTCTGTTGTCGGCTGCGATGTATAGCAACATTGGTTCCTTCTTCTAAGGAGCTGCAAGAATGGGCGCTTAGAGAGCTGCTTCTTGAGTGCTTCGAAAGTAGTATTGGCCTCGTTGTACCAGTCAGAGTTGTCAGATTTCTTTAGAAGCCGGTAAAGAGGTATGGCTTTCTCGCATCCCAATAATCAGAATGTGACGTAACCATGCACATTAGTGCTAGAAGACCCTCTTTGTTGTTAGTTCAAGTGAGAAGTAACGGCAAGACTATTGACTGATGTAACTAAGTACTATCCAGAGGCCGGGAGTTATCCTCCTTTTCAAAAGCAAAGTAAACTAAGTACTAGAGATATTTCCCACCAAAAGCGCTCTCTCTCTCTCTCTCTCTCTCTCTCTATGTGTGTGTGTGTGTGTGTGTGTGTGTGTGTGATGTACATATAAGCATCATATAATTAGAAAGCAGAAACTGCAGTAGTTGGGGGCAATCAAGTTATACTACCACAACACACGGATCTGGCTTCTTGAGTCGGTGCATTAGTGACACATGTGTGCAGAGTTCAACTTGTGAATGCACACTGTTGCATACATCTCTCTACTTACCAAGTTTGTGTATATTCGATCTTGAATTTTTAGAAAGTACTCCCTCCATCCCATAGCATAAGACGTTTTTGCAAGCTATGTTAGATATTGTGGGACGGAGGGGGTATGTACTATAAGCAGGTACTATCACTCCGAAAACAACATGTCATGCAACATACACCAAAGTAAGTCATAATGCCCCCACAATGTAAATAAAACAAAAGCAAGTCCTAATGAGAACATGAGAATATAAATTTCTTCTTTTGTCGGGCTCCCCGCTGCATTTTTTTCTTTGAAGACATAGAAAGACCGTTAATTCTGCACGACAGTAATATATTCACAGAATCACTTGGTTCTAATCAGTACTCTTGGAATGAGGTGATTTGAGATTTGAGATGGGCTAGAGTGAGCTCAAAATTTTAAAAAATTCATGGAAGAAAACATATTTAAAAGTTTCAAAACGAGTTCCACATGCTCATTAAGAGATAATTTAACATGTGACTACACAAAAGGATAAATTCTTGTATTTTGAAAATAACAAAAAGTGCATGCACTACATTTACGACACTCTTAAGTCATAGCATTATGTCAATCTGCAAATATCAAACAATATTGAACAACACTCTTAAGTCATAGCATGATCTTTTGTCAAATCTGTCCTTCAAGAATGTTAGTTTTTAATTTTTAGCATTAGATTAGGTTCTGTTGACACCAGATTTTAGCACGATACAAAATGCAATTAAGATGGACCTAAATGAAATTTTTTCCAACATGATAAAGTTTCACGTCGCCGACTGGAAAAACTTTGATGTTTGGGTCATCGCCATCCGACTTCATCTTAAGGGCCGGAACGATGCTCAAATTATCAAGATTTTGTGTTTCGAGTGCTGTTCGGCCGATAACGCCTCCAAGACAACCTCAGATGAAGGATTTTTCTACATAGATTGTCTTCATCATGTGGAGCTAATCGACCCTGATCTCGCTTTGTTTGCTGTGTGCCAGCGTATTATACACGGTTTATACGTAAGCTGAAGCCCTGATAAGTGACACTCGGCTTACAGGTCCTAAGGCGACGAGATGTAAGCTGTGTGCTCTACGTCGAGTGTAACACTCGGCGTACGCTTCACCGAGTTTGAAACGGCTTTTGCCGTGTATGAAACATACCTGACTTACATTGTTTTTCCTGTAGTGGCCCTTGTGCCCGATCTTGCATCTCCTTTGCCCACTCCGGCGAACTCTCCGGCTGCTACGCCGCCCCTTGCCTTGTCTTCCCCCTGTCACCTCTCCTTCCCTTCCTCCATTCTGAGCTCTCCCGAGTACCAGCCATGGCGTGAGTGCTCACCGCTGCACCTCGTCTCTCTCCGCGACCAACACTGCCTCCTAGCCGGATGTCCTCTTCCCTGACACATACCCTGCCTCCGACGCCTCCCGTGCGTCCCGCCCACCCCCCAAGCTTCAAAATACCGGATATCGGGTTCGTATCGGTTAGGCTTCGACATATCGGATATCGGATATCGGGTGATATATTGGACGATATGTAGATATATTGAAGAAACCAAGTCTAGTTTTTTTCATTATTCTTGTTCAAAACATTTACTTTTAGTAAAAGAAAATGCATGATCTCAATGCTTTAACATAACACTTTTGGATTCCTAGTTTAGTAACTTGTTGATAAAGAAACTAATAAGGAAGGACTCACAAAATCCTTACTCTATGATTAAAAACAATACGATATATATGCATTTGTACAAAACATTGTGCATGACTTTCATAATATATAAGGAAGATGTAAATGCATAATGTTATTTCACTGCTTTCTAATAAAAAAATTGTTGTCATCTATGTATCGTTCTATATCGGTGGACATATTAGACTAGATATTGGACATATCAGTCGATATTTCGGTCCATATCAGATGATATGTTGGAAAATAATATTTACCAAATGATATGTTATGTTTATACTGGTAGAGCCCCAAAAGTGATATATCGGCCTATATATCGGTCGTATCGGCCTAGATTTAAAAGGTTGCCACCCCCTGCTCCGCCGCCAGCTTCCTGTTGCCGCCGTTGAGCCATTGACCAGCCCCGGCCTCAAAGTCACTGGCGCCCCGTTCCAGACCAAATCCGGCCGTTCCAGACCGGATCCGGAGCACCGTCGCCGGATCCCATTGATACGTCTCCGTCGTATCTATAATTTTTGATTGTTTTATGCCAATATTCTACAACTTTTATATACTTTGGCATCATTTTATATTATTTTTTCGGACTAACATATTGATCCAGAGCCCAGTGCCAGTTCCTGTTTGTTGCATATTTTTTGTTTAATAGAATATCCATATAAAATGAAGTCCAAACGCGATAAAAAATTATGGAGAATTATTTTGGAATATATGTTATTTTTGGGAGGTGGAGTCAACGCAAACGGAGACCTACAGCCTCCACTACCCACTAGCTAGGGCGCGGCCCACCCCCTCTGGCATGTGGCGGTGCCTAGTGGGCACCCCGTAAGTCGGTTGGAGATCTTCTTCGGCCGCAAACAAGCTTATACCCGGAAAAACTCATGTTAAAATTTCAGCGCAACCGGAGTTACGGATCTCTGATACATAGCTGTGGGGGAATCTAGATACATAGCACAAGCTACCATAGGGAGCATTCATTTTCCTGCTATACATTATTTTGCTCTCTTCATAGGTAGGTGCATAAATGGTAAAGATGAAGCATGTCATATGTGTGTCCCTGACCTCAGTATTCTTAGGAGTGCTGTGTTAGGAGACAAATCTTATAATTTGGGAGCCATTGTTGCACGTAGGTTGCATCTTAGTAGATTTAATGGAGATTTCTTTGGTGGAATTTATGCAACCCGCTTAGCTGATTTTCTTGGTGTAACCATACGTGGTGATGATATTGAATTGCCTCCTACTTATCTAGACTTTAATGCTATGGTTCACCATCAGTTTGTTGAGAGGAATGAACCACCTCTCCAGTACCGACTAATCTTTGACATGCGTCACATTGTCAATATTGTTCTCCCTGCTCCTGCTCTCTTTGACTTTCAGGCAAAGGGGAGATATTACATAACCAGAGAGGAGGCGGAGGAGTATAAGAGGAGGGCCGAGATAGCTCGCCTCCAAGCTGCAGCACACGATGCAATAGCCGCTGCATCTCAGTACGACCCCAACTACAACTTTGGATATCCGCCAGGCCATCCGTGGCAATAAACCAACTTAGGCCAAAAGCCTAAGCTTGAGGGAGCACGTATTTCCCACGGACATTACATTCATGTTCACAAACTCATTGCTAGATGACGGTGCTCATAATTTTTCACTGTAATATCCATCCTAGTTTATTTTCTTTTTCTTGCTTTCTTCTTGTGTGTTTGATAAACTTTAAGAAAACCAAAAAAAAATTAGTGTAGTTTTTAGTTAGTTTACTTTTCTTGCTGTAGTAGTAATAATTAAAAGAAAACCCAAAAAGATTTCCTGTTCTTCTTTTGCTTGTTGGGAGCTTTCCCGTGTAAATAGTTTTTATTTCTTTTCTTTTCTTTGGGGGTCGATAGGAGAAGACCAAAATTAAATTGTTGAAGTGGCTCTTATATGCATTATTGTTGATTTAACCAAGAGCCCATATTGCCTTGTCTTCTCCTGTTTATTGAATGCTTGCAGATTCCCGTTTAGTCCAATGCACGTGCACTCTTATTATTTTCACATCGTTCGCTCGTGCAAGTGAAAGGCAATTATGAAGATATCTGATGGACTGATTGAGATGAGAGAAGCTGGTATGAACTCGACCTCTCTTGTTTTTTGTAAATCTTCTATACCTATACTAATCTGTCACTTCCTAAAAATTACCACGTTAATTAGTAATTACCGGCCGTTCATCTAATAGGACCGAGTTATAACGGTGCAGATCCACCGATATAATCCTTGCAATCTACAAAAAAAACAAGCGTTGTTGTAAAAAAAAACAATCTAAGCAACGTGTAAAGGAAGGAATCTCCTTCTCTTCCACGACTTCCACCTCCACTCAAACCAATCTAGGAAACCAGTAAAAAAAACACAATCTGCCGTGCTCATATAGTCTTCCACGACTTCCACCTACACTCAAACCAATCTAGGCAACCAGCAAAAAAAACAAACTGCCGTGCTCATACAGAACTTCAGAATTGATCCTTCCTACAGAATCCTCACGCAATATTTTTCCTACAGATCGGTTCGTCTATGATCCTCCTCCCGATATACTACGAAGTCTCCTTCCGCATGGGCACGGCTGAGGTCATAAAAAATAATCGATCTAAGGCACATCTCCCATTTGGATCGCAATGACACGTAAGCCGCGGATACTCTCCCTGTATCCATATTGGTGGTTCATGGATGTAAAGATTCAAGAGGCCAGAGCTGCAGACTCGCTTATGTATGTACCTTTCTTTTCATTCGTTTGTCATTCTTTTAATAGGTCAAGAGAGCACGTCATGAAATACATATGAAATACATATGGGTACTTATGTCTCTGCTTATCTTTTGCCTTCTAATTCCGATATGGATATCCATGTGTCCTCTTGGTGCCTTTGCCTGTTCTCACTTGGGTGAGATAGATCTGCAGAAGACAGATTGATATGCATGGAGGTGGAGAAGATTTTAGGACAGCGAGTAGCACTGGACATTGCCAAGCCATGATACCAAGACACAAACAACCAGTGCAGCTGGGACAACTTCAAGGAGGTAGAACATGTTTGATTAGAAGATAAATTAAATTATATCAGTTTCGGATACCTGCCAATGCTACACACAAAAGAAACTTTGATTTGTTGTCTCCACGTGACCTGCAGGTTTGATCAGCACCCGACCATGTCTCATGCACGAGGAGTTGGGGATTCAACATGTGCCCTGGACTGAACAAAAACAAATACCAGCAGCAGGTCGGCATTGTGCGTTCGGCCGTGCTTAAGGGTAGTGCAAGCCATGACTTGAATTCTGATCTGCAGTCTTAGCGAATACACTGGCGTTTCAACCCAGACGCCTGAACTCACATGATACAAGTGATCTAGGATGGCGTTCACGTGAGCGTTCGCACGACGTCCATGTTCTTGATTACACATATGTTGATTATCCTAATGCTGCGCTTTATACCCATGAAGACTGGACAAATTTCCAATGCCTACAGGAGTTGAAAGATCAGCAAGGATGTCAGCCATATAAATCATGTGTTCATCAACAAAACCGGTAGCAGTGGCGGCTATAGTGAGGCCAGGCATACCGTGTTAGGCAATTATCTTGGTAGAATAAATAAGACTAAGGGCAACATGTTAACATACACCCTCACATGATCCCAGTTTGATGTTTGGATGTCTACGAAAAAAGAGGCAATAAGGCCTAGGGATTAAATGATGTCTAGCACCGATTGAATACATGTGAACGTGACATGGATTGACACGGAAACGAGGTATTAAAAATTCCATTTTCTCATAATCTGCAAAAGGATAAGTTGGGTCTTCATCCATGAGCTTTATTTTAATGGTTAATGTACTGTGGAACAAAAAACGAGAATGAACTTTATAGCCACATGCTTAGTTGGTGGAGCATGGTCCTCGGACATACCAGGCTAACTGATGTCCGAGAGTATGTATGGTAAATGCCTTGATGGATGTAAACAACATGTCAACAAGATGATTCGATTTTCCATATCTTTGCACAGTTCGTTTACATTTTTAACAAAAGTTACCAACGACATGTGAAAAAGAAGGACAAATCTTATGTTTTCTAGGTACACACTTTTTCATGCTGTGGTGTTCCTTCTTCTTGGGGTTCAATGAGTGCTAGCAGTGTGCATTGTGACAAGATTTATTTCAATCTAAGAGGCAACAAGTTCCAGATTATATCATTATTAATTATGTGCTAACACACAAAATTCCCCAAGTATATCATTTAGTCCTGTCACTAACTTACTGTCAATGAAGAATCCATTCTGCCGCCTGTTGTTCGCAGATTGAACCCCTTCCGTAACAACCTTAGCTTGGACATCCTCCTGCAGCTATGGTGCACCCTGCTGCAGGTTTCCTGTAGGGTATTATCTTTTAAAGATTTTTTTTACAAATTTGTCCATATTCTCCATGACTTTAATTTTTGGTTTGAAGGGGGAGAGAAGATAGGATGATGATCCAGCATCCAACCGCCAACTCTACAGTATTCGGAAAGCATAATATTTGGTACTTAGTGCAAGAAAAGGTACAAGTACGATTTACCATGCAAAAAAGGTACAAGTATGATAAAACAAAAGTATTGTTTATTACCTCAAATTTTAACAATGCATGGTGATTCAGATTTTATAACACAATTATAAATATGTGAATTTTATTAACTCCTTCATGTACAGGTAGAAATGGTTTTGTAGTAATATCTTTTAGAGACATAATCCTTACACACTGTGTATATACGTGTACTTCAAATGTACGACATAAAGGAATGTCCATAGTCGCTCTCTAATTTTTAGATAAACAATCAAAATAGTTAAGAGAAAGATCAAAAACATATTAAACAATATATTATAAGGCAAGTGAGAGTTAAGACCAAATATTTTTAAATTGTACATCGAAATGGTAGTCCAATGTGCTACAACATGACATGTCTGCATCAAATGTACAACTAATTATTATTTACAATGTTGCCAATTACCAGCCATGTCTCAAATAAATATGTTAGAAGACATGCATTCCAATCCCGAACATAATCTAACAATTCAATTGGCATAGATGAAGCAATGCCATCCAGCGAGTAATGCTCAAAAAATTACAAGACAACTGAGCGCGTGATAAGAATAATAGAACATAGTTTCAATGCACACATATATCGTTCAATTGAGGTGACTATTGTAGTAAATATACCGTACAAAATCAAATAGTATAACTGCATACTTAAACGATGTATTTATGAAATTTTTCTCCATTTCTTATTAGCCCGTGCAAATGCACGGGTAGACGACTAGTATGATTAGTTCATTGTTCCTGATTCAGCCTATTATGAATAAACATGTTTGCAATGACAATTAGAGATCATAGTTGCTCGTGCCATGCTTGATTAGCTATGAGTTATAATGGTTTACCTTGCGTGCCAACATGCTATTAAAATGGTTGTGATGTGGTATAGTGGGGTGGTATCCTCCTTTGAATGATTTAAGTGACTCGACTTGGCACATGTTCACACATGTAGTTGAAACAAATCAACATAGCCTTCACGATATTTATGTTCATGGTGGATTATATCCTACTCATGCTTGTACTCAATGTCTATTAATTTTAATGCATGTTCATGACTGTTGTCGCTCTCTAGTTGGTCGCTTCCCAGTCTTTTGCTAGCCTTCACTTGTACTAAGCAGGAATACTGCTTGTGCATCCAATCCCTTAAACCCCAAAGTTATTCCATATGAGTCCACTATACCTTCCTATATGCGGTATCTACCTGCCGTTCCAAGTAAATTTGTATGTGCCAAACTCTAAACCTTCAAATGAAATTCTGTTTTGTATGCTCGAATAGCTCATGTAGTAACTAGGAGTGTCCTTATCTTCCCTGCTAGGCGGGTTATTCTCAGGAGGAGTGGACTCCGCTCCTCACTCATGAGAAAATGGCTGCTCACCGGGATGGCCAGTCCCATGCTTTATGCAAATCAAATCAAAATAATTGCAAACAAAACTCCCCCTGGGACTGTTGTTAGTTGGAGGCACTTGTTGTTTCGAGCAAGCCATGATGCTTGTTGGTGCAGGGGGAGTATAAACTTTACCATTCTGTTTGGGAACCACCTATAATGTGTGTAGGATGGAAGATATCGCCATCTCTTGGTTGTTATGTTGGCAATGAAAGAATGCCGCTCAAAATATTATTTATCTCTTCCTTAAAATCAAGATCTAGCACCTCTACAAATCCCTGGTTCCCTCTGCGAAGGGCCTATCTATTTACTTTTATGTCGAGTCATCACCCTCTGATAAAAAGCACCAGCTGGAGAGCACCGCTATCATTTGCATCCATTACTATTAATTTATATTGGGTATTAAGGGAGTCCTGGATTAGGGGGTCCTCGTACAGCCGGACTATATCCTTTAGCCGGACTATCGGACTATGAAGATACAAGATTGAAGACTTCGTCCCGTGTCCGGATGGGACTCTCCTTGGCGTGGAAGGCAAGCTTGGCTATACTGATATGTAGATCTCCTCCCTTGTAACTGATTCTGTGTAACCCTAGCCCCCTCCGGTGTCTATATAAACAGGAGGGTTTAGTCCGTAGGACAACAACAATCATACCATAGGCTAGCTTTTAGGGTTTAGCCTCTACGATCTTGTGGTAGATCAACTCTTGTAATAGTCATATCATCAAGATCAATCAAGCAGGAAGTAAGGTATTACCTCCATTGAGAGGGCCCGAACCTGGGTAAACATCGTGTCCCCCGCCTCCTGTTACCATCCGCCTTAGACTCACAGTTCGGGACCCCCTACCCGAGATCCGCCGGTTTTGACACCAACATTGGTGCTTTCATTGAGAATTCCGCTGTGTCGTCATCATAAGGCTGGATGACTCGCCTCGTTGTCAAGGACAACATCACCTCTAGGTGAGCCCTGGCTGTAGGCCAAACTCTCGGACTAGGCGGCTTCGTCATGACTGCCCGTTCGGCCGCTGCGCCGACGATGACTTCTCGGGTCATCAAAAACAGTCTCCACGTCGGCTTGGAATTCGCCGAGCAGATGGATCCAATGGAGCTCTCTTCTTTGAACGAGCTCTTGGATCACATCGCCGCCTTGGGAGTCGCTATGGACTATGATCGGATCAGGCTTAAACCCGACCAAAGGGAGATTAACTCTCCGCCGGTCACCCATCAGGTAGCGGTGGTGGAGGAGCAACGCAGCGCTTCTTCCTCTATCTTGAGGACAAGCTACGTCCCGATTCCCGAGCTCTCTAAGCTGGATACCCGTTTATGGGAGGACATGGCCCAAGATCTGAACCTAGAGTCAGACAGCGGGCCAGACCTATTGAGCAACAAACCGGAGCCCGAACTTTCAAGATTGGAAACTTCGCTGCTCCTGGGTCTCGGATCGGGTCAAGGTTCGGACCTAAATCTACCCACCCACCCAGACTTTCCAAGATTAGACAAGAGCCCCAAGAGACAGTACATCACTATTGGGCCAGATTCCTCCTTGTAATGAGCAAGTCAAGGACTGTCACGAGGAAGACGCAGTTTCATTCTTTTGCAAAAATTGCACGGACAAGAGAATCCTCAATGCAATAAGTTGCCGTGACATAGCACACTTCGCTGACTTGGCGGCCATAGTACAAAAGTACTGTGCCATGGAAAGCTCCTGGAAAATCCAAACAAAATTCTGGGATCCTCCGGCTCTCACTAAACCCAAACAAAAGTACTTGTAATGAGCAAGTCAAGGACTGTCACGAGCCTTGCCGAAGTCTGCCACGTAGTAGCAATAAATCCATGGAGCGATACGGCTATTACCTTCAATGCCAGTGACAAACCTAAATTCTGGACATCCCGAGCACCAGCCGCCTTGGTCCTTAGTCCAATTGTGGACGGCTTCCGGCTTACTAAAGTGCTCATGGATGGCGGCAACGGATTAAACCTTATTTATGAGGAGACTCTTCGAAAAATGGAAATAGACAGAAGCCACATTGAGCAAAGCAGCATGACCTTCAGAGGAATCATCCCTAGTCGGGAGGCACGATGTGCTGGCAAAATCACACTAGATGTGGTATTCGGCACGCCGAGAATTATAGGTCAGAAATCACATTCCAAGTGGCCCCGTTCAATAGCAGATACCACGTCCTTCTAGGGCGGGAGGCATTCACGATCATCTAAGCTATACCCCATTACGGGTACATGAAGCACAAAATGCCCGGGCCCAATGGAATCATCACTCTAGCTAGTGATACGGACATAGCACTCCGCACCGAAAATAAAACAGCCGCACTGGCCATCGAGGCATTATCCGAAGCCCTCGCGGCCGAGGAATTAACTGCGCTGCGCTCCACAGTGGACAGGGACGACTTGATACTCGAAAAAAGATCCAAGTCCACTTCTTTTAAACCAGCAGATGAAATAGTCAAATTCCAAGTCCATCCAACTGACCCTACAAAAACAGCATCCATTGGGGCATAGTTAAACCCCACAGTAGACGCCGCACTACGGGAGTTCTTGCGCGAGAATTGGGACATCTTCACCTGGCATCCTTCAGACATGCCAGGAACCCCATGCAGGCTGGCCGAGCATAGCCTTAACATCCTAAAGGGATTCAAGCCGGTCAAGCAAACTCTTCGGCGCTTCTCTGAGCCTAAGCGACAAGCCATGGGAGAGGAGCTAGCCAAGTTACTGGAGGCCGGATTTATCCGAGAAATAAAACATCCGGACTGGCTAGCAAACCTGGTGATGGTACCAAAGAAGGACAAATCCTGGCGCCTATGCATTGACTTCAAGGACCTTAATAAGGCTTGCCCAGAGGATCCCTTCCCCCTCCCCCGCATCGATCAAATTATCGACGCTACCGCAGGACACGACTCATTGTGTTTCCTCGACGCATACTCCGGATACCATCAAATTAAGATGGTGGAGTCCGATCAAGCCGCAACGACATTTATCACTCCATACGGCCCCTTCTGTTTTAACACCATGCCTTTCGGGCTCAAAAACGCAAGTGCAACCTATGAATGCATGATTCAGACATGCTTGGAGACACAGATTGGCAAAACAGTGGAGGCATATGATACGTCCATTTTGCATCATGCTTTTATATCGATATTTATAGCATTATGGGTTGTTACTACACATTATGTCACAATACTTATGCCTATTCTCTCTTATTTTACAAGGTTTACATAAGGAGGGAGAATGCCGGCAGCTGGAATTCTGGGCTGGAAAAGGAGCAAATATTAGAGACCTATTCTGCACAACTCCAAAAGTCCTGAAACTCCACGAAAGTTATTTTTGGAAATAATAAAAAATATTGAGCGGAAGAAGTACGCCAGAGGGGGACCCACCTGGCCACGAGGGTGGGGGCGCGCCCTACCCCCCAGGGCGCGCCTTACCCCCCAGGGTGCGCCTTACCCCCCAGGGCGCGCCCCCTGCCTCGTGGGCCCCCTGTTGGCTCTCCGGTGGCCATCTTCTGCTATATGAAGTCTTTCGTCATGGAAAAAAATCAGAAGCAACCTTTCAGGACGAGACTCCGCCGCCACGAGGCGGAACCTTGGCGGAACCAATCTAGGGCTCCGACAGAGCTGCTCTGCTGGGGACACTTCCCTTTGGGAGGGGGAAATCATCGCCATCGTTGTTGCTCTACAAAACTAGGGGCACATTTTTGTTCCCCTTTACCTGTGCACGGGCAGTCAGAGCCGCGCCCGCGACCACACCAAGCAGGGCAAGGGAGGTGAGCCAAGGTAAGACCGAAGCCCAGGAGAGCCAGAGCAACGCCAAGACCAAGGCCACAAAGATCAAAGGGACGGAGCAGGTTCCCCCGACAGGAGACCCTTGCCGGGGGCAGCCCCGGCAAGACCCTTGCTGGGGCGGCTCGCCCCACGCCAACGGTGTGAGCCACCCTTGAGCCCACGGTTCCCAATGCCATCATCCAGTGGAGCCAGGGCTCGGGAAGGCGCCTCCGTGGTGGCATGCAGATCTTTGTGAAGACATATCCAAGAACAGACGAGGATTAGAAGACGACGACTCCCCAGCAAGACCCTTGCCGGGGATGAAGATCCTTGCCGAGGACGTCTGCGCGCCACGGTAAGACCCATGCCGGGCCACCCGGCAAGGCCCTCGCCAAGCGCACCAGCAGGGCCACCGTCAGGCCCGCACCAGCCAAGCCTCCGCCGCCGTTCGCACGCAGCTGCCAACCCAACTAGCTGGGCAGGCAGCTGCGTGGCAACATGCAGCCCTTCGTGGAGGCTCCACCACCGCGCCACCTCAGCTGCTTGCCTACCTACATGGCACCACATGCATCGCTGGCCAGGGCGTGTATCGAAGCTTGGAGGAGCGGCGATGGATGGGACGGGCCTCGCCCTCGTCCTCGATAAAGTGAAGGGACACCTAAGCCTCGCATTAAATGCGCTTTGTCCTGTAATACCAGCGATAACCTGCAACACTGTTGCCTTTCCACCTCCTGTGTGCCACTGTGGCAACCCCTTTTTCCTATAAAAGGATGCCCGAGGCGACCAGGAGAAGGATTCGGATTTTTGGAGCTCGTTACACCCCGTAGCTAGTTCAAGAACTCATATATACATCCACCAAAGCAGGACTAGGGTTTTACGCATCCTCGTGGTCCGAACCTTGTTAAACGAACCGCATGCTCTCTGTTAGACCCGCTCTTCTCTCAACCCTGCGCCCCGCAACCATAGTAGGGATTCTTGTGATCCCATAGGTGTCGTTTCCCACCGACATCTTTGGCGCGCCAGGTAGGGGAGGCTCGTTTGTGAGAATCGTTTTTAGCAGTTAAGTGAGCATTTCTTCACGGCGATGGCTCGAAAAGAAGCAGGAGAGCGGGTCGAAAGATTGACGTCGGCGCGACTACAAGCAGAAGCTAAGTCACACCGAACCCTGATCACTTCCTTTTCTTTTTTATACAAGGTTATTTCCCTCGGAGATGTCGTGCCTTTGTATGGAAAACCTGCACGCCAGGGGGCTCTCCCACTATCGGCAACGCCCTTGCCCTGTTTCGAGTCTGCTCAATAGCTCAAGTGGCCGCGTCGAGTGCGGCAGGGTTAGCCTTCCGCGATTGACAACGCTCTCGATTCTGACTCGAGTCAAGCTCGATAGTTCGAGCGGCCGTGTTAACAACGGTAAGGTGGCTCGCCCGGCAGCACGCATACCCGGCAGGCCAATGGGGATCCGTCGCCAAGACACCGCCTTGGGCTTCCGCGCCGGCGAGCCTGCCCAGTTGGCGTAGGGTGTGTATACAAAGGGAAATCAAATAGGGAAATAACATGCATAGTACTGAAAATGCTGCAGAGTTATGTTACATCAAATTGTTGCCGCGGTTCTAACTAGAGATAGCAATTGTCTTGGTTGTGAACCCGCAGCGGCAGTAAGGGACGGGATGCCTAATCTCGACGCTGGCCCTCCACCCTCAGAATTCTGCCGACACGGCTGATGATGGGCTTGATGCGCTCCCTGAGCGGCGCGAGGTCGACATCCTCCAGCAAGCTCTCCAGCGCGGCGTCGAAGTCGAGGTCGGGGTACCAGTGCGCCACCTTGGTGAGAACCTTGGTCATGGCGCCCTGACAAAGCATCCGGGACTCCTCGCCCAGTGAGGCCGCCCAGTTGGCGTGGAGCCGCTCCAGAGCATGGACGACCTTCTCAAAGAACAAGGTCAGGCTACAGTTGACGCTCACGCTCCTCTCCGGGACATACCTCACATCCGACATCCCCATGATGGCAAACTGCGGGGCGGCCTGGTTGGCGACGGCGGCAAGGCGTTTGAGCCAGCGGTCTCGCCCGCCACATGTTCGGCAAAGTTGAGGCCCACGTTCTCCCGCAACTGCTTCTCGCCCTCCAGCGCCTTGGCCAGGGTGCCCTCTCGAGTCTTGGCCTCCTCCAGCGCCTCCTCGAGATCCTTCAGCTTCGGCTTAAGATCCCCGATGGAGTTGATGGCCTCCGCAAGCTCTCCAGCCTTGCTGATGACCGCGCCCTATGCCACCGTCAGAGCACCGTTAAGCGTGTCCTTCTCCTGGGACAACTTTGACGCCTGCTCCTTCAGCCTGTCGCGCTCCCCCTCCAGCTCCTTCACCTGGCCACCGTGAACCTAGGCCTGGGCATTGAGTGCCTCCTTGTGCCTCTGCTCCAGCTCACCGGTCTGCTGCAGGACGAGCTTCTCCACCTCGGCATCTTTGCCACGAAGTGTGGCGGCGAGCTTCTCCTCGCGTGCGACAAGGTCCTCCTCCTGGGAGTTCAGCGCAGCCTCGCGCTGGGTCCGAACGGCATCGGTGGCCTCGGCCGAGTTCTTCGCCGCCTCCTGAGCTTTCTCGACGTCGGCAAGCTTCATGGTGAGCTCCATGTCGCGCCTGGCCTGCTCGCCCTAGGCGGCCTTGAGCTCCTCGTGGGCCTCGCGGAACCAGTTCTGCGCTTCGGCGACGCGCTTCTGGAGGTCCGCCTCCGCCTTCTCCACCATCACCGTCCTGGACTTAACCTTGTCTAGACGGGCGCGGTGGAGCGCCTAGAGCTTCCGGAAGATGGCGCCCAGGGCATGGAGGATCCGCTCCTCCTGCGAGCCGTCACCGCCAACGATCGGCTCGTCGACGACTTCGAGCCCGACAGCGGCAAGCGCCTCGTCGTCGAACACCTCTCCCTCAACGGGTGTCCTGGTGCCCGACGCGCCTGGAAGGTGGACGAACAAGTCGTCGCTCACCCTCAGATACTTGCCGGAGCCGGAAGCGGCGGAAGAGAAGGCTGGTCCTCGGCCACCTCCTCCTCCTCTTCAGCAGCGGCCCCGCTGGCCTCCCCGTCAGGCCCCTTGCCGGCCTCCTCGGCGGCGGCCTTGTCGGCCTCCCCGGCGGGCCCCTTGACGGCGTCCTCAGCTGCACCCTTGGCAGCTTCCTCAGCGGCAGCCTTGTCAGCCTCCCCGGTAGGCCCCTCGGCGGCAACCTTCTCGGCGTCCGCCTCGGCGGCCTTGGCGACGTCCTCGATGACGGCGTCCACGTCCTCCGGGTTCACCGAGGAGGGATCTGGACACCAAAGACAGGGGTGAGGCAAAGCCAAGGCCAAGAACCGGAAAGAAGAGGAAGTAGGGACGAACGGCGAATGACTTACCGGTGCCAGCACTCGGCTGGGAAGCGGAAGTCCCCTCCCCGCCAACATTCGGCGTCGAGGCAAAGACACCGGCGCCCAAGTTCTCTTCCTGCTCCTCCATGTGGGTGGCCCCGGTGCTTAGCGCCCTTGCCGGGGACGTCCCTCGGGGCGGCGTGGTCGACAGGGGTGGCGTGTTGAGAGTAGCCCCCTGCGGCTCCTCCTGCTGCTGCTCCCCTCCTACACACCTGGCAAGGTCAGCACTGAAGTGTCGCGCCCCTGACAAATGTCGAGGTGAAAAGAATGGTGAACTTACGCTTGGGGCTTTGCCGGGGGCTGCTGTCCGGGCTGCTCAACACCACCAAGGGCGCCCTCGAAGTACCAGCCGGGTGCTGGCCACCCGCCGAGACCTTGGCCCTTTTTGCTCTCTAGGCCAGCGTCTCCGCATCCCTGCAAAGATGAAGACAAGTCAAGATCAGTAACGCAGGTTGGGGAGGCAGAGATAACGGAGAGGAACCGGATGCTTACTCATCGTCCTCCTCCTGTGCTGTCTTCCTCTTCTTCCTCAGACTGAGGGATCCATAATCAAAGGTGATCCCCGCGCCGACGTTCGCCGGAGGAGGGGAGGGAGGCGGCGTCTGGGCACGCTTGGATGAAGAAGGAGCGGTCGTCTTCTTCTTCACCGCGACCTTCGCCGGCTTCTTCGCCGCCGCGGCGCTCGTGTGGGGCCGGGACCCCTCGAAGGTCAGCTGCTGCTGCGCAGCCCTGCGGGGCCGAACCGGCTCAATGGAACTGGCCCGCCGCAAGACTCACCCCTCCCCATAGGTGGCGTCTGGTCTGCGGTCTCGGCCTCCTCCTCCGACGACTCGCCGGTCATATCCTCGACCAGAGGAGCCTCGGTGCCGGCGCTGCTAGCCCCCCGGCGGCTGCCGCCCACCGGGCAAGCTCCTCTTCCTCCGCGGTCGTCACAGCCTTGTCCTCCATGCCGCCATCGATGCCGGCCTCCCTGGTGAGCTGTGCCTCCCTCGCTGTCGGTGTCAAAACCGGCGGATCTCGGGTAGGGGGTCCCGATCTGTGCGTCAAGGTCGGATGGTAACAGGAGACAAGGGACACTTTATTTTACCCAGGTTCGGGCCCTCTCGATGGAGGTAAAACCCTACTCCTGCTAGATTAATATTGATGATATGGGTAGTACAAGAGTAGATCTACCACGAGATCAAGGAGGCTAAACCCTAGAAGCTAGCCTATGGGTATGATGATGGTTATGATGTGTTCGTGCTACGGACTACAACCCTCCGGTTTGTATAGGCACCGGATAGGGTTAGGGTCACACAGAGTCGGTTACATTGGTAGGAGATCTTGAATATCCGCACGCCTAGCTTGCCTTCCACGCCAAGGAAAGAACCTTGTATCTTCATAGTCCTGGAGTCCGGCTGAAGATATAGTTTGGCTATCCGAACACCCCCTAATCCAGGACTCCCTCAGTAGCCCCTGAACCAGGCTTCAATGACGACGAGTCCGGCGCGCAAATTGTCTTCGGCATTGCAAGGCGGGTTCCTCCTCCAAATTCTTCAAGAAGATAGTAAACACCAAAAAATAGTGTCCGGCTCTGCAAAACAAGTTTCCACGTATTGCCATATAGAGAATAATACAAACACAAATCAAATCTGTTGACGTATTCCGCAGTGCGTCATAACACTGCGACCAAGCCTTCTGTATGGATTTTTTTTGTTCCACCGCAGCACGTTCAACGAGGCGGTTTCCTTGGCACGTCTTGTCGAAGCAGAGATCGTGTGCCCCTTTTAACGGGGTTCTCATTAATGCGGACGTGGGTAACCCAACCGCGCCATTTACCACGGCGTGTGAGCGGCAAGCGAGTTTTATTAGGTAGGTGGGGACGCATAACGGCATCAGCCTATATAAGGGGATAAAGATCCACCTCTTTCACCTACGCCTTCTTCCTCCTTTGCCCATCCATCTCCTGCGCACTCAAGCTCCAACGCCCAAGTTCGCTCTTTCTTCCCCAACCTGCTCCAGCGATGTCTGGAGCGGGTGGCAAGTGGATGGCTTCCTCCGATATGGAGGGTCAAATCAACAAGCTTAGGAAGGCCGGATATCTGTCCAAGGACATCCCGCACCGGCTTCCCGAGGCGGGGCAGCTTCTTCCCACCCCAAGGCCTCATGAGAGGGTAGTTTTTCTTCCCCATTTCCTCCGCGGACTGGATTTTCCACTTCACCCTTTTGTCCGGGGGCTCATGTTCTACTACGGCCTGGACTTCCATGATCGGGCACCGAACTTTATCCTCAATATCTCGACGTTTATCATCGTGTGTGAGGCCTTTCTCCGCATCCGCCCCCACTTCGGCCTCTGGCTCCAGACCTTCAACGTCAAGCCCAAGGTGGTGTCCGGCACCCAGGCGGAGTGCGGAGGTGCTATGGCCGGCAAAATGGCCAACGCACTCTGGTTCGATGGCTCCTTTGTGGAGTCCTTAAAGGGGTGGCAGGCAGGGTGGTTTTACATCACCGAGCCACGTGACTCGAAATGGGTCGCGGCCCCTGAGTTCCGATCCGGACCCCCCACGCGGCTCATGTCCTGGAAAGAGACGGGCCTATCATGGGGCAATGAAGAAGAAGTGACCGGACTGCAAACATGCATTCGGTCCCTGATGAACAAGCCCATCCGGCATGTCAACATCATCCAGGTCATGTTCATTCGCCGGATCCTCCCGTGCCAAGAACGGGAGTTCACTTTGTGGGAATTCGACCCGGCGCAGCACCAAACCCTCAATAGGCTCTTCGACACGACGTATGAAGACGTCTGGAAGGTGCTAACCAAAGGCGCCGAGTGCCCCACATCCGCTTCCGAGGACCGCGGATACAGCTCGCAGCGTAACGCTGGCGAGGTAGGCTATTTATACCTTTCACAGGTTCGTTAAGCTTTTCTACATAGATTAACTCTATGTGGGATCTAAAAACTCCCTTTGCCTTTGACAGGCGTGGCTGAAGATAGCCGGACCAATCAACTGTCCGGCTCCTCGGCCCGAAGACCCAGCCCCAGCTCTCTTAGAGAAGCCGCTGGCTCCGGCGCCCTATGTGGTGCCGGAGAAGAAGGTCAAGAAGAAGAAGACCACCGGGACTCGAAAGAGTGACCGCAATGTGGTGGTGTCGAGCTCGTCATCTGGCGAGTCTGCGACGCCCTCCTCTCGTGAAAACGAGGAGGAGGAACAAGGAAGCTCTCCCCCTCCATCGAGGGGAGCGAAAAAGAAGAAGGTCGCCCCAACAGGGGAGGCCGAGGGGTCGAGGAAAAGGAAGACCCCTCCGCCGGACTACTCCCCCAACGCCGAAGAGGGCGGAAAGGAGTGGCCGGACAGAACCAAGCGTCCGGCGACATCGTAAGTATTCACATACCAGAATGACTCATAGTATCTTCAAGTGCGCTGCTTACCCTAATGTCGAATGCTATTTGCGCAGCCCGCCCCGAGCCGCACTCGATGATTCATCGAGCGGCTCCCTGGATTCATCGGACATGAACTCTGTCCCGCCCGCAGTCTCCCCCAGCGGGGCAGACGACGCCAAAGCGGCGTCCCGCCGAACAGGGCAGGAGGAGGTGGTCCTGGAGGAGCCGCAAGGCAATCCTCAGGACCCCAGGAGTAAAGGGATGAAACCCCCCAGGGCTCCCAGTCCGGCTTTGTGCCGGACACCGCGCCGGACTCAACCTTCCTGGCTCGCGGTGGGCAAACTCCTTCCAAGAGGAGTAAGCCGTCTGAGCCAGCGACCTCTGTCCAACCAGAGGCACCAGATAGTCTGTTGGAGGCGCTTGAAGGCGCCACCATTGACGAGGAGCACCGTACTATTATGAGTGCGGTGGCCCAAAGGGTTCAGTCCGCCAAGAGCGGACTGAATGAAGCTTGCGCTAGCCTTCTAACAGGCTTCCAGGTAAGCAAAAAATATGCTAAATTCATTACCGCATAGACAGTAGCCCCTGATGCTCTGGTCGGTGTTCGGAAAGAAAAGCCGAATAGAGGATCCAACAATTTTCGCAGGAGTCTAATAAAAAGTCTAATATGCGTATGCAGGCTTCCCTGCTGTCCACCGCCGCACTGACTGCGCAGGTGGAAGTCTAGAAACAGCCTCAGGGTCACCGAGGGGAATTGGGCCGCCATCGGCTGGGTATGAGGCCCAGTGCGATGTTGGGCCTGTTCCAGGTGGGCTATATGCAGAGGAGTCTGAGGACGAGGCGGTTGACTACGTGCATAGGGCATGCAGCGATATGTCTGACTCATATCGTCTCATCGGGCGCCGTAGGGTTCGGCCTCCTCATCGGCGAGTGAATTGTGGCGGCCGTGCTCGTCGGATCCCGCCGTTGCTTCCAATGGCGGGACGAGGGGCCGCGGGAAAGAGCGCGGCTGCGCCAGACGGGTCGGCTCGTGCCGGCGTGGTGCCTCCGGCGGCCTCTGGAGGTGGCCACGGAGTTGAGGCGCCGCTGCCGGGCGCGGGAGTGGGACGCAGAGGCACCGCCCCTGGGGTCGTTCGCGGTGTGCCGGCGGCGGGTCGGTGTGCGGCTGGCGCACCAGGCCTTCGCCCTTCGGTCCCGGCCCTAGATCCTCCCGCAAGTAGGGGGGGTGGTCTCCGCCCGCCGGCTCCGGCGATGGCTGCCGCTGCGGGTCGGGGCGGTGGACACGGTTCCCTGCGCCCGATGGCGCCTACTTCGTTGCCTGTTGTGGGGCAGACCGATGCTCGTGGCGTCCGCCCGCCAATGCCGAGGCCTGCGGCGCTGTCAGGGACGTTGCCGCCTGCCGGACGAGGAGGCTTGCGACCTCCCGCGCCGAACGTGGGGTCCCGTGATGCACCGCCGCCTCACCACGTCGCGAGACCGACGCAACAGCGTTCGGGTCCAACTATGGCACGGCCGGACGCTAGGAGCGGTGGAGCCAATGGTCCGCCCAAAGGACAATGGGGAGATGATGGCTATGATATCTACGGAGAAGGCCAACACCGTGGTTCGTCATCTACGGGAGGTGGACGCGGATACGCTTGGCAGAGTGATGGTTCGGTTGAGAGGCCGTTCCTTGGCCCGGCGGGTGGTTTTGTTGAGGGGGCTTCGGGCCCGAACAACCGCCAGAGAGGTGGATACCGTGGCCATCGTGGTGGACGTGGTGGTGGACGGGGTGGCGGACGTGGTCGGTTTCGTAAGCCACCCCCAACACAGGTCGTCGTAGACCAGGTTTCTTCAGATATGGCGGTGGATCCGATGCCACTGACTGAGATGCCTAGCTAGGCGATGGAGGTTGTCGCGGCTTTGGCCAATGCGGAGATTCCTACCACTAGTGGAGTTGCTGAGCCTGGGGATAGGGATGAGTCTGAAAGGGCAGCCAAATGGGCACGCAAGAAGGAAAAGATGTTGTGCTATCGATGTGGCGAGAAAGGCCACTTTATTGCAGAATGTACGGCGGAACTTTGCAGCTTGTGTGGTAAGAATGCTCATATAAAAGGGGATTGCCCGGTCAGGCGCGAACAGGCTCCTGCACTCACGATGTATGGAGTATATTGTGCCGAGCTCACTTTTTTTGAGTCCCCGGCGGCGAGAGAGATTACTGTTGAGGCCCAGAGCATGACTACTGGCATTGTGAAAGCCACCCGAGAGGTGGTGTCTGAGGCTCAAATTGTGCAGAGACTCCAGGAACTGGCTCCCGGTGACTTTCAATGGGAGCTTGTTCGAATTGAGGACAATGTCTTTAGGGTTGATTTCCCAACGGTGGATGACTTGCAGAAGCTATTGAGTTTCGGGCTGTGTAGGGTACCTGGTACTAAATGCGTACTGGAGTTTCACGAGTGGAAGAAGGAGGAGCCTAAGGGCAAACCGCTGACACAGGTGTGGCTGCGGTTTTCAGGGGCCCCATCTGAGGCCCTGACCGATGATCGAGTGGTGGCCAGTTTGGGTATGCTAGTGGGCAAGACTGAGGAGGTAGATATGGCTTTCACTCATGCACATGGGGTGGCCCGGCTCTTAGTGGGTGTGCTGGACATTGATTTTATCCCGAACGTGGTCAACTGGTTTTATCGAGGCAAGGTGTTTCCTCTTGAGATAGAGTTTGAGGATACTGAGCTTTTTGCCGAGGGGGAGTATCCGGCTGCTATGGACATGCACGAGGGGGACGGTGATGCTGGTGCTAGTGAGGACAAGACTGATGAGGCAGGACGGGATGGGGCCATGGGGCTTAGTCCGGCTGCTCAGTTATCCGGTGATAGCTCTGGAGTAGAACCTGCATCAGCCCCGATGGTACCGATGAATAATTTGCGTTTTGGGTCCTTTCAGCCAGCATCGGCTCCTCCTCGTCTCTGGAGTGACAGGGTTGAGTCTGAGGATTGCTTCGAAGGTATGCTACCACCTTTGGAGCTTGAGGTGGTAGATGATCCTGTGATAGTTGCGGAGGTGGACCATGGGCTCGGTTCGCTTCCTCTTACTCTGGTTTCGAGTAGGGGTATGACGGCAGGCTCGAAGGTGATCTATCGGGAGGGGAGTCTAGGGCAGGTGGCCCCGGATTCTCCCTCTCGTCTTCTGACGCAGGGCACACCCGGGAAGCCGGTGTCAGTCAGCAGTGGGGGACATTGCCCAGCCTCCCCTACTGCTGCGACGTCGGTACCGGTTGGCTCGACCAGCGCCGGGGTAGCGAGACTGAGGCAGGTAGCCGCAGCTCTTGCTCCTCCGGTTAGGGCGGAGACACCCGCGCCGGCGGCAGCACTGGGGAGGGAGCTGGGGCAGGTGGCCCCGGTTCTCCTCTCCTCTCCAGTGGCTCCCGCGCCGTTGGCTGCAGCGGGAACGACGCTGGGGCAGATGGCCCCGGCTCCGACGGCACAGGGAACGGCGCTGGGGCAGGTGGCCCCGGGTCTTCCCTCCTCTCCGGCGGTTGGGCGGATTGCATCGCCGACGGCGGCCCTCCCTGTGCCGGCCGGTGGGACAGGAGGGGGGCGCAGGCAGGAGGCTTCCGCCTCCCCCGCTTCGCGCGTACCCGTGTACGTGGGCCTCGCTGCTGATGGGCTTGGGAGCCAGCAGCCACCTCTTCCTATTACCAGAGAGGAGGTCGTCGCATTTGGCGGGATCCCAGACCCCGCCTGCACGGGGACTAGGATGAGTGCTCGGCTCCACGAGCTCCCGGAGGTAGACGATATGCAGCAAAGGTGCGCTATGAGGGCGGCCAAGCTTCACGATGCTGCATATTCTACGGGTATGTCTGTGAATATTTCTAATTCTCTATTGCATTTTTCTAATGAAGAGATCATTAATAATGCAAAACAATTAGGAGTATCACTAGGAGATACTAATAGAGAGATCACCAACTCGGTCAACGATTTATTGGATTTGGAGGCGGAGCGTGTCTTAGAGACTATCCGAAATCTCGCAGCAGTTAAACCAATGAATGATGTAGAAATTGATGCGTTAGGGGTTCGAGTGCTTGATAATCTGTGTGCAGATATAGCAGCCCCCATTCCTGAGTCGGAGGACGATGATTTGCCCATAGAGAGTGAGGGTGGGATCACCGTGGATCCCGGTTATGAGGACCGGGTGTCAGAACTTAGTAAACCAAACCGCAAGTGGAAACGGAAAATATATCCAGATTCCGCAGTCCGTAGGAGTGCTAGACTGCGTACTTCAAAATTTTTTTATGACGAGTTATGAAAGGGATCTGTTGGAATAGCAGAGGTCTAAAGGACTTGGCTAAAAGAAGATTTCTTGCTGACGCGGCTTTAGAGCAGCGGCTGGACTTTATTGCTCTATCGGAGACTGGTAGAGAAAACTTTGCGCCCCAGTCCCTCTCCGCTCTTGTGGGTGGTATTGATTTCGATTGGCATTGCCTCCCTCCGCGAGGAAGATCGGGAGGTATCTTACTCGGTGTGAGATGCGATTCGCTTGAAGTCCGAAGTGTGGTGATGGGAGACTTCGCAGTGAAATTTCGAGTTAGGTCTAAAGTAGATGGTTTCAACTGGGCTTTGGTGGCAGTGTATGGGGCCGCACAGCCTGAGCTTAAACCAGAATTTCTGGCTGACCTTGTTCGAATTTGTGGATCGGAACAACTCCCACTTTTAGTTGGAGGGGATTTCAATATCATTAGGAGAAGAGAGGAGAAGAATAATAGTAACTTCGACGGCAGATGGTCGTTTATGTTCAATACCATTATTGAAAGCTTGGATCTTAGGGAGATAGAGCTTTCTGGTAGGAAGTTCACTTGGGCTAACGCTCTGCCAAACCCAACCTATGAAAAACTTGATCGAGTTCTCGTGAGCGTGGAGTGGGAACAAAAGTTCCCTCTGGTTACCGTGCAGGCTCTCCCGAGGGGAATATCCGATCACACGCCCCTATTCGTGGATTCTGGGGAGTCGAACCACGTGGGAAACAAGAACACTTTCTCTTTCGAGATGTCTTGGTTCGAGCGCGAGGGGTTCTTTGACCTGGTGGCTAGGGAATGGGGCAGAGGCATCGGCGGCAAGACCGCGATCGAGCGTTGGCAGAATAAGATTCGGCACTTGAGAAGCTTTTTACGGGGTTGGGCTAAGCACCTTAGTGGTGTTTATAAGATCGAAAAGGATAGACTCCTTTCTCTTATACAGGCCCTAGACATCAAGGCCGAATCTACAATCCTGTTGCCAGCTGAGCTACAGGATAAAACTGAGGCGGAGACGAGGTTAAAAGAACTGCTCCGCGAAGAAGAATTGAAGTGGGCACTGCGTGCTAAAACCCGCAAAGTGGTCCAAGGGGACGCGAACACCCAATTCTTTCACTTAATAGCTAACGGCAAGCACCGAAAGAAACGTATTTTCCAGCTTGAACAAGATGAGGGCACGATTTTAGGTCAGGATAACCTAAAAACATATATTACCGACTATTATAAGCAGTTGTTTGGACCACCGGAGGATAATTGTGTGTCCCTCGACGAGTCTAGGACTGAGGATGTGCCTCAGTTATCGACGGCTGAAAATGATATCTTGGTTGCACCGTTCTCTGAGAAGGAGGTGTATGATGCTATTGCACAGATGAAAAACAATAAGGCGCCCGGACCGGATGGTTTCCCGGCCGAGTTCTATAAAAAGTGCTGGCATATTATTAAGGGGGATTTGCTACCTATGTTCAATGACCTGTTTTTAGGACAACTTCACTTATTTCACCTGAATTTTGGAACTATCACATTGCTTCCTAAGAAAACGGAAGCCGTGAGGATTGAGCAATTCAGACCAATTTGCCTCCTCAATGTTAGTTTCAAAATCTTCACCAAAGTCGGGACTAATAGGCTTACGCAGATTGCGCACTCTGTGGTGCAAAAGTCCCAAACTGCATTCATGCCGGACAAAAATATCCTGGAAGGGGTTGTGGTCCTGCATGAAACGCTCCATGAAATCCATTCCAAAAAATTAGATGGGGTAATTTTTAAAGTGGATTTTGAGAAAGCGTACGATAAGATCAAATGGCCATTTCTCCAACAGTCATTGCGTATGAAAGGTTTTAATGAGGCTTGGCGCAGACAGGTTGAATCATTTACGCAAAAAGGTAGTGTGGGAATTAGAGTGAATGACGATATAGGTCATTATTTCCAGACACATAAAGGCCTTCGGCAAGGAGATCCAATGTCACCTATCCTGTTTAACATTGTGGTCGATATGTTAGCAATTCTGATAGGGAGGGCTAAGGAAAATGGTCAAGTAGATGGATTGGTTCCTCATCTTGTTGATGGAGGAGTGTCCATATTGCAGTACGCTGACGATACAATTATTTTTATGGAGCATGACTTGGCCAAGGCGAGAAACATGAAACTGGTGTTATGCCTTTTTGAACAACTGTCCGGGTTAAAGATTAACTTTAATAAGAGCGAGCTGTTCTGTTTTGGTAGAGCCAAAGATGAACAAGAAGCATATAGACAATTGTTCGGGTGTGAGTTGGGAGAATTACCTTTTTCTTACCTAGGTATTCCAATCCACCATCGTAGGCTAACGAACCGCGAATGGAAGTGCATCGAGGATCGATTTGAGAAGAAATTGAGTTGCTGGAAGGGTAAACTCATGTCATACGGAGGCCGACTAATCCTCATTAATTCGGTGCTTACGAGTATGCCTATGTTTCTCCTATCGTTCTTTGAGATCCCAGTTGGTGTCCGGAAGAGACTGGACTTCTATCGATCGCGGTTCTTTTGGCAGAGTGATGAGCTTAAAAGAAAATACAGACTTACTAAATGGGATATCATCTGTAGACCAAAAGACCAAGGGGGTCTTGGTATAGAAAACCTCGAAGTTAAAAACATATGCCTTCTCTGCAAGTGGCTGTGGAAGCTCTCTTCGGAGAATGATGCCATGTGGGCTCAAATCCTTCGCAGTAAGTACCTGCATGCTAAAACTCTGGCTCAGGTCACAACAAGGCCGACCGATTCACCTTTCTGGAAAGGACTGATGAAAGTCAAACAAGCCTTTTTCAATAGGACGAAGTTTATGAAGGAAATATGCCCTAGAGGCAATAATAAAGTTATTATTTATTTCCTTACATATCATGATAAATGTTTATTATTCATGCTAGAATTGTATTAACTGGAAACATAATACATGTGTGGATACATAGACAAACAGAGTGTCACTAGTATGCCTCTACTTGACTAGCTTGTTAATCAAAGATGGTTAAGTTTCCTATCCATGGACAAAGGAGTTGTCATTTGATTAACAAGGTCACATCATTAGTTGAATGATCTGATTGACATGACCCATTCCATTAGCATAGCACCCGATCGTTTAGTATGTTGCTGTTGCTTTTATCCATGACTTATACATGTTCCTTTGACTATGAGATTATGCAACTCCCGTTTGCCGGAGGAACACTTTGGGTACTACCAAACGTCACAACGTAACTGGGTGATTATAAATGAGTACTACAGGTGTCACCAAAGGTAGATGTTGGGTTGGCGTATTTCGAGATTAGGATTTGTCACTCCAATTGTGGGAGAGGTATCTCTGGGCCCTCTCGGTAATGCACATCACTTAAGCCTTGCAAGCATTGCAACTAATGAGTTAGTTGCGGGATGATGTATTACGGAACGAGTAAAGAGACTTGCCGGTAACGAGATTGAACTAGGTATTGGATACCGACGATCGAATCTCGGGCAAGTAACATACCGATGGACAAAGGGAACAACGTATGTTGTTATGCGGTCTGACCGATAAAGATCTTCGTAGAATATGTAGGAGCCAATATGGGCATCCAGGTCCCGCTATTGGTTATTGACCGGAGATGTGTCTCGGTCATGTCTACATTGTTCTCGAACCGTAGGGTCCGCACGCTTAAGGTTACGATGACAGTTATTATGAGTTTATGAGTTTTGATGTACCGAAGGAGTTCGGAGTCCCGGATGAGATCGGGGACATGACGAGGAGTCTCGAAATGGTCGAGACGTAAAGATCGATATATTGGACGACTATATTCGGACATCGGAAAGGTTCTGAGTGGTTCGGATATTTATCGGAGTACCGGAGAGTTACGGGAATTCGTATTGGGCCTTATTGGGCCATACGGGAAAGGAGAGAAAGGGCCAAAAGGGTGGCCGCACCCCTCCCCTTGGACTAGTCCGAATTGGACTAGGGAGGGGGGGGGGGGGCGCTCCCCTCCTTCCTTCTCCTTCTCTCTTCCCTTTCCTTCTCTCCTACTCCCCCTACAAGGAAGAACTCCTAGTTGGACTAGGAAAGGGGGAATCCTACTCCCGGTGGGAGTAGGACTCCCCTTGGCGCGCCAAACATAGGGCCGGCCTCCTCCCTCCCTTGCTCCTTTATATACGGGGGCAGGGGGCATCCCATGGACACACAAGTTGATCTTCGTGATCGTTCCTTAGCCGTGTGCGGTGCCCCCCCTCCACCATATTCCACCTCGGTCATATCGTTGCAGTGTTTAGGCGAAGCCCTGCGCCGGTAGTACATCAAGATCGTCACCACGCCGTCATGCTGACGGAACTCCTCCCCGACGCTTTGCTGGATCGGAGCCCGGGGATCGTCATCGAGCTGAACGTGTGCCAAGAACTCGGAGGTGCCGGAGTAACGGTGCTTGGATCGGTCGAATCGTGAAGACGTACGACTACATCAACCGCGTTGATATAACGCTTCCGCTTTCGGTCTACGAGGGTACGTAGACAATACTCTCCCCTCTCGTTGCTATGCATCACCATGATCTTGCGTGTGCGTAGGAATTTTTTTGAAATTACTACGTTCCCCAACAGTTTAATGTTGGCAATGGCACCACCACGCGCTTCTGGGAGGATACCTGGCTCGGCGAGACACCCTTGGCTGTCCAATATCCCTCTTTGTATCGTATTGCTCAACGACGCGAGGTGTTAGTTGCTACGGTTTTCCAATCGACCCCCCTTAATATTCAGTTCCGACGGACGCTGGCGGGCAATCGTTGGGAGGACTGGCTCCATCTAGTTAGGAGACTGATGGGGGTCCAACTTTCCCAACAACCCGATGAATTACGCTGGAAGTTGACAAAGTCTGGAGTCTTCACAGTTAAATCAATGTACATTGATGCGATTAATGTGAACTCCATACCTACATCCAAACATGTGTGGGATGTCAAAGTACCTTTGAAAATAAAAGTGTTTATGTGGTTTGTCCATAAACAAGTTATTTTAACCAAGGATAATTTGAAAAAGCGTAATTGGATAGGACCTACTAGGTGTAGCTTCTGTGATCGGGATGAGACTATAAAACACCTCTTTTTTGATTGCCCGTTGGCCAAAGTCCTTTGGCAGACGGTCCACATTGCTTTCAAGATCAAACCACCGGATTCTGTTAACGCGCTGTTTGGGACATGGCTGAATGGAATTCCGCCTAACTTAGCGAAACACATTCGGGTTGGGGTTTGCGCTTTAATGTGGTCTATCTGGACTTGCAGAAATGATTTGGTCTTTAACAGATTATCATGTATTCACTTTTTGCAGGTTATATTCCGCACTACGGCTCTGATCCGTTTGTGGTCGCTACTCACTCAGACGGAGGCCAGGGAGCATATGGTTACTGGATCTTTCCGTTGGGAGATGGTAGCTCGGGATATCTTCAACCGGTTTGGATGGCGATCATGTAATAGGATAGGCATCTAGTGTATCTATCTATTTATAGCCAGCCGGTTGTGGCGCCTTCCTTTGGCTAGTCGTTGTTTCTAGCCTCTATTGGCTCTGTGTGAGCCTCTTTTTTTCTACTTCTTTTGGAGACTTTGGAACCTTGTAGACTATGTTTGTGGTTAATAAGATGGCCGTATGCATCACTCTGATGCATAGGCCGGGGAGCCCCCCCTTTTCGAAAAAAAAACTCTAAGAATGGAAGGATAGATGATGCACTGGTTGTTATCAGGGAAATGTTGGACGGTGTTAAGCCTTCTATTATCACTTTTAATATTATGATTGGTGTCTTGCTTAAAGGTAGCAGGAAGGAAGAAGCCAAAGATTTGTTTGACGGTATCTGGGCCAAAGGATTAGTGCCTGACGTTGTTACATATAGCTTAATGATACAAAAACTTATTGAAGAAGGTTCTCTACAAGAGTCTGATGATCTATTCCTTTCTATGGAGAATAATGGATGTGTTGCCGACTCCCATATGCTAAATGCTACAGTTAGAAGCTTACTTCAGAAAGGGGAGGTGCCCAGAGCTGGGACTTATCTGTCTAAAATTGATGAGAGGAGGTTCACCTTTGAAGCTTCCACAGCTAGCTTGTTGGCTGCACTTGCGTCAGGGGGAAAGGCCAGGAATATAAGGAGTTACTCCCCGAAAAATACCACTATTTTCTGGAACAGGGCACTGGTTGAAACCTTTTCTACAGATTTTGCCTAGATGCTCTGGAGTGCTAATCGAGGGGTGAACTTCTCTTTGTAGGTTACTTCTTCCAACCTTTTCCTTTTCTAGTACGTCTGAAATGTAATATTCGTTGGAAAAACTGTAGCAAAATTTCTGACTGTCAACCTTTTCTAGAGATTTTTTAGTACTTCTTCCAACAAGCTAGTAGTAAACTTTCTGACTATCACCATTTTGTTGATCCACTATATGTGTTTCCATATGGATGGCTACTACTTCAAGGGAGTTGCACATTTGTCCTCAGCTAAGCTGCAATTTTTAATTAGTTTTGTCAGTCCTGGATTTGTCCTAATAAGTTATCCTTGGCACCTTTTGCCTTACTTTTCTGCTGTACTGATGGTCATATGCTAGATATTCAGCCCTTCACAACTTGAGTAAACTTTTGAGTAAAGCTATGGCAAGTTGGCAACCATTGTACTCCATTAGACTTCAAGAATGACCACAATCAATGCATGGTAGGTTAAACTGTCAGAACTATTTACACTCCTAACTGATAAGGATTTATGATCTGTTTAGTTTGAAGAACTTTTTATAACAGAGCTTCCTTGGTTTCTAGCTTGCGAACAAGGACCAAAGGAGGACAAAAAAGAAAAGGAGAAATGTTGTCATCCTAAGCCGTGCATGATCAAGTTCACAAGAAAAATAATGATCACTCAAAAATACGTAGATGTTCTATGCTGAGTGCTGCCGGGCAGCTGGGGTCTGTGCTGAGTGCTGTCTCCATGGTCGTGAGACTGCGGGGGATGTTCTCGATTCCAAAAATCAAAAGGACTATCAATACTGAATATATATACTCGTTCATTGTTGGGCTGAAACAAATCTCGAGCTTTTTCTAACTTGAGCATGGATCCTGCTTCAAACATCATCTCCATCCCGTTCCTATACCCATCACACATACAGTAAACGAAATCACTCAAGCATGGGAATCCCGTTTCACCACCAACAATGAGGTGTCCTTGTCCTTCAGACATTCTTTCTCCTATTAGTGTCTGCACGAGGAGAGCAGGTAAGCTTCCAAGGATGCAGATGTCTTTATACAGTTCAATCCATAATTGCTCAAGGTTGACGATGGAACCCATCAAATTCGGAACCCTTGGGGAGATTGACCACCAGGTCAACCAAGCCGAGCAGGGCACCATTCTTCTTCCAGTAATAATCTGCAATCACAATTCTAGATAGATAAAGAGTGAAGATTGTGTGTGCCTGGTTCATAGAGAGAAGATGCAATGGCTTTCATGCACTCCCCATTTGTATCTTTAGTGCCCTCTTGATCATCGCTAAGATCAATAGTCAGCTTCCACAAACTCTGTAGCTTGCCAAAATCTTGAAGAAATCGAATTGGCTGCTTAAAGCCTCTGACTAGTTTCTACGTCACTAGTGCTTGCATCCTGCCAATTCCTCCTTCAGGAAATGTAACAAACTCGCCGACTAATAGATGCACCAAATTTTCTAGATTAACTACAGATGATGGTAAATTAGTTGCCCCTGTGAGATCTCTAAGCAAGATAGATGTCATGTTTCTTCTGGAGCTCACATATTCCTGTCCAAGAGAGGTTTGGGTACCTCAAATGGAATAACCTACCAATATTTACTATCTAGATAGATGATTGTCTTCCAAACTATGGAAGGTCAAGAGAATCTGGGAGGTGTTTAGCATACGGCCACAATGTGACTTTGTGCCTTCAAATCTTTTTCTTGGGCCGATCAAGCACCGTTTCTTACACCCACGCAGGCACACAGCACAGCTTCGTAAATGCATCACACTAGAGCATGTCCGCACACTCCCTTGTTGTGCCCTACACATACATGGAGGCACACACCATGTAGCCCAAGCAACTCTCTAACCATAGCACGTGTAGGACGTTAACAAAGGTAGGAGAGAACACCAGTGACTTCTATGTTTATGATGAAACAGAGTGTCAGCAAACACAGGAGTTTTGTCGACATTCATGATGAAAACAGTGTCAGCGATTAGCAAACACAGGAGTTTTGCTGTCAATGCCCATAGTAAACCGGTCGCTGGACCAGGTTCTCTTTGCCCTCCTCTTTGCGCTCTACCACAACAGCCGCACTGATGGCTCTGTTGTCGGCTGCGATGTATAGCAACATTGGTTCCTTCTTCTAAGGAGCTGCAAGAATGGGCGCTTAGAGAGCTGCTTCTTGAGTGCTTCGAAAGTAGTATTGGCCTCGTTGTACCAGTCAGAGTTGTCAGATTTCTTTAGAAGCCGGTAAAGAGGTATGGCTTTCTCGCATCCCAATAATCAGAATGTGACGTAACCATGCACATTAGTGCTAGAAGACCCTCTTTGTTGTTAGTTCAAGTGAGAAGTAACGGCAAGACTATTGACTGATGTAACTAAGTACTATCCAGAGGCCGGGAGTTATCCTCCTTTTCAAAAGCAAAGTAAACTAAGTACTAGAGATATTTCCCACCAAAAGCGCTCTCTCTCTCTCTCTCTCTCTCTCTCTCTCTCTATGTGTGTGTGTGTGTGTGTGTGTGTGTGTGTGTGTGATGTACATATAAGCATCATATAATTAGAAAGCAGAAACTGCAGTAGTTGGGGGCAATCAAGTTATACTACCACAACACACGGATCTGGCTTCTTGAGTCGGTGCATTAGTGACACATGTGTGCAGAGTTCAACTTGTGAATGCACACTGTTGCATACATCTCTCTACTTACCAAGTTTGTGTATATTCGATCTTGAATTTTTAGAAAGTACTCCCTCCATCCCATAGCATAAGACGTTTTTGCAAGCTATGTTAGATATTGTGGGACGGAGGGGGTATGTACTATAAGCAGGTACTATCACTCCGAAAACAACATGTCATGCAACATACACCAAAGTAAGTCATAATGCCCCCACAATGTAAATAAAACAAAAGCAAGTCCTAATGAGAACATGAGAATATAAATTTCTTCTTTTGTCGGGCTCCCCGCTGCATTTTTTTCTTTGAAGACATAGAAAGACCGTTAATTCTGCACGACAGTAATATATTCACAGAATCACTTGGTTCTAATCAGTACTCTTGGAATGAGGTGATTTGAGATTTGAGATGGGCTAGAGTGAGCTCAAAATTTTAAAAAATTCATGGAAGAAAACATATTTAAAAGTTTCAAAACGAGTTCCACATGCTCATTAAGAGATAATTTAACATGTGACTACACAAAAGGATAAATTCTTGTATTTTGAAAATAACAAAAAGTGCATGCACTACATTTACGACACTCTTAAGTCATAGCATTATGTCAATCTGCAAATATCAAACAATATTGAACAACACTCTTAAGTCATAGCATGATCTTTTGTCAAATCTGTCCTTCAAGAATGTTAGTTTTTAATTTTTAGCATTAGATTAGGTTCTGTTGACACCAGATTTTAGCACGATACAAAATGCAATTAAGATGGACCTAAATGAAATTTTTTCCAACATGATAAAGTTTCACGTCGCCGACTGGAAAAACTTTGATGTTTGGGTCATCGCCATCCGACTTCATCTTAAGGGCCGGAACGATGCTCAAATTATCAAGATTTTGTGTTTCGAGTGCTGTTCGGCCGATAACGCCTCCAAGACAACCTCAGATGAAGGATTTTTCTACATAGATTGTCTTCATCATGTGGAGCTAATCGACCCTGATCTCGCTTTGTTTGCTGTGTGCCAGCGTATTATACACGGTTTATACGTAAGCTGAAGCCCTGATAAGTGACACTCGGCTTACAGGTCCTAAGGCGACGAGATGTAAGCTGTGTGCTCTACGTCGAGTGTAACACTCGGCGTACGCTTCACCGAGTTTGAAACGGCTTTTGCCGTGTATGAAACATACCTGACTTACATTGTTTTTCCTGTAGTGGCCCTTGTGCCCGATCTTGCATCTCCTTTGCCCACTCCGGCGAACTCTCCGGCTGCTACGCCGCCCCTTGCCTTGTCTTCCCCCTGTCACCTCTCCTTCCCTTCCTCCATTCTGAGCTCTCCCGAGTACCAGCCATGGCGTGAGTGCTCACCGCTGCACCTCGTCTCTCTCCGCGACCAACACTGCCTCCTAGCCGGATGTCCTCTTCCCTGACACATACCCTGCCTCCGACGCCTCCCGTGCGTCCCGCCCACCCCCCAAGCTTCAAAATACCGGATATCGGGTTCGTATCGGTTAGGCTTCGACATATCGGATATCGGATATCGGGTGATATATTGGACGATATGTAGATATATTGAAGAAACCAAGTCTAGTTTTTTTCATTATTCTTGTTCAAAACATTTACTTTTAGTAAAAGAAAATGCATGATCTCAATGCTTTAACATAACACTTTTGGATTCCTAGTTTAGTAACTTGTTGATAAAGAAACTAATAAGGAAGGACTCACAAAATCCTTACTCTATGATTAAAAACAATACGATATATATGCATTTGTACAAAACATTGTGCATGACTTTCATAATATATAAGGAAGATGTAAATGCATAATGTTATTTCACTGCTTTCTAATAAAAAAATTGTTGTCATCTATGTATCGTTCTATATCGGTGGACATATTAGACTAGATATTGGACATATCAGTCGATATTTCGGTCCATATCAGATGATATGTTGGAAAATAATATTTACCAAATGATATGTTATGTTTATACTGGTAGAGCCCCAAAAGTGATATATCGGCCTATATATCGGTCGTATCGGCCTAGATTTAAAAGGTTGCCACCCCCTGCTCCGCCGCCAGCTTCCTGTTGCCGCCGTTGAGCCATTGACCAGCCCCGGCCTCAAAGTCACTGGCGCCCCGTTCCAGACCAAATCCGGCCGTTCCAGACCGGATCCGGAGCACCGTCGCCGGATCCCATTGATACGTCTCCGTCGTATCTATAATTTTTGATTGTTTTATGCCAATATTCTACAACTTTTATATACTTTGGCATCATTTTATATTATTTTTTCGGACTAACATATTGATCCAGAGCCCAGTGCCAGTTCCTGTTTGTTGCATATTTTTTGTTTAATAGAATATCCATATAAAATGAAGTCCAAACGCGATAAAAAATTATGGAGAATTATTTTGGAATATATGTTATTTTTGGGAGGTGGAGTCAACGCAAACGGAGACCTACAGCCTCCACTACCCACTAGCTAGGGCGCGGCCCACCCCCTCTGGCATGTGGCGGTGCCTAGTGGGCACCCCGTAAGTCGGTTGGAGATCTTCTTCGGCCGCAAACAAGCTTATACCCGGAAAAACTCATGTTAAAATTTCAGCGCAACCGGAGTTACGGATCTCTGATACATAGCTGTGGGGGAATCTAGATACATAGCACAAGCTACCATAGGGAGCATTCATTTTCCTGCTATACATTATTTTGCTCTCTTCATAGGTAGGTGCATAAATGGTAAAGATGAAGCATGTCATATGTGTGTCCCTGACCTCAGTATTCTTAGGAGTGCTGTGTTAGGAGACAAATCTTATAATTTGGGAGCCATTGTTGCACGTAGGTTGCATCTTAGTAGATTTAATGGAGATTTCTTTGGTGGAATTTATGCAACCCGCTTAGCTGATTTTCTTGGTGTAACCATACGTGGTGATGATATTGAATTGCCTCCTACTTATCTAGACTTTAATGCTATGGTTCACCATCAGTTTGTTGAGAGGAATGAACCACCTCTCCAGTACCGACTAATCTTTGACATGCGTCACATTGTCAATATTGTTCTCCCTGCTCCTGCTCTCTTTGACTTTCAGGCAAAGGGGAGATATTACATAACCAGAGAGGAGGCGGAGGAGTATAAGAGGAGGGCCGAGATAGCTCGCCTCCAAGCTGCAGCACACGATGCAATAGCCGCTGCATCTCAGTACGACCCCAACTACAATTTTGGATATCCGCCAGGCCATCCGTGGCAATAAACCAACTTAGGCCAAAAGCCTAAGCTTGAGGGAGCACGTATTTCCCACGGACATTACATTCATGTTCACAAACTCATTGCTAGATGACGGTGCTCATAATTTTTCACTGTAATATCCATCCTAGTTTATTTTCTTTTTCTTGCTTTCTTCTTGTGTGTTTGATAAACTTTAAGAAAACCAAAAAAAAATTAGTGTAGTTTTTAGTTAGTTTACTTTTCTTGCTGTAGTAGTAATAATTAAAAGAAAACCCAAAAAGATTTCCTGTTCTTCTTTTGCTTGTTGGGAGCTTTCCCGTGTAAATAGTTTTTATTTCTTTTCTTTTCTTTGGGGGTCGATAGGAGAAGACCAAAATTAAATTGTTGAAGTGGCTCTTATATGCATTATTGTTGATTTAACCAAGAGCCCATATTGCCTTGTCTTCTCCTGTTTATTGAATGCTTGCAGATTCCAGTTTAGTCCAATGCACGTGCACTCTTATTATTTTCACATCGTTCGCTCGTGCAAGTGAAAGGCAATTATGAAGATATCTGATGGACTGATTGAGATGAGAGAAGCTGGTATGAACTCGACCTCTCTTGTTTTTTGTAAATCTTCTATACCTATACTAATCTGTCACTTCCTAAAAATTACCACGTTAATTAGTAATTACCGGCCGTTCATCTAATAGGACCGAGTTATAACGGTGCAGATCCACCGATATAATCCTTGCAATCTACAAAAAAAACAAGCGTTGTTGTAAAAAAAAACAATCTAAGCAACGTGTAAAGGAAGGAATCTCCTTCTCTTCCACGACTTCCACCTCCACTCAAACCAATCTAGGAAACCAGTAAAAAAAACACAATCTGCCGTGCTCATATAGTCTTCCACGACTTCCACCTACACTCAAACCAATCTAGGCAACCAGCAAAAAAAACAAACTGCCGTGCTCATACAGAACTTCAGAATTGATCCTTCCTACAGAATCCTCACGCAATATTTTTCCTACAGATCGGTTCGTCTATGATCCTCCTCCCGATATACTACGAAGTCTCCTTCCGCATGGGCACGGCTGAGGTCATAAAAAATAATCGATCTAAGGCACATCTCCCATTTGGATCGCAATGACACGTAAGCCGCGGATACTCTCCCTGTATCCATATTGGTGGTTCATGGATGTAAAGATTCAAGAGGCCAGAGCTGCAGACTCGCTTATGTATGTACCTTTCTTTTCATTCGTTTGTCATTCTTTTAATAGGTCAAGAGAGCACGTCATGAAATACATATGAAATACATATGGGTACTTATGTCTCTGCTTATCTTTTGCCTTCTAATTCCGATATGGATATCCATGTGTCCTCTTGGTGCCTTTGCCTGTTCTCACTTGGGTGAGATAGATCTGCAGAAGACAGATTGATATGCATGGAGGTGGAGAAGATTTTAGGACAGCGAGTAGCACTGGACATTGCCAAGCCATGATACCAAGACACAAACAACCAGTGCAGCTGGGACAACTTCAAGGAGGTAGAACATGTTTGATTAGAAGATAAATTAAATTATATCAGTTTCGGATACCTGCCAATGCTACACACAAAAGAAACTTTGATTTGTTGTCTCCACGTGACCTGCAGGTTTGATCAGCACCCGACCATGTCTCATGCACGAGGAGTTGGGGATTCAACATGTGCCCTGGACTGAACAAAAACAAATACCAGCAGCAGGTCGGCATTGTGCGTTCGGCCGTGCTTAAGGGTAGTGCAAGCCATGACTTGAATTCTGATCTGCAGTCTTAGCGAATACACTGGCGTTTCAACCCAGACGCCTGAACTCACATGATACAAGTGATCTAGGATGGCGTTCACGTGAGCGTTCGCACGACGTCCATGTTCTTGATTACACATATGTTGATTATCCTAATGCTGCGCTTTATACCCATGAAGACTGGACAAATTTCCAATGCCTACAGGAGTTGAAAGATCAGCAAGGATGTCAGCCATATAAATCATGTGTTCATCAACAAAACCGGTAGCAGTGGCGGCTATAGTGAGGCCAGGCATACCGTGTTAGGCAATTATCTTGGTAGAATAAATAAGACTAAGGGCAACATGTTAACATACACCCTCACATGATCCCAGTTTGATGTTTGGATGTCTACGAAAAAAGAGGCAATAAGGCCTAGGGATTAAATGATGTCTAGCACCGATTGAATACATGTGAACGTGACATGGATTGACACGGAAACGAGGTATTAAAAATTCCATTTTCTCATAATCTGCAAAAGGATAAGTTGGGTCTTCATCCATGAGCTTTATTTTAATGGTTAATGTACTGTGGAACAAAAAACGAGAATGAACTTTATAGCCACATGCTTAGTTGGTGGAGCATGGTCCTCGGACATACCAGGCTAACTGATGTCCGAGAGTATGTATGGTAAATGCCTTGATGGATGTAAACAACATGTCAACAAGATGATTCGATTTTCCATATCTTTGCACAGTTCGTTTACATTTTTAACAAAAGTTACCAACGACATGTGAAAAAGAAGGACAAATCTTATGTTTTCTAGGTACACACTTTTTCATGCTGTGGTGTTCCTTCTTCTTGGGGTTCAATGAGTGCTAGCAGTGTGCATTGTGACAAGATTTATTTCAATCTAAGAGGCAACAAGTTCCAGATTATATCATTATTAATTATGTGCTAACACACAAAATTCCCCAAGTATATCATTTAGTCCTGTCACTAACTTACTGTCAATGAAGAATCCATTCTGCCGCCTGTTGTTCGCAGATTGAACCCCTTCCGTAACAACCTTAGCTTGGACATCCTCCTGCAGCTATGGTGCACCCTGCTGCAGGTTTCCTGTAGGGTATTATCTTTTAAAGATTTTTTTTACAAATTTGTCCATATTCTCCATGACTTTAATTTTTGGTTTGAAGGGGGAGAGAAGATAGGATGATGATCCAGCATCCAACCGCCAACTCTACAGTATTCGGAAAGCATAATATTTGGTACTTAGTGCAAGAAAAGGTACAAGTACGATTTACCATGCAAAAAAGGTACAAGTATGATAAAACAAAAGTATTGTTTATTACCTCAAATTTTAACAATGCATGGTGATTCAGATTTTATAACACAATTATAAATATGTGAATTTTATTAACTCCTTCATGTACAGGTAGAAATGGTTTTGTAGTAATATCTTTTAGAGACATAATCCTTACACACTGTGTATATACGTGTACTTCAAATGTACGACATAAAGGAATGTCCATAGTCGCTCTCTAATTTTTAGATAAACAATCAAAATAGTTAAGAGAAAGATCAAAAACATATTAAACAATATATTATAAGGCAAGTGAGAGTTAAGACCAAATATTTTTAAATTGTACATCGAAATGGTAGTCCAATGTGCTACAACATGACATGTCTGCATCAAATGTACAACTAATTATTATTTACAATGTTGCCAATTACCAGCCATGTCTCAAATAAATATGTTAGAAGACATGCATTCCAATCCCGAACATAATCTAACAATTCAATTGGCATAGATGAAGCAATGCCATCCAGCGAGTAATGCTCAAAAAATTACAAGACAACTGAGCGCGTGATAAGAATAATAGAACATAGTTTCAATGCACACATATATCGTTCAATTGAGGTGACTATTGTAGTACATATACCGTACAAAATCAAATAGTATAACTGCATACTTAAACGATGTATTTATGAAGTTTTTCTCCATTTCTTATTAGCCCGTGCAAATGCACGGGTAGACGACTAGTATGATTAGTTCATTGTTCCTGATTCAGCCTATTATGAATAAACATGTTTGCAATGACAATTAGAGATCATAGTTGCTCGTGCCATGCTTGATTAGCTATGAGTTATAATGGTTTACCTTGCGTGCCAACATGCTATTAAAATGGTTGTGATGTGGTATAGTGGGGTGGTATCCTCCTTTGAATGATTTAAGTGACTCGACTTGGCACATGTTCACACATGTAGTTGAAACAAATCAACATAGCCTTCACGATATTTATGTTCATGGTGGATTATATCCTACTCATGCTTGTACTCAATGTCTATTAATTTTAATGCATGTTCATGACTGTTGTCGCTCTCTAGTTGGTCGCTTCCCAGTCTTTTGCTAGCCTTCACTTGTACTAAGCAGGAATACTGCTTGTGCATCCAATCCCTTAAACCCCAAAGTTATTCCATATGAGTCCACTATACCTTCCTATATGCGGTATCTACCTGCCGTTCCAAGTAAATTTGTATGTGCCAAACTCTAAACCTTCAAATGAAATTCTGTTTTGTATGCTCGAATAGCTCATGTAGTAACTAGGAGTGTCCTTATCTTCCCTGCTAGGCGGGTTATTCTCAGGAGGAGTGGACTCCGCTCCTCACTCATGAGAAAATGGCTGCTCACCGGGATGGCCAGTCCCATGCTTTATGCAAATCAAATCAAAATAATTGCAAACAAAACTCCCCCTGGGACTGTTGTTAGTTGGAGGCACTTGTTGTTTCGAGCAAGCCATGATGCTTGTTGGTGCAGGGGGAGTATAAACTTTACCATTCTGTTTGGGAACCACCTATAATGTGTGTAGGATGGAAGATATCGCCATCTCTTGGTTGTTATGTTGGCAATGAAAGAATGCCGCTCAAAATATTATTTATCTCTTCCTTAAAATCAAGATCTAGCACCTCTACAAATCCCTGGTTCCCTCTGCGAAGGGCCTATCTATTTACTTTTATGTCGAGTCATCACCCTCTGATAAAAAGCACCAGCTGGAGAGCACCGCTATCATTTGCATCCATTACTATTAATTTATATTGGGTATTAAGGGAGTCCTGGATTAGGGGGTCCTCGTACAGCCGGACTATATCCTTTAGCCGGACTATCGGACTATGAAGATACAAGATTGAAGACTTCGTCCCGTGTCCGGATGGGACTCTCCTTGGCGTGGAAGGCAAGCTTGGCTATACTGATATGTAGATCTCCTCCCTTGTAACTGATTCTGTGTAACCCTAGCCCCCTCCGGTGTCTATATAAACAGGAGGGTTTAGTCCGTAGGACAACAACAATCATACCATAGGCTAGCTTTTAGGGTTTAGCCTCTACGATCTTGTGGTAGATCAACTCTTGTAATAGTCATATCATCAAGATCAATCAAGCAGGAAGTAAGGTATTACCTCCATTGAGAGGGCCCGAACCTGGGTAAACATCGTGTCCCCCGCCTCCTGTTACCATCCGCCTTAGACTCACAGTTCGGGACCCCCTACCCGAGATCCGCCGGTTTTGACACCAACATTGGTGCTTTCATTGAGAATTCCGCTGTGTCGTCATCATAAGGCTGGATGACTCGCCTCGTTGTCAAGGACAACATCACCTCTAGGTGAGCCCTGGCTGTAGGCCAAACTCTCGGACTAGGCGGCTTCGTCATGACTGCCCGTTCGGCCGCTGCGCCGACGATGACTTCTCGGGTCATCAAAAACAGTCTCCACGTCGGCTTGGAATTCGCCGAGCAGATGGATCCAATGGAGCTCTCTTCTTTGAACGAGCTCTTGGATCACATCGCCGCCTTGGGAGTCGCTATGGACTATGATCGGATCAGGCTTAAACCCGACCAAAGGGAGATTAACTCTCCGCCGGTCACCCATCAGGTAGCGGTGGTGGAGGAGCAACGCAGCGCTTCTTCCTCTATCTTGAGGACAAGCTACGTCCCGATTCCCGAGCTCTCTAAGCTGGATACCCGTTTATGGGAGGACATGGCCCAAGATCTGAACCTAGAGTCAGACAGCGGGCCAGACCTATTGAGCAACAAACCGGAGCCCGAACTTTCAAGATTGGAAACTTCGCTGCTCCTGGGTCTCGGATCGGGTCAAGGTTCGGACCTAAATCTACCCACCCACCCAGACTTTCCAAGATTAGACAAGAGCCCCAAGAGACAGTACATCACTATTGGGCCAGATTCCTCCTTGTAATGAGCAAGTCAAGGACTGTCACGAGGAAGACGCAGTTTCATTCTTTTGCAAAAATTGCACGGACAAGAGAATCCTCAATGCAATAAGTTGCCGTGACATAGCACACTTCGCTGACTTGACGGCCATAGTACAAAAGTACTGTGCCATGGAAAGCTCCTGGAAAATCCAAACAAAATTCTGGGATCCTCCGGCTCTCACTAAACCCAAACAAAAGTACTTGTAATGAGCAAGTCAAGGACTGTCACGAGCCTTGCCGAAGTCTGCCACGTAGTAGCAATAAATCCATGGAGCGATACGGCTATTACCTTCAATGCCAGTGACAAACCTAAATTCTGGACATCCCGAGCACCAGCCGCCTTGGTCCTTAGTCCAATTGTGGACGGCTTCCGGCTTACTAAAGTGCTCATGGATGGCGGCAACGGATTAAACCTTATTTATGAGGAGACTCTTCGAAAAATGGAAATAGACAGAAGCCACATTGAGCAAAGCAGCATGACCTTCAGAGGAATCATCCCTAGTCGGGAGGCACGATGTGCTGGCAAAATCACACTAGATGTGGTATTCGGCACGCCGAGAATTATAGGTCAGAAATCACATTCCAAGTGGCCCCGTTCAATAGCAGATACCACGTCCTTCTAGGGCGGGAGGCATTCACGATCATCTAAGCTATACCCCATTACGGGTACATGAAGCACAAAATGCCCGGGCCCAATGGAATCATCACTCTAGCTAGTGATCCGGACATAGCACTCCGCACCGAAAATAAAACAGCCGCACTGGCCATCGAGGCATTATCCGAAGCCCTCGCGGCCGAGGAATTAACTGCGCTGCGCTCCACAGTGGACAGGGACGACTTGATACTCGAAAAAAGATCCAAGTCCACTTCTTTTAAACCAGCAGATGAAATAGTCAAATTCCAAGTCCATCCAACTGACCCTACAAAAACAGCATCCATTGGGGCATAGTTAAACCCCACAGTAGACGCCGCACTACGGGAGTTCTTGCGCGAGAATTGGGACATCTTCACCTGGCATCCTTCAGACATGCCAGGAACCCCATGCAGGCTGGCCGAGCATAGCCTTAACATCCTAAAGGGATTCAAGCCGGTCAAGCAAACTCTTCGGCGCTTCTCTGAGCCTAAGCGACAAGCCATGGGAGAGGAGCTAGCCAAGTTACTGGAGGCCGGATTTATCCGAGAAATAAAACATCCGGACTGGCTAGCAAACCTGGTGATGGTACCAAAGAAGGACAAATCCTGGCGCCTATGCATTGACTTCAAGGACCTTAATAAGGCTTGCCCAGAGGATCCCTTCCCCCTCCCCCGCATCGATCAAATTATCGACGCTACCGCAGGACACGACTCATTGTGTTTCCTCGACGCATACTCCGGATACCATCAAATTAAGATGGTGGAGTCCGATCAAGCCGCAACGACATTTATCACTCCATACGGCCCCTTCTGTTTTAACACCATGCCTTTCGGGCTCAAAAACGCAAGTGCAACCTATGAATGCATGATTCAGACATGCTTGGAGACACAGATTGGCAAAACAGTGGAGGCATATGATACGTCCATTTTGCATCATGCTTTTATATCGATATTTATAGCATTATGGGTTGTTACTACACATTATGTCACAATACTTATGCCTATTCTCTCTTATTTTACAAGGTTTACATAAGGAGGGAGAATGCCGGCAGCTGGAATTCTGGGCTGGAAAAGGAGCAAATATTAGAGACCTATTCTGCACAACTCCAAAAGTCCTGAAACTCCACGAAAGTTATTTTTGGAAATAATAAAAAATATTGAGCGGAAGAAGTACGCCAGAGGGGGACCCACCTGGCCACGAGGGTGGGGGCGCGCCCTACCCCCCAGGGCGCGCCTTACCCCCCAGGGTGCGCCTTACCCCCCAGGGCGCGCCCCCTGCCTCGTGGGCCCCCTGTTGGCTCTCCGGTGGCCATCTTCTGCTATATGAAGTCTTTCGTCATGGAAAAAAATCAGAAGCAACCTTTCAGGACGAGACTCCGCCGCCACGAGGCGGAACCTTGGCGGAACCAATCTAGGGCTCCGACAGAGCTGCTCTGCTGGGGACACTTCCCTTTGGGAGGGGGAAATCATCGCCATCGTTGTTGCTCTACAAAACTAGGGGCACATTTTTGTTCCCCTTTACCTGTGCACGGGCAGTCAGAGCCGCGCCCGCGACCACACCAAGCAGGGCAAGGGAGGTGAGCCAAGGTAAGACCGAAGCCCAGGAGAGCCAGAGCAACGCCAAGACCAAGGCCACAAAGATCAAAGGGACGGAGCAGGTTCCCCCGACAGGAGACCCTTGCCGGGGGCAGCCCCGGCAAGACCCTTGCCGGGGCGGCTCGCCCCACGCCAACGGTGTGAGCCACCCTTGAGCCCACGGTTCCCAATGCCATCATCCAGTGGAGCCAGGGCTCGGGAAGGCGCCTCCGTGGTGGCATGCAGATCTTTGTGAAGACATATCCAAGAACAGACGAGGATTAGAAGACGACGACTCCCCAGCAAGACCCTTGCCGGGGATGAAGATCCTTGCCGAGGACGTCTGCGCGCCACGGTAAGACCCATGCCGGGCCACCCGGCAAGGCCCTCGCCAAGCGCACCAGCAGGGCCACCGTCAGGCCCGCACCAGCCAAGCCTCCGCCGCCGTTCGCACGCAGCTGCCAACCCAACTAGCTGGGCAGGCAGCTGCGTGGCAACATGCAGCCCTTCGTGGAGGCTCCACCACCGCGCCACCTCAGCTGCTTGCCTACCTACATGGCACCACATGCATCGCTGGCCAGGGCGTGTATCGAAGCTTGGAGGAGCGGCGATGGATGGGACGGGCCTCGCCCTCGTCCTCGATAAAGTGAAGGGACACCTAAGCCTCGCATTAAATGCGCTTTGTCCTGTAATACCAGCGATAACCTGCAACACTGTTGCCTTTCCACCTCCTGTGTGCCACTGTGGCAACCCCTTTTTCCTATAAAAGGATGCCCGAGGCGACCAGGAGAAGGATTCGGATTTTTGGAGCTCGTTACACCCCGTAGCTAGTTCAAGAACTCATATATACATCCACCAAAGCAGGACTAGGGTTTTACGCATCCTCGTGGTCCGAACCTTGTTAAACGAACCGCATGCTCTCTGTTAGACCCGCTCTTCTCTCAACCCTGCGCCCCGCAACCATAGTAGGGATTCTTGTGATCCCATAGGTGTCGTTTCCCACCGACATCTTTGGCGCGCCAGGTAGGGGAGGCTCGTTTGTGAGAATCGTTTTTAGCAGTTAAGTGAGCATTTCTTCACGGCGATGGCTCGAAAAGAAGCAGGAGAGCGGGTCGAAAGATTGACGTCGGCGCGACTACAAGCAGAAGCTAAGTCACACCGAACCCTGATCACTTCCTTTTCTTTTTTATACAAGGTTATTTCCCTCGGAGATGTCGTGCCTTTGTATGGAAAACCTGCACGCCAGGGGGCTCTCCCACTATCGGCAACGCCCTTGCCCTGTTTCGAGTCTGCTCAATAGCTCAAGTGGCCGCGTCGAGTGCGGCAGGGTTAGCCTTCCGCGATTGACAACGCTCTCGATTCTGACTCGAGTCAAGCTCGATAGTTCGAGCGGCCGTGTTAACAACGGTAAGGTGGCTCGCCCGGCAGCACGCATACCCGGCAGGCCAATGGGGATCCGTCGCCAAGACACCGCCTTGGGCTTCCGCGCCGGCGAGCCTGCCCAGTTGGCGTAGGGTGTGTATACAAAGGGAAATCAAATAGGGAAATAACATGCATAGTACTGAAAATGCTGCAGAGTTATGTTACATCAAATTGTTGCCGCGGTTCTAACTAGAGATAGCAATTGTCTTGGTTGTGAACCCGCAGCGGCAGTAAGGGACGGGATGCCTAATCTCGACGCTGGCCCTCCACCCTCAGAATTCTGCCGACACGGCTGATGATGGGCTTGATGCGCTCCCTGAGCGGCGCGAGGTCGACATCCTCCAGCAAGCTCTCCAGCGCGGCGTCGAAGTCGAGGTCGGGGTACCAGTGCGCCACCTTGGTGAGAACCTTGGTCATGGCGCCCTGACAAAGCATCCGGGACTCCTCGCCCAGTGAGGCCGCCCAGTTGGCGTGGAGCCGCTCCAGAGCATGGACGACCTTCTCAAAGAACAAGGTCAGGCTACAGTTGACGCTCACGCTCCTCTCCGGGACATACCTCACATCCGACATCCCCATGATGGCAAACTGCGGGGCGGCCTGGTTGGCGACGGCGGCAAGGCGTTTGAGCCAGCGGTCTCGCCCGCCACATGTTCGGCAAAGTTGAGGCCCACGTTCTCCCGCAACTGCTTCTCGCCCTCCAGCGCCTTGGCCAGGGTGCCCTCTCGAGTCTTGGCCTCCTCCAGCGCCTCCTCGAGATCCTTCAGCTTCGGCTTAAGATCCCCGATGGAGTTGATGGCCTCCGCAAGCTCTCCAGCCTTGCTGATGACCGCGCCCTATGCCACCGTCAGAGCACCGTTAAGCGTGTCCTTCTCCTGGGACAACTTTGACGCCTGCTCCTTCAGCCTGTCGCGCTCCCCCTCCAGCTCCTTCACCTGGCCACCGTGAACCTAGGCCTGGGCATTGAGTGCCTCCTTGTGCCTCTGCTCCAGCTCACCGGTCTGCTGCAGGACGAGCTTCTCCACCTCGGCATCTTTGCCACGAAGTGTGGCGGCGAGCTTCTCCTCGCGTGCGACAAGGTCCTCCTCCTGGGAGTTCAGCGCAGCCTCGCGCTGGGTCCGAACGGCATCGGTGGCCTCGGCCGAGTTCTTCGCCGCCTCCTGAGCTTTCTCGACGTCGGCAAGCTTCATGGTGAGCTCCATGTCGCGCCTGGCCTGCTCGCCCTAGGCGGCCTTGAGCTCCTCGTGGGCCTCGCGGAACCAGTTCTGCGCTTCGGCGACGCGCTTCTGGAGGTCCGCCTCCGCCTTCTCCACCATCACCGTCCTGGACTTAACCTTGTCTAGACGGGCGCGGTGGAGCGCCTAGAGCTTCCGGAAGATGGCGCCCAGGGCATGGAGGATCCGCTCCTCCTGCGAGCCGTCACCGCCAACGATCGGCTCGTCGACGACTTCGAGCCCGACAGCGGCAAGCGCCTCGTCGTCGAACACCTCTCCCTCAACGGGTGTCCTGGTGCCCGACGCGCCTGGAAGGTGGACGAACAAGTCGTCGCTCACCCTCAGATACTTGCCGGAGCCGGAAGCGGCGGAAGAGAAGGCTGGTCCTCGGCCACCTCCTCCTCCTCTTCAGCAGCGGCCCCGCTGGCCTCCCCGTCAGGCCCCTTGCCGGCCTCCTCGGCGGCGGCCTTGTCGGCCTCCCCGGCGGGCCCCTTGACGGCGTCCTCAGCTGCACCCTTGGCAGCTTCCTCAGCGGCAGCCTTGTCAGCCTCCCCGGTAGGCCCCTCGGCGGCAACCTTCTCGGCGTCCGCCTCGGCGGCCTTGGCGACGTCCTTGATGACGGCGTCCACGTCCTCCGGGTTCACCGAGGAGGGATCTGGACACCAAAGACAGGGGTGAGGCAAAGCCAAGGCCAAGAACCGGAAAGAAGAGGAAGTAGGGACGAACGGCGAATGACTTACCGGTGCCAGCACTCGGCTGGGAAGCGGAAGTCCCCTCCCCGCCAACATTCGGCGTCGAGGCAAAGACACCGGCGCCCAAGTTCTCTTCCTGCTCCTCCATGTGGGTGGCCCCGGTGCTTAGCGCCCTTGCCGGGGACGTCCCTCGGGGCGGCGTGGTCGACAGGGGTGGCGTGTTGAGAGTAGCCCCCTGCGGCTCCTCCTGCTGCTGCTCCCCTCCTACACACCTGGCAAGGTCAGCACTAAAGTGTCGCGCCCCTGACAAATGTCGAGGTGAAAAGAATGGTGAACTTACGCTTGGGGCTTTGCCGGGGGCTGCTGTCCGGGCTGCTCAACACCACCAAGGGCGCCCTCGAAGTACCAGCCGGGTGCTGGCCACCCGCCGAGACCTTGGCCCTTTTTGCTCTCTAGGCCAGCGTCTCCGCATCCCTGCAAAGATGAAGACAAGTCAAGATCAGTAACGCAGGTTGGGGAGGCAGAGATAACGGAGAGGAACCGGATGCTTACTCATCGTCCTCCTCCTGTGCTGTCTTCCTCTTCTTCCTCAGACTGAGGGATCCATAATCAAAGGTGATCCCCGCGCCGACGTTCGCCGGAGGAGGGGAGGGAGGCGGCGTCTGGGCACGCTTGGATGAAGAAGGAGCGGTCGTCTTCTTCTTCACCGCGACCTTCGCCGGCTTCTTCGCCGCCGCGGCGCTCGTGTGGGGCCGGGACCCCTCGAAGGTCAGCTGCTGCTGCGCAGCCCTGCGGGGCCGAACCGGCTCAATGGAACTGGCCCGCCGCAAGACTCACCCCTCCCCATAGGTGGCGTCTGGTCTGCGGTCTCGGCCTCCTCCTCCGACGACTCGCCGGTCATATCCTCGACCAGAGGAGCCTCGGTGCCGGCGCTGCTAGCCCCCCGGCGGCTGCCGCCCACCGGGCAAGCTCCTCTTCCTCCGCGGTCGTCACAGCCTTGTCCTCCATGCCGCCATCGATGCCGGCCTCCCTGGTGAGCTGTGCCTCCCTCGCTGTCGGTGTCAAAACCGGCGGATCTCGGGTAGGGGGTCCCGATCTGTGCGTCAAGGTCGGATGGTAACAGGAGACAAGGGACACTTTATTTTACCCAGGTTCGGGCCCTCTCGATGGAGGTAAAACCCTACTCCTGCTAGATTAATATTGATGATATGGGTAGTACAAGAGTAGATCTACCACGAGATCAAGGAGGCTAAACCCTAGAAGCTAGCCTATGGGTATGATGATGGTTATGATGTGTTCGTGCTACGGACTACAACCCTCCGGTTTGTATAGGCACCGGATAGGGTTAGGGTCACACAGAGTCGGTTACATTGGTAGGAGATCTTGAATATCCGCACGCCTAGCTTGCCTTCCACGCCAAGGAAAGAACCTTGTATCTTCATAGTCCTGGAGTCCGGCTGAAGATATAGTTTGGCTATCCGAACACCCCCTAATCCAGGACTCCCTCAGTAGCCCCTAAACCAGGCTCCAATGACGACGAGTCCGGCGTGCAAATTGTCTTCGGCATTGCAAGGCGGGTTCCTCCTCCAAATTCTTCAAGAAGATAGTAAACACCAAAAAATAGTGTCCGGCTCTGCAAAACAAGTTTCCACGTATTGCCATATAGAGAATAATACAAACACAAATCAAATCTGTTGACGTATTCCGCAGTGCGTCATAACACTGCGACCAAGCCTTCTGTATGGATTTTTTTTGTTCCACCGCAGCACGTTCAACGAGGCGGTTTCCTTGGCACGTCTTGTCGAAGCAGAGATCGTGTGCCCCTTTTAACGGGATTCTCATTAATGCGGACGTGGGTAACCCAACCGCGCCATTTACCACGGCGTGTGAGCGGCAAGCGAGTTTTATTAGGTAGGTGGGGACGCATAACGGCATCAGCCTATATAAGGGGATAAAGATCCACCTCTTTCACCTACGCCTTCTTCCTCCTTTGCCCATCCATCTCCTGCGCACTCAAGCTCCAACGCCCAAGTTCGCTCTTTCTTCCCCAACCTGCTCCAGCGATGTCTGGAGCGGGTGGCAAGTGGATGGCTTCCTCCGATATGGAGGGTCAAATCAACAAGCTTAGGAAGGCCGGATATCTGTCCAAGGACATCCCGCACCGGCTTCCCGAGGCGGGGCAGCTTCTTCCCACCCCAAGGCCTCATGAGAGGGTAGTTTTTCTTCCCCATTTCCTCCGCGGACTGGATTTTCCACTTCACCCTTTTGTCCGGGGGCTCATGTTCTACTACGGCCTGGACTTCCATGATCGGGCACCGAACTTTATCCTCAATATCTCGACGTTTATCATCGTGTGTGAGGCCTTTCTCCGCATCCGCCCCCACTTCGGCCTCTGGCTCCAGACCTTCAACGTCAAGCCCAAGGTGGTGTCCGGCACCCAGGCGGAGTGCGGAGGTGCTATGGCCGGCAAAATGGCCAACGCACTCTGGTTCGATGGCTCCTTTGTGGAGTCCTTAAAGGGGTGGCAGGCAGGGTGGTTTTACATCACCGAGCCACGTGACTCGAAATGGGTCGCGGCCCCTGAGTTCCGATCCGGACCCCCCACGCGGCTCATGTCCTGGAAAGAGACGGGCCTATCATGGGGCAATGAAGAAGAAGTGACCGGACTGCAAACATGCATTCGGTCCCTGATGAACAAGCCCATCCGGCATGTCAACATCATCCAGGTCATGTTCGTTCGCCGGATCCTCCCGTGCCAAGAACGGGAGTTCACTTTGTGGGAATTCGACCCGGCGCAGCACCAAACCCTCAATAGGCTCTTCGACACGACGTATGAAGACGTCTGGAAGGTGCTAACCAAAGGCGCCGAGTGCCCCACATCCGCTTCCGAGGACCGCGGATACAGCTCGCAGCGTAACGCTGGCGAGGTAGGCTATTTATACCTTTCACAGGTTCGTTAAGCTTTTCTACATAGATTAACTCTATGTGGGATCTAAAAACTCCCTTTGCCTTTGACAGGCGTGGCTGAAGATAGCCGGACCAATCAACTGTCCGGCTCCTCGGCCCGAAGACCCAGCCCCAGCTCTCTTAGAGAAGCCGCTGGCTCCGGCGCCCTATGTGGTGCCGGAGAAGAAGGTCAAGAAGAAGAAGACCACCGGGACTCGAAAGAGTGACCGCAATGTGGTGGTGTCGAGCTCGTCATCTGGCGAGTCTGCGACGCCCTCCTCTCGTGAAAACGAGGAGGAGGAACAAGGAAGCTCTCCCCCTCCATCGAGGGGAGCGAAAAAGAAGAAGGTCGCCCCAACAGGGGAGGCCGAGGGGTCGAGGAAAAGGAAGACCCCTCCGCCGGACTACTCCCCCAACGCCGAAGAGGGCGGAAAGGAGTGGCCGGACAGAACCAAGCGTCCGGCGACATCGTAAGTATTCACATACCAGAATGACTCATAGTATCTTCAAGTGCGCTGCTTACCCTAATGTCGAATGCTATTTGCGCAGCCCGCCCCGAGCCGCACTCGATGATTCATCGAGCGGCTCCCTGGATTCATCGGACATGAACTCTGTCCCGCCCGCAGTCTCCCCCAGCGGGGCAGACGACGCCAAAGCGGCGTCCCGCCGAACAGGGCAGGAGGAGGTGGTCCTGGAGGAGCCGCAAGGCAATCCTCAGGACCCCAGGAGTAAAGGGATGAAACCCCCCAGGGCTCCCAGTCCGGCTTTGTGCCGGACACCGCGCCGGACTCAACCTTCCTGGCTCGCGGTGGGCAAACTCCTTCCAAGAGGAGTAAGCCGTCTGAGCCAGCGACCTCTGTCCAACCAGAGGCACCAGATAGTCTATTGGAGGCGCTTGAAGGCGCCACCATTGACGAGGAGCACCGTACTATTATGAGTGCGGTGGCCCAAAGGGTTCAGTCCGCCAAGAGCGGACTGAATGAAGCTTGCGCTAGCCTTCTAACAGGCTTCCAGGTAAGCAAAAAATATGCTAAATTCATTACCGCATAGACAGTAGCCCCTGATGCTCTGGTCGGTGTTCGGAAAGAAAAGCCGAATAGAGGATCCAACAATTTTCGCAGGAGTCTAATAAAAATTCTAATATGCGTATGCAGGCTTCCCTGCTGTCCACCGCCGCACTGACTGCGCAGGTGGAAGTCCTAAAAAGGACCTCGAGCGGTCCGAGCAAGAGCTCGGCCTTGCCAAAAGGCAGCTCGTGGAAAAGGAAGGTAAGAAATACCCCTTAGAAAAAAAGGTGCCTATAGAGAGGCTTCATTGCAAAATGAAATAACAGGATTATACTGCTTATTGCAGGGACCACAAACGAGGTGGCAACCCTGAAGCAGGCGTTGGCTGAGGCCGAGAAGAAAGCGGCCGAGGAGCGCGCCGAGCGAGAAAAGCTTGGGGTCCAAGTCGGCAAGGTGCAGCAAGAGCTGCAAGCTCTCATGAAGAAACATGAGGGTTTGGAGCTTGAGGCAAAAACGCAAGCATCCGAGCTCGCGTCGGCTGTTGAGACCACCAAGAGTGCCAAGGCCGAAGCCCAAAAGGCCCTCCAAGAGTTGGAGGATGTGAAAAAGATAGCAGCGGGTAAGGCATTCTTAATGCAAAGTAGGAATATAAAGGTGAAATACCTATTACTTACCCGAATCCGGAGTTCTCCAGGGGCGTTCTTCGATCTTCCCCGCAGCGCATCCGACGCCGCCGCATTCTACCGTGCTGAAGAGGACAGCTCGACGAAGAGTGTGTTCTGGTCTCAGTATTCTGAGGCCGGACACCTTTTTCCCTTAAGCGATCAGCTGAAGCAGCTGGCCGAGCTCCACAAGGCGGCCGAACAGGCCATGAAGGGCTTACTAGTTCGGCTGTGGCCTGGAGAGGCCCTGCTTGGGAGCTACTTCGGGCTGGTGCGGCGGCTGGTGGAGGCCTGTCCACGGCTTGAGGTCATCAAGCGCTCCGTCTGCATAGAAGGTGCCCGGAGGGCCCTTGCCCGTGTAAGGGTACACTGGGGCAAGCTGGACGGAGAGAAGCTGGTGAAGGACGGGCCGCCGCAGGGGAAGGAGCATCGCAAGCCCGAGAACTACTACAAGGAAGTTCTCGCTGGAGTTCGCCTTGTCGCGGATGAGTGTGCCAAAGATGTAATATTTCAATGAACTCGCTCGTTTGTATCCTGTGCGCTGAAAACTTGTTCATATGCGCTTAAGCAATGCTTTCTGAATTTAAAATATTATTTTCTGTGCTGCCGTTTATCAATAACTGAGAGATGGTGAGTCGTCGGCTTCTGCCCCCATGCAACTAGTGCTGGGGTGTTCGGGATAAACCTGAGGGCTCTTGTTCCCATAGTTTGGTCCTTCGAGGGAGGCGCTCAGCACAGCGAACTAGGCAATCGGACTATAATGCTTGAACACTCTCACTTAGCCATAGAACGTTATAATTTTAAATTTCGGCGAAGCCCCTAGTTCGGAAGGCCGAATTCGGGGCACTATCCACGCCTTTAGCCGGACTTAACCAGCTCTCCGTTCGAAGCGGCATAAGCCTTTAGGGACTCGAAAAACCTCTCGAACAGCGACCGGTCTCGCGCCTTATCATGACAGTCTGTTTTAGCTTTCTCCACTGAGGTGCTCACCCACCTGATCTGGGGCACAATCGCAGTGGTTCTCCTAGTGCTACCTTAGCCGATAGAGCGGAACGTAAGACACCAAAACATAGGAGCCGGACAAACCCAACATATGACCAAAATCATGACTCGGAGCCGATGCATATAATGCTATAAGTTCGGGGTGCCGCACTTGTGAAAGTGGACGGACTTCTCACACCAGATAGAAGGGTAATAAAGCGCCTGGCGTGGTTTGCCGTACCATGGTGTACGGGTGCGATCATGTTATTTAAGTAAACATATGTATATTAAAAGAAGATAATGCAAAAAATAGACGAAAAGCTATGCATTATTTATGAGGAGGCTGTTTATCCAAGCCGAACGATAGAAGTAGTGCGAAATTTTTTTTAGACTATTTAACATGTCCTGACCAGGCGCAGGCCGCGGAATTTAGAAACAGATATATCGCTCAAAATAGAGACCACCTGAGAGTTCCATGATGCGGCGTTGTTTTGTCTGCTTTCCTGGGTCCTGTATCGTCTGTGCGGCAGCGAGGCCGAACACTGTATCCAGAGTATGGAGTCCTGAAAGAAAAGAAGAACCTGGCAGCCCCTAGTACGTTTGACGCCGTATTGTTGGCATGCCGTTTTATCTGCCCCTTCCCCTATGCCCATGGAATTGTAAGGGCGTAATTGTGTACTCGAGGTACTAGCTCCGCTATGTAGCGATGGCTGGGGTTGGGGCCGTATTGCTACGCGTGCTCTGAACGCGCCAGTCGGTCTTGCTGCGGGTTACTCCGGGCGCGTTTTGCTTTGTCCTGCTTTGTAGCGGCCGGACTCGAGGGCTGCCTTAACTGGCTGCTTTGTACCTCTGCTGCGAGAGCCGCCGTGTGTTCCTCCGTACGGATGGAGCGTTCGGTGTTTTCGCTGACCGTGATTACACCTCGAGGGCCTGGCATCTTGAGCTTGAGATATGCGTAGTGCGGCACCGCATTGAATTTAGCGAATGCGGTTCGTCCAAGCAGAGCATGATAGCCACTGCGGAACGGAACTATGTCGAAGATTAACTCTTCGCTTCGGAAGTTGTCCGGAGATCCGAAGACCACATCAAGTGTTATGTAGCCTATGCAATTGGCCTCTACACCTGGGATGACGCCTTTAAAGGTCGTCCTTGTGGGCTTGATCCTTGATGGATCTATGCCCATTTTCCGCACTGTATCCTGGTAGAGCAGGTTCAGGCTACTGCCGCCGTCCATGAGGACTCTTGTAAGGTGAAATTCATCAACGATTGGGTCAAGAACCAATGCGGCAAAACCGCCGTGACGGATGCTAGTGGGGTGGTCCCTTCGATCGAAGGTGATCGGGCAAGAGGACCATGGGTTGAACTTTGGGGCGACTGGCTCCATCGCGTATACGTCCCGTAGCGCACGCTTCCTCTCCCGCTTGGGAATATGAGTCGCGTATATCATGTTCACCATCCGCACTTGTGGGGGAAACCCCTTCTGTCCGTTGTTGTTCGGCGGCCTGGGCTCCTCTTCGTCATCGCTGTCTAGCCCCTTGTTTTTGTTTTTGGCTCTTAACTTGCCTGCCTGCTTGAACACCCAACAATCCCTGTTGGTGTGATTGGCTGGCCTTTCGGGGGTGCCGTGAATCTGGCACGAGCGGTCGAGTATTCGGTCCAAACTGGACGGGCCCTGGGTATTCTTTTTGAATGGCTTTTTCCACTGACCGGATTTATGGCCTCTGAATCCGGCGTTTACTGCCGTATCTTCATTGCTGTCGCTGCTGACGCGGCGTTTCTGTTTATTCCGTCGCAACCTGCCATTTTTGTCCTTGGTATCTGAATTACCTTGCTTCTTCGATAAGTTGTTGCTGCGAGCTAGCCAGCTATCTTCGCCCGCGCAAAAGCGGGTCATGAGTGTCGTGAGGGCTGCCATGTATTTCGGCTTTTCCTGTCCCAGGTGCCGGGCAAGCCACTCATCACGGATGTTATGCTTGAAGGCTGCTAAGGCCTCTGCATCCGGACAATCGACTATCTGATTTTTCTTTGTTAGGAACCGTGTCCAGAATTGCCTGGCCGATTCTTCTGGCTGCTGGATTATGTGGCTTAGGTCGTCGGCGTCCGGTGGCCGTACGTAGGTCCCCTGGAAGTTGTCGAGAAATGCGGTCTCCAGGTCATCCCAAGAGCCGATCGAATCTTCGGGGAGGCTGTTAAGCCAGTGCCGGGCTGGTCCCTTAAGCTTAAGGGGTAAATATTTGATGGCGTGCAAATCATCGCCACGTGCCATGTGGATGTGGAGGAGATAGTCCTCAATCCATACTGTCAGATCTGTCGTACCATCGTACGACTCGATGTTGACGGGTTAAAAACCCTCTGGGATTCTATGATCCATTACTTCGTCTGTGAAGCATAGTGGGTGTGCGGCGCCCCTGTGCTGGGCTATGTCTCGACGCAGTTCGGAGGAGCTGTGCCTGTTGTGTTCGGCCCGGCCGGATTTATTGTGTCCGGAGTGAAAACTATCATGTGCCGTCGGGCGTTCGCGCGATACATAGATCGATCTTGTTTTCCTTGCTTTGTCCTCCAGGACGTCTCGCAGGTCTGGTTCGTGTTCCCGTGCCTTGGTAAAGTGGCTGTGGGGCATGGCTTGTTTGGATGTTCGACGGGCTTCTCTGTCACGGCCGCGAGGTGGCCGATCTGCCATGTCTTGGGCCTCCTCCTCTGATTGGGGTAGCGGCCTGCGCTAAGGATAGTTTTTGGAGGGGCGTCCGAGCTCGTGCTCTTCGGCCGCAAGGACTTCAGTCCATCTGTCAGCTAGCAAATCTTGATCAGCTCTAAGCTGTTGCTGCTTTTTCTTTAGGCTGTTTGCCGTGGCTAAAAGCCTGCGTTGAAAGCGGTCTTGTTCGGTGGGGTCTGATGGTACGATGAATTCATCGTCGCCGAGGCTTGCCTCGTCTTCGGAGGGAGGCACGTAGTTATCGTCCTCGACCTCTCGCTCTGCCGCTCTCTCATGAGGGCGGTCTTCTCCATCTTCCTGTGCCGAATCCTGCTGGTTTTGGTGTTCTTCGGCGCTGTCCGGGGTAGTATTATCTCCCGTGCCAGAATCACCATTTCTGCTGTGGCGGGATTTGGAGCGGCGCCGCTGATGTCGGCGTTTTGGAGGCTTTTTCGAAGTTCCATCCTCCGCTGTTCCATCGCCATCTCCATCTTTTGGAGCATCCACCATGTATATGTCGTATGACGAGGTGGCGGTCCAGCGCCCTACAGGTGCTGGTTCTTGCTCGTCTCCTCCTTCGTCGTCCATACCGTCGAAGTCTTCGGAGCCGAAGTCGAGCATGTCGGATATATCATCGACAATGGCTATTAAGTGGGCGGTGGGTGGGCTTTGAATTTCTTCATCGTCCGAATCTCAACCTCGCAGGCCATAGTTCGGCCCGGGCTCTCCTGACAAAGAGAGAGACTTGAGAGAATTCAGAATATCACCAAAAGGTGAATACTGAAAGATGTCCGCGGCGGTGAACTCCATTACAGGCGCCCAATCTGATTCGATCGGCGGGGGCACGGACGACCCGAAGTTCGGAGAAGAGTCCGGCTCCTTGGAGTCATAGGCCATGCGGAGCGCAGGGCTCGCGTTCGGCTCAATGGCCTTTAAGATCGCAGCCCCCGAGGTGACGTCCAACCGTTCATCTTCAAAGAACGCAGCGGGCTCCGAATCGAGGATCGGGGCTGGAGCGTATGCGGCCTCCAGGACACTGTTCGGAGGCAGAGCTATATCATGCCCCTCGAGATAGTGCGGCGCGCTTGGCTGTGGCTCGAATCCATCGAAGATCAAGTCTCCGCGGATATCTGCCGTGTAGTTTAGGATTCCAAACCTGACTTGATGGCCAGGGGCGTAGCTCTCGATCTGCTCCAGATGACCAAGCGAGTTGGCCCGCAGAGCGAAGCCGCCGAAGACGAAGATCTGTCCGGGGAGAAAAGTCTCACCCTGGACCTCATCGTTGTTGATGATCAAAGGAGCCATCGGGCCTAAAGGCGACGACACAGAGGAACTCTCAATGAAAGCACCAATGTCGGTGTCAAAACCGGCGGATCTCGGGTAGGGGGTCCCGATCTGTGCGTCAAGGTCGGATGGTAACAGGAGACAAGGGACACTTTATTTTACCCAGGTTCGGGCCCTCTCGATGGAGGTAAAACCCTACTCCTACTAGATTAATATTGATGATATGGGTAGTACAAGAGTAGATCTACCACGAGATCAAGGAGGCTAAACCCTAGAAGCTAGCCTATGGGTATGATGATGGTTATGATGTGTTCATGCTACGGACTACAACCCTCCGGTTTTTATAGGCACCGGATAGGGTTAGGGTTACACAGAGTCGGTTACATTGGTAGGAGATCTTGAATATCCGCAGGCCTAGCTTGCCTTCCACGCCAAGGAAAGAACCTTCCGGACACGGGACGAAGTCTTCAATCTTGTATCTTCATAGTCCTGGAGTCCGGCTGAAGATATAGTTCGGCTATCCAAACACCCCCTAATCCAGGACTCCCTCACTCGCCCTGGTGGCGATGTAGTCCAGCTCCGCCTGGGTGGTGTCCATGACAAGCAGTCGCTCGGCGTCGGCGTCGACGTACCCCTCGTGTAGGGTGTCAAAGAACTGCTGCACTTTGGCATCCTCCGGCTCCTTCCAGCTCGGGACTTGGCCATGCGCGTTGCAGTCCGGCATCATGGCAATGATCTCGGACCGAAGCAAATTGTTACACAGTGGGACCACCCCCGTTGGCAGCTTGAACAATGGCCCCTTGAGGACCTTGCCGGCCTTCGCGGCGGCCCTCACGACCTTGCCGGTCCGCTCGACCTCGCCGTCGCGGCCCACGTCCAGCTGGAAGAGCCGCTGGCAGAAATGGGCGTGTGCCATCACCGTGAAGTTGTGGTCGAGGCCGGGGCGGAGTCGCATGATGTCAGCGGGGTTCGTGAAGAGCCACGCTGGCCTGCCCTTGTTGTGCAACTGAGCGATCCGGCGGCGGATGAATTCCGCCCCTATCATTTCACGGGTGAGCCTGACCTGGGTGAGCCGGAGAATCCTGGTGGTGGCAACTGTGAGCCTTCCGTCGGTGGCATCGACGTCTCTCCAATCGCTTCCGCGAACCGGCGGCGCCCGGCAAACTTTGCAGAACGCTGGCGGGTCCTTCTCTTCAATCCAACACCACTGGCCCCGCCACTCCTCCCACCTCTCCTTCATGGCGCCATCCGGGTACGCCTCCTTGGACCTTGGGATCCAGGTGACGCAACCATAGATGGCACCTCCCGTATGGATCTGAGGGAAGAAATAGTGACAGAAGAGCGCCGTGCTGGGGTGCACCCCAGCAAAGCCTTCGAAAAGATGCGCAAAAAGGGCCATGGATGCCACCGCATTCGGAGTGAAATCCAAGAGATGGAAGCCAAAGGTGTGCATGATGTCGCTGAAGAAATCGAAGAAGGGAGGGCAGAGCCCGCAAGAAAAGTAGTCAACAAAGAAGGGGTACCGATTTGGGGTGGGCTCGGCGCAGGCGGCGGGGATGACGCGCATGGCCGGGTGCCCCGAATTCTGTCCCCCCATCTTCACCCCCCACAGGGGCCTGAAGAGGTCCCGAAGCTCGAACACATCGACCGTCGAGGGGAAGAAGAAGGCGTTCTGCGTCCGTTGCCCGGACAGCGCGCTCTCCGGCGGCTCCACAACCCCGGCATCCTTGGCCACCCCCTTGCCCTTAGTGTATTTTGGCGCCATGGTGGCAGAAGGAGGAAGGAGGAGCGGAGGGCAGCAGGAGTACAACGGCGGCGAGCGGAGACGAATCTTGGAGAAGAGGAGGGAGACAGGTGGAGGTTTCCGAGATTGGGGTTGCGCGAAGGGTAAAAGGAACAGTGCGCCCGCGGTTATCCCTTTTTATGGGGAAGCCGCAGGTCACGCCGTCCATTTACTGCGATGTGACGCATGCATGTGAAAACCACCCCATGCATGCCGCCTACGTCATGCACGCCCCTCCACGCCGCGCCGCGCGTGCGGGTTGTGGGAAGCATAGCGTGCGAAAAATCTTACCACGGTAAAAACTGCTCCGCCTGCCCGCGCACCGTTTTGGGCCTAACCCAACAACGTGTCGCGCTTATGTGTGGCCCAGGCCCAGGGGCTCCTGTCGGTGTACAAAACTAGGGGCACATTTTCGTACCCCTTTACATGTGCACGGGTAATCAGAGCCGTGCCCGCGACCACACCAAGCAGCGCGAGGGAGGTGAGCCAAGGTAAGACCGAAGCCCAAGAGAGCAAGAGCAACCCCAAGACCTAGGCCGCAAAGAGCAAAGGGACGGAGCAGGTTCCCCCGGCAGGAGACCCTTGCCGGGGGCAGCCTCTACAGCCCTGGCAAGACCCTTGCCGGGGCGGCTCGCCCCACGCCAACGGAGTGAGCCACCCTTGAGCCCACGGTTCCCAACGCCATCATCCACGTGGAGCAAGGGCTCGGGAAGGCACCTCCGAGGTGGCATGCAGATCTTTGTGAAGACATATCCAAGAACAGACGAGGATTAGAAGATGACGACTCCCCGGCAAGACCCTTGCCGGGGACGAAGACTCTTGCCGGGGACGCCTGTGCGCCATGGCAAGACCCTTGCCGGGCCACCGGGCAAGGCCCTCGCCAAGCGCACCAGCAGGGCCACCGTCAGGCCCGCACCAGCCAAGTCTCCGCCGCCGTTCGCACGCAGCTGCCAACCCAACCAGCTGGGCAGGCACCTGCGTGGCAACATGCAGCCCTTCGTGGAGGCTCCACCACCACGCCACCTCAGCTGCCTGCCTACCTACATGGCACCGCATGCATCGCTGGCCAGGGCGCGTGTCGAAGCTTGGAGTAGCGGCAATGGACGGGACGGGCCTCGCCCCCGTCCCCGATAAAGTGAAGGGACACCTAAGCCTCGCATTAAATGCGCTCTGTCCTGTAATACCAGCGATCACCTCGCAACACTGTTGCCTTTCCACCTCCTGTGTGCCACTGTGGCAACCCCTTTTTCCTATAAAAGGAGGCCCGAGGCGACCAGGAGAAGGATTCGGCTTTTTGGAGCTCGTTACACCCCGTAGCTAGTTCAAGAACTTAGATATACATCCACCAAAGCAAGACTAGGGTTTTACTCATCCTCGCGGCCCGAACCTGCATAAACAAACTGCGTGCTCTCTGTTAGACCCGCTCTTCTCTCAACCCTGTGCCCCGCAACCGCAGTAGGGATTCTTGTGATCCCATAGGTGTCGTTTCCCACCGACAATCATCATCACCAACGCTCCTCTCATCGGTAGAGGGCAATCTCCATCAACATCTTCACCAGCACAATCTTCTCTTATAACCCTAGTTCATCTCTTGTTTCCAATTCTTGTCTCCAAGTCCGGGATTGGTAGTAGTAGGTTGCTAGTAGTGTTGATTACTCCTTGTAGTTGATGCTAGTTGGTTTATTTGGTGGAAGATCATATGTTCAGATCCTTGATGCATATTAATACCCCTGTGGTTATGAACATGAATATGCTTTGTGAGTAGTTACGTTTGTTCCTGAGGACATGGGAGAAGTCTTGCTATTAGTAGTCATGTGAATTTGGTATTTGTTCGATTTTGATGAGATGTATGTTGTCTAGCCTCTAGTGGTGTTATGTGAACGTCGACTACATAACACTTCACCATTATTTGGGCCAAGAGGAAGGCATTGGGAAGCAATAAGTAGATGATGGGTTGCTAGAGTGACAGAAGCTTAAACCCTAGTTTATGCGTTGCTTCGTAAGGGGCTGATTTGGATCCATATGTTTCATGCTATGGTTAGGTTTACCTTAATATTTTGTTGTAGTTGCGGATGCTTGCAATAGAGGTTAATCATAAGTGGGATGCTTTTTCAAGTAAGAACAAGACCCAAGCATCGGTCCACCCACATATCAAATTATCAAAGTACCGAACGCGAATCATATGAACGTGATGAAAACTAGCTTGACGATAATTCCCATGTGTCCTCGGGAGCGTTTTCCTTCATATAAGGGTTTGTCCAGGCTTTTCCTTTGCTACAAAAAGGATTGGGCCACCTTTCTGCACTTTATTTACTTTTGTTGCCTGCTGCTCGTTACAAATTATCTTATCACAAAACTATCTGTTACCACTTATTTCAGTACCCGCAGAGAATACCTTGCTGAAAACCGCTTATCATTTCCTTCTGCTCCTCATTGGGTTCGACACTCTTATTTATCGAGACGACTACGATAGATCCCCTATACTTGTGGGTCATCAAGACTCTTTTCTGGCGCCGTTGCCGGGGAGTGAAGCGCCTTTGGTAGGTGGAATTTGGTAAGGAAAAATTTATATAGTGTGCTGAAATTTACTGTTACTTGTTACTATGGAAAGTAATCCTCTGAGGGGCTTGTTCGGGGTATCTTCACCCTGACCAGTAGAGCAAAGAGTTGCTCCTCAACCTACTGAACCTACTGAAAATGAAAATGTTCCCTTTGAAGTTCCGTCGGGTATGTTAGAAAGACTGCTAGCTAATCCTTTTGCAGGAGATGGAACAAAGCATCCTGATGAGCACCTAATCTATGTGGATGAAGTTTGTGGATTATTTAAGCTTGCAGGTATACCCGATGATGTTGTTAAGAAGAAGGTCTTCCCTTTATCTTTGAAGGAAGATGCATCGACATGGTATAGGCTATGTGATGATACGGGGTCATGGAACTACAAACGATTGAAATTGGAATTTCATCAGAAGTTTTATCCTATGCATCTTGTTCACCATGATCGCAATTATATATATAATTTTTGCCCTCGTGAAGGAGAAAGCATCGCTCAAGCTTGGGGGAGGCTTATATCAGTGTTATACTCATGCCCCAATCATGAGCTCTGAAAAGAAATAATTCTTCAAAGTTTCTATGCTCGGCTTTCTGATAAAAATCGCACCATGCTCGATACTTCTTGTGCTGGCTCTTTCATGATGAAGACTATTGAATTCAAATGGAGTATATTGGATAGAATTAAATGCAACTCTGAAGATTGGGATCTCGACAAAGGTAAGGAGTCAGGTATGACACCTAAGTTTGATTGTGTTAAATATTTTATGGATACAGATGTTTTCCGTAAATTTAGCACTAAATATGGACTTGACTCTGAGATAGTAGCTTCTTTCTGTGAATCTTTGTCTACTTATGTTGATCTCCCCAAGGAGAAGTGGTTTAAATATCATCTTCCCATAGAAGTAAAAGTAGCTGCACCTACTAAAGTTAAAGAAAAGACTATCACTTATAATGATCCTATTGTTCCTACTTCTTATGTTGAGAAACCACCTTTCCCTGTTAGAATAAAGGATCATGCTAAAGCTTCAACTTTGGTTCGTAAAAGCTATATTAGAACTCATACACCTCCTGAGCAAGTTAAAGTTGAACCTAATATTGCTATTGTTAAATATCTCTTGGCTGATAATATTGATGGGCATGTTATTTATTTCTATGGTGAAACTGCTAGAATTGCCAAACCTTGTGCTAAAGATAAACATAAACCTGTGGTAGGCATGCTTGTTATTTCTGCTAAGATAGGAGATCACTGTTATCATGGCTTATGTGATATGGGTGCTAGTGCTAGTGTTATACCTCATGACTTATACAAAGAAATTAAGCATGAGATTGCACCTGCTGAGTTAGAAGATATTGATGTTACAATTAAACTTCCCAATAGAGATACTATATCAGCAATGGGAATTGTTAGAAATGTTGAAGTCTTGTGTGGGAAAACTAAATATCCTGCTGATTTTCTTGTTCTTGGTTCCCCAGAAGATAGCTTTTGTCCCATTATTTTTGGTAGACCCTTCTTGAACACTGTCAATGCTAGAATAGATTGCGAAAAGAGTGTTGTTACTATTGGTTTGGGTGATATGTCTCATGAATTTAATTTCTCTATATTTAGTAAACAACACTGTGAAGAGGAATTGCCTAGTAAGGATGAAATAATTGGTCTTGCTTCTATTGTCGTGCCTCCTAGTGATCCTTTAGAACAATATTTGCTAGACCATGAAAATGTTATGTTTATGAATGAAAGAAGGGAAGTAGATGAAGTATTCTTTAAACAGGAACCTATCCTGAAACACAATTTTCCTGTTGAAATCCTAGGGGATCCTCCTCCACCCAAGGGTGATCCTGTGTTTGAGCTTAAACCGTTGCCTGATACTCTTAAATATGCTTATCTTGATGAAAAGAAGATATATCCTGTTATTATTAGTGCTAACCTTTCAGATCATGAAGAAGAGAGATTATTGAAAACTCTGAAGAAGCACCGTGCTGCTATTGGATATACTCTTGATGATCTTAAGGGCATTAGTCCCACTCTATGTCAAGATAAAATAAATTTGGAAGAAGATGCCAAAACGGTTCGTGATCATCAACGATGGCTGAATCCTAAGATGAAAGAAGTGGTAAGAAAGGAAATACTAAAGCTTGTGGAGGCAGGTATAATTTATCCCATCGCTGATAGTCAGTGGGTAAGTATTGTCCATTGTGTCCCTAAGAAGGGAGGTATTACTGTTGTTCCTAATGATAATGATGAATTGATTCCGTAAAGAATTATTACAGGTTATAGGATGGTAATTGATTTCCGCAAATTAAATAAGGCTACTAAAAAGGATCATTACCCCTTACCCTTTATCGATCAAATGCTAGAAATATTATGCAAGCATACACACTTTTGCTTTCTAGATGGTTATTCTGGTTTCTCTCAAATACCTGTGTCAGCCAGTGATCAATCAAAGGCTACTTTTACTTGCCCTTTTGGTACTTTTGCTTATAGACGTATGCCTTTTGGTTTATGTAATGCACCTGTTACCTTTCAAAGATGCATGATGGCTATATTCTCTGACCTTTGTGAAAAGATTTGTGAGGTTTTCATGGACGACTTCTCCGTCTATGGATCCTCTTTTGATGATTGCTTGAGCAAACTTGATCGAGTTTTGCTGAGATGTGAAGAAACTAATCTTGTCTTGAATTGGGAAAAGTGCCACTTTATGGTTAATGAAGGTATTGTCTTGGGGCATAAGGTTTCTGAAAGAGGTATTGAGGTTGATAAAGCCAAGGTTGATGCTATTGAAAAGATGCCATGTCCAAGGACATCAAAGGTATAAGAAGTTTCCTTGGTCATGGCGGATTTTATAGGAGGTTCATTAAGGACTTATCAAAAATTTCTCGACCTCTGACTAATTTATTACAAAAAGATATACCATTTGTCTTTGATGATGATTGTGTAGAAGCATTTGAAATACTTAAGAAAGCATTGATCTTTGCACCTATTGTCTAGCCACCTGATTGGAATTTACCCTTTGAAATTATGTGTGATGCTAGTGATTATGCTGTAGGTGCTGTTCTAGGGCAAAGAGTGGATAAGAAATTAAATGTTATTCAATATGCTAGTAAGACTCTAGACAATGCTCAAAGAAATTATGCTACTACTGAAAAAGAATTCTTAGCAGTTGTATTTGCTTGTATAAGTTCAGGCCTTATATTGTTGATTCTAAAGTAACTATTCACACGGATCATGCTGCTATTAAATATCTTATGTAAAAGAAAGATGCTAAACCTAGACTTATTAGATGGGTTCTCTTGCTACAAGAATTTTATTTGCATATTGTTGATAGAAAGGGAGCTGAGAACCCCGTTGCAGACAACTTGTCTAGGTTAGAAAATGTTCTTGATGACCCACTACCTATTGATGATAGCTTTCCTGATGAGCAATTTAATGTCATGAATGCTTCTCGTATTACTTTGTGGTATGCTGATTATGCTAATTATATTGTGGCCAAATTTATACCACTTGTTTTTACATACCAGCAAAAGAAAAAGTTTTCTATGATTTGAGACATTACTTTTGGGATGACCCACATCTTTATAAAGAAGGAGTAGATGGTGTTATTAGACGTTGTGTACCTGAGTATGAACAGGAACAGATCCTACGCAAGTGTCAGTCTGAAGCTTATGGAGGACACCACGCTGGAGATAGAACTACACATAAGGTATTGCAATCCGGTTTCTATTGGCCTACTCTCTTCAAGGATGCCCGTAAGTTTGTCCTATCTTGTGATGAATGTCAAAGAATTGGTAACCTTAGTAGACATCAAGAAATGCCTATGAATTATTCACTCGTTATTGAACCATTTGATGTTTGGGGCTTTGATTATATGGGACCTTTTACTGCCTCTAATGGATACACACATATTTTAGTCACTTTGATTATGTTACTAAGTGGGTAGAAGCTATTCCAACTGTTAGTGCTGATCATAATACATCTATTAAGATGCTTAAAGAAGTTATTTTTCCGAGGTTTGGAGTCCCTAGATATTTAATGATTGATGGTGGTTCACATTTTATTCATGGTGCTTTTCGTAAAATGCTTGCTAAGTATGATGTTAATCATAGAATTGCATCTCCTTATCACCCATAGTCTAGTGGTCAAGTAGAATTGAGTAATAGAGAACTCAAATTAATTTTGCAAAAAGACTATCAATAGGTCTAGAAAGAATTGGTCCAAGAAACTTGATGATGCATCATAGGCCTATAGAACTGCATATAAAAATCCTATGGGTATGTCTCCGTATAAAATGGTTTATGGAAAAGCATGTCACTTACCTTTCCAACTAGAACATAAGGCTTATTGGCTATTAAAGAGCTCAATTATGATTTCAAACTTGCCGGTGAGAAAAGGTTATTGATACGTCTCCAACGTATCTGTAATTTTTGATTGCTCCATGCTATGTTATCTACTGTTTTGGACAACATTGGGCTTTATTATTCACTTTTATATTACTTTTGGGACTAACCTATTAACCGGAGGCCCAGGCCAGAATTGCTGTTTTTTGCCTATTTCAGAGTTTCGCAGAAAAGGAATATCAAACTTAGTCCAAACGGAATGAAACCTTCGGGAACGTGATTTTCTCACCGAACATGATCCGGCAGACTTGGACCCTACGTCAAGAAACAAAGGATGAATCCACGAGGTAGGGGGGCGCGCCCACCCCCCTGGGGCGCGCCCTTGATACGTCTCCGTCGTATCTATAATTTTTGATTGTTCCATGCCAATATTATTCACTTTCATATACTTTTTGGCAACTTTTTATATTATTTTTAGGACTAACAAATTGATCCAGTGCCCAGTGCCAGTTCCTGTCTGTTGCATGTTTTATGTTTCGCAGAATATCCATATCAAACGGAGTCCAAACGGGATAAAAACGGACGGAGCTTATTTCTGGAAAATATGGAAAATTCCAGAAGAAAAATCCACGCGAGACGGTGCCCGAGGTGGTCACGAGGCAGGGGGCGCGCCCCTCCCCCTGGGCGCGCCGCCTACCCTCGTGAACCCACCATAGGGCGGTTGATGCTCTTCTTTTGCCGCAAGAAAAATAATATTAGGAAAAAAATCACAGAAAAGGTTTCAGGCCAATCGGAGTTACGGATCTCCATATATATGCGAAACGGTGAAACAGAGCTAGGACAGAACGCAGAGACAGAGAGATAGATCCAATCTCGGAGGGGCTCTCGCCCCTCCCAAGCCATGGGAGCCAAGGAACAGAGGGGAAACCCTCCTCCCATCTAGGTAGGAGGTCAAGGAAGAAGAAGAAGGAGGGGGGCTCTCTCCTCCTCGCTTCCGGTGGCGCCGGAACGCCGCCGGGGGCCATCATCATCACCGCGATCTTCACGAACACTACCGTCATCTTCACCAACGTCTCCATAACCTTCCCCCCTCTATCTACAGCGGTCCACTCTCCCGCAACCCGTTGTACCCTCTACTTGTACATGGTGCTTTATGCTTCATATTATTATCCAATGATGTGTTGCCATCCTATGACGTCTGAGTAGATTTTGATTGTCCTATCGGTGATTGATGAATTGCTATGATTGGTTTGAGTTGCGTATTTTATTGGTGCTGTCCTATTGTGCCCTCCGTGTCGCGCAAGCGTGAGGGATTCCCGCTGCAGGGTTTGCAATATGTTTATGATTTGCTTATGGTGGGTGGCGTGAGTGACAGAAACACAGACCCGAGTAAGTAGGTTGTTCGCGTATGGGATAAAGGGGACTTGATACTTTAATGCTATGGTTGGGTTTTTACCTTAATGAATCTTTAGTAGTTGCGGATGCTTGCTAGAGTTCCAATCATAAGTGCATATGATCCAAGTAGAGAAAGTATGTTAGCTTATGCCTCTCCCTCAAATAGAATTGCAATAACGATTATCGGTCTTGTAACATAGTCAGTTGCCTAGGGACAATTCCACAACTCCTATCACCACTTTTCCATACTCGCCATATTTACTTTAGTTGTGTCTTTACCTTAACAGCCCCTAGTTTTATTTTCGTGCTCTTTACTTTCTTGCAAGCCTATCCAAAAACACCTACAAAGTACTTCTAGTTTTATACTTGTTCTAGGTAAAGCGAACGTCAAGCGTGCGTAGAGTTGTATCGGTGGTCGATAGAACTTGAGGGAATATTTGTTCTACCTTTAGCTCCTCGTTGGGTTCGACACTCTTACTTATTGAAAGAGGCTACAATTGATCCCCTATACTTGTGGGTTATCAAGACCTTTTTCTAGCGCCGTTGCCGGGGAGCAATAGCGCTGGGGGAATATTCTCGTGTGTGCCTGTTTGCTTTATCACTAAGTAATTTTTATTTGCTGTTGTTAGTTGTTTTCTATCTTTAGTTATGGGTAGGAAACGCAAAATACCAAAAAAATTAGTTGTACCTACTGCTCCAATGGTTGATGAACCACTGAAAATCTATCACACTACTGAAGCTTTTTACGTGGATCATCTTCGATCCCTTTGTGCTTGTGCTAAAACCCCAACTAGCTTAGTTGAGGGCAAATCTTTATATGAGCATGCTTGTTATGTGCGACACCGTATATCTGAAAAAGGGAAACTATTATGGGGTCAAATTCAACGTTTGCAATGCTATGCTTGGAATTTATGCTATTATTATGTTTTGTTCTGAAAACCCTAAGAAACACCTTCCCTACCAATGTGAGTTTAGTGATAATGGAATCTTATCCTTGTATGCTAAGGGTGTTTATAATTAGTATGATGTTCAACAAATTGAAGAATTTGTTGCTTTTAATGGTGCTTACGAAATTTCTTCTTTGATTGAAAAGTATGGTGCTACTCTTTACGAATCTGAAAATTTTGCCATACTTAAATATTGCTATGATAATTATGCTTCTAATCCTTATGTGAAACCATATATTGAGAACTACTCCGCTGTCCAAGAAGAGACTAATATTTTGCAGGAATCTATGGAAGAAGAAATTGATGAAACTATGAGCTCATTGGATGAAAAAGATGAGGAGGAGAGCAAAGAACAAAAGGAGGAAGAGTGGATTGATCACCCGTGCCCACATTCTAATGAGAGTAACCCTCCAACTCATACATTATTTAATTCCCCTTCGTTATTACCGAAGGATGATTGCTATGATGATTGTTATGATCCCGTTGATTCTTTTGAAATATCCCTTTTTGATGATGCTTGCTATGCTTCTGGCCAAGATGCCAATATAAATTATGCTTATGGAGATGAACTTGCTATGGTTCCTTATGTTAAACATGAAATTGTTGCTATTGCACCCACGCATGATAGTCCTATTATCTTTTTGAACTCTCCCGACTACACTATATCTGAGAAGTTTGCACTTATTAAGGATTACATTGATGGGTTGCCTTTTACCGTAGCACATGATGATTTTGATAGATATAATATGCATGTGCTTGCTGCTCCTACTTGCAATTATTATGAGAGAGGAACTATATCTCCACCTCTCTATGTTTCCAATACAATAAAATTGCAAGAAACTGTTTGTACTATGCATTGGCCCATACTTTGTGTGCATGAATTGTTCTTTTATGACATGCCGATGCATAGGAAGAGAGGTAGACTTCGTCATTACATGATATATATTACTTTGTGCTCACTAATAAATTACAAATCATTGCTAATTAAAATTGGCTTTGATATACCTTGGGATCCGAGTGGATTCATTACTTGAGCACTATATGCCTAGCTTAATGGCTTTAAAGAAAGCGCTGCCATGGAGACAACCCGGAAGTTTTAGAGAGTCATTTATTTCTGTTGAGTGCTTTCATATAGTTTTAAAACAACAAAAATAAAGAGGGGAACCCAAAACTTTTTCAAAAAGGAAAGTGAAAGTGAGAAAGACAAGCATTGTTGAAGTGGGAGAGCTCCTTGAACTTTGTTCATGCTCACGACAACTTTGTGAATCTTAATTACAGAAACTTTTCAACAAAAATAATTATCCCCTTGTACAATTCCATTGTATTATAAAAATAATGTGCCAAGGTTTGCCTTTAGGATGTTTACAATGCTTGTTGGTTTGCGGTGAAGGACAGAAACTTTGGCTCTAGTGCGTGAATTTTAATTTTTTTACTGGAATGTCAAATGGTTCTGATTCTTTTTGCACTATCTTGCTGTACAAATTATTTATTTTTCCTAATTTTGGCAGAATTTTTCAAGTACCAGAAGTATGGTGAATGTTCAGATTGCTACAGACTGTTCTGTTTTAGACAGATTCTGTTTTTGATGCATAGTTTGCTTGTTTTGATGAAACTATCAATTTATATCAGTGGATTAAGCCATGAAAAAGTTATACTACAGTAGACACAATGCAAGAACAAAATATGAATTGGTTTGCAACAGTACTTAGAGTTGTGATTTGCTTTATTATACTAACGGATCTTACCGAGTTTTCTGTTGAAGTTTCGTGTGGATGAAGTGTTTGATTGAGAAGGTTTCGATGTCAGAAGAAGGAAGAGAGGAAAGAGCTCAAGATTGGGGATGCCCAAGGCACCCCAAGTAAATATTCAATGATACTAAAGCGTCTAAGCTTGGGGATGCTGGGGAGGCATCCCCTCTTTCTTCAACAAATATCAGTATGTTTTCAGATTCGCTTCGTTCATGCGATATGTGCAAGTCTTGGAGCATCTTTTGCAATTAGGTTTTTATTTTTTATTTTATGCACCATGCTGGTATGAGATGGTCCTTGGTTGATTTATAGAATGCTCATTACACTTCACTTATATCTTTTGAGCATGGCTTTATAGAATGCTTCATGTGCTTCACTTATATCATTTGAAGTTTGGATTGCCTGCTTCTCTTTACATATACAACCGCCATTTGTAGAATGCTCTTTTGCTTCACTTATATTTGTTAGAGTTTGGGCATATCTTTTGTAGAAAGAATTAAACTCTCTTGCTTCACTTATATCTATTTAGAGAGATGACAGGAATTGGTCATTCACATGGTTAGTCATAAAATCCTACATAAACTTGTAGATCGCCGAATATGATATGTTTGATTCCTTGCAATAGTTTTGCGATATAAAGATGGTGATATTAGAGTTATGCTAGTGGGTGGTTGTGGATTGTAGAGACACTTGTGTTGAGGTTTGCAAGTCCCATAGCATGCACGTATGGTAACCGTTGTGTGACAAATTTGAAGCATGGGGTGTTTCTTTGATTGTCTTCCTTATGAGTTGCGGTCGGGGACGAGCGATGGTATTTTCCTACCAATCTATCCCCCTAGGGGCATGCGTAGTAGTACTTTGCTTCGAGGGCTAATAAACTTTTGCAATAAGTATATGAGTTCTTTATGACTAATGTGAGTCCATGGATTATACACACTTTTACCTTTCCATCATTGCTAGCCTCTTCGGTACCGTGCATTGCCCTTTCTCACCTTGAGAGTTGGTGCAAACTTCGCCGGTGCATCCAAACCCCGTGATACGATACGCTCTGTCACACATAGGCCTCATTATATCTTCCTCAAAACAGCCACCATACCTACCTATCATGGCATTTCCATAGCCATTCCGAGATATATTGCCATGCAACTTCCATCATCATCATATACATGACTTGAGCATTTATTGTCATATTGCTTTGCATGATCGTAAGATAGCTAGCATGATGTTTTCATGGCTTGTCCGTTTTTTATGTCATTGCTACGCTAGATCATTGCACATCCCGGTACACCGCCGGCGGCATTCATATAGAGTCATATCTTTGTTCTAGATATCGAGTTGTAATATCGAGTTGTAAGTAAATAAAAGTGTGATGATCATCATTATTAGAGCATTGCCCCAGTGAGGAAAGGATGATGGAGACTATTATTCCCCCACAAGTCGTGATGAGACTCCGGACAAAAAAAATAAAAAAATAAAAAAAGAAAGGCCAAAAAAAGAGAAGGCAAAAAAAAGAGAAAAAAAGAAGAAAATAAAAAAATGAGAGGAAAAGAGAGAAGGGGCAATGTTACTATCCTTTTACCACACTTGTGCTTCAAAGTAGCACCTTGTTCTTCATATAGAGAGTCTCTTGAGTTATCACTTTCATATACTAGTGGGAATTTTCATTATAGAACTTGGCTTGTATATTCCAACGATGGGCTTCCTCAAATGCCCTAGGTCTTCATAAGCAAGCAAGTTGGATGCACATCCACTTAGTTTCTTTTGTTGAGCTTTCATACACTTATAGCTCTTAGTGCATCCGTTGCATGGCAATCCCTACTCCTCGCATTGACATCAATTGATGGGCATCTCCATAGCCTGTTGATTAGCCGCGTCGATGTGTGACTTTCTCCTTTTTTGTCTTCTCCACATAACCTCCATTATTATATTCTATTCCACCTATAGTGCTATATCCATGGCTTGCGCTCATGTATTGCATGAGGGTTGAAAAAGCTGAAGCGCGTTAAAAAGTATGAACCAATTGCTCGGCTTGTCATCGGGGTTGTGCATGATGGGGGCATTTTGTGTGACGAAAATGAAGCATGGCCAAACTGTATGATTTTGTAGGGATAAGCTTGCTTTGGCCTTATTGTTTTGAAAAGACATGATTGCTTTATTGGTATGCTCAAAGTATTATTGTTTTTATGTCAAATGATAGACTATTGCTTTGAATCACTCATGTCTTAATATTCATGCCATGATTAGACATATGATCAAGATTATGCTAGGTAGCATTCCACATCAAAAATTATTCTTTTTTTATCATTTACCTACTCGAGGACGAGCAAGAATTAAGCTTGGGGATGCTGATACGTCTCCGTCGTATCTATAATTTTTGATTGTTCCATGCCAATATTATTCACTTTCATATACTTTTTGGCAACTTTTTATATTATTTTTGGGACTAACATATTGATCCAGTGCCCAGTGCCAGTTCCTGTCTGTTGCATGTTTTATGTTTCGCAGAATATCCATATCAAACGGAGTCCAAACGGGATAAAAACGGACGGAGCTTATTTTTGGAAAATATGGAAAATTCCAGAAGAAAAATCCACGCGAGACGGTGCCCGAGGTGGTCACGAGGCGGGGGGCGCGCCCCTCCCCCCTGGACGCGCCGCCTACCCTCGTGAGCCACCGTATGGTGGTTGATGCTCTTCTTTTGCCGCAAGAAAGATAATATTCGGAAAAAAATCACAGAAAAGTTTTCAGGCCAATCGGAGTTACGGATCTCCATATATATGCGAAACGGTGAAACAGAGCAAGGACAGAACGCAGAAACAGAGAGATAGATCCAATCTCGGAGGGGCTCTCGCCCCTCCCAAGCCATGGGAGCCAAGGAACAGAGGGGAAACCCTCCTCCCATCTAGGGAGGAGGTCAAGGAAGAAGACGAAGGAGGGGGGCTCTCTCCCCCTCGCTTCCGGTGGCGCTGGAACGCCGCCGGGGGCCGTCATCATCACCGCGATCTTCACGAACACCACCGTCATCTTCACCAACGTCTCCATAACCTTCCCCCCTCTATCTACAGCGGTCCACTCTCCCGCAACCCGCTGTACCCTCTACTTGAACATGGTGCTTTATGCTTCATATTATTATCCAATGATGTGTTGCCATCCTATGACGTCTGAGTAGATTTCGATTGTCCTATCGGTGATTGATGAATTGCTATGATTGGTTTGAGTTGCATATTTTATTGGTGCTGTCCTATTGTGCCCTCCGTGTCGCGCAAGCGTGAGGGATTCCCGCTGCAGGGTTTGCAATATGTTTATGATTTGCTTATGGTGGGTGGCGTGAGTGACAGAAACACAGACCCGAGTAAGTAGGTTGTTCGCGTATGGGATAAAGGGGACTTGATACTTTAATGCTATGGTTGGGTTTTTACCTTAATGAATCTTTAGTAGTTGCGGATGCTTGCTAGAGTTCCAATCATAAGTGCATATGATCCAAGTAGAGAAAGTATGTTAGCTTATGCCTCTCCCTCAAATAGAATTGCAATAACGATTATCGGTCTAGTAACATAGTCAGTTGCCTAGGGACAATTCCACAACTCCTATCACCACTTTTCCATACTCGCTATATTTACTTTAGTTGTGTCTTTACCTTAACAGCCCCTAGTTTTATTTTCGTGCTCTTTACTTTCTTGCAAGCCTATCCAAATACACCTACAAAGTACTTCTAGTTTTATACTTGTTCTAGGTAAAGCGAACGTCAAGCGTGCGTAGAGTTGTATCGGTGGTCGATAGAACTTGAGGGAATATTTGTTCTACCTTTAGCTCCTCGTTGGGTTCGACACTCTTACTTATCAAAAGAGGCTACAATTGATCCCCTATACTTGTGGGTTATCAGCCCTCCACCCTCGTGGGCCCCCTGTTGCTTCATCGACGCACTCCTTCCTACTATATGTACCTACGTATCCCCAAACAATCAGATACAGAGCCAAAAACCTAATTCCACCGCCGCAACCTTCTGTACCCACGAGATCCCATCTTGGGGCCTGTTCCGGAGCTTCGCCGGAGGGGGCATCCATCACGGAGGGCTTCGACGTCAACACCATAGCCTCTCCGATATAGTGTGAGTAGTTTTCCTCAGACCTTCGGGTCCATAGTTAGTAGCTAGATGGCTTCTTCTCTCTTTTTGGATCTCAATACAATGTTCTCCCCCTCTCTTGTGGAGATCTATTCGATGTAATCTTCTTTTTGTGATGTGTTTGTTGAGACTGATGAATTGTGGGTTTATGATCAAGTTTATCTATGAACAATATTTGAATATTCTCTGAATTCTTTAATGTATGATTGGTTATCTTTGCAAGTCTATTCAAATTATCAGTTTGGTTTGGCCTACTAGATTTGTTTTTATTGCAAACTTGCGGTGTCCTTTCCCACTGACAGCAGGGGCAGCAAGGCACGTATTGTATTGTTGCCATCGAGGATAACAAGATGGGTTTTTTATCATATTGCATGAATTTATCCCTCTACTTCATGTCATCTTGCTTAAGGCGTTACTCTGTTTTCTTGAACTTAATAATCTAGATGCATGCTTTATAGCGATCGATGAGTTGAGTAAAAGTAGTAGATGTAGGCAGAAGCCGGTCTACTTGTCTCGGAGGTGATGCCTATATACATGATCATACCTAGATATTCTCCTAACTATGCTCAATTCTGTCAATTGCTCAACAGTAATTCGTTCACCCACCGTAAAATACTTTTGTTCTTGAGAGGAGCCACTAGTGAAATCTATGGCCCCTGGGTCTATCTTTATCATATTAATCTCCCAACACTTAGTTATTTTCTTTGCTTTTTACTTTGCTTTTATTTTACTTTGCATCTTTATCACAAAAATACCAAAAATATTATCCTATCATATCTATCACATCTGACTCTCGTAAGTGACCGTGAAGGGATTGACAACCCCTTATCGCGTTGGTTGCGAGGATTTATTTGTATTGTGCAGGTGTGAGGGACTCGCGCGTAGCCTCCTACTGGATTGATACCTTGGTTCTCAAAAACTAAGGGAAATACTTACGCTACTGTGCTGCATCACCCTTTCCTCTTCAAGGAAATCCAACGCAGTGCTCAAGAGGTAGCAGGAAGATTTCTGGCGCAGTTGCCGGGGAAGGTCTATGCAAAAGTCAACATACCAAGTACCCATCACAATCCCTTATCTCCCGCATTACATTATTTGCCATTTGCCTCTCGTTTTCCTCTCACCCACTTCACCCTTGTCGTTTTATTCACCCTCTCTTTTCCATTCGCCTCTTTTCCGTTTGCTTGTCATTATGGCTAGTCCCTTATCTACTCCATTGTCACCTGAGTTTGAAGTCTTTCACTTCAAACAAAGACAAGGAGAAAACTTAAAAGATGCCTGGTTGAGAATAATGGAATCTTACCGTAATTGTACTTTTGAAATGAACCTGAGAATTGTGCTTCGCAATTTTTATGTTGGATTAAATATGTCTCATAGACAACTCTTGGATTGTGTTGCTAAAGGCAATTTTATTAAAATTGATCCCCATATTTTGCATGAAGTTATAGAAGGTATAGTGGGAACACTACCTCAACAAAAGGGTCCTCATCCCACCAAGGAAGAGACACAAGTTTTTGAAAAAATTTGCGAAGTTACTAAGATTTTACAGAAGTATCTTGAACCTCTTAAGAACGTTAGAGGAAATATCCACCACATGAATATGTTGATTACTCTTTGCAATAAGCGGTTGGATTCTTTAGATCTTAAAATTTTAGAATATGAAGGGAAACGTAAAGAACCTCCCGGATTCGAGCTTGATTCCGCTAAAAAGTTGAAAACCAAAGATGGCAATACCTAGATCTATCCTTGCTTTTATGCCTAGCTAGGGGCGTTAAACGATAGCGCTTGTTGGGAGGCAACCCAATTTTATTTTATTTTTTTGCTTTTGCTTCTGTTTAGGAATAAATATTTGATCTAGCCTCTGCTTAGATGTGTTCATTTTAATTACTGTTTGTGCCAAGTTAAACTTATAGGATCTTCTTGGATGATAGTTATTTGATCTGGCTGTAATTTCAAGAAAATTTCCGTTCACAAAAACAATTGTTAAAAATCACCAGAACGTGATAAAATAGTGATTCCAATTGCTTCTGATCAATAAAATTTTTTCCTAGGTCGTCTTATTTTTCCTGAATTTTTTGAGTTACAGAACTTTGTGTCAGTTATAGATTACTACAGACTGTTCTGTTTTTGACAGATTCTGTTTTTCGTGTGTTGTTTGCTTATTTTGATGAATCTATGGCTAGTAAAATAGTTTATAAACCATATATAAGTTGGAATACAGTAGGTTTAACACCAATATAAATAAAGAATGAGTTCATTACAGTACCTTGAAGTGGTCTTTTGTTTTTGTTTCGCTAACGGAGCTCACGAGATTTCTGTTGAGTTTTGTGTTGTGAAGTTTTCAAATTTTGGGTGAAATATTTTTGATGGATTATGGAACAAGGAGTGGCAAAAGCCTAAGATTGGGGATGCCCATGGCACCCCCAAGATAATTTAAGGACACCAAAAAGCCAAAGCTTGGGGATGCCCCGGAAGGCATCCCCTCTTTCGTCTACTTCCATCGGTAACTTTACTTGGAGCTATATTTTTATTCACCACATGATATGTGTTTTGCTTGGAGCGTCTTGTATGATTTGAGTCTTTGCTTTTTAGTTTACCACAATCATCCTTGCTTTACACACCTTTTGAGAGAGCCATACATGATTTGGAAATTATTAGAATACTCTTTGTGCTTCACTAATATCTTTTGAGTTATATAGTTTTGCTCTAGTGCTTCACTTATATCTTTTAGAGCACGGTGGTGGATTTGTTTTATAGAAACTATTGATCTCTCATGCTTCACTTAGATTATTTTGAGAGTCTTAAATAGCATGGTAATTTGCTTAAACAATTTTAATATGCTAGGTATTCAAGAATAGTAAAAACTTTCTTATGAGTGTATTGAATATTAAGAGAAGTTTGATGCTTGATGATTGTTTTGAGATATGGAGGTAGTAATATCAAAGTCGTGCTAGTTGAGTAGTTGTGAATTTGAGAAATGCTTGTGTTGAAGTTCACAAGTACCATAGCATGCACGTATGGTAAACGTTATGTAACAAATTTGAAACACGAGGTGTTCTTTGATTGTCCTCCTTATGCGTGGCGGTCGGGGATGAGGGATGGTCTTTTCCTACCAATCTATCCCCCTAGGAGCATGCGCGTAGTGCTTTGTTTTTGATGACTTGTAGATTTTTGCAATAAGTATGTGAGTTCTTTATGACTAATGTTGAGTCCATGGATTATACGCACTCTCACCCTTCCATCATTGCTAGCCTCTTCAGTACCGTGCATTGCCTTTTCTCACATTGAGAGTTGGTGCAAACTTCGCCGGTGCATCCAAAACCCGTGATATGATACGCTCTTTCACACATAAACCTCCTTATATCTTCCTCAAAACAGCCACCATACGTACCTATTATGGCATTTCCATAGCCATTCCGAGATATATTGCCATGCAACTTTCCACCATTCCGTTCATTTTGACACATTCATCATTGTCATATTGCTAGCATGATCATGTAGTTGACATAGTATTTGTGGCAAAGCCACCGTTCATAATGCTTTCATACATATCACTCTTGGTTCATTGCATATCCCGGTACACCGCCGGAGTGTCGCGACCGGTTTTCCAGACATTAAATTCCAGAAAATGGCCGTCGAGCTCATCAGCCCCAGGATTACTGTTAGCTGATGAGGCACCAACTTGTTACAGAAATTCCAAGCAAAGGTACAAAATATGAAGTACAAGACCATTGTGGCCTATGAGTACAACAAATGGTTTCTAGTGGTTGAGGGCGGAAGCGGTTTGTGGAACACCACGACTATGGGACTCCATTTCCCACGGGAACAGCTGACCAGGTAAACTCCTATCTCCATGAGGCTGCTATCACCGTTTCTCAGGTTCCGAGGCGGTCGTCGCAACGCTCCTCCCCATGCAATAAATTTGGCCAAGACAATAGCCAGGGACAAGCCAGTGAGTACTTTGAATGTACTCGCAAACATTAAGAACACAGGTATAATATAATCGTTGGTGCTCATGCTTTGCGATATCCTTATACTCACTTAGTTAGTCTTAAATAAATATCTTGACGCATGTAAAACAAGTTATTCATATGCAACCGGAAATTTATGCAATGGCCACATAGAGGTAATAAATACTGGGTACCAAGCGAGGGTCTGGATGACTCCTCGAGCGGAAAAATGCAAAGTAGTAAATACTGGTGCCAAACGAGTGTCTGAAGGACTCCTCGAGCGGAAAATGCGGAATAATAAATACTGGTGCCAAACGAGTGTCTGAAGGACTCCTCGAGCGAAAAAAAACAGAGTAATAATAATACCACAGTCGGGCGTCTGAGCGACACCACATAAAGGGCTTTAAAATAAATGCCACAGTCGGGCGTCTGAGCGACACCACATAAAGGGCTTTAAAAGAAATGCCACAGTCGGGCGTCTGAGCGACACCACATAAAGGGCTTTAAAAGAAATGCCACAGTGAATATCCCGGAGGTTGAACCATCCTAGAGATATTCGATGATAACAGTAATAATCATGGGTTAGTCAACAATAGTAATAATCATAATCATCACAAGTCACAAGTAGTAATTCCCATTCTGGTTTAACCGTTTCACCTCCGAAGACCGACAGTAAGACCGACACTTGACCCATCCCAGACTGTAGTCCTTAACCATGGACACGGCTATTCGAATAGGTTTAATCTCTGCAGAGGGTGTACTCTTTACCCACGAGTAACAGATTCCTTTAGTCCATCGGGACTAATTCCGTCTATGGCCTTTTAGTTGAAAACACGCCTAACTTGCACACACCAGCTTAACTCATCGGTGTCTGGAATCACCCACGACACTTGTCAAGCAAAACTCTAAGTGGGGAGGCTACAACCTCGCGTAGCATGGGATCAAATTTATATCGCACGCTCTAAGGGGTGGCCTCCCCTCTCGGTCCCAACCGGAAACACCCATGCCCCCTGACCAGGTGGCATGCCTACCGGCTACAACCGATATCTTCCACCATGGCCTCTCTGTACGGTGTGTGCTGGAAAGGGGTTAACAACTTACTGAACCGTACCCTACCTGTGGCAGGGACGAGGGGTAGCACGAGGCAAGTATGGGGGTTACTGGAACAAGACTCGATCTGCGATCGACTCAGGAGGTTCATAAGTTCCCTGCATGACATGTATATCAAAAATATATCAACCAACAAATATCACCACTCAATGTACCTTACCATGCCATATCGGAAATAACCGTCCCGACGGGGACCGGCGACAAGCTCACGCCTACCCAAGGCCGAGGCTTTTCCCGGATTCCTTTCCGGTTTGCATGCAAGGCACATGAGGATGATTACCATCACGATCATATTCATTTCCAATAGCAAGGAAAACGTTGATATGCTTCCATGCAAAAGACCATGTCACATGAAATATCAATTCCACCGAAATGAGGTGGTGTTATAAATGTGTCAACCATCACATCAAAAATATTATGCCAAGGTTCAAGGTGCTTGCCTTGAAGTTGTGGAGGGGTGAGGTGTTCTCCAAAATCTTTGAAAGTCTCTTCCCTCTCTCCAAAATCCTATTTTAAAAATATTTGAATTAACACACATTTCAAAACTGTACAAAAAGTTGTTTTGGAAAATTGTCAAATAAATATTAAAATAAACTAGATCAAATTTGAGGAAGGTAGGAAAAAGAATCAATTCATTTGGAGTTATATTTAAAAAGTTATAGGCAGTCAAAGTTGTGGTCAAAACTGATTTAAATAAAACAGAAAAGGAAAAACGTTTCAGAGGGGAATACGCTTTCGGAGCGGGGAGACGTACTGGGGGAAATTACGCCTTCACTTAAACACATGGACGACGCAGTGTGCCACTGACAGTGGGTCCAGGGGGCCCACTAGTCAGGTTTGACTAGTCTTCTCCCTCTCTTTCCTCTGTCCCGAGCAGAGGCGAAGCTCCGGCGATCGTCGCCGGCGACTGGCGGCTCCTCGCGGGGCTCTGAGGGCGGGGATGGATCCGCTACTCCGAGGCGGTCCTCCCGTTGGTCGCCTGGCGGGCGGGGGCGGAGGGAGCTGCCGCCGGCGAGCTCCTCGGCGGAGGTGGCCTCGGGAGCAAAGTGCCATTGGGGCTGCGGTGGCTCCCGATCAAAATTGAGCAGGGGGAAAGGTTCACGGGAGGATGAGGAGGCTTCTGGTGGAGAGAGTGGAGAGGGGGAGGTCCTGGTGGTGCCGGAACGGCAGGGGCAGTGGCGGTGGTCGGAGTTGCCGGAGACGGGGAAGAAGACCTCCCTGGGTCGAATGCGGGCTAGGGGAACGCCATAGGGGTGGCCTGAGGTTGCCTGCGCGCGGGAACGGGCTCGGGGTCTCCTTAAATAGGCGTGGCAAGGCGGTTCCGTGGCGGCCGTGGATAAGCTCTCCGGCGACCGCCATTCTGTAGCTAGGGGCGTCGAGGCGGCGACGAGCGCTAGGCAACACCCTGTAGATGAGCTTGCGCTGTTACAAGGGCCAGGTGGCGAGCGGGAGGGGCTTGGGTGGCGTTGCACGGAGCAGGAGCTATCGGCAGACGCCGGCGTGCCGCCAAAAGGCTCTGGCGGTGGCGCTGTAGGGCGCCAGGGGTGGCTGGCGTGTAGTGGTGAGGCGGGGAGTGCGTGGCGAAGTTCTCCCGTGCGGGCCAAGGCAGGGGGTTGCGACGCGGCGGCTCGGCTCACGCGGCTGCAATAGGCGCGCTCTGGGCGCGGCCGGAGCACGCTCACCAGCTGCTCGGCGAAATGCCAGGGCAAGCTAGGTGGCTCGGTTGGAGCTGGGGTTTAGCAGGTCTAGGTTAGGGGAAACAGGGCGTCTAGTGGACATGCCTGTTTGATCAGAGGTGCAAGATCATAGTGCAATGACAAGCATCATGCCAAAACATATCATGCCCACAAGGTGTTTGACACAATGCCAAGGGCACTTAGGCAAGTCTTGGAGTGGTCAAAAACTCCAGATCAGTGTCTCCTTGGATGCACAAGTGGGTGGTGAGGTTAGTTTGGCAAAAGGAAAAACTTGTTAGTGCAAGTTTTACAAAACTACAATTCTGGACAGGAAATAAATGGCATCATTTCATGAACCAAAATTGCCCCAAAGGGTGCATGCTCCTGGACTTAAGGGTTTGGTAGGGAGGACTATGAGCATGAGAAAACACAAGGTCACTGGAGCAAGAAATAATAGGGTTGCAGTAGAAAACACCAGTCTGGTCCAGAATGAAGATGATGCTGATTCACTCAGAAATTGCAAATAACACCACTGGGTTTTTGCATAAAGTTGAATCATATGATATCACTAACATCCCATAATTTTGGTAGAGGCTAGCAGAAAATATTTAAATGGGTTGTAGTGCAAAATGCCCACTAGACCAGAGAAGAAAAAAAGGGTGTAGAGCTCAAAATATTTCATGAAATAAAGATGTTGTTGCATAAAAGTTATTTAATAACATCACATGACATCTCCAAATTCTTGTGGGAATTTTAAGTGAATCTATCAAATGGTTGTAGTTCAAATATGGCCATTTAACCTTGAAAAACCATTTTCAAGAAAGTGAAGATCAAGCAAATTAATTGTGCCATTAGTTGCACTGATAAAAGTAAAGTTTTTCTAGAGAGGTTAAACAAGTCCAATAACATAATTGAAAAGTTCACACTTAGGGGAAAAACTCCATAAAGACAAGGTTAAGGATCAAAAGGCAGCTCAGAAAATAAAGGTTTTAAGTCCTGGCAAAAAATTTAATTTAATAAACAAGGCTAAATTTTTTTTGGGGTGTCACAATACTACCCCCCCTTAATAAAAAATCTCGTCCCCAAGATTTGTCAAAAGTCGCATAAGAAAAGATTGCATGCAACGAAAAAGTGGCTACAGTAAGAGGCCAATAAGTGGTGAAAACCACAGTGTGAAATACTGGTGCTGCGCGGAGAAAGATCTATGGTCTGAGACAAAAACGTGAGATTTCTACGCTGGGTATAAATTTAGAATAAAGTCTAAATTTAAATATACGCTGGTCGTACCCGGGAGCACAGTGCTCTCTCTGGCCGACAGGTGGACCCGGGGCCCATAGTCAGCCTCCTCTCCTCCCTCTGGCTCTTCTTCTTCCTCTCTCCTGCACGCTTTCTCCACCGGCGGTGCCTAGCGCGTGGGGCATCTAGGCCGTACCGCGGTAGTGCGCGGCGTGCTAGCTGCCGGAGCAGCGTGCACTCACCTCGCGGGCCAGCGCGCTGTCGGCACTGCTCGCGGATTCGACTCCGAACACCGGCGATCGGGCGACGAGCGGCGTTGGTGGACTTCGCCCACCGTGCACCGAGCTCGAGCTATAAAACGGCCGAGGTGTTTCTCTCTTCTCCTCACCTCTGGCCTTGCTTCTCCCCCTCCTTCCTCCTCCATTTCTACTTGCAGAAGCTCGGGCGAGGCTCTAATGGCGGAGGCGATGCCGGACTGGTACGCGATCTTGATATGCGGAGGGCTGGCAACCCTGCTGGGGCTCTCCGTGCTCCTGTGTGCGATGATCCTCGATGATCGTCGCGATGCTGCTGCTCGGGTGTTGGCTTTCCACGCCGGTGGTGATCACGAGGAGTAGGTGGGATGCCGGGTGCTAACCGTGGTTAGGAGAGGGGTTAGCCAGCTGTAACACTGTTGCAAAGTTTTGCAAACGGCGCACGTGTGTGTGTCCGAGTGTTTGCGGTTGTGGGTCAGCTGTTGTCGTTGTGCTTGTGTGAAATCCACGTCATGAGAAAGTGCCGAAGTATCGACTCAGAGAAAGATGTCTCACTCCAGGATTATACGCGGTAATGCAATAGAATCACTCATATTAATTGTAATTAGCAAAATAACACACTTAAGGCACACACTAAGCTCCACGCACAAGTTACAACACGCAAATAAAGGTTGCAATAAATAACGTAGCAGCGATGTCTACAATGCAAACGGTAACTGGATGGGGTCCCGAGAAAACGTCTCTGGTACTGAGACACATTCTTCCTCTATCGGAGAAAGCGGATTGACTAGTCGATGCATGTGTCTCTCCTGGTCGGGCCTCAGTGATCTGCCGATGGCGATCTGAGGATTTAAGTCTGCGAGGCTCTGGAGATAACCCATCACGCGTTGGATCAAACTCTCTTGAGCGATGACATACTGGACAAGGTTGGCCAGGACGGGGTCTCTTTCGATTCGCACACCGGGAAACGATGTTACTCCTCCGGGCGCTGCACGGCTCGGGAAGTAATAATACCCACGTTCGTTGGCATAGGGTACCGCGAATCGAAGGCGGGCAAGCGCTTCATAAGCCGCAGCTTCCACGGCCATCTGTGGGGTTGGCAGAGATTTCCCCACGAAGGAGACCTCTGTTGGGTCTTGGGCTAAGTTTACGGGAGGAATGTGCACTGCTGCCCAGTATCTCGAGGTGGAAGAGGTGATTCTCGATTTGAACAGCTCATACTGGGGTGGCTGGGTAGCGCCCATGGTACTGCAGGTAAAATCCCACAATATCTTAACAGAACTACCCGGGGTTGCATCTGGGGTTCTCAGGTAAATGCTGGGGTTCGGCATGGCAAGAAATGGTTGTGGGGGTGATGCACAAGGTGAGAGGTGCTTGGCAAGGTCACACGGTGGCTTTTTTTTTAGCACCGGGGCTGGATCATTTTTACCGTGGTGAAGGGTAATGAAATTTCCAGCTCTGATCTGCGGTTCGAAGTCAGTGCCATAGATACACTTATTCCACCGAGGTGACATGATACTGTGGGGTTGTCGGGAGGGTTTTTGGTAGCTGCGCCAGGGGTAGCAATCTCACACTGCTTACTGGGTGTTCAGTCAAGGTTATCATTAAAGCAGAGGCATGACAACAAGCAGCGTTTAAACACCAGGCCACACGATTTCAAAGTGAGGATACACTGGGACTCGATACAGCTCGGGTTACTTAGTCTACCTCGTTTACATCCATGCGGGCGTGCCTTGTGGATGTCGAGGCTTCTCCACGGGTCTCGCCGTCGGAATTGATTGGAGTGGGTTGAGGGGCTGCAGGCTCGGGGTAGCGATGGTGGCCATCTCGGGGATTGCTGGCCACAACTCCGTTGGAGTGTGTTCCCAAAATGCGACGTAGCACTTCTGGGGTTATCGCAACACCTTGGCCGATGGCTGGGGTAGACCTCAGGGGCTCGATCGGTTGTCCAAACAGCACGACTGGGTTGTCGGCATTGGGCTCGTCTTCTCCTCTTGCCGGGGCTCGACGAACCAGCTCTCCACGAGCTGCGATAAGATCAATTGTGACCTGATCGCACAGTTCTTCTAGTGCACTTACATAGCGCACCAGGTGCAACAATGCAGGATCTGTCTTGTGATCTCCGTTGGCAACTTGGGGTGGTCTACCATACCCTTCAGGCCTGGGGTAGTAGTGGAACGAGCGACAGTCAACTCTTGGCGACAAGTGCCGAAGATGAACTATAGCTTCTCGAGCAGCTAGCTGGATGGCTTGTGGCTCAAAGGAAGTGGTCCTTCCGGTGAACCTGTAGGGGCGTTCGGGTGCGAGACCCCTACCGTAGATGTGTACAGTGGCCTAGAATTGACGGCTTTCACCGCTTACGGGCCCTTGGTACACAACATATTCTGGGGGTTCTTCTAATGCATAGGTACGACGGGTGAGGTTTGCGAGTATGGTCACAAAACCTCCAAGGTTGGTCGCTGTGGTCTCATGGTGCACAATGGGACCAGGCATTGTGGCTTGGGTAGGATAGCGGCCGGGCTGTGCTGGGTTGAGACTAGCATGCCCTTTTTATAGAAAAAAAAGGGTCGGAGTCTTCCTTCGCATGCTTGCGAGAAAGGACTATTTAGGGGGCCGGTCACTGGCGCGTGATCGACGGCTAGGCTGGTAGGTTGGGCACTGACTGCAAAAAGGTGTCGGGTCACTGTGGGGCTATCTTGCAGGTGAAGCTTGGCTGCGGGTTTGGTTATGGCTTGGTGGTTTGGCATGCCTAAGTTTATTGATCTGGCTAGGATAGGATTAGCCAATGGTCAGCCTGGCTCTGATACCAAGTCTGTCGCGACCGGTTTTCCAGACATTAAATTCCAGAAAATGGCCGTCGAGCTCATCAGCCCCAGGATTACTGTTAGCTGATGAGGCACCAACTTGTTACAGAAGTTCCAAGCAAAGGTACAAAATATGAAGTACAAGACCATTGTGGCCTATGAGTACAACAAATGGTTTCTAGTGGTTGAGGGCGGAAGCGGTTTGTGGAACACCACGGCTATGGGACTCCATTTCCCACGGGAACAGCTGACCAGGTAAACTCCTATCTCCACGAGGCTGCTATCACCGTTGCTCAGGTTCCGAGGCGGTCGTCGCAACGCTCCTCCCCATGCAATAAATCTGGCCAAGACAATAGTCAGGGACAAGCCAGTGAGTACTTTGAATGTCCTCGCAAACATTAAGAACACAGGTATAATATAATCTTTGGTGCTCATGCTTTGCGATATCCTTATACTCACTTAGTTAGTCTTAAATAAATATCTTGACGCATGTAAAACAAGTTATTCATATGCAACCGGAAATTTATGCAATGGCCACATAGAGGTAATAAATACTGGGTACCAAGCGAGGGTCTGGATGACTCCTCGAGCGGAAAAATGCAAAGTAGTAAATACTGGTGCCAAACGAGTGTCTGAAGGACTCCTCGAGCGGAAAATGCGGAATAATAAATATTGGTGCCAAACGAGTGTCTGAAGGACTCCTCGAGCGAAAAAAAACAGAGTAATTATAATACCACAGTTGGGCGTCTGAGCGACACCACATAAAGGGCTTTAAAAGAAATGTCACAGTCGGGCGTCTGAGCGACACCACATAAAGGGCTTTAAAAGAAATGCCACAGTGAATATCCCGGAGGTTGAACCATCCCAGAGATATTCGATGATAACAGTAATAATCATGGGTTAGTCAACAATAGTAATAATCATAATCATCACAAGTCACAAGTAGTAATTCCCGTTCTGGTTTAACCGTTTCACCTCCGAAGACCGACACTAAGACCGACACTTGACCCATCCCAGACTATAGTCCTTAACCATGGACACGGCTATTCGAATAGGTTTAATCTCTGCAGAGGGTGTACTCTTTACCCACGAGTAACGGATTCCTTTAGTCCATCGGGACTAATTCCGTCTACGGCCTTTTAGTTGAAAACACGCCTAACTTGCACACACCAGCTGAACTCATCGGTGTCTGGAATCACCCACGACACTTGTCAAGCAAAACTCAAAGTGGGGAGGCTACAACCTCGCGTAGCATGGGATCAAATTTATATCGCGCGCTCTAAGGGGTGGCCTCCCCTCTCGGTCCCAACCGGAAACACCCATGCCCCCTGACCAGGTGGCATGCCTACCGGCTACAACCGATATCTTCCACCATGGCTTCTCTGTACGGTGTGTGCTGGAAAGGGGTTAACAACTTACTGAACCGTACCCTACCTGCGGCAGGGACGAGTGGTAGCACGAGGCAAGTATGGGGGTTACTGGAACAAGACTCGATCTGCGGTCGACTCAGGAGGTTCATAAGTTCCCTGCATGACATGTATATCAAAAATATATCAACCAACAAATATCACCACTCAATGTACCTTACCATGCCATATCGGAAATAACCGTCCCGACGGGGACCGGCGACAAGCTCACGCCTACCCAAGGCTGAGGCTTTTCCCGGATTCCTTTCCGGTTTGCATGCAAGGCACATGAGGATGATTACCATCACGATCATATTCATTTCCAATAGCAAGGAAAACGTTGATATGCTTCCATGCAAAAGACCATGTCACATGAAATATCAATTCCACCGAAATGAGGTGGTGTTATAAATGTGTCAACCATCACATCAAAAATATTATGCCAAGGTTCAAGGTGCTTGCCTTGAAGTTGTGGAGGGGTGAGGTGTTCTCCAAAATCTTTGAAAGTCTCTTCCCTCTCTCCAAAATCCTATTTTAAAAATATCTGAATTAACACACATTTCAAAACAGTACAAAAAGTTGTTTTGGAAAAATTTCAAATAAATATTAAAATAAACTAGATCAAATTTTAGGAAGGTAGGAAAAAGAATCAACTCGTTTGGAGTTATATTTAAAAAGTTATAGGCAGTCAAAGTTGTGGTCAAAACTGATTTAAATAAAACAGAAAAGGAAAAACGTTTCAGAGGGGAATACGCTTTCGGAGCGGGGAGACGTACTGGGGGAAATTACGCCTTCACTTAAACACATGGACGACGCGGTGTGGCACTGACAGTGGGTCCAGGGGGCCCACTAGTCAGGTTTGACTAGTCTTCTCCCTCTCTTTCCTCTGTCCCGAGCGGAGGCGAAGCTCCGGCGATCGTCGCCGGCGACTGGCGGCTCCTCGCGTGGCTCTGAGGGCGGGGATGGATCCGCTACTCCGAGGCTGTCCTCCCGGTGGTCGCCTGGCGGGCGGGGGCGGAGGGAGCTGCCGGCGGCGAGCTCCTCGGCGGAGGTGGCCTCGGGAGCAAAGTGCCATTGGGGCTGCGGTGGCTCCCGATCAAAATTGAGCAGGGGGAAAGGTTCACGGGAGGATGAGGAGGCTTCTGGTTGAGAGAGTGGAGAGGGGGAGGTCCTGGTGGTGCCGGAACGGCAGGGGCAGTGGCGGTGGTCAGAGTTGCCGGAGACGGGGAAGAAGACCTCCCTGGGTCGAATGCGGGCTAGGGGAACGCCATAGGGGTGGCCTGAGGTTGCCTGCGCGCGGGAACAGGCTCGAGGTCTCCTTAAATAGGCGTGGCAAGGCGGTTCCGCGGCGGCCATGGATAAGCTCTCCGGCGACCGCCATTCTGTAGCTAGGGGCGTCGAGGCGGCGACGAGCGCTAGGCGACACCCTGTGGATGAGCTTGCGCTGTTACAAGGGCCAGGTGGCGAGCGGGAGGGGCTTGGGCGGCGCTGCACGGAGCAGGAGCTGTCGGCAGACGCCGGCGTGCCGCCAAAAGGCTCTGGCAGTGGCGCTGTAGGGCGCCAGGGGTGGCTGGCGTGTAGTGGTGAGGCGGGGAGTGCGTGGCGAAGTTCTCCCGTGCGGGCCAAGGCAGGGGGTTGCGACGCGGCGGATCGGCTCACGCGGCTGCAATAGGCGCGCTCTGGGCGCGGCCGGAGCACGCTCACCAGCTGCTCGGCGAAATGCCAGGGCAAGCTAGGTGGCTCGGTTGGAGCTGGGGTTTAGCAGGTCTAGGTTAGGGGAAACAGGGAGTCTAGTGGACATGCCTGTTTGATCAGAGGTGCAAGATCATAGTGCAATGCCAAGCATCATGCCAAAACAGATCATGCCCACAAGGTGTTTGACACAATGCCAAGGGCACTTAGGCAAGTCTTGGAGTGGTCAAAATCTCCAGATCAGTGTCTCCTTGGATGCACAAGAGGGTGGTGAGGTTAGTTTGGCAAAAGGAAAAACTTGTTAGTGCAAGTTTTACAAAACTACAATTCTGGACAGGAAATAAATGGCATCATTTCATGAACCAAAATTGCCCCAAAGGGTGCATGCTCCTGGACTTAAGGGTTTGGTAGGGAGGACTATGAGCATGAGAAAACACAAGGTCACTGGAGCAAGAAATAATAGGGTTGCAGTAGAAAACACCAGTCTGGTCCAGAATGAAGATGATGATGATTCACTCAAAAATTGCAAATAACACCACCGGGTTTTTGCATAAAGTTGAATCATATGATATCACTAACATCCCATAATTTTGGTAGAGGCTAGAAGAAAATATTTAAATGGGTTGTAGTGCAAAATGCCCACTGGACCAGAGAAGAAAAAAAGGGTGTAGAGCTCAAAATATTTCATGAAATAAAGATGTTGTTGCATAAAAGTTATTTAATAACATCACATGACATCTCCAAATTCTTGTGGGAATTTTAAGTGAATCTATCAAATGGTTGTAGTTCAAATATGGCCATTTAACCTTGAAAAACCATTTTCAAGAAAGTGAAGATCAAGCAAATTAATTGTGCCATTAGTTGCACTGATAAAAGTAAAGTTTTTCTAGAGAGGTTAAACAAGTCCAATAACATAATTGAAAAGTTCACACTTAGGGGAAAAACTCCAAAGGACAAGGTTAAGGATCAAAAGGGAGCTCAGAAAATAAAGGTTTTAAGTCCTGGCAAAATTTTTAATTTAATAAACAAGGCCAAATTTTTTTTGGGGTGTCACACGGAGGCATTCATATAGAGTCATACTTTGTTCTAGTATCGAGTTGTAATCATTGAGTTGTTAATAAATAGAAGTGTGATGATCATCATTTTCTAGAGCATTGTCCCAAGTGAGGAATAAAAAAAGAGAAAGGCCATAAAAAAAGAGAAGGCCAAAAAAATGAGAGAAAAAGAGAGAAGGGACAATGCTACTATCCTTTGCAACACTTGTGCTTCAAAGTAGCACCATAATCTTCATGATAGAGTCTCTAGTTTTGTCACTTTCATATACTAGTGGGAATTTTCATTATAGAACTTGGCTTTTATATTCCAACAATGGGCCTCCTCAAGTGCCCTAGGTCTTCATGAGCAAGCAAGTTGGATGCACACCCACTTAGTTTCTTTTGTTGAGCTTTCATACATTTATAGCTCTAGTGCATCCGCTGCATGGCAATCCCTACTCCTTTCATTAACATCAATCGATGGGCATCTCCATAGCTCATTGATTAGCCTCATTGATGTGAGACTTTCTCTTTTTTTGCCTTCTCCACATAACCCCCATCATCATATTCTATTCCACCCATAGTGCTTTGTCCATGGCTCGCGCTCATATATTGCGTGAAAGTTTATTGGTTTGAGATTTCTAAAGTATGAAACAATTGCTTGGCTTGTCATCGGGGTTGTGCATGATGAGAGCATTCTTGTGTGACGAAAATGGAGCATGACTAAACTATATGATTTTGTAGGGATGAACTTTCTTTGGCCATGTTATTTTGAGAAGACATAATTACTTAGTTAGTATGCTTGAAGTATTATCACTTTTATGTCAATATGAACTTTTGTCTTGAATCTTTCGGATCTGAATATTCATACCACAATTAAGAAGAATTACATTGAAATTATGCCAAGTAGCACTCCGCATAAAAAAATATGTTTTTATCATTTACCTACTCGAGGACGAGCAGGAATTAAGCTTGGGGATCGATGCTTGATACGTCTCCAACGTATCTATAATTTTTGATTACTCCATGCTATGTTATCTACCGTTTTGGACAATATTGGGCTTTATTATTCACTTTATATTACTTTTGGGACTAACCTATTAACCGGAGGCCCAACCCAGAATTGCTGTTTTTTTGCCTATTTCAGAGTTTCGTAGAAAAGGAATATCTAATTGAGTACAAAGGGAATGAAACCTTCGGGAACGTGATTTTCTCACCGAACATGATCCGGGAGACTTGGACCCTACGTCAAGAAACAAAGGAGGAAGGAACGAGGTAGGGGGCGCGCCCTCCACCCTCGTGGGCCCCCTGTTGCTCCACCGACGCACTCCTTTCTCCTATATATACCTACGTATCCCCAAACGATCAGATACAGAGCCAAAAACTTAATTCCACTGCCGCAACCTTCTGTACCCACGAGATCCCATCTTGGGGCCTGTTCCGGAGCTCCGCCGGAGGGGGCATCCATCACGGAGGGCTTCTACATCAACACCATAGCCTCTCTGATGAAGTGTGAGTAGTTTACCTCAGACCTTCGGGTCCATAGTTAGTAGCTAGATGGCTTCTTCTCTCTTTTTGGATCTCAATACAATGTTCTCCCACTGTCTTGTGGAGATATATTCGATGTAATCTTCTTTTTGCGATGTGTTTGTTGAGACCGGTGAATTGTGGGTTTATGATCAAGCTTATCTATGAACAATATTTGAATCTTCTCTGAATTCTTTTATGTATGATTGGTTATCTTTGCAAGTCTCTTCGAATTATCAGTTTGGTTTGGCCTACTAGATTGGCTTTTCTTGCAATGGGAGAAGTGCTTAGCTTTGGGTTCAATCTTGCGGTGTCCTTTCCCAGTGACAGCAGGGGCAGCAAGGCATCTATTGTATTATTGCCATCGAGGATAACAAGATGGGTTTTTTATCATATTGCATGAATTTATCCCTCTACTTCATGTCATCTTGCTTAAGGCGTTACTCTGTTTTCTTGAACTTAATAATCTAGATGCATGCTTTATAGCGATCGATGAGTTGAGTAAAGGTAGTAGATGTAGGCAGAAGCCGGTCTACTTGTCTCGGAGGTGATGCCTATATACATGATCATACCTAGATATTCTCATAACTATGCTCAATTCTGTCAATTGCTCAACAGTAATTCGTTCACCCACCGTAAAATACTTTTGCTCTTGAGAGAAGCCACTAGTGAAATCTATGGCCCCCGGGTCTATCTTTATCATATTAATTTCCCATAACTTAGTTATTTTCTTTGCTTTCATTTTACTTTGCATCTTTATCACAAAAATACCAAAAATATTATCCTATCATATCTATCACATCTCACTCTCGTAAGTGACCATGAAGGGATTGACAACCCCTTATCACGTTGGTTGTGAGGATTTATTTGTATTGTGCAGGTGCGAGGGACTCGCGCGTAGCCTCCTACTGGATTGATACCTTGGTTCTCAAAAACTGAGGGAAATACTTACGCTACTGTGCTGCATCACCCTTTCCTCTTCAAGGAAATCCAACGCAGTGCTGAAGAGGTAGCAGTTATTTGATATTAGCTCACTTGATGAATGCAGAACCCAAGCTTATGAAAATGCCAAGTTGTTTAAAGAAAAGGTTAAAAGATGGCATGACAAAAGGATACAAAAGCGTGAGTTTAATGTAGGTGATTATGTATTGCTATACAACTCTCGTTTAAGATTTTTTGTAGGAAAACTTCTCTCTAAATGGGAAGGTCCCTACGTTATCGAGGAGGTCTATCGTTCGGGTGCCATAAAAATCAACAACTTCGAAGGCACAAATCCGAAGGTGGTGAACGGTCAAAGAATCAAACATTATATCTCAGGTAATCCCATAAATGTTGAAACCAATGTTATTGAAACCGTAACCCCGGAGGAATACATAAGGGACACTTTCTGGAACGTTTCAGACTCCGAAAAGGAATAGGTATGTGGTACGGTAAGTAAACCGACTCCAAAACAATTTTAAGGCAATGTTTCTCCATTTTGGAATATTTAGAAAAATAGAAAAATAAGAATCAGTCCGGGAAGGACACGAGGCCTCCACGAGGGTGGAGGGCGCACCCCCCTACCTCGTGGGCACCTCGTGCGCTCGTCGGACTCCGTTTTCTTGCACGTTACGTATTTTGGTCGGTAAAAATTCATTATATATTCTCCTGAAGGTTTTGACTCCTGTATCACACAAATATCCTCTGTTCTTGTTTCGAGATATTTTTCTGACAGATCTAGATTATCATGACGTCTCCAAGTGCCCCCAAGGACAAGTTCTTCGAGAAGGTCATCAACCCTTACCTCGCGGAGGTGCTGCCACACCCTCAAAGCATTGAGATGCGTGATGGGTAGCTGCACATCCGCGATGTTGAGGGACCGAAGGGGACCGGAAGCGTGGAGACGAGGCTCGAAGCAGTGGAGCAACAAGTTTTCAAGTGCCAGGGGATGGTAGAACGTGGACTCAACTCCAACCACATGATGATCGCGGAGTTCACCAACAAACACAAGCTGGATGCTGACAACATCGGGGAGACCATCTTCAAGCTTCACGAGAAGATCGAGCACCTTCAAGCCCAAATCTATGACCTGCAAAACCAAAACCGTGAGTATGAATATAGATTCAAAAGGATGAGTTTGGCTGCAGACTTGAGGATCCCAGAGAATCGATCATCCTTCTATGATGGTGAGCCTATGCCTTGGAAGATGGACGACAAGCCCGCATCATCAACATCACCACCTCCACCTTCTTAACCAACAAAGAAGGAGATATAAGCACATGGGTATGGGCACTCCCCTTGGCAACTGCCAAGCTTGGGGGAGATGCGCCGGTATCGTATCACCATCACACTCCTATCTTTACCGTTTTTTAGTCCGATCCTTTTAGTAGTATCTTGATCTTGTAGAATAAAGTTTTGGTATGATCTAGCTTTGAGTTTTGCGTTATGATCTCTCTTTGTAATCGAGTCCGTGAGCTATATAATAAAGATTAGTGTTGAGTCAAGGGCTTGAATATTTTGCCATGATCTAGAGTGAATAAAAGAAAAGAGAAAAGAATAAAAAGAAACAGAGAGATCATATTGATCTTATCAAGAGTAATGACTTCACATAGAAAGAGTATGATGATTAAAAATTGTTGGGAGTTGGTAAACATAGCTTTGGTCATCGTTGCAATTAATAGGAAGTAATAAAGAAAGAGAGTCTTCACATATAAATATACTATCTTGACATCTTTTATGATTGGGAACACTCATTAAAATATGACATGCTAAAGAGTTGATGTTGCACAAGAAAGACAACGTAATGGGTTATGTTTTCTTATATGTGAGATAAAGTATATTGTCATGGATCATCCAACATGTTGATCTTGCCTTTCCCCCTCATCCTAGCCAAATTCTTAGCACCAAGTAGAGATACTACTTGTGCTTCCAAAAACCCTTAAACCAATTTTGCCATAAGAGTCCACCATACCTACCTATGTATTGAGTAAGATCCTTCAAGTAAGTTGTCATTGGTGCAAGCAATAAAAATTGCTCTCTAAATATGTATGATTGATTGGTGTGGAGGAAATAAGCTTTATACGATCTTGTGATGTGGAAGAAATAAAAGCGACAGACTGCATAATAAAGGTTCATATCACAAGGGGCAATATAAAGTGACGTTCTTTCGCATTAAGATTTTGTGCATCCAAACATAAAAGTGCATGGCAACCTCTGCTTCCCTCTGCGAAGGGCCTATCTTTTACTATTATGTTCTACCTTATGCAAGAGTCATGGTGATCTTCACCTTTTCTTTTTTACATTTTATCCTTTGGCAAGCACAGTATGTTGGAAATATCTTGATAGATATATCTAATTGGATATAGGGGAGCATGAGTTATTATTGTTGACATTAGCCTTGAGGTAAAAGGTTGGGAGGCGAAACAATAAGCCCCTATCTTTCTCTGTGTCTGATTAAAACTCCATAACCACAAGTATTGCGTGAGTGTTAGCAATTATGAAAGACTAAATAATAGTTGAGTATGTGGACTTGCTATAAAGCTCTGACATAGACTCTTTCTGATGTTATGATAAATTGCAATTGCTTCAATGATTGAGATTATAGTTTGTTAGTTCTCAATAAAGTTTCTGATTCGTACTTTTGCATTGTGAATAGATTATTACTTGAGCATACAAAATCATATGATAATATCCATATATGTTGCTATTATGAGAATAATCATGATGCCCTAAATATCCATATATGTTACTACACGTTATGTCAAATTACTTATGCCTATTCTCTCTTATTTTACAAGGTTTACATAAGGAGGGAGAATGCCGGCAGTTGGAATTCTGGGCTGGAAAAGGAGCAAATATTAGAGACCTATTCTGCACAACTCCAAAAGTCCTGAAACTCCACGAAAGTTGTTTTTGGAAATAATAAAAAATATTGAGCGGAAGAAGTATGCCAGAGGGGGACCCACCTGGCCACGAGGGTGGGGGGCGCGCATTAAACCCAAATTAGGTCGATCCTTGAAGGAATCCGATACGCACTGGGTAGAGGAGCTCGACTCCGTACTATGGGGGCTGCGGACCACGCCGAATCGCACTACCGGATACACACCATTTTTTATGGTGTACGGCGCAAAGGCGGTACTGCCCTGCGACATAATTCATGACTCAACTCGAGTGTGCATGTATGAGGAGAAAGAAGCCGAGCTTGATCGGCAGGACAGTTCAGACGCTCTGGACCAGGAGCGTGATGTGGCAAAAGCCCGTTCCGCATTCTATCAACAACAGGCTCGAAGGTATCAAAGCAGAGAAGTACGGGCCAAAACTTATAACGTTGGCGAACTCGTTCTACGCCTACCGAAGAAGAAAAGAACAAGCTCAAGCCCAAGTGGGAAGGTCCCTTCGTTATTGACCAAGTTCTGACTGGTGGAGCGTACCGTCTATGGGATGCATCGGATAGTCGACTCGAGCCAAACCCATGGAACGCAGCCAGACTCCGAAGGTTCTATGCCTAGTGCCGGACTCGGTGTTCGTCTCCTTACCTCTATCATTTTTTACATATTCCTTATCTATCTTTTATTTCTTTCTCTCTTTCTTCCTTTCTTTTGTTCTTCTTCTAGGCCTTCAAAGGCTAAAATGTGTCTTGACTACACAAGCTTGACGCGCTAGCCGCGCTCATTATACCTGGGGGCTTCTTATATAGAAGCTTAATATAACTATTTTTCGGGCTCTATGCCCCACACATGTGTTATTCTTCCACATGTACCTTTTTTCACCATTATATGCATCGATATGACTTAAGTTTTGGCCAAGCTGGGTTGCCTGGCTCTTGTGTTTACGCCCTACGTTCCCGTTAATTCGGCTAGGGCATAAGGGGAGCACCTCTGCGATTGTTACTGCCGGGTCAGCCGGATGTGTACCTCAGACTGGGTGAAGCCGAAAGCTAGCGTTCTTAAGGGAATACTCGGTCGGTGAACAAAAGATGATCCTTATTTATCGTAATACATGCCCTAGATGTTTATATCTTGCGTCTCTTTTCGCAGCTCGGACATGCACATTAGGGCATGCGTACCCAGGGAAAGGAACCCTTAACGAAACTATTCTCCCTGGAAGATGTTTCTTACTATCCATGTAATATAACATAGCTAGTTGGGTACTTGGTTGTTCAAGCATTTATGACCCCTATGCCTGGTTTCCATGTGTACCACGGTTGTTTCATAACTGAGCGGGTATTCGGATACACTCTGGACTGTCGGGTCCAGAGGTCGAAGCGAAAAGGTCCGCCATGACAGATGATTTACAATTTGGCTAGGGACAATACATGTCACTTGAAGTACATAGTCACTTAGACTGACTAAATTCTTCTTCTATACCATCCAACAGGCTGTCTAGCCTACAATCCTGTTGGGAATACTTTGCGGCTAATTCTACCTGGTCATACACCAAACTGACGGGGATCTCTTTCCCATTGGGCCCCACAGGTCCGACCTCGGCCATATGGTTCGGGTCAGCCTTGGTATATCGGGTCTTCACCATGGCCTAGGCTTCCCTCGCACCTTGTCGGCAGGCTGATATCTTCCATAATCGGAAGCGCCGCCGCGCTCCCTTAAGCTTTTCTATAAGCTCCCCCATGCCTCCTGGCGGGGAGACGGATGGCCACAAGGCTTGGGCAATGCCCTGCATCACCTGCCGAACTTGTTTGTGCAGTTGTGAGAGCTCTGGCAGAAGGTCACCCGCAGACCCGGGCATCTCCTCCGCGAGATGACCCGTCAGCATACCTGCAGACATAACTCTGTTAGCCGGTTTCGTCGGTGAACTCTTTAAAAGTTCGTTCAAGCACTTACTGAAAATGTCGCGTCGAAGCCTCTTATTCTCCTTTACAGAGTCAGCAAGCTGGGCTCGAACATCTTTTAGTTCCACACCCAACTGGATATTGGCGTCTTGGAGATCGTTTTTCTCCCACCTAACTTGCGTGAGCACGCGCTCGCCAGCCTTTAGCTGTCGTAGAGAATGTTGCTCATCCGGATTCACTCTGGGACCATCTGCATAATCTATTGTTAGATGTGCACACGTGCCACATACTACCTGGTACATGACATTCTTTGCAATGAACAAGCGTTACAACATGGGGCCTTCTCGGACTCTTTTACTGCGGCAACTACAGCCTGAAGCTGGGCTTTGCACTCCTCCAGCTCTAGAGACAACTGGGTATTCTTCTCCGTAAGAACATATGCAAACAATGATCCTTAAATCAGTTGTGTCAACTATTTAAAGTCTCAGGGGCTACTGATATACATAATTATTAGATTTCCTTGCCTGTATATCTTTTACATACTGGTCCGTGGCTCTGGCAAGACCATTTTGAGCAGCTCGGATGTACGCGTCTCCTGAGTTGAAGGCATCGAACGCCTCTTGGGAGAAACAAGCGTCACGTAGTACGGCCCGGCGACGCCTGTGATTCATGGCACTCTCCACTTCGCAATTGGTAGCGGATAGCCTATCCGCATCCTCTGTAGGAGGAACATCCGACGTTGGCCCCATGTTAGCATCCGCATCTATGTCCGGCTCTGGAGCCCGACTGGTGGAGGCGTGACCGGCAACCTCTCCGGATATAGTCCGGCGAGCGTTTTTCCTACTAGGAAACATGGACGTTATTATATTTTAAAAGACGACAACCACGGAGCGGGGTTTTGTTTCATACCTCTGCGACGAACTCCTCTTCTTCTCCTTTATACAAATCGAACAATATCTTCGCTAGTGCAGCGATGAAGTCCGGACCTTTACGACCGCAGCGGGTTGCATCGTCTTCTCCGTTGAAGTGCCACATGGGCTGTCCCCGATATTGAAGTGGTTGCACCCCCCGCATTATACATATGGACATAACCTCGGTTATTGTTAATCCTGATTTGGCCAGCATCTCTATCCAGCCCATCAGGTAAAGGACTTCTCCGTTATCTTCCTCATGGGGGCTCCGAGGGCGCCAGCTGCGGCGTTTCTTCAAAGGGGCATTGTCGAACTCAGGAAGGCCCATCTGAATAGGATCTGGAAGGGGTACGTCCTCCATATAGAACCACTCTGAAGGCCAGTCTTCGGACGTCTTCTTCAGGGTACCGGACAGGTATCCGGTCCCGGCGATGCGACATATTTCGGCTCTGCCCACTTGATATATTGACCCCTTCTGCGTACGGGGCACGAGGCAGAATAGCCTCTGCCATAGCTCGAAATGAGCTTCACAGCCCAGAAACAACTCACAAAGGGCGACGCAGCCAGCGATGTGTAATATGGAAGCGGGGGTAAAGTTATGCAACTGGAGGCCGTAGAACTCCAGGAGCCCGCGGAGGAACGGATGGACTGGAAATTCAACTCCCCTTAATAAGAAAGGGACAAGGCATACCTGCTCACTGATACGTTCATTTTGCATCATGCTTTTATATCGATATTTCTTGCATTATGGGCTGTTATTACATGTTATGTCACAATACTTATGGCTATTCTCTCTTATTTTACAAGGTTTACATAAGGAGGGAGCATGCCGGCAGCTGGAATTCTGGGCTGGAAAAGGAGCAGATATTAGGGACCTATTCTGCAAAACTCCAAAAGTCCTAAAACTCCACGAAAGTCATTTTTGGAAAATATAAAAAATATCCAGCGGAAGAAGTTCACCAGAGGGGGGCCCACCTGTCCACGAGGGTGGGGGGCGCGCCCTACCCCCTGGGTGCAGCGTGGGCCCCCTGTTGGCTCTCTGATGCCCATCTTCTGCTATATGAGGTCTTTCGATGAGAAAAAAATCATAAGCAACCTTTCGGGACGAAACTCCGCCGCCACGAGGCGGAACCTTGGCGGAACCGATCTAGGGCTCCGGCAGAGCTGTTCTGCCGGGGACACTTCCCTCCGGGAGGGGGAAATCATCGCCATCGTCATCACCAACGCTCCTCTCATTGGGAGAGGGCAATCTCCATCAACATCTTCACTAGCACCATCTCCTCTCAAAACCCTAGTTCATCTCTTGTATCCAATTCTTGTCTCCAAGTCCGGGATTGGTGCTAGTAGGTTGCTACTAGTGTTGATTACTCCTTGTAGTTGATGCTAGTTGGTTTACTTGGTGGAAGATCATATGTTCAGATCCTATATGCATATTATGACCCCTCTGATTATGAACATGAATATGCTTTGTGAGTAGTTACGCTTGTTCCTGAGGACACGGGAGAAGTCTTGCTATTAGTAGTCATGTGAATTTGGTATTCGTTCGATATTTTGAGGAGATGTATGTTGTCTAGCCTCCAGTGGTGTTATGTGAACGTTGACTACATAAGAATTCACCATTATTTGGGCCTAGAGGAAGGCATTGGGAAGTAATAAGTAGATGATGGGTTGCTAGAGTGACAGAAGCTTAAACCTAGTTTATGCGTTGCTTCGTAAGGGGCTGATTTGGATCCATATGTTTCATGCTATGGTTAGATTTACCTTAATACTTTTGTTGTAGTTGCGGATGCTTGCAATACAGGTTAATCATAAGTGGGATGCTTGTTCAAGTAAGAACAGCACCCAAGCACCGGTCCACCCACATATCAAATTATCAAAGTACCGAACGCGAATCATATGAACGTGATGAAAACTAGCTTGACGATATTCCCATGTGTCCTCGGGAGGGCTTTTCCTTATATAAGATTTTGTACAGGCTTGTCCTTTTCTACAAAAAGTATTGGGCCACTTTGCTGCACTTTATTTACTTTTGTTACTTGTTGCTCGTTACAAATTATCCTATCACAAAACTATCTGTTACCACTTATTTTAGTACTTGCAGAGAATACCTTGCTGAAAACCGCTTATCATTTCCTTCTGCTCCTCGTTGGGTTTGACACTCTTATTTATCGAAAGGACTACGATAGATCCCCTATACTTGTGGGTCATCAAGACTCTTTTCTGGCGCCGTTGCCGGGGAGTGACGCACCTTTGGTAGGTGGAATTTGGTAAGGAAAAATTTATATAGTGTGCTGAAATTTACTGTCACTTGTTACTATGGCAAGTAATCCTCTGAGGGGCTTGTTCGGGGTATCTTCACCCCGAACAGTAGAGCAAAGAATTGCTCCTCAACCTAATGAACCTACTGATAATGAAAATGTTCCCTTTGAAGCTCCTTCGGTTATAATGGAAAAACTGCTAGATAATCATTTTGCAGGAGATGGAACCAAGCATCCTGATGAGCACCTAATATATGTGGATGAGGTTTGTGGATTATTTAAGCTTGCAGGTATACACGATGATGTTGTTAAGAAGAAGGTCTTCCCTTTATCTTTGAAGGGAGATGCATTGACATGGTATAGGCTATGTGATGATACGAGATCATGGAACTACAGACGATTGAAATTGGAATTTCATCAAAAGTATTATCCTATGCATCTTGTTCATCGTGATCAGAATTATATATACAATTTTTGGCCTCACGAAGGAAATGTTATACTCATGCCCCAATCATGAGCTCCCAAGAGAAACAATTATTCAAAATCTTTATGCTCGGCTTTCTGAAAAAAATTGCACCATGCTCGATACTTCTTGTGCTGGCTCTTTTATGATGAAGACTATTGAATTTAAATGGGATTTATTGGATAGAATTAAACACAACTCTGAAGATTGGGATCTCGACGTAGGTAAGGAGTCAGGTATGACACCTAAGTCTGATTGTGTTAAATCTATTATGGATACCGATATTTTCCGTAAGTTTAGCACTAAATATGGACTTGACTCTGAGATAGTAGCTTCTTTCTGTGAATCTTTTGCTACTTATGTTGACCTCCCCAGGGAGAAGTGGTTTAAATATCATCCTCCCATAGAATTAAAAGTAGCTGCACCTATTAAAGTTGAATAAAAGACTGTCACTTATAATGATCCTATTCTTCCTACTTCTTATGTTGAGAAACCACCTTTCCCTGTTAGAATAAAGGATCATGCTAAAGCTTCAACTGTGGTTCGTAAAAGCAATATTATAACTTATACACCTCCAGTGAAAGTTAAAGTTGAACCTAATATTGCTATTGTTAAAGATCTCTTGGCTGATAATATTGATGGGCATGTTATTCAATTCTGCGGTGAAACTGCTAGAATTGCTAAACCCTGTGCTAAAGATAAACATAGACCTGTGGTAGGCATGCCTATTATTTCTGTTAAAGTAGGGGATCATTGTTATCATGGCTTATGTGATATGGGTGCTAGTGCTAGTGTTATACCTATTACCTTATATGAAGAAATTAAGCATGAAATTGCACCTGCTCAGATAGAAGATATTGATGTCACAATTAAACTTGCCAATAGAGATACTATATCAGCAGTGGGAATTGTTAGAGACGTTGAAGTCTTGTGTGGGAAAACTAAATATACTGCTGATTTTCTTGTTCTTGGTTCCCCACAAGATAGCTTTTGTCCCATCATATTTGGTAGACCCTTCTTGAATACTGTCAATGCGAAAAGAATGTTGTTACTGTTGGCTTGGATGATATGATTCATGAGTTTAATTTCTCTAAATTTAGTAAACAACATCGTGAAGAAGAATTGCCTAGTAAGGATGAAATTATTGGTCTTGCTTCTATTGCCGTACCTCCTAGTGATCCTTTATGACATTATTTGCTAGACCATGAAAATGATATGTTTATGAATGAAAGAACGGAAATAGATGACATATTCTTTAAACAGGAACCTATTCTGAAACACAATTTGCCTGTTGAAATCTTAGGGGATCCTCCTTCACCCAAGGGTGATCCCGTGTTTGAGCTTAAACCATTGCCTGATAATCTTAAATATGCTTATCTTGATGAAAAGAAGATATATCCTGTTATTATTAGTGCTAACCTTTCAGAGCATGAAGAAGAAAGATTATTGAACACTCTGAAGAAGCACCGTCCTGCTATTGGATATACTCTTGATGATCTTAAGGGCATTAGTCCCACTCTATGTCAACATAAAATAAATTTGGAAGAAGATGCCAAACCAGTTCGATCCTCAACGACGTCTGAATCCTAAAATGAAAGAAGTGGTAAGAAAAGAAATACTAAAGCTTCTGGAGGCAGGTATAATTTATCCCGTTGCTGATAGTCAGTGGGTAAGTCCTATTCATTGTGTCCCTAAGAAAGGAGGTATTACTGTTGTTCCTAATGATAAAGATGAATTGATTCTGCAAAGAATTATTACAGGTTATAGGATGGTAATCGATTTCCGCAAATTAAATAAGGCTACTAAGAAAGATCATTACCCCTTACCTTTTATCGATCAAATGCTAGAAAGATTATGCAAACATACACATTATTGCTTTCTAGATGGTTATTCTGGTTTCTCTCAAATACCCGTGTCAGCTAAAGATCAATCAAAGACTACTCTTACATGCCCTTTTGGTACTTTTGCTTATAGACGTATGCTTTTTGGCTTATGTAATGCACCTGCTACCTTTCAAAGATGCATGATGGCTATATTCCTGACTTTTGTGAAAAGATTTGTGAGGTTTTCATGGATGACTTTTTCGTCTATGGATCCTCTTTTGGTGATTGTTGGAGCAATCTTGATCAAGTTTTGCAGAGATGTGAAGAAACTAATCTTGTCTTGAATTGGGAAAAGTGCCACTTTATGGTTAATGAAGGTATTGTATTGGGGCATAAAGTTTCTGAAAGAGGTATTGAAGTTGATAAAGCCAAGGTTGATGCTACTGAAAAGATGCCATGTCCCAAGGACATCAAAGGTATAAGAAGTTTCCTTGGTCAAGCCGGATTTTATAGGAGGTTCATTAAGGAGTTCTCAAATATTTCTCGACCTCTGACTAATTTATTACAAAAAGATATACCATTTGTCTTTGATGATGATTGTGTAGAAGCATTTGAAATACTTAAGAAAGCATTCATCCCTGCACCTATTGTTCAGCCACCTGATTGGAATTTACCTTTTGAAATTATGTGTGATGCTAGTGATTATGCTGTAGGTGATGTTCAAGGGCAAAGAGTTGATAAAAAATTAAATGTTATCCATTATGCTAGTAAGACTCTAGACAATGCTCAAAGAAATTATGCTACTACTGAAAAAGAATTCTTAGCAGTTGTATTTGCTTGTGATAAGTTCAGACCTTATATTGTTAATTCTAAAGTAACTATTCACACTGATCATGCTGCTATTAAATATCTGATGGAAAAGAAAGATGCTAAACCTAGACTTATTAGATGGGTTCTCTTGCTACAAGAATTTGATTTGCATATTGTTGATAGAAAAGGAGCTGAGAACCCCGTTGGAGACAACTTGTCTAGGTTAGAAAATGTTCTTGATGACCCACTACCTATTGATGATAGTTTTCCGGATGAGCAATTAAATGTTATAAGTACTTCTCGTAGTACTCCTTGGTATGCTGATTATGCTAATTATATTGTTGCTAAATTTATACCACCTAGTTTCACATACCAGCAAAAGAAAAGGTTTTTCTATGATTTGAGACATTACTTTTGGGATGACCCACATCTTTATAAAGAAGTAGTAGATGGTGTTATTAGACGTTGTGTACCTGAGCATGAACAGGAACAGATCCTACGCAAGTGTCACTCCGAAGCTTATGGAGGATACCACGCTAGAGATAGAACTGCACACAAGGTATTGCAATCTAGTTTTTATTGGCCTACTCTCTTCAAGGATGCCCGTAAGTTTGTATTGTCTTGTGACGAATGCCAAAGAATTGGTAATATTAGTTGACGTCAAGAAATGCCTATGAATTATTCACTTGTCATTGAACCATTTGATGTTTGGGGCTTTGACTATATGGGACCTTTTCCTGCCTCTAATGGATATACACATATTTTAGTTGTTGTTGATTATGTTACTAAGTGGGTAGAAGCTATTCCAACTAGTAGTGCTGATCATAACACTTCTATTAAAATGCTTAAAGAAGTTATTTTTCCTAGGTTTGGAGTCCCTAGATATTTAATGACGGATGGTGGTTCACATTTTATTCGTGGTGCTTTCCATAAAATGCTTGCTAAATATGATGTTAATCATAGAATTGCATCTCCTTATCACCCACAGTCTAGTGGTCAAGTAGAATTGAGTAATAGAGAACTCAAATTAATTTTGCAAAAGACGGTTAATAGGTCTAGAAATAATTGGTCGAAGAAACTTGATGATGCATTATGGGCCTATAGAACTGCATATAAAAATCCTATGGGTATGTCTCCGTATAAAATGGTTTATGGAAAAGCATGTCACTTACCTCTTGAACTAGAACATAAGGCATATTGGGCTATTAAAGAGCTCATCTATGATTTCAAACTTGCCGGTGAGAAGATGTTATTTGATATTAGCTAACTTGATGAATGGAGAACCCAAGCTTATGAAAATGCCAAGTTGTTTAAAGAAAAAGTTAAAGGATGGCATGACAAAAGGATACAAAAGCGCGAGTTTAATGTAGGTGATTATGTATTGTTATACAACTCTCGTTTAAGATTTTTTCCAGGAAAACTTCTCTCTAAATGGGAAGGTCCTTACGTTATCGAGGAGGTCTATCGTTCCGGTGCCATAAAAATCAACAACTTCGAAGGCACAAATCCGAAGGTGGTAAACGGACAAAGAATCAAACACTATATCTCAAGTAATCCTATAAATGTTGAAACCAATGTTATTGAAACCGTAACCCCGGAGGAATACATAAGAGACACTTTCCAGAACGTTTCAGACTCCAAAAAGGAATAGGTATGTGGTACGGTAAGTAAACCGACTCCAAAACAATTTTTATGGCAATATCTCTCTGTTTTGTAATATTTAGAAAAATATAAAAATAAGTAGCAGTTCGGGAAGGACACGAGGGCTCCACGAGGGTGGAGGGCGCGCCCCCTACCTCGTGAGCACCTCGTGTGCCTTACGGACTCCGTTTTCTTGCACGATGCGTATTTTGGTAGGTAAAAATTCATTATATATTCTCCCGAAGGTTTTGACTCGAGTATCACGCAAATATCCTCTATTTTTGTTTCGAGCTGTTGCTACTTCAGATTAGATCAACATGTCATCCCAGGATTCGGAAGGAGAAAGCTATGTGGATGATTACTTGGCAAACCCTAAGGTCTATGGAGATGTAGAGCACGATGGTTGGACCACGGAGGAAGAGGAGTAGTGTGAACCCAAGGGGAAGGAGGAGACGATCTCAGATGAAGACGAAGCCCCATTATTTCAACCTGGGGACATGCACGTGGACTTCAAAAAGTCAAGTCTCCCTAATAGGATAAAGAAACCAAAGTTCGAGTTTATCCCTTTTCGTCACTTGCAGGAAAATAAGCAAGACCTATGCAAAAAGGTATTATCCTTGGAGTGGGAGATTGATGATTTGAGGGACCAAAATTCTGTCCCCAAGCACAAATTATGGGAGAAGTCTGTGCCATCAACTAAGTCAACATCACCACCACCTTCTTCACCGACAAAGGAGACATAATCACATGGGTATGGGCACTCCCGCTTGGGGGAGGTGCCCCGGTATCGTATCACCATCACAACTCCTATCTTTACCGTTTTTCTTAGTTCGATCCTATTAGTAGTATCTTGATCTAGTAGAATAAAGTTATGGCATGATCTAGTTTTGAGTTTTGCTTTATGATCTCTCTATGTAATCGAGTCTGTGACCTATATAATAAAGATTAGTGTTGAGTCAAGGGCTTGATTATTTTTCCATGATCTTTAGTGAATAAAAGAAAAGAGAAAAAGAATAAAAAGAAACAAAGAGGTCATATTGATCTTATCAAGGTGATGACTTCACATAGAAAGAGTATGATGATTGAAAGTTGTGGGAGTTAGGAAACATATCTTTGGTCATCGTTGCAATTAATAGGAAGTAATAAGGAAAGAGAGATTTCACATATAAAAATACTATTATTGACATCTTTTATGATTGGGAGCACTCATTAAAATATGACATGCTAAAGATTTGATGTTGGACAAGGAAGACAATGTAATGATTTATGTTTTCTTATGTCTGAGATAAAGTATGTTGTCATGGATCTCTCAACATGTTGAGCTTGCCTTTCCCCCTCATGCTAGCCAAATTCTTAGCACCAAGTAGAGAAACTACTTGTGCTTCCAAAAACCCTTAAACCAGTTTTGCCATGAGAGTCCACCATATCTACCAATGGATTGAGTAAGATCCTTCAAGTAAGTTGTTATCCGTGCAAAGCAATAAAAAATGCTCTAAATATGTATGATTGATTGGTGTGGGCGAAATAAGCTTTATACGATCTTGTGATGTGGAAGTAATAAAAGCGATGGACTACATAATAAAGGTTCATATCACAATTGGCAATATAAAGTGACGTTTTTTCGCATTAAGATTTTGTGCATCCAACCATAAAAGCGCATGGCAACCTCTGCTTCCCTCTGCGAAGGGCCTATCTTTTATTATTATCTTCTACCTTATGCAAGAGTCATGGTGATCTTCACCTTTCCTTTTTCATTTTATCCTTTGGCAAGCACAATATGTTGGAAAGATTCTGATATATATATCTAATTGGATGTAGGGGAGCATGAGTTATTATTGTTGACATTACCCTTGAGGTGAAAGGTTGTGGGGCGAAACTATAAGCCCCTATATTTCTCTGTGTCCGATTAAAAGTCCATAATCACAAGTATTGCGTGAGTGTTAGCAATTATGAAGGACTAGATGATAGTTGAGTATGTGGACTTGCTATTTAGCTCTGACATAGACTCTTTCTGATGTTATGATAAATTGCAATTGCTTCAATGACTGAGATTATAGTTTGTTGGTTCTCAATAAAGTTTATGATTCGTACTCTGCATTGTGAATGGATTATTACTTGAGCATAAGGAATCATATGACAATATCTATATATGTTGCTGTTATGAGAATAATCATGATGCCTTCATGTTCGTATTTTATTTTTATCGACACCTCTACCTCTAAACATGGGGACATATTTATCGTTATCGGCTTTTGCTTGAGGACAAGCGAGGTCTAAGCTTGGGGGAGTTGATACGTCCATTTTGCATCATGCTTTTATATCGATATTTCTTGCATTATGGGCTGTTATTACATGTTATGTCACAATACTTATGGCTATTCTCTCTTATTTTACAAGGTTTACATAAGGAGGGAGAATGCCGACAGCTGGAATGCTGGGAAGGAAAAGTAGCAAATATTAGGGACCTATTTTGCACAACTCAAAAAGTCCTGAAACTCCACGAAAGTCATTTTTGGAAAATATAAAAAATATCCAGCGGAAGAAGTTCACCAGAGGGGGCCCACCTGTCCACGAGGGTGGGGGCGCGCCCTACCCCCCTGGGCACGCCCCCCTACCTCGTGGGCCCCCTGTTGGCTCTCCGATGCCCATCTTCTGCTATATGAGGTCTTTCGATGAGAAAAAAATCATAAGCAACGTTTCGGGACGAAACTCCGCCGCCACGAGGCGGAACCTTGGCGGAAACAATCTAGGGCTCCGGCAGAGCTGTTCTGCCGGGGACACTTCCCTTCGGGAGGGGGAAATCATCGCAATCTTCATCACCAACGCTCCTCTCATCGGGAGAGGGCAATCTCCATCAACATCTTCACCAACACCATATCCTCTCAAAACCCTAGTTCATCTCTTGTATCCAATTCTTGTCTCCAAGTCCGGGATTGGTGCTAGTAGGTTGCTAGTAGTGTTGATTACTCCTTGTAGTTGATGCTAGTTCGTTTACTTGGTGGATAATCATATGTTCAGATCCTTTATGCATATTATCACCCCTCTGATTATGAACATGAATATGCTTTGTGAGTAGTTACGTTTGTTCATGAGGACACGGGAGAAGTCTTGCTATTAGTAGTCATGTGAATTTGGTATCGTTCGATATTTTGATGAGATGTATGTTGTCTAGCCTCTAGTGGTTTTATGTGAACGTCGACTACATAACACTTCACCATTATTTGGGCCTAGAGGAAGGCATTGGGAAGTAATAAGTAGATGATGGGTTGCTAGAGTGACAGAAGCTTAAACCCTAGTTTATGCGTTGCTTCGTAAGGGGCTGATTTGGATCCATATGTTTCATGCTATGGTTAGGTTTACCTTAATAATTTTGTTGTAGTTGCGGATGCTTACAATAGAGGTTAATCATAAGTGGGATGCTTGTTCAAGTAAGAACAACACCCAAGCACCGGTCCACCCATATATCAAATTATCAAAGTACCGAACGCGAATCATATGAACGTGATGAAAACTAGCTTGACGATATTCCCATGTGTCCTCGGGAGCGCTTTTCCTTATATAAGAGTTTGTCCAGGTTATCCTTTGCTACAAAAAGGATTGGGCCACCTTGCTGCACTTTATTTACTATTGTTACTTGTTGCTCGTCACAAATTATCCTATCACAAAACTATCTGTTACCACTTATTTCAGTACTTCCAGAGAATACCTTGCTGAAAACCGCTTATCATTTCCTTCTGCTCCTCGTTGAGTTCGGACTCTTACTTATCGAAAGGACTACGATAGATCCCCTATACTTGTGGATCATCACTGCCCCTGGACGGGTTGGGGAAGTTCTCCGCTTGCTCCCCTGTCGGGACCCCGATCCTAAGTCACACCGATCCAGCATGTAACACCTCATATTACTTTGCGGCCTCACGCACGGTATTCCCACGGGTGCCACCTTACCTGGCCCGGGACCGTTTGCGCCTTTTGGCTCACGTATATGATAGTGTCGCTAGCATCCATATGACAGAGAACCCGGGCCGACATGGCTAGTCGTGAACCCAAGGCGGCGCCAACCTATGAGGACAGGCATACATGAATCACATCGAGCATGTCGGTCATCAACGTATTTATCCGGGCTGTAGCACTGGGCTAACAGGACTCCGGTAACCCGGGCTGTAGCAGGCTAGGCAGGACTCCGGATAACACCGCGTGACATTTCCCCGAAGGGACAGACACAGGAACGACGTGAAACACATGCCGGCCAGTCAAGTGTTCCGAGCAGTAGTGCTGGGCTAGCAGGACTCCGGTAAACCGGGCTGTAGCGGACTACTATCGCTCAGAAACACTAGACTTACATTTCCCCATATGAAAGGCTGCCAAGGATAAACAACTAGATAGTCGGATCCCACACATAGCAATACACGTTACACGTACGCATAACATGCAAGTATGTGCTGTACAACATGGCATCACAACATAACGCAAACTCATATAGATAAAGGCCCAGAAGAGCCACATAGCATTAAATACAAACAGGGGTCACATGACCCATCATTCAGAGCATACAAGCAACAAGCGGAAGCATTACAAGTCTGAGTACAGACAACTACAAAATAAAAGGCTGAGAAGCCTGACTATCTACAACCTCCAATCAAGATCGTAGCTGAGGTACAAGCTACCTATCGAAGTCCAAGCGGAACTACTAGTGAGACAGATGTCTCATCTGCAAAACATAAATAAAGCAAACGTGAGTACAAAGGTACTCAGCAAGACTTACATCAGATCCTATCATACATGCATTAGTATCAAGGAGGTAATGTGGGGTTTAGTTGCAGCAAGCCAGCTTTGACTCTGTGGCTATCCTGTTCTACGACTGTTGGTAACTCTTTTGAAAAGGCGCACACGAGTCCACTAATCACCACATCAATACACTACTATGGATTCATCCCCGTCTCACTACGAGAAGGCCATCCATAGCACTCACACTTATCTTGAGCATTTTATGGTATCCACTTCAAGTTGTCTATGTACCACGTAAGCATCCAAGAAGTCCATAACCGAGGACGCGGCTATTCGAATAGATCATGATAACCCTGCAGGGGTGTACTTCTTCACACACGCTCTCACCACTTATCACCATGTACACGTCATGTATCTCGGCAACCTTCAAGCGGAAGCCTGGCGAGGGTGTCGGCCACGACCTGACTAACCACACAAGACTCTAGTCCAGGTTTATCGCCTATTCGGGTTCCATCCGCGAGGAGATCCGGCCGGGGTGTCGCTCACGGCCCCAAACGATGTGTACAGGGTTCCCGAGCCCACCATCCGGGTGCCACTCGGTACACCGGGCCACGTGTGCCTAGTCTGTCCCAAGCCCACCTGGGCGGGTGCCACTTGGTAGACTACTAACACTACCTACAAACACCAGAAACTATTTGCAACTCCTGGACAGAGATCAAGTTGGTTAATAAGTCGAGAGGGGTCGAGTTACCGGAACCCAATGTGTGGTAGTATCGAGTCATTGGACAACATACATAGAACTCAGTGCTTAGGGACGGTTCCAATGAGACAACCCACCATGTACTCCTACATGGCCTCTCACCGCTACCTTTACCAAATCGTGTTCACACACTTAACTCTCAGCATCAGAACATATCATATCACTCCAATCCATTCCCAATGAATCAGACCTGACACAACTCTAAGCAATAGCAGGCATGGCATGGTAGAAGCACAACATGGCTCAATCAACTCCTACACATGCTAGTGGGTTTCATCTAATTATTGTGGCAATGACAGGTCATGCAGAGGAATGGGTTCAACTACCGCAGCATAAAGTAGCAGTTGATTCGTTGTTGTCCTAATGCAATAAAAGAGAGCAGGAGCGAGAGTGGGACCATATCGGAATGAACAAGGGGGGTTTGCTTGCCTGGTAGATCAACAAGGGAGGCACTGCTTCACCGACAGGTACTCTGGAACGGTCTCCGGAGCAGGACCTATCGAGAAGGAACGGTGCCAACAATCAATACACAAGCATATGCAACAATATGATGCATGAACATGGCATGAAGATGTGATGCTGTTTGACCTAATGCATCTAGCATTCAAACTGAATGAAGTCCATTTGAACCAAAGGTTCAAATGCAACTCCTAATTAAGCTCTTATAAATGCCATTTATATGATTTCACCTATTCAGCAGGTATAAGTTATTTTGTCATGCATGAAACTGGTACAGATGGATAGATTGCATTTTTCTGATAATTTTTCATATATAACTTGTTTCAATCTGAGCTACGGTTGATTTGATATGAATTTTTGAAGTTTGAATCATTTTCTGGAATTTCCTGTTTAAGAATAATTCCTGGAAAATAATTAATTGCATCAGCACCGCGTCATGCTTGCGTCAGCAAGTCAACGGCGCTGACTGGTCAAACCTGACGTGTGGGGCCACACGTCAGTGACAGGGGGTTAAACAGGGGTTTAATTAATCTTAAATAAAAGGTTAGTGGCGCTGGGGCCCACTTGTCATTGACCTTGGCGGGGTCAAACGCCAGGTCAACAGGGGGTTAGACCGGTCAACCCCACTGGCGTTTAGCCGCCGGCGAGGCCGAGCGCGGCGGAGAGGCTCGGGATCGCCGTTCCGGCGACCATTCGGACGGCGGAGACCACGGGAGCGAAGCCCGCGCTCGTCCACACCGATTGGAGCAGATGGGAGAGGCGGGGGCGGCCGGAGCTCGCCGGAGCGGAGCTCAGGGCAGCGGCCAGAGTCGGGCGCGAGCGGGATTAGCGCTGCGGTGCATGGCAGGGGAAGCGGAGGGCCTCTACGGCCTCCTGGCGTCACCAGGAACACGGTGACGCGCGTGGAAGTGGCTGGCTCGGGCTCTGGCCACCGTGGCGCCATGGCCGGCGGCGTGGAGCTCGCGGGCGCGGTGGTTGAGCTAGCTGGACGGGGCAAACGAGCACGGGGAGGAGGGGGAAACGGAGTAGAGCTCACAGCGGATCCAACGGAGGCGTCAACGAGCTCGGGGAAGCACTGGTGCGGCCGGAACGTCGTCGGCGATCTCGGGCAGTCGGTGACGAAGACGATGATGGTGGCGGCGATGCAGCGCGTCCCTGCTCGATTGGCTCGTCGAGGACGATGCGGGCGACGAGGCGGAGCACCCGGACTCGGAGAGAGGGCGAGGGGACGGCGGGGAGCGCGTCGGCGGTGAGCTGCGGCGACGGCAGCGCTACGGGCACGGGGAGAGGGAGAATCCAGGGGAGGAGGGAGAGTGAGAGAGAGTGCGAGGGGGTCGGGGCGGCGCGTGGCGACGTTCCAGACGTCCAGGCGAGGAGGGGAGGGGCAGGCAGGCAGCTGCCGTGGCGCGCATGCGAGCGGCGTGCGGCGACCACGCGCCCGGCGTCCTCCTGGCGCGGTGGAGACGACGACTGGCGCTGGCCAGTCGGCTGGGCCGGCCAGCTGGGCCACACAGCTGGGCCGGTGGGCTGCATAGTGCCAGGTAAGCTCTTTTCTATTTTTGTTTTCTTTTCTATTCTTTTCTGACATTTGTTTGATTTAATAAAATGCTAAATCATTTTATTTACTTATGCCAACTTTTGCAGGGGCTAATGGTATTATTCCAGAGCTCCTCAACAAATGGCACAATTTTTGGATATATAAAACATATATATCATTTATATATCCAATGCAAATAATTATTGCATTAATTCCAAATGCCCAAAATAAATATTTAAGAGCTTCTAAAAATATTGGTTTGATTTTTACCTCTGTCCAATATTTTTAGAGAGTAACATGAACATTTTCTTGGACCTTTTTGGAGCACTTTTTATCTGGGTCATTTCCAGAAATGATTTCTGAGGGTTTTACAAATCCCCAATTCAAATTTAAAAGAATTTAAACATGATGCACACATGACTAGCTAGTCTTGAGCATACCAGAACTAGGGATGTGACATCCCCGCCATTGTAGGTGGCGAGCCCAGCTCAAAAGGGGACCATATACACTGGAGGGAGAAATCCTTGGGTCTGTAACTTTACTAATTGGCTGTGAGGGACGGAACACTTCTTCCAATCGCCGGGCTTAGGGCTACGGGAACAAGAGGAGGAGCTGCGATGGCCGGCCATGTCAGAATGGATTTTTTCAGGCGCGCTCTGGTGGATACTCGCTGTGGGAGGATGGTGTGATCTGGATCTAAGAATCCTCGTCTCTTTAATAGACGGTTTACTCACATGGCTAGGGTCGCAAATGTAAAACTGCCCTGGCTTCTCGCATTCGCTCGACACGTGGAAGATAGCCATTATTGGGCGCGGAAGCCAAGAAGTGCAAACATTTATGGGAAGCCAGACACTACTCGACAAGTACTCAGAATTTGGAGAAGAACCCGCCTTGCAATGTCGAAGACAATCTGCGCGCCGGACTCATCGTCATTGAATCCTGGTTCGGGGGCTACTGAGGGAGTCCTGGATTAGGGGGTCCTCGGACAGCCGGACTATATCCTTTAGCCGGACTGTCGGACTATGAAGATACAAGATTGAAGACTTCGTCCCGTGTTCGGATGGGACTCTCCTTGGCGTGGAAGGCAAGATTGGCAATACGGTTATTGAGATCTCCTCCCTTGTAACCAACTCTGTATAACCCTTGCCCCCTCTGGTGTCTATATAAACCGGAGGGTTTAGTCCATAGGACCATAGGCTAGCTTTTAGGGTTTAGCCTCTACGATCTCGTGGTAGATCAACTCTTGTAATACTCATATCATCAAGATCAATCAAGCAGGAAGTAGGGTATTACCTCCATCGAGAGGGCCTGAACCTGGGTAAACATCATGTCCCCCGCCTCCTGTTACCATCCGCCTTAGACGCACAGTTCGGGACCCCCTACCCAAGATCCGCCGGTTTTGACACCGACATGTATGACTGGATCTCTTTTACCATGAATTACAATGTCTAGTCAGTCCTTGATCTTTAATGGTTCTCTGCATTTATGTTTTGCGGTCTCAGAAACGGCTAGAGAGATACCATCTTGTTATATCATATCATGATTGTTTTGAGAAAGTGTTGTCATCCGAGATTTATTATTATTGCTCGCTAGTTGATTATGCCATTGATATGAGTAAACATGAGACCTAAGTGTTATTGTGAATATGGTTAGTTATAATCTTTGCTGAAAACTTGAATTCTGGCTTTACATATTTACAACAACAAGAGCAAACAGAGTTTGTAAAAGTTTTTCTTTATCACTTTCAGTTTATCAACTGAATTGCTTGAGGACAAGCAAAGGTTTAAGCTTGGGGGAGTTGATACGTCTCCGTCGTATCTACTTTTCCAAACACTTTTGCCCTTATTTTGGACTCTAACTTGCATGATTTGAATGTAACTAACCCGGACTGACGCTGTTTTCAGCAGAATTGCAATGGTGTTATTTATGTGCAGAAACAAAAATTCTCAGAATGACCTGAAACTCCACGGAACTTATCTTTGGAAAATATTAAAAATACTGGAAGAAGAATCCACATCAGGGGGCCTCCACCTGTCCACGAGGGTGGGCGGCGCGCCTGCCCCCTGGGAGTGCCTGCCCCCTGGGCGCGCTCCCTTTCCTCATGGGTCCCCTGACGCTCCACCGACCTCAACTCCAACTCCATATATTCGTGTTCGGGGAGAAAAAAATCAGAGAGAAGGATTCATCGCGTTTTATGATACAGAGCCGCCGCCTAGCCCTAAAACCTCTCAGGAGGGCTGATCTGGAGTCCGTTCGGGGCTCCGGAGAGGGGAATCCATCGCCGTCGTCATCATCAACCATCCTCCATCACCACTTTCATGATGCTCACCGCCGTGCGTGAGTAATTCCATCGTAGGCTGGCTGGACGGTGATGGGTTGGATGAGATTTATCATGTAATCGAGTTAGTTTTGTTAGGGTTTGATCCCTATTATTGATACGTCTCCGTCATATCTACTTTTCCAAACACTTTTGCCCTTGTTTTGGACTCTAACTTGAATGATTTGAATGGAACTAACCCGGACTGACGCTGTTTTCAACAGAATTGCCATGGTGTTATTTATGTGCAGAAATAAAAGTTCTCGGAATGACCTGAAACTCCACGGAACATCTTTTCAGAAATAATAAAAAATCCTTGCAAAAGATGAAGACCAGGGGGCCCACACCCTGTCCACGAGGGTGGGGGCGCCCCCCCTAGGGCGCGCCCCCTACCTCGTGGGCCCCCTGGAGCTCCTCCGATGCCAACTCCAACTCTATATATTTGCTTTCGGGGAGAAAAAAATCAAGGAGAAGAAATCATCACGTTTTATGATACGGAGCCACCGCGAAGCCCTAAAACCTCTCGGGAGGGCTGATCTGGAGTCCGTTCGGGGCTCCGAAGAGGGGATTCGTCGCCGTCGTCATCATCAACCATCCTCCATCACCAATTTCTTGATGCTCACCGCCGTGCGTGAGTAATTCCATCGTAGGCTTGCTGGACGGTGATGGGTTGGATGAGATCTGTCATGTAATCGAGTTAGTTTTGTTAGGGTTTGATCCCTAGTATCCACTATGTTTTGAGATTGATGTTGCTATGACTTTGCTATGCTTAATGCTTGTCACTAGGGCCCGAGTGCCATGATTTCAGATCTGAACCTATTATATTTCCATGAATATATGTGTGTTCTTGATCCTATCACTACAAAAAAAAGACACATCCATGACATTTTGGGACGAATGAATGTTTTTCTGTCATACATATGACACTTCTATGACGATAATTGTGACAAAACCCGGTATCATCATAGATGTGGTGGGCTCCTACTTCTATGACAAAAAATCATGACAGAAAATGGGCTTTTCGTCCTGGGCGGGCTGGATACGCAGCTGCATGACATTCTTTGGGCCATCCATGACGGAAAAAACCGTGGTAGAAGCGAGGGGGAGGAAAATGTCGGGGAGTTCCCGGTTACGGTGGGAGGTCGGGGGCCGAGCGATGCGCGTTTCTCTCGTACACGTACGCGCGTGTGTGCGAGGCGTTGTGTCTAACTGAACCCGAGCGAGGTGTTGGGCTCTAACTGAACCCGAGCGATTGCACTGCAGGCTACGCATTACTGAACCCGAGCAATCGATCGATGGCTGTTAACCGAACCCGATCGAGCGATTCCTTCGCTACTGCTACTAACTGAAGCTGATCGATGCTGCCTCTGGGATGAACAGTGAGCGTTGTGGGGGGGGGTTGGATGAACAGTGAGGGGTGGCATTGCCTCTGGATGAACAGGACCCCGTGGTGTGCTGGAGGGCTGGATGAACAGTAAACGGTGGAGGGGTGCCCGTGGAGGGGCGGATGAACAGGACCCCGTTGAAAGTGCAACTATCCCTAGGTGGTTTTGGTAATTCATAACAACATATAGCTCATTGAGCTAAGGCTATTTCAAGACAATTATTTCACGAAAGCTCAATGATTGGCATGGCATGGATGGTGAAAGTGGTACCCTCAAAATGCTAAGGACAAAGGATTGGCTCAAGCTCAGAAGCTCAAGACTCTTCATTTTGTATTTTAGTGATCCAAGATCACATTGAGTCCATAGGAAAAGCCAATACTATCAAGGAGGGATGAGGTGTTGCTTAATGAGCCTTTTGCTTCATGTGCTTAATGATATGCTCCAAAATCCTCAGCTACTTTCCCATATCCACAAATGACCTAAACTCCAAGACAAACTCGGTCCTACCAATTCTTTTCATCCGGCGCCACCGAGTTTCACATGTCATAAGCCACTGCCAAACCCTAGCAAATCGGTTCTACAGATAGGGATCTCGGTCTCACCGAGATGGGACTGCAATCTCTCTGTTTCCCTTTTGTAACTTTTCGGTCTCACCGAAAGAGCAAATCGGTCCCACCGAGATCACAATGTAAACTCTGTGTTTCCCTTTTGTAACTTTTCGGTCTCACCGAAAGAGCAAATCGGTCCCACCGAGTTTACCTGACCAACTCTCTGGTTAGCTAATTACCAAATCGGTCTCACCGAGTTTGTGTAATCGGTCTCGCCGAGATTACGTAATGCCCTAACCCTAACCATATCGGTCCTACCGAGTTGCATGTCAGTTCCACCGAAAATCTCTAATGATCACTAGGTTTACTATTTCTGTCCGACCGAGTTTGTTGATTCGGTCCCACCGAGATTGGTAAATTGTGTGTAACGGTTGGATTTTGTGTGGAGGCTATATATACCCCTCCACCTCCTCTTCATTCATGGAGAGAGCCATCAGAACACATCTACACTTCCAACTCATATGTTCTGAGAGAGAACCACCTACCCTTGTGTTGAGGCCAAGATATTCCATTCCTGTCATATGAATCTTGATCTCTAGCCTTCCCCAAGTTGCTTTCCACTCAAATCTTCTTTCCACCAAATCCAAATCCTGTGAGAGAGAGTTGAGTGTTGGGGAGACT